>CM038792.1:261170670-261357460 GCA_021764765.1 Vicia sativa
ATTAAATCATGATCTCACCCGATCGCTTAATCCAACGGATGCGAAGCTTCAAGTAATGAGAATCCATTGTTTTGGTGGTTTAGAAGCATCCGTACTAAACCGGTAGGGCGTATCACGGTTTGATCCCCGCATCATGCAATTGGATATAAGAGGTTGCTACATAATTCGTGCCAAACCGCTGTATTCTCGATCAGCACTCACTAACCGCTATTCCACTACGCACGTATGTATAATGGCTTAATGTGATTGCTAGAACGAAACCGTGAACTAGGAACTAGAGCTTCGAGTTGAATTATAACGATATAATTGGACGCTTCGCCTAAAACGGATAGTCGCCGAAGCTGCTTGTGTCATTAACGTATTGTTGTTGTTTCATTCGCTTTCTTGGCCAAACTAACTTAGGATTTCTTATGATTTTTTTGAAAACAAAAGGTATACTAGTCATATGCTTATAAAAACTTGTCCTACTTCTAATTGATTATTTTGAGGACAAGCAAAGGTTTAAGTATGGGGAATTTGATAACGCTAAATCATATCGCTTTATATTACATGAAATTTACCTGCTTTGCATTATTTTTGACCTCATTAACTCCTAATATTTCGAGATTGTCATTACTTTTGCGTGTATTCACAACTTAGCTCAAAACAAGAGGAAACAAGAAACAATGTAAGAAACCACCAAAAGAATGTAAGAAAAGATTAAACTCACAAAGATTACAATTTTAGAAGTGGACGGTCGCCACACATCCACAACGCATCAGAATATCTCAAGCGCAGTTACGATCGCTACATATCCACCACGACTGTAATATGGAGAAACCACAAGTCTGCCACACATTCACCACGAACGAATGCCGATTATACCGCCAAAATATGCGTAACGTGGCCCAGCATTATGTATGAGCAGAAACTCCTTATTTTCCAAGTCAAGACCCACGCCCACCACTTCCTCCTCAACTACCTAATGCTCCTATATTTTGGAGAATTGGCAAGCTACGTGAGGAATTTTAGGAACCAATCGCGATTCACTCTATAAATACCTCACCCAACATCAAACCGGACGGAGTTTTGAGAATTTTCTATGAAGCTCTCGCCAAAATCAAACCATTATTCCATCGCTTATTATTTTTCCGCATTCAACATTTCTCGCTCTTCATTTTTATTTTCCAAATAATAACCTAACATTAGGAAATTATTATTATAGTTTAGTATTTATTATTCAAGCCCCTAACTTTTACGCTTCAATTTCCGAATCCGATTTTCCAATTCGTGGGAAGAAGGATATAGGATAACGCTTTATTTTCGTGTTATTTATTTTTCCTCGCAATTTGTTACAAGTATTCTTTAATTAATTAATTCAATTTAAATTATTATTATTTATAATGTCCAATTTGTATTTGTTTGTTTTACTCAGACGTTAGTTTTAATTTCGTGGCTAGCTAAACCTTTAGTGCCTGTGATGGGATAGTAGAGACATTAGGCATCCGATCAACAACTTAGGCTAAAACTTTAATCAACTTAACTCCTGTTATAACTTTTATGCTTAAAACAAAACCTTCAAGTATTTAAAGTAAGAAGATAAATAGGTTAGATCGAGACCACGTAAAGTGTGAGGTTTTTAACCGGATAGCTAAAGTTAGGCATTTGATTTAAATAAGGAAAGCGCTAAATGATTAGAATTAATTAAGTTTCCAAAAATACTTCTAAACACTTATAGGCTAGCAAAAGTGTATAGGGCTTTAGACGATAATCCGAGATAAGACCATGAAAGTGTGAGTCGAGGGTTTTAAACCAATTAATTCTACGATAAACTAAGTCGACCATCCTTATATGCCTAGGTCCGATTAGATCCTTTAAGTCGACTTATTGCATACCGACCTTTCATTTTATAATTACATTAAAACCAATTAATTTACCTTCCTAACCTCCCTAAAACCAACGTGATAATTTCCGCTTTAGCTAAACAAACATTACTTCCAAGATAGAGTGATTACAAAGTCTCGTGGATCGATAATCTTTTATTACTACCGCGATAGGTCAGGCCAGCTAAGATCCGTTAGACACATTAGGTTTATCGCACATCACCAAACACTACTTGGGAGAGATATCCACCGAGGCACGTACCTATCCCGAGATACCGCCGTGAGATTCATAACCCAAACATTAGGTACTTTCACATGATTCTATCGCTTTCCTTATTTGGGAAACCTCAAAATGATACCTTGGTGTCCAAGGAGGAGTTATTCATTATATTCTCGGTGTTCAGATCTAGAATAGTGGTAGGTACCATTTCTTCTGCTCCTCCGAGTATTGCCTGTGCCCTCATGGACCGATATGTGTTGGAGGCTTGGTGACTATGATTGTTGCTGCCCTATTTCAGAGAGAGAGATTATCCCGCTCGACCCTCGTCACGACCATACCCCACCGATTTGTATTGCTTTAATGTTGGATGGATGACTAGGAGCATGCTATGACACCTTAATTTAATTCAAATATTAAATAATTAGGAATTTAATTATTTAATTAATTAAAGGCTTGATTATTTATATTTTTGGATTTAATTGACTATTTAATTAAAAAGAAGAGTTGGTGGGTGAAGAGTAATTAGAGGGTGTAGGAGTAAAGTACTCTACTTTACTAGTTACTAATTATTTATTTTATTCGAATAAATAAAAGGAGTATTAAAAGGATTATAAAAAGGAAAAGAAGGAAAAGAAGGTTTTTTTTGAAAAGTTATTCACGAGAATCGAGAAGAGAAGAGAAGAGAGAAAAGCCAACGCCGAGGAAATCAAGATCATCGCGAGGTGGGGTGATTTCATTCTTTTTAATGCCTTATGGGTTTTGGGAATCAACCGGTGATTGGGTACGTTAGGAAATTCAATTAGGTGATTATAGGTTTATAGGATTAAACCCTATTTGTGCTCTGAATAGAGAATTTAAGATCATAATGTGTCGAACAATCAATAGGAAGGAAGAAACAATGATGTATGATGTTATATTGGTGTATAATGGTTGTAATTTAGTGTTTCTAATGTTACAACTCGTATGGAAATGATTGGAAGTGAATGAGAATGCATAAGTGTTGTCAAAATAGCGTGCACTTGATTCAAGAAATGTGGGAACCGGCTCCACGGGAGGAACCGTTCAGCATGAATTTCAAAACTCGGCAATTTTATACGAGGAACCGGTTCCAGAGGGTAGGAACCGTTCCCATACAAAATTCCGCGTGACTTTTTCAAAAGTGGGAACCGGTTGTACTGTAGGAACCGGTTCCACTGTAATTTTTCAAAATACTTAAAACTTCAAAATTCATATTTTCTAAACCGAATCCGATTGGGTGTCGCTTTCGCATTATTTCTTAAATTAAAAATACTATATTTTAAAAAAGAGAAAAATATTGTTTTTGAAAATTATTTTAAAAAGAGTCGAGCTCCGATTTTGAAAAGTTATTAGTTTAAAGATAACCGAATAGACATGGATTGTCGATTTATGGATGAGAATAATGCTTACCATGTCGAGTTTTGATAATCATTATGATGGAATAGAATACATTGGTGATTGGCATTATGTGAATTATGTGATATCATAACTCGTGGAATTGATGTTGCATGCTTTTATGATGCATGCATAAGCATTGTTAATTGGTTCATTCCCATTGTGCGGAAGTGGACTTGGCAGAGCCATAGATTATCGTGATTTGAGGTAGTGAGGCTAGATTCTTGACTCGTTGTTCGCTAATCATGGATTTCCGTGCTTCCAAGTGTGATGGAATAGAGGTGAACCTGGTTCACGCTTGGTACCACATGTATAGAGTCCTGATTGCATATGGATTGAACATGCCAGGATGGTTTGTTGCAATTTCCATTGATTGTTTAATTGCATAATGAATTGTGTATAATGTTCTGTGATCTGAACTATGTATGTGTTTTGATAATGGACTAACGATCGAATTATTCCGCTGTATTTAAAACGATAATGCATTTTATATTGAATAGAGATCTCACCCTTACTTTAATGATTTCGTATCCAAGTGATTAGTCGCTTGAATGGTGAGGATAGCGCTAGAGTGAGTCCTTTAGTTAAACCGCTGCGTCGTTGTCGTGGCTCGTAGATGTAACACTGGGAAACGCTTGAATTGAGATTCCTTATGGATATTAAATAATAATTTTGGTTAATGTTCGATTTATTACCTCGAATACTTATGAATGATGTATTGTGGATTTGTTATGTTTCATTTCACTGCTAAACATAACCTTAAGTACATGTTTTATTTTATGATTCTTCTTCAAGAAGGCATGACAACTGCTCGGTTAATTTGAAATATTTAAATTGTGACTTATTGATTTGTGAATAAAACTCGATTAATATTTATAAAACGCGTAATTAGAAGGTGTTACAATAAGGGTATCGAGCAGCTCATCGCTTTGACCAAAGGTCTTAATGTCATTATCCCTTGTACGCGATAAGTGTGGAGAACACGCTACTTGTTACTTTGGATTGATTATTGTAGGAGTAGTGTGAAACCAAGGGGAAGAAGAGATGCTTCCCTGATATGTTCCGATTGTAAGTCATTTACGAGGTACCGCTGAGAAGACAAAGACAAGAGTGGTTAGAGTGTTGAATCGCTTGGACCATGAGTCATAGTTGGAAGTGCAAAAGGCGAGTACGATTCGAGGATGTAGTGTTGGTAATGATGGTTTATACTTCAAATGATGATTATCTGACATCTATTGACAAATCGAGGACTTGATCACCCTTAACTTTGTTAATAGTAGACTAAATCGTATCGATGGTATATAATTGTCTTACTATCTAAATGGGGCATAAAGTGATGAATATGAATGAAGTGTGATAGTCAGTGAACCATATGAGTGGACGAGACTCTAATAAGGACAATGAATTAAGATGGACGATCAGCGCATGAGTTGTTAGAGATGATGTTGTAGTGTTTATGTTATATTCTTCACTGGAAGTGAAAGGAAAGGCTAAGAGTGGTGAATTACCGGTGGAATGAATTTCCGTAAGTGTTGGAGGATGTTAGTGAGCTACCACCGAGAGAAGTGGAGTTTGCTATAGGTTCGATTCTTGAACTAGTCCTGTCGATGGCGCCTTATCGCATGTCGATCCTGAGTTGTCCGAGTTGAAGAAGCAGCTGGAAGAGTTACTTGAGAAGAAGTTTATTCGCCCAAGTGTCTCTCGCAGTGCTCCCGTGTTGTTGGTTGAAGAAGGAAGGTACGATGAGGCCGTAGTGTTGATTATGTGCAGCTTGAACAAGGTGACAATCAAGAATCCAGATCCATTGTCGAGGATTGACGATTTGATAGATCGCTTGGTTGGAGTCAGGTATTTAGTAAAATTGACCGAGGTCCGGATATCATCAAATCTGTAAGGAGGGAGATATTAAGAAAACTACAATTAGAACGAGGTATGGGCATTAATATTCGTTATGCCGCTTGGAGTTACTAATGCACCGGTGTTTTTATGGAGTATATGTATGTGATATTCCATCCGTATCTTGACAAGTTCGTGGTGGTATTTATTGACTACATTCCGATCTATTCAAAGGATGATGAAGAGCATGCAAAGCATCTTAGATTGTATGGAATTGTTAAGGAGAAGCAACTTTATGCGGTTGTCTAAATGCGAGTTTTGGTTAAGTTAAGTGAGTTTTCTTGGTCACGTGATTTCCAAGAATGGTATTGCTGTTGATCCTACAAAAGTAGAAGTCAGATCTCGCTGGAAGCACCAAGAATGCTTCAGAGATTCAGTTTTCTTGGTCTTGTGTTATTACAGAAATCTATGAGGGTTTTCAAGTTAGCTTTACCGCTGACTAAGTCGACGAGAAAAGGTCAAGCGCTTGTTTGGGATGCGATTGTGAGAAAGGATTCCAAGAGTCAAGAGGAGGTTGATTAGTGCTCCGATTCGATTTTCCCGAATCCGGCTGTAATCTTTGTGGTGTATTGTGATGCGCCCTGATGGGTCTAGGTGGTGTTTTGATGCAAGATAGGAAGGTCAGGCTTATGCTTCGAGACAATAAGATTCATGAAAGGAATTATCCGACTCATGATTTGAGTTGCGCTTGTTGTGTTTGTTTTGAAGTCAGGAGGCATTATCCGTATGGTTCACGATTTGAAGTGTTCAAAGGATCACAAAAGCCCAAGTATCTTTTTGACCGTAAAGAGTTGAATATGAGGCAGAGGGTGGTTAGCTTCAAGGATTATGATTTCGGTTTGAATTACCATCCGGTAAGGCAAACGCTGGGCGATGCGTAAGTAGGAAGTCCTTGCATGTCGATGTTAATGGTTCGTGAATTGATTTAGTGGAACAATTCGTAGACTTAAGTTTAATATGCGAAATTACTCCTATAGTGTGAAATTGGCATGTCAAGCGACTAGTGGTATTCTCGAAGAGATTCAAATGGACAGAAGTCTGATGTTGGTTTGGTGGATAAGCTGACGTTGATTAACCAAGGTCAAGGAGGTGAGTTCCGAATTGATGAGAATGGCGTTATGAGATTTGGTGATAGAGTGTGTGTTCCGGATGTTGCTGAGATTAGAAAGAGTATTTTGGAAGAAGGACATCGTAGTGGGTTGAGTATTCATCCCGGTGCTACTAAGATGTATCATGATTTGAAGAAATTATTTTGGTGGCCTGGAATGAAAAAGGAAATTGTCGAGTTTGTGTATGCGTGTTTGGTTTGTCAGAAATCAATGATTGAACATCAGAAATCGTCAAGATTGATGGAACCGTTGTTTGTTCCAGAGTGGAAGTGGGATGGCATCTCTATGGATTTCGTGTCTGGATTGCCGAGGACAGCGAAGAACTCTGATTCTATTTGGGTTATTATTAATCGATTGACAAAGTCTCACTTTATTCCGATAAGAATGGATTATCCATGGAGAGGTTGCGTAATCAGTATGTTGAGAAGATTGTGAGTTTGCATGGTATTCCGTCTAGAATTGCCTGATAGAGATCCGAGGTTTACGCCTAAGTTTTGGACGGGCTGCAAGAAGCTTTGGGTACTAAGTTACGATTGAGTTCCGCATATCATCCATGCATGTATGGTCGGCTGCAGAGAACGATTCAATGTTAGAGGATTTGTTGAGAGCTGGTGTTGAGAAAGGTGGAGCTGGGATAGCTACTACCATTGATAGAGTTTACCTACAATAATAGTTTTCATTCGAGCATCGGTATGGCCCTTTTGAGGCATTGTATGGAAGAAGATGTCGACGCTGTGTTGGTTGGTACTAACCGAGAAAGTGTTGTGATTGACCAGATTGTTCAACAAACTTGAAAAGATTAAGATGATTCAGAGAAGATGAGAACTCTCGTAGTCGCCGAAAGGTTATCATGATAAGAGGAGGAAAGACCTGAGTTTAGTGAAGGAGACCACATGTTCATGCGAGTTACCCGATGATCGGTATCGGCCGAGCTAAGTCAAGAAAGTTGACTCCGCTTTATTGGTCTATTTCATTACCAAGAGAGTTGGAAGGTTGCTTATCATATTGCTTTACCATTACTTACGAATTTGTATGATGTTTTCCATGTATCTCACTTGAGGAGGTACATCATGGACCCATCTCATGAGATTCTGTAGATGATGTGCAAGTGCGGATAATCTGATCATGAAGCAAGATCAGAATTGAGGATCGAAAAGTGAAGCAATTACGGGGTGAAGAGATAGCACTGGTACGAGTAGCTTGGGGAGGACCATCTGAAGGAAATGTGACTTAGGAACTGGAGAGCCAGATGAGGGACTCGTATCTCGAACTTTTCGTCTAAGGTATGTTTTCGAGGACGAAAACTCTTTTTAGTAGGGGAGAGTTGTGACACCCCGATTTAATTCGAATATTAAATAATTAGGAATTTAATTATTTAATTAATTAAAGGCTTGATTATTTATATTTTTGGATTTAATTGGACTATTTAATTAAAAAGAAGAGTTGGTGGGTGAAGAGTAATTAGAGGGTGTGAGGAGTAAAGTACTCTACTTTACTAGTTACTAATTATTTATTTTATTGGAATAAATAAAAGGAGTATTAAAAGGATTATAAAAAGGAAAAGAAGGTTTTTTTTTTGGAAAAAGTTATTCACGTAGAATTGGAGAAGAGAAGAGAAGAGAGGGAAAAGCCAACGCCGAGGAAATCAAGATCATCGCGAGGTGGGTGATTTATTCATTTTAATGCCTTATGGGTTTTGGTAATTAACCGGTGATTGGGTACGTTAGGAAATTCAATTAGGTGATTATAGGTTTATAGGATTAAACTTATTTTGTGTCGAATAGAGAATTTAAGATCGTAATGTGTCGAATAATCAATAGGAAGGAAGAAACATCGATGTATGATGTTATATTGGTGTATAATGGTTATAGTTTAGTGTTTCTAATGTTACAACTCGATGGAAATGATTGGAAGTGAATGAGAATGCATAAGTGTCACAAAATAGCGTAATTTGATTCAGAAATGGGAACCGGCCTCGTGGGGAGGAACCGTTCCCAAAGGTGAATTTTCAAAATCGGGTACTTTTAGACGAGGAACCGTTCCTAGGTAGGAACCGGTTCCCACACAAAATTCCGTGGGCGAATTTTTCAAAAGTGGGAACTGGTACTGGTAGGAACCGGGTTCCACTGTGTCATTTTTCAAAATACTTAAAACTTCAAAAAGAGTCGAGCTTCCGATTTTTGAAAAGTTATTAGTTTAAGGATAACGGGAAAAGGACATGGATTGTCTGATTTATTGAGTGAGGAATAATGCTTACCATGTTGTGTTTTGATAATCATTGTGATGGAATAGAATACATTGGTGATTGGCATTATGTGAATTATGTGATATCATAATCTGTGAATTGATGTTGCATGCTTTTATGATGCATGCATAAGCATTGTTAATTGGTTCATTCCCATTGTGCGGAAGTGGACTTGCAGAGCCAATAGACTTATCAGGATTTGAGGTAGTGAGGCTAGATTCTTGACTCAAGGTTCGCTAATCATGGATTTCACCGCTTCCAAGTGTGATGGAATAGAGGGTGAACTCGGTTCACGTTTGGTACCACATGTATAGAGTCTGCATTGCATATGGGATTGTAACATGCTAGGATGGTTTCCAGTGTTGCAATTTCCATTGATTGTTTAATTGCATAATGAATTGTGTATAATGTTCTTGTGATCTGAACTATGTATGTGTTTTGATAATGGACTAACGCATCGAATTATTCCGTTGTATTTAAAAACGTATAATGCATTTTATATTGAATAGAGATCTCACCCTTACTTTAATGATTTCGATCCAAGATTAGCTGCTTGGAATTGGTGAGGATAGCATTTAGAGTTGAGTCCTTTAGTTAAACCGCGTGTCAGTGTCGTGCTCTGGTAGATGTCACACTGGGAAAACGTTTGAATTGAGATTCCTTATGGATATTAAATAATAATTTTGGTTAATGTTCAATTTATTACCCTGGAATACTTATGATTGATGTATTCAGGATTTGTTATGTTTCATTTCCGCTGTTAAAGATAACCTTAAGTACATGTTTTATTTTATGATTCTTCTTCAGTGAAGGCATGACAATTGTTCTGGTTAATTTGAAATATTTAAATTGTGGCGCCTCTTGATTTGTGAATAAAAACTCTGATTAATATTTATAAAACGCGTGTAATTAGAAGGGGTGTTACACATGCTGCTATCCGCTCCGATCTTACATCGCCCCGCTCTGATTTTTATGGTTTCATGGATCTTGTTACAGCAAATCTAGATCACCTGTATCAAAGAGTGAATTCTAGGAGTGGCTGATTTATGTTTTCAGAATATTGAGGGAATTTTTCATTCCTAGTGTAGGGGAGAAGTGTCTAGATTTAGATTTAGAGGATTTCATTTTTCTTAGTTTTTCATTAGCATCGCATTAGATTTATTTCCGTATTTCAGTTATTTGTGGATTTAGTTATTTCAGTCATTTTTGGATTTAGTTATTTCAATTAATTTATTTAATATTTCATCATTTATTTTTATGTGTTATATTTCTCATTGTGTTCTATTATTATGCTATGATGCTATTGTGTTATTATTAAGTATCATCTAAAAAATAATGCAAGAATGTTAACCTACTAGACTAGTATGCATTTATCATTGAATAACACAACCAAATATGTCATTCATTGTCTCCCATGCTTCCAAATTATCTTTCCCAATTGAGACATTGAATGATATTATTTAATGACACCACTGAATGACATTACCTGCCATGTCACGATTAAGACTAGAGAAATCTCACGCTTGCATGCTCTATCCCGTCCGTCGCATGCATGTGAATTTCCCAAGGCCAACGATCAGAACGACTGCATAAGCAAGGTGAGTTATGGAAGCCAAACATATGCCATGTGTAGCGACCGTTACACATTCTTTGCATGCCATCCATTATAAAACCGACCCTAGCAGTCATTCACTCTTATTCATTTGCATTCAACCCATCTATTTACCAAATTCAATCTTCTAACCTTTTAGTTCTTCATCATAAACACTATCATTCAATTCATTTTTTATATCATTTAACACCTCACTCCTATAAAAAAAACTCTTGATCAATACCACCATCAAACCCAATTTCCTTCAACAACCCTTCTACCACTTAATCCATTTCATTTCCAAAACCAACCACAAATATGGCTAGAAGAGCTCAAGAAGATAGAGAGGAACCAGACCTCACAAATATGGTGTTCAGAGATGGAGAAGCCAGAGTCCGACAAGAGCAACTCTACCGAAGATTTCACTAGAGAGGTATTTTTCCCACAAAATACGTTAACGAAGATTGTCTACGTGAGTTGGGGTTTATAGATAGTGTGCAATTCATGCTTTATGAATCTGGTTTACACCACATTGCCCCTATGAATCTGCCGACTTATGAACCCCTCACACTGGAGTTTTTGAGTTCTTTTACATACCAACCACCACCTACACCAGAAGTCGGTCAATATCTGATCGGTGTTGCAACCTTCAGATTATTCAACACAGAGTATACCATGAACCAGGAGACTCTGAGTTAAGTGCTTCACTTCCACCATGGAGAGGGTGTGGAATACCGAATCCTGCACGATGAAGATTGGACGGCAAGATCATTTGAAATATAGGAGCGTTTAACTGGCACTCGAGTTGACAATTGGGAGGAACTCCTATCTACTCACATCCACAACCCATGTATCCGCTATTTCCACCGAGTCCTAGCCAATACAGTGTTCGGGCGAGAAAACAATAACAAGGTAAGCGCTAGGGAAACGTACTTTCTGCATTGCACTTTTAATCATGATTTGAGTATAAATGCTGCTTCGTTCCTTCTCAAACACATCGAGTCGCTAGTATTAAGGAATGCAAACACATCACCTTTCTACGTATTGGAGGCATAGTCACAGTTATTGCCCAATATCTGGATTTGTAAGATAGGTTGGATGACTTACCATTCTGGCAAGCCGAATTCTTAGACATTGATTACTGCCAGTCTGGTCATATTGTTAAAACAAGAAGGGATGCGAGAGATAGTCTGACGGTGAATAACAAAGTCGTTCCAAGCTTTATTCTTCCAAATCCAGCGGCCACTAGAATTGATGTTGCTGCAAATTGGGTTTACGATCTACAAGCACCAGCCCCCGGAGCGAACGTGCAGAACAATCAACCAGAAGTGAATCAACAACCACCACAACTAGATGTCCCACCACAGGCACAACCAGGAAATAATCCTCAACCATCCGCACTCGACGCGATTTATGCATCACTTTTACTTCAAGATCAGCGTCAGTAGGAACTGATGTAGTTGATGCAAGAAATGCAACGCGGTCAATGTAATGCCACTTATTGGAACCATCGCGACATTTCAGACCTGACTAATGAAATGTTCCACTTATCATTTCGCGTTGAAGGCCTGCATGCACGTGTTTACAACCCTGGTGAAGAACCTCCTAGACCCAGAGGAGACGGAGTGAGGACACATGGCGGAAGAAGAGCACGAGGTGAAGCATCAACCAGCAGAGATAACAGAGATGACAATGAAGACTGATTTATTTTCTTGTATTTTTCTTAAGTTTCTTCGTTTGTTTTCTTTTTCTCACTTTAGTTGTCGCATTGAGGACAATGCTCAGTCTAAGTGTAGGGGAGGAAAACTTTGTCTTCAATTTCTAGTAAGTAAATTTCAGTTATTTCCCTTCCCATTAAATAAAAAAAATAAAAATAAAATTAAAAAAAAAAAGAATTTCGGATCGACATTCATTTCCGTAAGTTATTCTTACTTCCACACGTTCCTTGAACCATAACGGAAAATTTTAAATTTTTATCTCAACGCATTAGCTCGGTACTTCTGAAAAGTATATAGGTTGCTCGTAAGGCTGCGTTAGATTTCTTAAACAAGACTCGATAAAGATAATACCGCCTTGACACCCAAGTTTTCCAGATCGCACAAATCAGTTTGAGTAACTGTGATATCAAGACCTTAAGTTTCATGTTTTAGATCAACCACGGCTAGTTTATACAAGCAGTCGACACCGTCTTATCCACAAACTACGTAGGGAGCCGATGAATATAAGTGACTGGTCATTATCAGAAAAGCTTTGAAAATCAAGTTATAATAGGGAATGCGCTAATTAAGTTAGGTGACCCTCATCAGGTCATTTAATCCAACAGTTGCGGAACCTAGAAAAACTAAAGTAAAAACCATTTGTAAGCCTTTTCAATGGTATCTGGTGTTGAACTCGGTAGGGCGAACCACGGTTCGATCCCCAAAGACTTATGATTTGGGAAAGAAAAAGGGTTACCACTTGTGTACCAGAACCCCATGCATAAAATGACTAGAATTACTAACCGACTACTCTACTATGTATGTGCGAGAGATAAAGGGCTTAATGTGATTGCATGAGAATGAAAGCGGTTGATTTAGAATGAGAAAAATTAGGTTGAGCTATGATAGCATGATTCAGATTGGTTTGCATAGGAAGGAAGATTTGGACCATGTTTATGGTTTCGTGTCATTCTTGTATCATCAGAGTCGAAGCCCAATTCTATCTTTCTAAACGTATGCCTATCAACCACGTACAATTCGAGTTGCATCGTTCGATTGTGTCAAAACTTTGCGCTAAATTATTTCAAAACCCATCATTTGCTTGAGAACAAGCAAAGGTTCAAGTGTAGGGGAGTTTGATAACACGAAAATGTATCGATTATTTAAGCAAATTTATATGCTTTTATCCGCATTTTAATTAAATAATTTATTCTTTATTCGTATTATGCCGGTATTTTCTATATTTTCAGGTTTTTACCAATTATAAGGCATGTGCGAAGAAAGTCGAGAAAATCCGAATAAACCACACTAAAAATCCACAAAAAGAGAATATTTATTGTAGTGTGTATGCATAGCATGAAATGGTGGTGTGAATAAGCAAACACGAACAGACTCAAAGAAGCAATGCGTAGCCCACTTAAAGCAAGCAAACTTAGCCCAATGCGTTACAAGGTGTAATGGTCGTTACACGCAAGCCCTAAGGGCTGTGGCGATTTAAAGTTGGAAGCGGATTGTGTGAGGAAAGTCCCCAAAGAATCTGATTTCTCCAGTGATTTAAACTGAATTTTAGTGTTGAATTGTGCGTTCTTCCCACTAAAAGGTCTATGTCTCTCAGCTGGAAAATTGGAATTGAGCGGGACCGATTTCTAAAATTTTGTAATGAAATTACCTTCAACTTTTGTTTGCAACTTGGGAGCTGATTCCTCACAAATTAATACCAAAATTTTATTCTAGGGAGTTGATTTTGAGCTGAATCGGGTAACTTTCATCTGATACGCGAAGTTTGAAAAATCATATATCACTCGATTTTTATTGAAACGAGGTGGGACCGGTGCCAAAAGTTCATAAATTTCGTTAGCTTCGATTGTCTCAGAAATACTTATTCGCAAATTCTAATAAGAGGACCCTCGTTTGAGGCATTTTCTCCGAAGAGCGCAAATAAAATTCTGCATGTATCAGTGGCCTAAAAAATTATGTTGAAACTTCACAAAAATCATATTTCCTTGACCATTCATCCGATCAAGTCTAAATTTTGATTTCGCGCAAGCAAAATCGCATTCTAAACACTTTTCGTTTACTTTCCGACTTCAAGTTTCGCACAGACTTGGATGTTTTGGATTAATTACGAAAATTATTTGGATAATCATGATTTAGGCTTGATTATGAATTTAGGCCCATTCCTAAAACTATAAATAGGTGTTTGCCTTCAAGAAACACAACAACACAATCATTTGCTTAATTTTCACTACCAACCACTCTCTAATTCTTTCTCAAACCAAAGCAAAACTCAAGAACAAAGTTCAAACTTCAACTTTCCCTCCAACCACCACAGGACCTCTCGCCGACACTGCCACCACCGCATCACGGCTTAAGTGCCCCTGTGATTTCGATTTTTTTCTCATCACTTCTCCAGAGAATCTCAATCTTCTTCTCCTTCTTCTGCTTGAATCTAACATAGAAGGAACAGTTTTCTCTTGATTTCTCTTCAATTTCAAGATTCAAGGATTTCTTCTTCATCTTCTTCAATCCTCCATTGAAGACTTCAAGTCTTCCTCAAGAATTCAAGGTCAATTCCAAGGATTATCATTAATTCGGTGCTGATTTGGTATTTTCTTTGAAGAGCACAAGGAATTCCTCTTCAATTTGATTCAAAGTTCAAGTTCAAGTAAGTGTTTAGTTCAATTAAGCACTTATTTTAAGCTATTATTGACTTTTAGCTTTTCTTGAAATTGAATACTGTTATTGCTTGCAAATTCCTTGTAGATTCTGATTTTTGAACTTTCATCTTGAATTCTTTGATTTGAATTGGATTTTGCAACCTTATTTGTGTCGGTGTGCGGATTTTATACATAACATGCATATATTCTTGTGCATTTGTGTTCACCAAGCATCTAGGCCACAAGTTCATGCATCTTGCATCATCTATCACATGCTCATGCATTAGAGAGCATTTAGGTTATGTGAATTGCATTGATACATGATGTTTTGAGGTGTAATTTGCATCCGAAGCGCGTCGACATTTAGATTTCAAGGCATTTTGGTTACTAGGCACATTATACATTTGTACTTAAACGATGCTTATGTGTTCCAAGTGTTTGTGTTAATGTATAACCTAGACTTGACATAGGCTTCCAATACCTCTTTGAAGCATGACTTGCTTGCATCGATTCATCATCATATGAGCATTAGAATTGTTGTTACAACTTGCATTCTTAACATGTTCATACACAATCTTGCACATGAGCATTAGAATTGTTGTTACAACTTGCATTCTTAACATATTCATACATAATCTTGCATATGAGCATTAGAATTGTTGACTCAACTTGCATTCTTAACATTTTCATACGTAATCTCGCATATGAGTATTAGAATTGTTGTTTCAACTTGCATTCCTCACATTTTCATGCATTTGAATGTCATCTAGAACATTGAAATTGTTACTTTAACTTGCATTCCTCACATGTTCATGCATTTGAACTTCATCTAGAACATTGGAATTGTTACTTTAACTTGCATTCCTCACATGTTCATGCATTTGAATGTCATCTAGAACATTGGAATTGTTACTTTAACTTGCATTCCTCACATGTTCATGCATTTGAATGTCATCTACAACATTGGAATTATTACTTTAACTTGCATACCTCATACGTTCATGCATTTGAATTTCATCTAGAACATTAGAATTGTTACTTTAACTTGCATTCCTCACATGTTCATGCATTTGAATTTCATCTATGAACATTGGAACTGTTGCTTAATTGTATGGATTGACTTTTGGCATTGAGAACGACATGGACAGGTGATTCAGATCAAAACAAATTTTTTTTTGCAGGTTACAGACCGCGCTTAGCGCCACCAGGAGCGTGCTAAGCGCCAAAGCTATTGAGTTTTGTGTTGCAGGTCACGCTTAGCGCCACCAGGAGCGCGCTAAGCGCCAAACATTCTGTCTAGGTCGCACTTAGCGCGGTATACCAGGCTTAGCGCGGCCTGGAACTGATTTTTCTGTTCTTTCTTAATTCCAAGTGTAAACAGCAGGTGTTCTAACATTCCTAATCATTGTTTGAGATGTATTTGATGCAGGAGCTTGTGTTGTACGCATGTATGACACAATTCTTCGATATTTCGCATTTGTATACCCACATATACATTCCTTTTGCTTGATTTCTGAGTCTAACTCCCTTCTTGCAGGTGTATCCCTAGTGGAACGTGTATACACATGTTCTTTTGCTTGTGCGCATACGCGTATATTCTATTGTTCTGCTTGTGTGGTTCTCTTGCAGGTGTTATTGCTTCAGATGCGCATGAATGCGCATTCCACTTGTTTTGATACCTTGAGTTCTTCTCACCGGCTTACTCTTATTGCGTGACTATAGTACTTGAAGTTTTCCGGAGTATTTCCTAAGCTCACAGTGCTCTTCGGGTTTTATATCCGTGTGGTAGTTTCTACACCATTTATCGCATTCTCTTACAGCTTTCCTAGATATCATGAGAAGTAGGGTTTTACAGCTTTCTTTTTCCATGAGAAGTAGGAATAGAGATGCATGATGGGGCTTCCGTAGTTGGAGCATGTTCAGGAACCCCTCTGGTTTATTTAAAGATCCGTTTAGGGCGCTTCTATTTGCTAATTGTGTTTGGTTTGTTTAAAGTCCTCATCCGTGTATAGGGAGCCGCTTTCCATTATGTTTATAATTGTGCTTGCATAGGTCTGAAGTGGTTAGGACACCCGACATGGCACCACCAAGCAAAGTCCCGCTTTTTACATTTCTTGCTATCGAGTCATGATATATGGGCAAGTGGAAAGGGTCGGCAGTCGTCCCCCGCAGTTCTAGTCTGTGTTTGTATGGTGCACGCGAATTGTGTTACTATTCATATCGAGACGATCACAAAAGTGGCAAGCTGCTCTATTCTCGACTTCCACTCATTCCTGGTTCGATTTATCGTAACTCAGATTATTTGTCAGTAGGCTGCTTCACAAATTGTTTGACATTTGTTTGCGCATTGCATTACTTGTGTGCTTCTGCCAAAGCACTTGATTGCTTCATCCCCTTGCATCCCTTGGTTCTACAACCAAGACGGATATAGGATAGCTTTCCCCCTAGGACTGCTCGGTTAGGATAGACTCTCGAGCCTAGACATTAGGACTTACATCCTTTGCATGCTGACATAGGTAGAGATTCCCTTACATCCTCCACCATAGGTCCAATCTTCGCATGACAACATTAGGGTTAGTACTTACCTAGTCTCCATTTTGTTTTACTAGTTCTTTTTTGCATCTTTGCATGTAATTAAAACTAAAACTTGCTTTCTTTCCATTTGAAAACAAAACACTTAATAATGGTTTGAACTCCTTTCTCAAGGTAAAAGAAACCAACCAAGACAAACTCTTTTCGCCTACGGGCACATTTTCTTTTGTGCTTAAAACCTTTTTCATAAGTAAAAAACACAAAATTCACCAAAACAAGTGAGCCGAACTACGACGCTCTGACTTTTCCATTGCACGCGAGAATACGTAGGCATCTTGTCACGGGGCTCGATTGAGCACAACTTGTAAATACTTCCTTCTTTTCCCCGTGGTTTCTTTATTTATTTCATTTTCTTTTGCATGCATTGTAGCGTTTGAGCATAGATAGATATAACACACCCTTTAGCTAGAAAATAGAAGTGGATACCGTAGAGTACTACGGGCATGTGGGGTGCTAATCCCTTCCCCTCGTGTAACTAACTCCCTTACCTAGTTTCTCTTGATGTCTCGGTCATAGGACCGCGATTTCTCCCCTTCAGGTTTACTCGATGTTTTCCTTTCCGTCGTGGTTTCTTCATGACTCTGGGACAATGACCTATTGTTGGTACATCCAGGAGTTGATCCTAGCTTTTATTTTCATGTCTATTGAGTGTGTATCTATTTTCTCTCTTTATCATATCATGCTTTGTATGCTTTGCATTGCATTCTATATGGAATCTTTACCGCTTTCATATATCTTGTATATGGGTTGCTGTTGTATTGGTTAATCTCTTGATTTGGGTAGGTGTCACTTGAGGTAAAAGGCCCACTACCCCGGCCAGTGATGTAACACCCCGATTCTACCTCACGTATTTATTTAATCAAAATCAGAGTATAACAATTTCAGGATGTCACAATTCTCAACGTAAACACAAAATCATGTCATTTTTCATTCAACAGATACATAACACTCTTAAATAGTTTTCAACGTCAAAAATTTCGTTAAGTAGCAGCAGAATTCAAATGGTTTTTACAAAACAAAGCATAGCATCTTATGATTATTCAACAACATCAGTTTCAACTTAAAACAACAAAATAATAGAAACAACGCACGTTTTCCCCCGAGTGCTACGTATCAAAGCAAACGACACTAAATCAGAACCACATCAGCAAGGACTACTCCTCTTGATCACCTGCACGTTACCAATATAAAGGTAACGGCAAAAACAAAAAAGGGGTGAGATATCAAACCATATAATTGAGATTATGATAAACAATATATAGTTCGAAATCTTATAATATCACCATTCTGCGACCAAACGACTAATCAACGCTAACACGCAACTATTCCGTAACAACATACGATCATTCACAACAACCTAACTCAACACGAAAACATATCCACATCAATTGTACTAGACAACAATAACAACATATATCAACCGAAAATATGGACATCAACAACAACAACTCAAAATATCATCAATAACGGCAACAACAACTTAATCAACAATTTGAATGCGACTCGACTATGCAAATGCATTGGATCCATCGGAGTAAAACTCTCAACGTAAACAGCTCTTCTAGCAATTTTGAGGCATCAAGGTGTAAGCCTTCAACGTAAACAACATGCCCCTAACGGCTCAACGTGGTTTTTCCCCTCACTGCTCAACATAATATGCAAATGTATGTATGCGATGTAATCAAATAGCATACAACAACAACAATGTAATCCACAACGGAAACCAACTTGCAACATATTCATTTTTCCCCTTACGGCTGTCGTACCCCAAAATTTTCCCTCCTATTTCTCAAGACATTTCTCATATCATACTCAAGGATTTCACAAGGGTTGACCAGACAAACCCTCTCCTAGGCAATCAACTCAAACTAGGGTTTGTCCATCCTCATATCAAGATGGGCTTCCAACATTTCCAATGGTCATCATGCCTTATCATATGCTTCAAAGGATCTCCATGTCAAGTTTCAAGCCTTACAAGTCAAGTTTCCTCAAACAATTGCTCAGATGGTTGAAAATCAGTTGTATAGGACAAAAAGTCAACTGTGGTCAACATACAGTCAAACTTCATAATTTTTGGTCAACATCCATATTTTGAAGTGATATTCATCATTTGATCAAGGGTTGATCATGATTCATCAAGAAAAGTCAAGAATTGTTCAAAAGTCAAAGTTTCTAAATTGGACTTTCTTAGACAAAAGTCAACAGAACTTTGACCAGGCATAACTTTCTCATACTTTATCAGAAATTTTCCCACCATAGCTCATTTGGAATAGAATTCAATTCTCTACAACTTCATGTCTCACAAGCTTGGTCAGAAAATACTTCATTTGGAAGGTATGGGTCAAAACATTACAGGTCCTTTTCAAAGTCAACAAAAAGTCAACTTTTTGTAAAGAAGTGTTATTGAGCATGGAAACTTCAATTGAGATGAAACCAAAGAGGTTGTTTATAGGACATATAGAGCTTTCTAAAAAGTCCAAGAATACCCAAAAATGTTAAAAATTAAGCAAGATACACCTTGCACCAGTTGGGCATTTTTGAAGAGGTGCACAAAGAGAAATATTTGACAAAAGCCAAAATTTTGCAAATGGGCCTAACTTTTCTTGGTTCAAACTTGTTCCTCAGCTGATTTGGAACCTCCAAGCCCAAGGCCACAAATTTTATATTTTATTTTCTATTTATTTTGTATTTTAATCATTTAAAAGCCAATTAAATTAAAATAAAAGGTAGAAAATCAAAATTAAATGCAAATTGGATTTTTCTCTCATTCTTGAGGTCCAAGCAATCCACACAAGCTGGCAAATTCGAAATTGGAATTGATTGGCAAGAGAATTGATTGAAATTTGATCAAAAAGTCAATATTTGATTTTATACCAAATCAAATATTTTCTCATTGATCGGTACATTATTTCCTCATGATTCTTGACCTAAATCCATCCACTATAAGTACACAATGCATTCACATGACACAAGGACGAAAATTCTGCCTCTAAGAATCCTAACAAAGCTCAAAAAATCCGTGTGGTACAAGCTACTTGTAGCCTTGGTTTTGTTTCGATTTAGACAATTATAAGCACTCAAACACGTTCCTGGAAGTTCATTGATCCATTCCAGACCTTCACAGATCACAAAAACATCAAGAATCGGGAATTCCAAATTTCGGTTTGCTCTTAAACTTTCAAATTCGATTTTAATAATTCATACATATTTAACATGTTTTGATGTTTTGTTTGTGTTTAGAATGGAGTTTCGAAGCTATCTGCATCGTTTAATTGTGTTTTGAGTACAGGAATCACGATCTGCCATGGCTAGGGTTCATAGCTCCATTTTAGGGCTTTATATTCTAGGAAAAATTGGACAAAACTAAGACCACCATCGTGTTCAGAACGAAATTCTCAGTCGAACCATGTACTCATAATGAATTTATATTGCTTGTATGTGATTTTGAAATTTTGCAGGGGCTAAAGCGACGAACAGGGCCGTCGCTATAGGTTTGAAAATTCAAACGAAGAAGATGAAGATCTTCGCGCGTGTTTTGGATTTTCAAAAATCAGTTTCATTTATATTCTTTTTGTTTCATTTAACTAACACCAAGTGCGGGTTGGTCTAGTGGCAAAAGGCGCGCGCGTGTGAAAGGAAGGTCAGGGGTTCGATCCCTGGCAATGTCAATTCTTTTTACCGCTTTTCTAAACTAACTCCTTTTTTCTTATTTTCTTAATATTTTCTTTTATAGTTTAATTCTTTTCAAATAATTTTCTCATGCATTTAAAAATCACCAAAAATATTTTCCTTTTGCATTTTAATCAGAAAAATGTTTATTTGATTTTTGACATAAAATTAATATCTTTGCATGCATATTTTGATTAATTGTTAATTAACCATAAAATTGACTTTTAATTACTTTTTCTCATTAAAACCAATCCAGAAAATTCCCAAAAAATTACTCTATCATCTAATTATCATTACTAACCTAAAAACCCTTTTTTCTACTAATTTCCAAAACATTTTGCTAACATTTTCTTATTCCGATTATCTATTTCTTATTCCGCATTTACAATTCTAGAAAGGATGTATAGGTCGCAAAGTTTTTATCATGTAATAGCGTAGATTTACATTTTCCGCCTTTACTTTTCGCACTCCTATTATGTAACTGCCCCAAAGCCATGTAATAGCGTAGGACCTTTACTTTTCCGTACTTTATTTTCCGCAATTTACTTTCGGCACCATATAAACTGCTAGTAACTAGGAGTGTATGGCAAGACTAAAAACGAACGTAGATCACTTCTAATTCCAAGATAACATATCTGAATTTAACACACTCTCTTCACACATGCACCCCTTAGGGTAATTCTCTCTCGTTGGCTTTCGAATAAATGGTCAAGTCCTCGAACGTAGATGTATCCTAGCACCGCTGCCTACAAACATATCATCATAGTCCTTCGATACAAAGATCATATACCCACAATGTCGCCTACGAATACATGATCTCGTCCCTCGATTGTTGCCTACGAAAAGTGATGATCGTCCCTTCGAATATGCTCGGATACTCCTACAAGTTTCCTTCTATGACCATCCGATGTCCCTTCGAATGTCCCTTTACATCCAAAAAATAAGGTTACCTACCAACTAATGGTACGGATAGCACTATTCTAAAGGAAAGTAAAAGCAACACGTAAACGACCATTCTGAGTAGGTAATAAGGCTTTTAGACGCTTGCTGTATCAAAATACTTTTCACACCTCACACTTTTTGTCAAAGTTCAAACACTTTTCAGAACAAAATATTTCTGAACACTTTGTATACATTCGTGCATGAATCATTACAAAGGAAAAGCGAAATGCCTTTTCAAAACATTTTTGTCAAACACACAGAAAGAAATTTTAAAGTGAGCTAAAAGCAACTAAAAGCCCGTAGATAACTACGGATGGAAAAGGGTGCTAATACCTTCCCTTTTCATAACCTTCTCCCTTACTCAGAATCTAATGAAGGTATTTTTCTGTTCTTTTCACCTTCCCTTAATTGGATAAAAGAAAAGTCGGTGGCGACTTGCTATCCGCAACATTTGCGATAAAAAGCAAAACAAATTCCAAAGTCAGCTTCTCCCACCAGACATGTAATCATGCATCATTGGGAAACACCCTAAAGAGAGAATACCTTAGGGATTTTTAGATCATTTTTACTACTTTCTGTTTGACTCGTATGCTTTACTTTTAAGGGTTGCTTGGGTATTATACTTGTGGGGGATCCTACACCCGGATCCAGTTTCCTTAGGTAAGTAGCAATATATCGTCACACTGCTAGGCGATACCAAACAGCTAACATGATGGCTACGTTAGTGTGACACTTTGGATGTCCTGATACTCTTCATTTCCAATTTGAGGATAGTATTTGGCTTCTGCATGGTGTCATCAACACTAACTCAACTTTTAGAACCCTAATTGACCCATCTTAGCCATTAGAAGGTAGTGAAATGGCCGGCTTTGGTGTAAACCAAGGTTGGTCGATACTGCTACGCCATTAAGATCAGCCTTTTGGGATATTTTCGGTCGACCACTTGGTAGTCGTATTGAAATAAAAGCCTACGAGAAAGATCAATGATATTAGATTCCTAGAACCCGGTTACTGTAATAAGGCAGGATGAACCCACTCAAACTTTGGTAGGGTAATCACCGATACCTCATGCAAACCTTAAACCTAGGGCTATTGTGTGAATTGTTTGTGCTTGCTAAACATGACATCATGACATCATCGCATTGCATATCATTTCTAACTATTTCAAGGACCTAGGGATGTATCTTTTTTGTAGGGATTATGGCTTCTAGAAAGACTATCCGAATCAACTTCATGGGTGTACCTTCTCACCAAAGAATTGGTTTCGTAAATTCTCGTCATGCTCACCATCAAAAGACATGGTTATCTCTGCTTGATTTGGTTACCTCCTTTTGAAGAAGATATTATGCACGTCTTATTCCAGCTTCGATCCGAAACACCATTGCTTTACATTCCTGATTATCGCTAGTTCCTACCTTGGAAGAGTTCTCTAAGCTACTTGGGATACCTATTCTTGATCAGATTCCATTCACCGGTTTAGAAAAGGATCCTAGGTACGAAGACATCGCATCTGCACTACACCTAAAGCGCTCAAACATTGAAGCCAATTGGGAAACTAGAAGCGGAGTTAAGGGTTTACTTGCTAAGTTTCTGATGAAGAAAGCCTGGGAATTCCTCAAAGCTATGAGTTTCCAAGCATTCGAAGACATCTTGGCTTTTCTAATCTATGGTTTGGTTCTATTTCCTAACTCGGATCAATTCATAAATATGAACGCCATAAAGATATTCCTCTCTCATAATCCTATGCCTACTTTACTTGGAGATATCCTGTATTCTCTCCATACTCGTACTATCAAAAGACAAGGAACTCTCATGTGTTGCATACCGTTACTTTCCAAGTGGTTTATTTCGCACCTTCCTCAATCAATGATTAAGAACGAGCAAAGATTGAAGTGGTCTCAAAGGCTAATGTCACTCTCTCATTCAGATATTCGTTGGTATCTTTTCTCTCAAAAGGACTTCACATTCATTGAGCGTTGTGGAGAATTCCCTAATGTACTACTCCTTGGCATAAGGGGAGGTATCACCTACAACCCTTCTCTAGCTCTACGTCAGTTTGGTTATGCTCGAAGAGATGGTCCTCATGATATGCTTCTCCAAGATATTGTGTTCGACTACAACCACGATCTCCAGAATTTCCATCGAAGGTTCATACACGCTTGGGACATGGTAAAGAAGACAGATACCAAGACTTTGGGGCACCAAAACTCCATTCCTTGGGAACCTTACCTCAAATGGGTGCGAGCTCGAGCTCAAAACCTCATGATGCCATTCACGCCTGTTTTACCAGTAATTATGGAACCTGTTGCTATAGGTGACGTACCCTATACTGTTCTCCATCCCGACATGCCTACTGATTTTGAAGACTTGAAGAGATCCTGGATTCAGATTAAAGAAGAAAGGGATACATTCGAAGCTCAATGATATGCAAGCGAGAAGAAGGTACTAGAGTTGACAAAGCTACTTCACGAGGAGAGAAACATCAACGCCTACTTTAACACCAAAAGGAAGCGCCCATGGGAGACTTAGAGCTTTAGGATTTATGTTCTTGTATTTTCCAAAATATCTCTTGTACTTAAAAAGAAAAAGGAGAATAAAAAGAAAGAAACTAATAAAAGTTTGTTCGTGCTTGTTTAACAAATTTAAATTCCTAAGGTCCTTGAAAACATTGCATTTGCATTGCATAAACATCGCATAACATAGCATGACATTTCATAACAGGTACATTGAAGATCGTTTTTCTCATTTTCTCGCTATTTGTTTTAGCAGGAATGGCTCTTGAACAGACTGTCAAAGATCTCCAGGCTCAGAATGCTCAATTCAAGGAAGTGGTTACCAGCTTGGTCCAAGGCCAGGAAGATCTGAAGAAGCTCATCAACAGAAACAAGAGGGTCATCGGTGTTTTCAACATGGGCAGACGTTACAAAGGTGGTCCTAGAGTAGTGAGCCGGATAGAACTCTCAGACAAGAGTGTCGAAACTGAGGGGAGTGTCAAGAACAACGAAGATGACCAGCGTGAGCCTGAGAACAAAGAAGAAGACTATGAGAACGATCAGTACTCTTTTGAGGATGACAAATACAAACAACTTGAAGATCGTCTGAATGCTGTGGAAAATCTGAAAATGTCCGGGCTGAATTTTGGTGATCTGAGTCTTGTTCCTGGTGTGGTGATTCCTCGCAAATTTAAGGTTCCTACTTTTTCCAAGTATGATGGCATCTCTTGTCTGAAGCTGCATTTGAAGTCCTATGTTCAGAAGATCTATCCTCACGCTGATGACAGACAGGAAGTTGTGGATCCATTACTTTCAAGAGAGTTTGTCTAGAGCTCAGTTGAAGTGGTATTATCAGCTAGAGAGTACCCATATCCATACCTGGAGTGACTTAGCAGATGCTTTCTACAAGAAGTACCAGTACAATGCTGAATTAGCACCCACTCGCATGCAACTACAAAGCATGTCTATGGGTCGTGATGAGAAGTTCAAAGAATATGCTCAGAAATGGAGAGATCTAGCAGGCAGAGTTCAACCACCCTTGTCCAATAGGGAGTTGGTTGATATGTTTATGGGAACACTGATAGGCCCATTCTTCAATCATCTGATTGGTAACTCCTCATCCGGATTCACCGAGCTGATATTGATAGGAGAACGCATTGAGGCTGGAATCAAGAGCGGAAAGATTCAGGTAGAGTCATCATCAAATGCTGCGAAGAGATCTTTTGGTAAGAAAGAAGCCAATGTTGTGTATGGTCAGAAAAGTTGAGCCAAGACCGACCGTGCTCAATCTAAGGGGGCAGTTGTGATCTCCAATCCTACATCAGCGCAACCTCAGCGAGACAACGCGCGTAACCAGAACGCTCCACGAAGGAAGTTTACGAAGATCAACATGCCATTGTCGCAAACCTTGCAACACATGTTGAAAGTAGAGCTGATTACCTTGAGGGATCCTCCTCAAAACATCAATACCTCCTCTCCGAGATACAATCCTAATGCAAAATGTGCTTACCACTCCAACAGCCCAGAGGATAACACTGACGATTGTTGGGCTCTGAAGAACAAGATTCAAGACATGATTGAAGATAAAGAAATTGAGTTTGATCCTCTTGTCGAGACTCCGAATGTGATCAACGCACCAATGCCTAACCACGGCAAAAGTGCCAATGCTATTGACCAGAATTCTTATGTGTTTGATGTGAATGACTTGACTATCCCTCTGATGACTGTTAAGAAGAATTTGCCGCAAGCCGGTGTCAATCTAGGATGCCCAGAGAATTGTCGTTGGTGCACATCTGCACCCGACGGTTGTGCTTGGTTGAGAAGACGTATTCAGTGCATGATGGATAACCGAGAAGTGCTATTTCTGAAAGCATCCCCTGTGGAGAATTTGTGTGAAGACATGTCTAAGAAACTGAAGATCGAAGATGTGAGCGAAGCCGAATCAGAAGTATGGGATACCTTGGGGCAGCCAAGTGGAAGGTTTGATTACATGGTGAAGTATACTGTTCCTGAAAGCTACAAGATTCCTATTGAAGATGTCAAGGTAACCGGATGGGGAGACGATTTCCCAGAAGACTATGTTGTTGTTAATACCATAAGGATTTCCTCTGCTGATCCTGTGCCTAGAGTGGCACCTCTCATTATTACTTCCCCCAGACCAGTTCGATATTCCTCTTACAAAGCTATACCTTGGAACTATGGAGCCGAAGTTTACTATCATGGCGTCAAGCAAGACCCTTTGACCATTGAGGATCTTACAGTTGAAGCTACCATTCTTGACATTGACAACATCACCGGATCAAGTAAGGTGACCAGAACCGGAAGAGTGTTTTCTCCAGAGATCCCTCCTCCAAAAGACACTACGACTCCAGCTATCAAATCAGTTCCCGAAGCTATAGGAAAAGAACCAGTAACTCATCCTGCTCAGACAGACATGTAAGTACCAAAGGAAGTTGCTGCAGACACCTCCAAACGAGAAATGGAGGAAATTCTAAAGATCATCAAAAAGAGTGACTACAATGTGTGGAACAATGGGATAGACTCCGTCCAAGATATCCATGCTTGCTCTGCTCTTGTGCTCTGAGGCTCATGCTAAGGCCTTGGTGAAGTTTCTGAAGAATGCTCACATACCGCAAGACACTACTACTGATTAATTTGAAGTTTGTATTGCTAGCCTGGCTGCCAACAACGGCCTAGGTTTCTCTGATGCTGATTTGACTTCTGCCAGAAGGAAACACAACAAAGCCTTGCACATCTCTGTTGAATGCAAGGGCATTACATTGTCTCATGTCTTGGTAGATACCGGTTCTGCTCTAAATATCCTACCAAAGAGTGCTTTTTACCGACATGATGTTGAAGGATTGGTCTTGAAACCTAGTGACATTATTGTGAGAGCTTTTGATGGTTCTAAACGAACAGTACTTGGAGAGCTCATTCTGCTTGTTAAAGTCGGTTCCCAGACTTTCGACTCCACTTTCTTTGTCATGGACATCCGTCCAGCTTACTCTTTCCTACTTGGACGCCTTGATACATGGGGCGGCTACTCTACCTTGCACGGTCAAGTACCCGTGAAGGGAAGGTTGTTACAATATGCGGTGAAGAGGAATACATGGTGAGCCATCTGCAGTCATTCCGATACCTCGAGATGGAAGGAGAATTCTTCAAAACTCCCTGTCAAGCATTCGAAACAATTCCAAGAGTCATGCCTGTTGACTCTCCAGTTACTCCTGAAGTTACACAAGTTCCGCCTAGGATGGCCTCGCTGAAAGATGCTCAAGCTGCAGTTGAAGAAGGAGGTAGTACTATTTGGGGTCAGCTCCCCGACCTTCCTTTCAAATCTGACAAGCTGGTTTAGGCTTCACCATCAAAGGTCAGAAGATAATCGTGAATGTGTCGGCCAACTTCCCTTCCGCATCAGCAAGAATGGAGTCCATGCTATAGAAGACAACGATAGCGACTTCGACATCAGCAACTGGATCTTCCCAACTCCCGACAACGGACTCAGCAATTGGAAGATCGAAGACGTCATACCAATCTCCTTTAGACAAGAGTAATTGCTTTTGTTTTCTGTTATGCTTTTCGTTTTTTCGCTTTGAACAATAAACTCTAAAGCCTAGTGCCTTGCCCGGGGCATCATGGCTCATTTGTGAGGGTTATTATCTGTCATTTGCATATTTTCATTCAATAAAATCATTGGACTTTTGCGTTTAATTTCTTTCTTTTTACTTTATCACCCCCTTCAAAAGCTATGTGTTCTTACACACACCCAGGTGATACACTGCAGAATCACTCCGAATCTCGTTGATAACAGCTATGTTATTGCTAAATATGACTTCGATAATCCGATCTACCAAGCCGAAGACGAATGTAAGGAAGATTGTGAAGTGCCAGGAGAACTTGTCAGACTGCTACAGCAAGAAGAACGAGTTATACAGCCACACGAAGAGCCAGTTGAGGTTGTGAATCTGGGTACTGATGAAGTCAGAAAAGAGATCAAGATAGGAGCAGGTCTTGAGAACAGTGTCAGAAAAAGATTGGTTCAGATGCTACGAGACTATATCGAGGTTTTTGCTTGGTCATACGAAGACATGCCAAGTTTAGACATTGACATTGTGATACACCGACTACCAACGAGAGAAGGTTTTCTCCTAGTAAAGCAGAAGGTTCGTCGCATGCGTCCTGAGATGTTAGAGAAAATCAAAGCTGAAGTCATGAAGCAGTTCAACGTTGGTTTGCTAGCCGTTACTTCTTATCCACAGTGGGTTGTGAACGTGGTACCCGTACCTAAGAAGGATGGTAAAGTACGAATGTGTGTAGATTACAGAGATCTGAACAAAGCGAGTCCGAAAGACGATTTTCCACTTCCTCATATTGATATTCTAGTCGACAACACCGCTCAGCATAAGGTTTTCTCCTTCATGGGTGGTTTCTCTGGTTACAATCAGATCAAAATGGCTCCTGAAGACATGGAGAAGACTACTTTTGTTACACAGTGGGGCACTTTCTGCTACAAAGTTATGTCGTTCAGACTGAAAAACGCGGGTGCCACTTACCAGCGTGCCATGGTGGCATTATTTCATGACATGATCCATCACGAGATAGAGGTCTACGTCGATGACATGATAGCTCGATCACAGACTGAAGAAGAACATCTCGATCATTTGCGGAAACTGTTTGATAGGTTGAAGAAGTACAGACTAAGACTCAATCCCAACAAGTGCACCTTTGGAGTTAGATCCGGTAAACTTCTAGGGTTTGTTGTCAGTGGTAAAGGTATTGAAGTTGACCCCGCCAAGGTTAAAGCTATTCAAGAAATTCCAGCTCCCCGCACCGAGAAGGAAGTCAGAGGTTTCTTGGGACAATTGAATTAAATTTCCAGATTCATTGCACATCTAACTGCTACTTGTGAGCCCATCTTCAAGTTACTGAAGAAAGATCAAGTAGTGGAATGGAACAACGATTGCCAGATCACTTTTGACAAAATCAAGGAGTACCTACAGAATCCTCCTATCCTGATATCGCCTGCCGAAGGAAGACCTCTTATCATGTACTTGACAGTATTAGAGAACTCAATGGGGTGTGTGTTGGGGCAACATGACGAGTTTGCTTGAAAAGACTATGCAATATACTACCTTAGCAAAACGTTTATCGACTGTGAAACAAGATACTCACAGCTCGAGAAAACTTGCAGCGTTTTGGCTTGGGCTGCTCACCGACTAAGACAGTATATGTTAACTCACACTACCTTGTTGATTTCCAAGATGGATCCGATAAAATACATATTTGAGAAACCAGCTCTCTTAGGAAGAATAGCAAGATGGAAAATGATCTTGACCGAATACGATATCCAATATACTTCTCAGAAAGCTACCAAAGGAAGTGTAGTAGTCGACCATTTGGCTCATCAAGCCTAGATGACTATCAGTCTATGCAGTTCGAGTTTCCAGACTGAGATGTTTTGTTAGTTACTGATTGCGAAGAACTAGGCCCGGACGAAGGACCCGAAAAAGGATCCCGATGGACCATTGTCTTTGATGGAGCCTCAGATGCACTTGGAAATGGCATCGGCGCCATCATTACATCTCCTACAGGCGGACACACTCCTTTCACCGCCTGATTATGTTTCAGCTGCACGAACAACATGGCCGAATACGAAGCGTGCATCATGGGTATTAAAGCTTCTATTGACTTAAGAATCAAATTCTTGCAAGTGTATGGAGACTCAGCTTTAGTGATCAGTCAGATTAAAGGCGAGTGGGATACGAAGCATCCGAATCTCATTCCGTATCGAGAGCATGTTCTAAGTTTGATCCCTTATTTCGAGGAGATTACTTTTGATCACATCCCACGAGAAGAGAATCAGTTGGCAGACGCATTAGCTACTATGTCATCTATGTTCGATGTTAGATGGGACAATGAGGCTCCCCAAATCATCATTGAAAAGTTCGACGAACCAGCATACTGTTGTGAACTTGATACATAGGAGAAACCTTGGTTCCACGAAGTGAAGAGGTATCTTGAGACTCAGGAATATCCCGCAGGGGCATCTGTCAACGATAAGAAGTTCTTGAGAAGGTTCGCATCCAAATTATTTCTCAGCAACGGCATATTATAAAAGCGCAATCACGATTTGTGCTTACTCCGCTGTGTAGATCAAAAAACTACGAGACGTATCATGGAAGAATTACACGAAGGCGCATTTGGTACCCACTCCAGTGGACATACCATGGCTAAGAAGATTCTGAGAACAGGTTACTATTGGTCCACCATGGAAGCTGATTGTCACCGCTATGCTCGATCTTGTCGCAAATGCCAGATATATACCGACAAAGTGCACGTACCTCCGGTACCACTGAATGTTTTGACCGCTCCTTGGCCTTTTGCAATGTGGGGCATTGACATGATCTGAGAAATCAAACCCACCGCTTCCAACAGACATCGTTTCATCCTTGTGGCAATTGACTATTTCACCAAGTGGGTAGAAGCAGCCTCATTCGCATCTGTTACCAAGAATGTTGTGGCTCGATTCATCAAGCATAATCTTATCTGTCGATACGGAACTCCCGAAAGGATTATCACAGATAACGGCTCCGATCTCAACAACAAGATGATCACCGAACTCTGCACGCAGTTCAAGATCAAGTATCACAACTATTCTCTATATCGGCCTAAGATGAATGGCGCAGTAGAAGCCGCCAACAAAAATTTCAAGAAGATTATACAGAAGATGACAGTGACCTACAAGGATTGGCATGAGATGTTACCATTTGCTCTTCATGGTTATCGCACTACAGTACGAACATCTACAGGGGCAACCCCTTTCTCTCTTGTATACAGTATGGAAGCAGTCCTACCCATTGAGGTTCAGATACCCTCAACCAGAATCCTCAAGGATGCAGAGTTAGGCGAAGACGAAAGGGTCCAGACCCGCCTCGACCAGATCAATTTGATTGATGAGAAACGACTCGCGTCCATCTGCCATGGATAGATCTATCAGAAGCGAATGATCAGAGCATTCAACAAGAAAGTCAAGCACCGAGTCTACAAAGTCGGTGATCTAGTAGTCAAGCGCATCATTCTTCCACAAGATGATCCCAGGGGCAAGTTGTAACACCCCTTCTAAAATACCCCGAATAATATTAATTATATCAACGATTAAAGTCATAATTCATCAGAGTTAACACGGAACAGGGATGCCACAATTAATAAATAAAATAAACCTCCAAATAAACAGTAGCCATGCTACACTGAGGATCAATGTCTCAAATAATTCAGTCAAATTAAGACCATGTCTTACACAGCGGAAAAATATCATAACCAAAACGGAATAATCCAATCATTATTATTCCCAACAAAATTTAAAGAAACAATTAAACAATATCTAATTCCTCAACTAACGTTCCCCAGTGTTACAATCTAATCAGAGCATGACACTGACACGTGGACTTAAATGATAAGCTCTAGAGCCATCCTCACCAACTCCTGAGCTGCTAACTTTAATCTGAAATTGTTAAAGTAAGGGTGAGACTTCTCATAATTAAAACATATTATAAGCTTCTCAATCAACAATATATTATAAGCATATTAATCCACCCATTTTAGCATAACTTCATATTCAATACCCAATTACAACCATATAATCATCATGCACAACAATTAACAATCAGAGAACGGTAACACTGGAAGACATCCTAACATGTTACAATTCCATGCAAATACAATGCAGACTCAATGCATGTGGTACCAACACGTGACCAAGTCACCCAACACAGATCCATCACCAACCGGATATAGTAACCATCGATTCGTCCATAAACACCCGGACACGAATCCAGCCTAACCACCCATCCTCACTCGGGTATCAGTTATCGGCACTCCAAGTCAAATTCCGCACAATGGGAATTAACTTCACCAAACAATGCATATGCACGCACATCTCTAGCATGCAACATCAAATCAGTCTATGTAATACATCAATTTAACATAACTGAATCAAACCAATCAACATGATAATTCAACCAATCATGCATACAACTAACAGCAGCATAAACATGCTTTACATCCACACAATACCAATACCTCCATCACTATAGTTTCACTGCTATATACACCTCAATGTGCGTCAGTCAATAGTCAAGTTTTAGAAAATCTTTTCATTTTATAAAATAGAGCATTAAATTTAAGAAACAACGTCCAAAACGGCGCTCAAAACGGACTTACGGTTTGAAAGTTATGAATTTTCAAAGTTTCAAAAAATTTCAAAAAGTTTCAGTGGAACCCGGTTCCTCCTTGGAAGTAACCGGTTCCCACAATTCAAAAATACCAAGCCCCTGGAAAAATGTATGGGGAACCCGGTTCCTCCAGGTAGGGAACCGGTTCCCAGAGAAAAATTATGTTTTCTTTGGAAAAATCAACGTGGAACCCGGTTCCTCCCCAGGAGTAACCGGTTCCTGAGTTCAAAAATGCCCAGTTTCAAAGTTTTATGCCGGAACCGGGTTCTCCTTGGGAACCGTTCCCGACCTCGCACCCAAAATGCGGTTTGACAATAGCTCCCAAAATCATTTTTCTTACTCTTTCCAAAACGTGCCCACATGTTCCGACACCACAAAATCACTCATTCATCACCAATAACATACAATATAACATGTCTTATTCATCATTATTGACCCTATATCACACGAATTAATGGATTCTCTACAATTCGACACAATCCAACACAAATAGGGTTATATCCATGGAACCTAAAAATTCCTAAACTGAGATTTCCTAACATGCTATAATCTATACGGTCGAATTCAAAACCGATAATACGAAATAACTAATCGAAATCACCCCTTACCTTGTGGGTTCTTCGAATTCTGACACTTTAGGTCTTCTTCCTTCCTTTTCCTCTTCTCAACTTCACGTATCTTTGTTTTCTCCAAAATAACTCCTTTTTCTTTCTTTCCTTCTTTTATTCCTTTTATTCCTTTAACATAAATAAAATAAATAATGTGAGTAGAGTCTTTTACTCCTCACACCCTCACTTTACTCAACACACCTCTAATAAATCCATAATTAATCCCAATAAATCCAATATATTAATAAATTATGTTCTCAATTAAATTAATAATTAAAAATCATAATTATTTAATTATCGAATTATTTTGGGGTGTCACAACTCTCCCCAACTAAAAGAGTTTTCGCCCTCGAAAACATACCTCAGACGAATAGTTCGGGGTACGAGTCCTTCATCTGACTCTCCAGCTCCCAAGTGACATTTCCATCTGCTGGTCCTCCCCAAGCCACTCTTACCAATGCGATCTCTTTGCCTCACAACTGTTTCAGCTTCCGATCCTCAATTCTCAGAGGTACCGCTTCCTCAGTCAAGTTCTCTCATACCTGTATATCATCTACCCGAATCTCATGAGACGGATCAGCAATGTACTTCCTTAGCTGAGATACATGAAAAAACATCATGCAAATTCGCAAGTGACAGCGGCAACGCAATCTGATATGCAACCTTCCCAATTCTCTTGGTAATCTAAAAAGGACCAATAAAACGTGGAGTCAACTTCTTTGACTTCAAAGCTCGACCAATACCAGTCATCGGAGTAACTCGCATAAAAACATGTTCTCCTTCACTAAACTCAAGATCTTTCCTCCTCTTATCGTGATAACTTTTCTGACGACTCTGAGAAGTCCTCATCTTCTCCTGAATCATCTTAATCTTTTCCGAAGTCTGTTGAACAATTTCCGGTCCAATCACCGCACTCTCTCCAGATTCATACCAACACAACGGAGTCCGACACCTCCTACCATACAATGCCTCGAACGGAGCCATACCAATGCTCGAATGAAAACTGTTGTTGTAGCTAAACTCAATCAACGGTAGATAGCTATCCCAAGTTCCACCCTTCTCTAACACACAAGCTCTCAGCAAATCCTCTAACGACTGAATCGTTCTCTCCGTCTGACCATCTGTCTGTGGATGATAAGCGGAACTTAAACGCAACTTGGTGCCCAAAGCTTCTTGCAATCCCGTCCAGAACTTAGATGTAAACCTCGGATCTCGATCCGACACAATACTAGAAGGAATACCGTGCAAGCTTACAACCTTTTCAACATACAATTCTACCAACCTCTCCATCGGGTAATCCATTCTTATCGGAATAAAATGAGCAGATTTCGTCAACCTATCCACAATAACCCAGATAGAATCACAATTCTTCGCTGTCCTTGGCAAACCAGACACAAAATCCATAGAGATTCCATCCCACTTCCATTCTGGAACAAACAACGGCTCTATCAATCCTGACGGTTTTTGATGCTCAATTATCGACTTCTGACAAACCAAACAAGCATACACAAACTCAGCCAATTTCCTTTTTCATTCCCGGCCACCAAAACAACTTCTTCAAATCATGATACATTTTAGTAGCACCGGGATGAATACTCAACCCGCTACGATGTCCTTCTTCCAAAATACTCTTCCTAATCTCGGCAACATCCGGAACACACACCCGATCGCCAAATCTCATAACTCCATTCTCATCAATTCTGAACTCACCTCCTTGACCTTGGTTGATTAATGTCAACTTATCAACTAATCCAATATCAGACTTCTGTCCATTTCTAATCTCTTCCAGAATACCACTAGTCAGTTTCAACATACCCAATTTCACACTATTCTGAGTAGTTTCACAAACCAGACTTAAATCTCTGAACTGTTCAACCAAATATAACTCACGGACCATTAACACCGACATATGCAAGGACTTCCTACTCAAAGCATCTGCAACGATGTTTGCCTTACCAGGATGGTAATTCAAACCGAAATCATAATCCTTTAGAAATTCTAACCATCTCCTCTGCCTCATATTCAACTCTTTCTGATCAAAGAGATACTTCAGACTCTTGTGATCACTGAATACTTCAAACCGAGAACCGTATAAATAATGCCTCCATAACTTCAAAACAAACACGACAGCTGCCAACTTCAAATCATGAGTCGGATAATTCCTTTCATGTACTTTCAATTGTCGTGAAGCATAAGCCACAACCTGCTTATCTTGCATCAACACACCACCTAATCCCATTAACGATGCGTCACAATACACAACAAAAGGCTTAGTCGGATTCGGCAAAATCAAGATCGGAGCACTTGTCAACCTCCTCTTTAGCTCTTGAAATCCTTTCTCACATTCAACATCCCAAACAAATATCTGACCCTTCCTGGTCAACTTAGTCAACGGCAACGCTAGTTTGGAAAATCCTTCAATAAACTTCCGGTAATAACCTGCAAGACCCAGAAAACTACGGATCTCAGAAGCATTCTTCGGCGCTTCCCACTGAGACACTGCTTCCACCTTCGTAGGATCCACAGCAATTCCATTCTTGGAAATTACATGGCCAAGAAAACTTACTTCATCTAACCAGAATTCACACTTGGATAACTTCGCATAAAGCTTCTTCTCTTTCAACAATTCCAATACAACTCTGAGATGTTCTGCATGCTCTTTATCGCTCTTTGAATAAATTAGAATATCATCAATGAACACCACTACGAACTTGTCAAGATACGGATGAAATATCCTGTTCATATACTCCATGAAAACACCAGGTGCATTAGTAACTCCAAACGGCATAACAGAATATTCATAATGCCCATACCTCGTTCTAAATGCAGTTTTTTGAATATCCTCCGACTTCACACGAATCTGATGATATCCAGATCTCAGATTAATCTTACTAAATATGCAAGCCCCAACGAGTTGATCCATCAAATCATCAATCCTCGGCAAAGGATACCGATTCTTGATTGTAACTTTATTCAACTGTCGGTAGTCCACACATAGTCTCATTGAACCTTCCTTCTTCTTAACCAATAACACCGGAGCACCCCACGGCGAAACACTCGGACGAATGAACTTCTTTTCAAGCAATTCCTCTAACTGCTTCTTTAGTTTAGCTAATTCAGATGCCGACATGCGATAAGGCGCCATCGACACCGGAATAGTTCCAGGAATCAAATCTATAGTAAATTCTACCTCTCTCTCAGGTGGCAACTCACTAACGTCTTCCGGAAACACCTCTGGAAATTCATTCACCACTGGAAATCCATCACTCTTTGCTTTTCCCTCCGCTTCTATCGCAGAATACAACATAAACACCACCGCACCATCTTTCACGGCTAGGTTCATCTGCTTAACTGACATAATCTCATTTTCGACTTTAACCTCCTTAGGGAAAATGACCGTCTTCTCAAAACAGTTGATATGAACCTGGTTGAATTCCAACCAGTTCATTCCAAGGATGATATCAAGTTATTCTAGCGGTAGGCACACTAAATCCATACCGAAACCCATACCAAAAATCACAATAGGACAATTCCTACAAACATACGAAGTAGTCACTGAACCCGACGCAGGAGTATCAATAACCATACTTCCATCCATATTAGAAATTTCCAAATTTAATCTTTTAGCACAATCTAACGCAATAAATGAATGCGTAGCTCCAGTATCAATAATCGCAATCAAAGGTATGTCATTAATAAAACATGTACCTTTAATCAGCCGATCATCCGTTTAGTCTCGATCCACAATGCAAACACTTTACCACCAGCTTGCTCTTTCTTGGGTTTTGTGCACTGAGGACGAGTATGACCCTCTTCACCAAAGTTGTAACAAGTCACCACTCTCACTCTGCAATCATTGGCCACATGGCCAAGTTTCCCACACTTGAAACACTTCTTATCACTACTCTTACAGTCCACCATACGATGTCCTGTCTCACCACACTTGTAGCACCTGATGGAAGAACCAGAATCTCCTCCACCAGACTTCTTCCCACCCCCGGAACTCTGATTACTCCTATCATAAGGCTTACCACGATCCATCTGTTGCTTACCTTTCCTATCAACATACCCTCGAGCATTCGACTTAGTGTTAGCAAGATCCTCCTCTAGAATCCTACTACAACGGATCGGAAAATCTTGGATCTACGATACGAATACCCTGCTTAATATCATCACGAAGACCATTCTCAAACTTGATACATTTGGAAAATTCTCCATCTGCATCGTTAGTATAGTGAGCATAATACTTCGCCAACTCAGTAAACTTCGAAGCATACTCACTGACAGTCTTGTTACCCTGCTTGAGTTCCAGAAACTCAATCTTCTTCTTACCTCTGATGTCCTCAGGAAAGTACCTCCTCAGAAAAGCTCTCATGAACACAACCCAAGTCAATGCAATACCATCTTCTTCCAGTTCAGTTCTGGTAGCAACCTACCAGTCATCAGCTTCCTCTGCTAACATGTGAGTTCCATATCTCACCTTCAGCCCCTCTGCACAGTCAATCACTCTGAAGATCCTCTCGATCTCCTTCAACCACTTCTGAGCACCTTCGGGATCATGTGCACCCTTGAACAATGGAGGATTATTCCTCTGAAAATTCCCCAATTGTCTGTCAGCACCAATCACAGCCCCCTGTTGGTTCCCTCCGAGCACTCCAGCCAACATTCCCAAAGCCTCAGCAATAGCATCATCATTCCTTCCGTTACCTCTTCCAGCCATTGTTCTGTAACATTACAAAACAATCTACATCAGCACACGAGTATCGACAGTGCTACTTGCACTAGTCGCATACTAAAAGGGATAACGACACAAGACAAGACCGACTATGCTCTGATACCACTATTGTAACACCCCTTCTAAAATACCCCGAATAATATTAATTATATCAACGATTAAAGTCATAATTCATCAGAGTTAACACGGAACAGGGATGCCACAATTAATAAATAAAATAAACCTCCAAATAAACAGTAGCCATGCTACACTGAGGATCAATGTCTCAAATAATTCAGTCAAATTAAGACCATGTCTTACACAGCGGAAAAATATCATAACCAAAACGGAATAATCCAATCATTATTATTCCCAACAAAATTTAAAGAAACAATTAAACAATGTCTAATTCCTCAACTAACGTTCCCCAGTGTTACAATCTAATCAGAGCATGACACTGACACGTGGACTTAAATGATAAGCTCTAGAGCCATCCTCACCAACTCCTGAGCTGCTAACTTTAATCTGAAATTGTTAAAGTAAGGGTGAGACTTCTCATAATTAAAACATATTATAAGCTTCTCAATCAACAATATATTATAAGCATATTAATCCACCCATTTTAGCATAATTTCATATTCAATACCCAGTTACAACCATATAATCATCATGCACAACAATTAACAATCAGAGAATGGTAACACTGGAAGACATCCTAACATGTTACAATTCCATGCAAATACAATGCAGACTCAATGCATGTGGTACCAACACGTGACCAAGTCACCCAACACTGATCCATCACCAACCGGATACAGTAACCATCGATTCGTCCATAAACACCCGGACACGAATCCAGCCTAACCATCCATCCTCACTCGGGTATCGGTTATCGGCACTCCAAGTCAAATTCCGTACAATGGGAATTAACTTCACCAAACAATGCATATGCACGCACATCTCTAGCATGCAACATCAAATCAGTCTATGTAATACATCAATTTAACATAACTGAATCAAACCAATCAACATGATAATTCAACCAATCATGCATACAACTAACAGCAGCATAAACATGCTTTACATCCACACAATACCAATACCTCCATCACTACAGTTTCACTGCTACATACACCTCAATGTGCGTCAGTCAATAGTTGTTTATTTCGAAATTCGACTCTTTTTCAAAATAATTTCAAGTTTTAGAAAATATTTTCATTTTATAAAATAGAGCATTAAATTTAAGAAACAACGTCCAAAACGGCGCTCAAAACGGACTTACGGTTTGAAAGTTATGAATTTTCAAAGTTTCAAAAATTTCAAAAAGTTTCAGTGGAACCCGGTTCCTCCTTGGAAGTAACCGGTTCCCACAATTCAAAAATACCAAGCCCCTGGAAAAATGTATGGGGAACCCGGTTCCTCCAGGTAGGGAACCGGTTCCCAGAGAAAAATTATGTTTTCTTTGGAAAATCAGCGGAACCCGTTCCCTCAGAGTAACCGGTTCCGAGTTCAAAATGCCCGATTCAAAGTTTTACATGCTGGAACCCGGGTTCTCCCACTGGGGAACCGGTTCCCACGACCTTCAGACCCAAAAACGCAGTTTGACAGCAACAGTTCCCAAAATCATTTTTCTTACTCTTTCCAAAACGTGCCCACATGTTCCGACACCACAAAATCACTCATTCATCACCAATAACATACAATATAACATGTCTTATTCATCATTATTGACCCTATATCACACGAATTAATGGATTCTCTACAATTCGACACAATCCAACACAAATAGGGTTATATCCATGGAACCTAAAAATTCCTAAACTGAGATTTCCTAACATGCTATAATCTATACGGTCGAATTCAAAACCGATAATACGAAATAACTAATCGAAATCACCCCTTACCTTGTGGGTTCTTCGAATTCTGACACTTTAGGTCTTCTTCCTTCCTTTTCCTCTTCTCAACTTCACGTATCTTTGTTTTCTCCAAAATAACTCCTTTTTCTTTCTTTCCTTCTTTTATTCCTTTTATTCCTTTAACATAAATAAAATAAATAATGTGAGTAGAGTCTTTTACTCCTCACACCCTCACTTTACTCAACACACCCCTAATAAATCCATAATTAATCCCAATAAATCCAATATATTAATAAATTATGTTCTCAATTAAATTAATAATTAAAAATCATAATTATTTAATTATCGAATTATTTTGGGGTGTCACAACTCTCCCCAACTAAAAGAGTTTTCGCCCTCGAAAACATACCTCAGACGAATAGTTCGGGGTACGAGTCCTTCATCTGACTCTCCAGCTCCCAAGTGACATTTCCATCTGCTGGTCCTCCCCAAGCCACTCTTACCAATGCGATCTCTTTGCCTCACAACTGTTTCAGCTTCCGATCCTCAATTCTCAGAGGTACCGCTTCCTCAGTCAAGTTCTCTCATACCTGTATATCATCTACCCGAATCTCATGAGACGGATCAGCAATGTACTTCCTTAGCTGAGATACATGAAAAACATCATGCAAATTCGCAAGTGACAGCGGCAACGCAATCTGATATGCAACCTTCCCAATTCTCTTGGTAATCTAAAAAGGACCAATAAAACGTGGAGTCAACTTCTTTGACTTCAAAGCTCGACCAATACCAGTCATCGGAGTAACTCGCATAAAAACATGTTCTCCTTCACTAAACTCAAGATCTTTCCTCCTCTTATCGTGATAACTTTTCTGACGACTCTGAGAAGTCCTCATCTTCTCCTGAATCATCTTAATCTTTTCCGAAGTCTGTTGAACAATTTCCGGTCCAATCACCGCACTCTCTCCAGATTCATACCAACACAACGGAGTCCGACACCTCCTACCATACAATGCCTCGAACGGAGCCATACCAATGCTCGAATGAAAACTGTTGTTGTAGCTAAACTCAATCAACGGTAGATAGCTATCCCAAGTTCCACCCTTCTCTAACACACAAGCTCTCAGCAAATCCTCTAACGACTGAATCGTTCTCTCCGTCTGACCATCTGTCTGTGGATGATAAGCGGAACTTAAACGCAACTTGGTGCCCAAAGCTTCTTGCAATCCCGTCCAGAACTTAGATGTAAACCTCGGATCTCGATCCGACACAATACTAGAAGGAATACCGTGCAAGCTTACAACCTTTTCAACATACAATTCTACCAACCTCTCCATCGGGTAATCCATTCTTATCGGAATAAAATGAGCAGATTTCGTCAACCTATCCACAATAACCCAGATAGAATCACAATTCTTCGCTGTCCTTGGCAAACCAGACACAAAATCCATAGAGATTCCATCCCACTTCCATTCTGGAACAAACAACGGCTCTATCAATCCTGACGGTTTTTGATGCTCAATTATCGACTTCTGACAAACCAAACAAGCATACACAAACTCAGCAATTTCCTTTTTCATTCCCGGCCACCAAAACAACTTCTTCAAATCATGATACATTTTAGTAGCACCGGGATGAATACTCAACCCGCTACGATGTCCTTCTTCCAAAATACTCTTCCTAATCTCGGCAACATCCGGAACACACACCCGATCGCCAAATCTCATAACTCCATTCTCATCAATTCTGAACTCACCTCCTTGACCTTGGTTGATTAATGTCAACTTATCAACTAATCCAATATCAGACTTCTGTCCATTTCTAATCTCTTCCAGAATACCACTAGTCAGTTTCAACATACCCAATTTCACACTATTACGAGTAGTTTCACAAACCGACTTAAATCTAATGCTCAACCAAATATAACTCACGGACCATTAACACCGACATATGCAAGGACTTCCTACTCAAAGCATCTGCAACGATGTTTGCCTTACCAGGATGGTAATTCAAACCGAAATCATAATCCTTTAGAAATTCTAACCATCTCCTCTGCCTCATATTCAACTCTTTCTGATCAAAGAGATACTTGGACTCTTGTGATCACTGAATACTTCAAACCGAGAACCGTATAAATAATGCCTCCATAACTTCAAAACAAACACGACAGCTGCCAACTTCAAATCATGAGTCGGATAATTCCTTTCATGTACTTTCAATTGTCGTGAAGCATAAGCCACAACCTGCTTATCTTGCATCAACACACCACCTAATCCCATTAACGATGCGTCACAATACACAACAAAAGGCTTAGTCGGATTCGGCAAAATCAAGATCGGAGCACTTGTCAACCTCCTCTTTAGCTCTTGAAATCCTTTCTCACATTCAACATCCCAAACAAATATCTGACCCTTCCTGGTCAACTTAGTCAACGGCAACGCTAGTTTGGAAAATCCTTCAATAAACTTCCGGTAATAACCTGCAAGACCCAGAAAACTACGGATCTCAGAAGCATTCTTCGGCGCTTCCCACTGAGACACTGCTTCCACCTTCGTAGGATCCACAGCAATTCCATTCTTGGAAATTACATGGCCAAGAAAACTTACTTCATCTAACCAGAATTCACACTTGGATAACTTCGCATAAAGCTTCTTCTCTTTCAACAATTCCAATACAACTCTGAGATGTTCTGCATGCTCTTTATCGCTCTTTGAATAAATTAGAATATCATCAATGAACACCACTACGAACTTGTCAAGATACGGATGAAATATCCTGTTCATATACTCCATGAAAACACCAGGTGCATTAGTAACTCCAAACGGCATAACAGAATATTCATAATGCCCATACCTCGTTCTAAATGCAGTTTTTTGAATATCCTCCGACTTCACACGAATCTGATGATATCCAGATCTCAGATTAATCTTACTAAATATGCAAGCCCCAACGAGTTGATCCATCAAATCATCAATCCTCGGCAAAGGATACCGATTCTTGATTGTAACTTTATTCAACTGTCGGTAGTCCACACATAGTCTCATTGAACCTTCCTTCTTCTTAACCAATAACACCGGAGCACCCCACGGCGAAACACTCGGACGAATGAACTTCTTTTCAAGCAATTCCTCTAACTGCTTCTTTAGTTTAGCTAATTCAGATGCCGACATGCGATAAGGCGCCATCGACACCGGAATAGTTCCAGGAATCAAATCTATAGTAAATTCTACCTCTCTCTCAGGTGGCAACTCACTAACGTCTTCCGGAAACACCTCTGGAAATTCATTCACCACTGGAAATCCATCACTCTTTGCTTTTCCCTCCGCTTCTATCGCAGAATACAACATAAACACCACCGCACCATCTTTCACGGCTAGGTTCATCTGCTTAACTGACATAATCTCATTTTCGACTTTAACCTCCTTAGGGAAAATGACCGTCTTCTCAAAACAGTTGATATGAACCTGGTTGAATTCCAACCAGTTCATTCCAAGGATGATATCAAGTTATTCTAGCGGTAGGCACACTAAATCCATACCGAAACCCATACCAAAAATCACAATAGGACAATTCCTACAAACATACGAAGTAGTCACTGAACCCGACGCAGGAGTATCAATAACCATACTTCCATCCATATTAGAAATTTCCAAATTTAATCTTTTAGCACAATCTAACGCAATAAATGAATGCGTAGCTCCAGTATCAATAATCGCAATCAAAGGTATGTCATTAATAAAACATGTACCTTTAATCAGCCGATCATCTGGTTTAGTCTCTGATCCAGACAATGCAAACACTTTACCACCAGCTTGCTCTTTCTTGGGTTTTGTGCACTGAGGACGAGTATGACCCTCTTCACCAAAGTTGTAACAAGTCACCACTCTCACTCTGCAATCATTGGCCACATGGCCAAGTTTCCCACACTTGAAACACTTCTTATCACTACTCTTACAGTCCACCATACGATGTCCTGTCTCACCACACTTGTAGCACCTGATGGAAGAACCAGAATCTCCTCCACCAGACTTCTTCCCACCCCCGGAACTCTGATTACTCCTATCATAAGGCTTACCACGATCCATCTGTTGCTTACCTTTCCTATCAACATACCCTCGAGCATTCGACTTAGTGTTAGCAAGATCCTCCTCTAGAATCCTACTACAGTCAACCAGATCAGAAAATCTTCGGATACGCTGATACCGAATACCCTGCTTAATATCATCACGAAGACCATTCTCAAACTTGATACATTTGGAAAATTCTCCATCTGCATCGTTAGTATAGTGAGCATAATACTTCGCCAACTCAGTAAACTTCGAAGCATACTCACTGACAGTCTTGTTACCCTGCTTGAGTTCCAGAAACTCAATCTTCTTCTTACCTCTGATGTCCTCAGGAAAGTACCTCCTCAGAAAAGCTCTCATGAACACAACCCAAGTCAATGCAATACCATCTTCTTCCAGTTCAGTTCTGGTAGCAACCTACCAGTCATCAGCTTCCTCTGCTAACATGTGAGTTCCATATCTCACCTTCAGCCCCTCTGCACAGTCAATCACTCTGAAGATCCTCTCGATCTCCTTCAACCACTTCTGAGCACCTTCGGGATCATGTGCACCCTTGAACAATGGAGGATTATTCCTCTGAAAATTCCCCAATTGTCTGTCAGCACCAATCACAGCCCCCTGTTGGTTCCCTCCGAGCACTCCAGCCAACATTCCCAAAGCCTCAGCAATAGCATCATCATTCCTTCCGTTACCTCTTCCAGCCATTGTTCTGTAACATTACAAAACAATCTACATCAGCACACGAGTATCGACAGTGCTACTTGCACTAGTCGCATACTAAAAGGGATAACGACACAAGACAAGACCGACTATGCTCTGATACCACTATTGTAACACCCCTTCTAAAATACCCCGAATAATATTAATTATATCAACGATTAAAGTCATAATTCATCAGAGTTAACACGGAACAGGGATGCCACAATTAATAAATAAAATAAACCTCCAAATAAACAGTAGCCATGCTACACTGAGGATCAATGTCTCAAATAATTCAGTCAAATTAAGACCATGTCTTACACAGCGGAAAAATATCATAACCAAAACGGAATAATCCAATCATTATTATTCCCAACAAAATTTAAAGAAACAATTAAACAATGTCTAATTCCTCAACTAACGTTCCCCAGTGTTACAATCTAATCAGAGCATGACACTGACACGTGGACTTAAATGATAAGCTCTAGAGCCATCCTCACCAACTCCTGAGCTGCTAACTTTAATCTGAAATTGTTAAAGTAAGGGTGAGACTTCTCATAATTAAAACATATTATAAGCTTCTCAATCAACAATATATTATAAGCATATTAATCCACCCATTTTAGCATAATTTCATATTCAATACCCAGTTACAACCATATAATCATCATGCACAACAATTAACAATCAGAGAATGGTAACACTGGAAGACATCCTAACATGTTACAATTCCATGCAAATACAATGCAGACTCAATGCATGTGGTACCAACACGTGACCAAGTCACCCAACACTGATCCATCACCAACCGGATACAGTAACCATCGATTCGTCCATAAACACCCGGACACGAATCCAGCCTAACCATCCATCCTCACTCGGGTATCGGTTATCGGCACTCCAAGTCAAATTCCGTACAATGGGAATTAACTTCACCAAACAATGCATATGCACGCACATCTCTAGCATGCAACATCAAATCAGTCTATGTAATACATCAATTTAACATAACTGAATCAAACCAATCAACATGATAATTCAACCAATCATGCATACAACTAACAGCAGCATAAACATGCTTTACATCCACACAATACCAATACCTCCATCACTACGCTTCATGCTACATACACCTCAATGTGGCTCAATAGTTGTTTATTTCAAATTGACTCTTTTCAAAATAATTTCAAGTTTTAGAAAATATTTTCATTTTATAAAATAGAGCATTAAATTTAAGAAACAACGTCCAAAACAAATACTAAAACGGACTTACGGTTTGAAAGTTATGAATTTTCAAAGTTTCAAAAATTTTCAAAAGTTTCGGGAACCGGTTCCTCCACGAGTAACCGTTCCCACAATTCAAAAATACCACGCGAAAATGTATGGGAACCCGGTTCCTCCAGTGGGAACCGGTTCCCAGAGAAAATTGCTTTTGAAAATCAACGGGAACCGGTTCCTCCCGGAGTAACCGGTTCCCGAGTTCAAAATGCCCGCCAAAGTTTTACATGCTGGAACCCGGGTTCTCCCACTAGGGAACCAGTTCCCACGACCTTCAGACCCAAAAACGCAGTTTGACAGCAACAGTTCCCAAAATCATTTTTCTTACTCTTTCCAAAACGTTCCCACATGTTCCGACACCACAAAATCACTCATTCATCACCAATAACATACAATATAACATGTCTTATTCATCATTATTGACCCTATATCACACGAATTAATGGATTCTCTACAATCCGACACAATCCAACACAAATAGGATTATATCCATGGAACCTAGAAAATCCTAAACTGAGATTTCCTAACATGCTATAATCTATACGGTCGAATTCAAAACCGATAATACGAAATAACTAATCGAAATCACCCCTTACCTTGTGGGTTCTTCGAATTCTGACACTTTAGGTCTTCTTCCTTCCTTTTCCTCTTCTCAACTTCACGTATCTTTGTTTTCTCCAAAATAACTCCTTTTTCTTTCTTTCCTTCTTTTATTCCTTTTATTCCTTTAACATAAATAAAATAAATAATGTGAGTAGAGTCTTTTACTCCTCACACCCTCACTTTACTCAACACACCCCTAATAAATCCATAATTAATCCCAATAAATCCAATATATTAATAAATTATGTTCTTAATTAAATTAATAATTAAAAATCATAATTATTTAATTATCGAATTATTTTGGGGTGTCACACAAGTGGACTCCCACCTATGAGGGACCGTTTGTAGTCAAGACAGTATTTTCCGGCGGAGCTATGATACTTAGCACCATGGATGACAAAGACTTCCCACACCCTGTGAACACAGACATAGTCAAAAAATACTACGCATGAACGAGACCCGCTAGGTCGACTGGCCTAGGCAAAAATAAGGGCATCCTGGCTAACCAAAGAGGTTCGGGCAAAGTTAAGGATATATACAAAATATGTACACCCGGCAAATCGAAAACCTGCAAAGGCGGCTTGGGCAAAAAAGGGTATCCCGGTAGACTGAAAACCCGAAAGGGCGGTCTAGGCAAAAATTAGGGATTTAAGCGTACGACCATGTCTCGTCCAGATCACCTACCTACAGACTACTATCAGCATTCAAGATTCAAATGGCGAAAATCAATCCACTCATTTTCTACTGACAGTAAGGAGATGAGATAGTCGAAATATATGAGTACTAGCATAGTTGAAACTCGACGAGATTGTTTCCGCATAGCGTTTTACTTTCCTTGTATACAAACTGCTTGGCCATACGCCACCTTTCAAACTAATACAAGTTCTTCCTTTTTACAAGTGTTCATTTTTGTTGTTTTTTGCATAAAGTCCAATGATTGCTTTGAATGGTTATATGCATTTGACAATAAGCATCTGTTCACAAACATGCGAAAAGCGGACGTACGAAAGTAATTACTACAGGCTCTAGGAATTGAGATGACGACGAAAGTCACCAATACGTTCCCCTGCAGAGTACAATCCGCACAGAGCCATCGCTCACTGCAAACTTTCCCCGGCGGAGTACAAATTTCCTTCCACTAGTGTTCCAACACTCCAAGTTTCATCGCGTTAGTCCCTGAGCAGCGACCCCAATTAGTTTAACCTGATTACATCAGTCTCCAAGCAGTAACGGTTCATCTCCAGCAGAGATATTTATCCCCAGCATAATATCTCTCAACTATCATCATTCCCCGACAGCAGCAATATCCTGACTCAAAACTTGGTCAGATAGTGCATCGGAGGAAACCTACACCTCTTATTCCCCAACCGAAGGTTTCGACAAGCTTCGGGTCCTTCGAGCCCCGTCTCCCAGCAACAATCAGGTTCTCCCACAGCAAGATCTACGCACAAGATCCCCAGCGGAGTATCTCCCAGCTTTTATTATTCCCGGCAGCATTAACATTTCGGCTCGAAACTTGGTCAGATAGTGCATCGAAGGAATCAAGGGCACCTTTTCCTCTTCTGAGTCAGGGTTTTCAACAATTTCATCCCCAAACAGAAGTCAGAAATCTCCAGCGGAATGTTCACATCTTCTTCAAGATGGATATGTTTTAAAATACCATAACATCTACATTCACAGATTATTCATAAGAGTCATAACATGTGCATATATCATTCATACACATTGTCATACGCTCGCATGCATCATAATCTACATAAGTCTAACTATATCCTGCCAAGATTTTATTTTCCCCAGCAGGTAAAAGATATGTTGCACGTTAAAGGTCCAGGATTAATACCCGAAGCAAGACGAGAAACCCTATCCGAAAGACCATACAAATCTTTTCCAAATGGAAGGTCCAGGATTAATACCTGAAGCAAGACGGGAAACCCTATCTGAACGACCACCCGAGTTGTCCTCCGACAACAGGCATTGGATCAACACCCGAAATGAGACAGGGAAGTTATCCATATTATGCCAACTATCTACTTCGGAACAATCAAGACGAAGATTTGTTCTGATTCTCTCGTATTATCAACAGCAACTACAGAGTCTGGCGTACGACTCAGTTGCCCTAGATGGCATCTTAAGTCCATCTCCGACTACTTGTCAACCTCTCTCCACTTTCAGAATGAAGCATATTTGGTTAAAAACAAGTACAAACCAATAACTTCATTCAAAGACGAGCGCGAAGTCTAACGTATGACTCTCCTCGGATGGCATCTTAAGCCCATCTCTGTGCTCCCTTCTACTTTCAGGAATATCTACAGAGCCTAGCGTACGGCTCGTTCCCCAGCATCAGTCTCTCCAAATGGTATCTTAAGCCCATCTCCGACGTTTCTCCTATTCAGGCGACATTCTTGAGTCTAACATACGACTCATTCCCCAGTAAAGTCGCAAGTTTCTCTAAATGGAATCCGTAAGCCCATTCCCGCGCATCATTAATCAACGGCGAGTGCAAATTTTCAAGTGTACTCGAGTGTTCAATCATCTTCTATCTTCAGGTCACGAAAGGCAAGCATGTCAATCTAACCTTTCCAATACAAGAAGATTGAATAGGGGCAGCTGTCATACCCCAAAATTTTCCCTCCTATTTCTCAAGACATTTCTCATATCCATACTCAAGGATTTCACAAGGGTTGACCAGACAAACCCTCTCCAAGGCAATCAACCCAAACTAGGGTTTGGCCATCCTCAGATCAAGATGGGCTTCCAACATTTCCAATGGTCATCATGCCTTATCATATGCTTCAAAGGATCTCCATGTCAAGTTTCAAGCCTTACAAGTCAAGTTTCCTCAAACAATTGCTCAGATGGTTAAAAATCAGTTGTATTGGACAAAAAGTCAATTGTGGTCAACATACATTAAAACTTCATAATTTTTTGTCAACATCCATATTTTGAAGTGATATACATCATTTGATCAAGGGTTGATCATGATTCATCAAGAAAAGTCAAGAATTGTTCAAAAGTCAAAGTTTCTAAATTGGACTTTCTTAGACAAAAGTCAACAGAACTTTGACCAAGCATAACTTTCTCATACTTTATCAAAAATTTTCCCACCACAGCTCATTTTGAAGAGAATTCAATTCTCTACAACTTCATGTCTCACAAGCTTGGTCAGAAAATGCTTCATTTGGAAGGTATGGGTCAAAACATTACAGGTCCTTTTCAAAGTCAACAAAAAGTCAATGTTTTGTAAAGAAGTGTTATTGAGCATGGAAATTTCAATTAAGATGAAACCAAAGAGGTTGTTTAAAGGACATCTAGAGCTTTCTAAAAAGTCTAAGAACACCCAAAAATCTTAAAAATTGAGCAAGATACACCTTGCACAAGTTGGGCAATTTTGAAGAGGTGCACAAAGAGAAATATTTGACAAAAGCCAAAATTTTGCAAATGGGCCTAACTTTTCTTGGTTCAAACTTGTTTCTCAGCTGACTTAGAACCTCCAAGCCCAAGGCCACGAATTTTATCTTTTATTTTCTATTTATTTTGGATTTTAATCATTTAAAAGCCAATTAAATTAAAATAAAAGGTAGAAAATCAAAATTAAATGCAAATTGGATTTTTCTCTCATTCTTGAGGTCCAAGCAATCCACACAAGCTGGCAAATTCGAAATTGGCATTGATTCGCAAGAGAATTGATTGAAATTTGATCAAAAAGGCAATATTTGGTTTGATATCAAATCAAATATTTTCTCATTGATTGGTACATTATTTCCTCATGATTCTTGACCTAAATCCATCCACTATAAGTACACAATACATTCACATGACACAAGGACGAAAATTCTTCCTCTAAGAACCCTAACAAAGCTCAAAAAATCTGTGTGGTACAAGCTACTTGCAACCTTGGTTTTGTTTCGATTTAGAAAATTATAAGCACTCAAACACGTTCTTGGAGGTTCATTGATCCATTCCAGACCTTCACAGATCACAAAAACATCAAGAATCGTGAATTCCAGATTTTTGTTTGCTCTTAAACTTTCAAATTCGATTTTAATAATTCATGCATATTTAACATGTTTTGATGTTTTGTTTGTGTTTAGAATAGAGTTTCGAAGCTATCTGCATCGTTTAATTGTGTTTTGAGTACAGGAATCACGATCTGCCATGGCTAGGGTTCATAGCTCCGTTTTAGGGCTTTGCATTCCAGGAAAAATTGGACAAAACTAAGACCACCATCGTGTTCAAAACGAAATTCCCAGTCGAACCATGTACTCATAATGAATTTATATTGCTTGTATGTGATTTTGAAATTTTGCAGGGGCTGTAGCGACGAACAAGGCCGTCGCTATAGGTTTGAAAATTCAAACGAAGAAGATGAAGATTTTCGCGCGTGTTTTGGGTTTTCAAAAATCAGTTTCGTTTATATTCTTTTTGTTTCATTTAACTAACACCAAGTGCACGTTGGTCTAGTGGCAAAGGCGCGCGCGTGTGAAAGGAAGGTCAGGGGTTCGATCCCTGGCAATGTCAATTCTTTTTACCACTTTTCCAAACTAACTCCTTTTTTCTTATTTTCTTAATATTTTCTTTTATAATTTAATTCTTTTCAAATAATTTTCTCATGCATTTAAAAATCACCAAAAATATTTTCCTTTTGCATTTTAATCAGAAAAATGTTTATTTAATTTTTGACATAAAAATTAATATTTTTGCTTGCATATTTTAATTAATTGTTAATTAACCATAAAATTGACTTTTAATTACTTTTTCTCATTAAAACCAATCCAGAAAATTCCCAAAAAATTACTCTATCATCTAATTATCATTACTAACCTAAAAACCCTTTTTTCTACTAATTTCCAAAACATTTTGCTAACATTTTCTTATTCCGATTATCTATTTCTTATTCCGCATTTACAATTCTAGAAAGGATGTATAGGTCGCAAAGTTTTTATCATGTAATAGCGTAGATTTACATTTTCCGCCTTTACTTTCCGCACTCCTATTATGTAACTGCCCCAAAGCCATGTAATAGCGTAGGACCTTTAATTTTCTGCACTTTATTTTCCGCAATTTACTTTCTGCACCATATAAACTGCTAGTAATTAGGCGTGTATGGCAAGACTAAAAACGAACGTAGATCACTTCTAATTCCAAGATAACATATCTGAATTTAACACACTCTCTTCACACATGCACCCCTTAGGGTAATTCTCTCTCGTTGCCTTTCAAATAAATGGTTAAGTCCCTCGAACATAGAGGTATCCTAGCACCGTTGCCTACAAACATATCATCATAGTCCCTTCGATACAAAGATCATAGACCCACGATGTCGCCTACGAATACATGATCTCGTCCCTCGATTGTTGCCTACGAAAAGTGATGATCGTCCCTTCGAATGTGCTAGGATACTCCTACAAGTTGCCTTCTATGACCATCTGATGTCCCTTCAAATGTCCCTTTACATCCAACAAATAAGGTTACCTACCAACTAATGGTACGGATAGCACTATTCTAAAGGAAAGTAAAAACAACACGAAAACGACCATTCTGAGTAGGTAATAAGATTTTTAGTTGCTTGCTCTATCAAAATACTTTTCACACCTCACACTTTTTGTCAAAGTTCAAACACTTTTCAGAACAAAATATTTCCGAACACTTTGTATACATTCCTACATGAATCATTACAAAGTCAAAGCGAAATGCCTTTTCAAAACATTTTTGTCAAACACACAGAAAGAAATTTTAAAGTGAGCTAAAAGCAACTAAGAGCCCGTAGCTAACTACGGATGGAAAGGGGTGCTAATACCTTCCCTTTTCATAACCTTCTTTCTTACTCAGAATCTAACAAAGGTCTTTTCTATTCTTTTCACCTTTCCTTAATTGGATAAAAGAAAAGTCAGTGGCGACTCTTGCTATCCGCAACATTTGCGATAAAAAGCAAAACAAATTCCAAAGTCAGTTCTCCCACCGTATTAAACGGCCAACGTAATCAACAACAACAACCATCAATCTTAGCTATCAAAGCCTCTACAACAACGTTCAACGAAAACGACAACAACAGATTCACTTACGGAAGCTACAACCAATCATCCAAAAACTCACCTACTGTACCTAAAGACATTATTATAGGTTAACTCATGTTCCTAGCTTTCCAACCGTCCAAACGACATCAAAATCGAAGTTACGGTCGCGAAGATACGACCAAAACAATTTTCCAGAATTCCCTTTTTGTTTTTGTTCAGTATGTGTCGACGCATAAGCTCATGTGTCGGCTCATAGCCTAAAATTTCCAATTTTTCACACAGTATGTGTCGATGCATAGGTCGTATGTGTCGGCTCATAGCTTAAAATTTTCAATTTTTCTGGTTTAACACAGTATGAGTCGATACATACCCCCTTTATATCGATACAAAACTGACTTGTATCGATACATATGACGTATGAGTCGATAAAAGACTTCCAAATTCGCCACATGAGTCGATGCAAGGCTCTATGCATCGATACAAGCCTTTTTCGTGCCCCTGGTTTTCAAATGCTTAGTTACTTGTATCGATACATAACATCATGTGTTGACTCATGCTGCGTTTTTTTCACCAAAAACCTGATTTTTCCACTGTTATGCAATTCCAATCGATACCATTCATCACCGACAACCACAATACAACAGAAGAAGTAAAATTTGTGCATTGCTTTCATACGATTGACAACCACACAACACATGCACAAAATTTACACAATCAACAACAACAATATACACAATATATAAGATCACATATTCCAATTTGGGATTTTCTACGGTTAACCACATGGACATGACACAACCTAGCGAATCATACATCCCAAAACTACCTACTGCCCATCATATCCCCAATTATAGAGCAAGAATCCCACCCTTACCTTGGATTGAAGGTTTCTCTACGAATTCTTGATCGTTCCACTTTTCTCCGTCAAAATCCTCGTTCCTCCTTGGTTTGAAGTTTCTCTTTTACGTTCTACTCTCCCAAAAGTCAAAACCCTATTCTACTGCAACCTAATTTCCTTCTATTTCTTTTTAATCCCATAATAATAATAATAATAATAATAATAATAATAATAATAATAATAATACTATTATTTTCTTAATGGGCCAACTAATTAACACCTCCCACATTACCCTCACACCACCACCAAATCCAACTTCTAGTCAAATAATAATTCCATAATAATATTATTTTTAATATTATTTCTCCAATTAAACCGGCTATCGCTCAACTATCAACATAATCGCTCAACCAGCATATTAATCCAATAATAAAATACTTCAATAATTTAATTAACTAATTAATTAAATTTGGGGCGTTACAAGTGACATTAGGCTAGATGGATGTTCATGTCGAATCCCGCATCCCATGGTGCGTGTGAGGAGGCATGAAGTACCGAACTCAGACGAGATTCAATTGACGGTGCTTTTGCCCTACACCCTGTTGTGTAGTTGAAGCAACTCGATTTTCAAAAATCTTTTAATTCTCGAAAACTAGTGAAATCGCCACCTAATTTTATTTATTCCAAAAGGAAAGGGAAAATATAGATAAAACCCCAAAACAAACGGATAAGGCGGTCTACGTGACCAAAAAAAGTGGGATCGGGAGTCGGTTATGTAAGAGGAAGGTGTTAGCACCTCTTACATCCATCGTACTCGATGGGACCCGTTTGGTTCTAAGTGTGTGTGTATATTCGCTAATCTCTAAGTTATAAAAGAAAAAGAAATTTGATTATTATTATTTTGAGTTTGGCACGGTTTTTGAACCGTGTGCCTACATATTCCCTTGTGCAATGGGAAAGTCAAAACTCTGTAGTTCCTCTTAAAAAGGTTTTAATTGGTTGCATTGATTTTATCTGAAAAATCGTGCGTTTTGGACGTTTCAAATGCTTTGAGCTAGGACTTGTTTTGTTTGTTTGAAAAGCTTAAGTCCTAGTTCGTATTTGAAACGACTATTGCACACTCTTTGTCGGAAAAGAGTTTAATGATTGCATATGAGCGATAAAAAGAGCTTGAATGGGTTATTTTGTTTTTATGTAGGAGACGAGTATTGGACCATAAGCGTTCAATGGCTAACGCCCCAATTGCTCGAATGAGTGGACAGAAACACCCCAATCATCTTTTTCTACCCAAAAGTTTTATTAAGAAAAGGTGAGGTGAAACAAGGTTCACGTTAATTAAATTTGATTAAGACACCAAACATACGGTCGAGGGTCGATACTGGACTGACTACCATATGCTTGGGAGGAGGGGAAATAGAATATTTATTTAGAAAATTATTTGAAAAGAAACTCGACGTTGGATCGAGGTTTAGAACTTTAATTGCGAAAGTGTTTTGACACGCGTGCTGAGATGGAATGGAAGCGGGTTATGATTAATTAAGTATATGGACTTGATTAACCTCGTGAGGATAGGTGCTCCTATCCCCAATCATGAGACCCTGGTGCATGGAAAATTGGTATATATACCAATGTTATCTTCGGGTTATGATTGATTAAAGCAACAAGGGCTTTAACCAATCTTGTGAGGACGGCCAGGCCCATCCCCAACTATGAGACCCTTTAGGAAATTGACATATGAGTCAATCAAAGCGGAATCGAATTGATTTTAATTTTGAATCGTGTGCAGAGTGTACGATGGTGAATAATTGCGGAATGAATAAATAAACAGACAAAACTATCATACAATACAATCGGAAATTTAAATAATTATTGGAGACGATTTTTTCTGTTTGATGAAAAATCGGCTAATAGTTTAATCGATAAGTCATCAAACAAAAACTATCAGATCCAACAATTACTTAGTACATCGCAACAAGAATATTATTTGCACAAAATAAATTAATTGAAATAGGATAAGTTCAGAAATAGCCTGGATTGCAGTGATTCTGGACGATGCGAAGAGAAATCCATCTGAACTCGAATACTCCACAAAAATCGTCGTATTGTTGGCGATTCGGGTGCGTCGGATCTTTCTTCTTCGAAAATATTCCAATGGCCCAAATGACATATCATTGTATTTTACAAAAATATTAGCATTTTTATCTTTTGTACACTTTTTGACAACATAATTTAATAAAAATGAAAAAAAAAATGAAATGGAAAGGGCCAAGGTGGTGACACTTGTCACCACCAGACATAGACATCAAAACAATATATAAAATAACTTAATTAAAAAAAAAACTAACACTAATTAAAAACTAAATAAATTAAATAAAAGTAAATTAATTAATTATAATTAAAAAAAGGCAAATGTTTTCACTCATTCATCCGCTCTCCTCTCTCGCGTGCTTGCTCTCGTTTCTGGGTTTCTCTCACGCGTCCTCGCCGTCACTCTCTCACGTTCTCATCGGAAATCTCTCCGATTCCTCGCCGGTTTCTCACCGTCTCTCATCGTCTTCCTCGCCGCGATTCTGGTTTCGCTCATCTCTCTCTCTCTCCGCGACGCTTTGTGTCTCTCTCTCACCGCGACGGAAATCTCTCTCCTTCGAACTGTTGCATGTTGATTTCTGTGGTGTTTTGATTTCTGATTGCTTTTGATTTTCGATTGTTTGTCACAGGTTGTTGGGAAAATTGAAAGGGATTACCGAAACCCTAGGTGTCTGGATCGTGATTCCGGCGATGATGGCGAACTCTGAGCCTTGGAGACGCGGCGGCAATGGTTATTCCGGTGAGATCTTTCTATAACTGACCCTCTTTCTCTTTGAATCAGAACATTCCATCTCTTTGTCTCTCTCTGATCAGAACTTGATTTCTGAAAAAATAAATAGTCTGAAGGTGTTGGTTGGAAAATGATGAGCTTGCTTTGATGCTTTTTCTGCGTTTTTCGTTCTTGCTGGCTTGCATTTATGTTGCTTTGTGTTTACGACTTCTGGGCTTGTTGCTGTGTTATTTGGTGTTTTATGGTTTTGAATGGTTGTCTGTGTTTTCTGGTTTAGTGTTTGAATGGCAAGAGTAGACGCTACACTTGATTTTTTCTGTTTGGTTTGATGTTGGTTGAATGTTAGAACAGACACTGCACTTGTGGGTTTTGGGTTATAGAACAGAATGCACTTGATTTTCTTTTGGTCTGATGATGGTTGAATGTTAGAACAGACACTGCACTTGTGGGTTTTGGGTTATAGAACAGAATGCACCTTTTTATTGTTGGTGTTGATAGTGAATTGTCTGCTTGAGGGGTTTTCTGCTTGTATGTTCTCTCTGTTTTTAACAACTGATGTCTCTCTTGGCTTCCCCAAAAACTGATCAGAACAGCTATCCCCCTTTGTCCTGTAGCTTGGTGAAAATGATATATCTTGAAAGCTGATGCCTTTTGATCTTTGCTATACCTCTTGGGCGATCTCTTTTCTCCTTTTGGGCTGTCTCATTTGATTCCCTTTCCTTTTCATGCTTAACATATGCTGGTCTTCTCTCTTTCTTGATATTGTATCTTCCTTTAAAGAACAGATATTACTCTTTCTATGATATGTTGCTACTGCTATTATATCTTGAACAGATACTTGCTTGTCTTGGTCCACTTCCTTCTCTTTTTATGATGTGTTGCTACTGCAATACATGTTGCTTGTATTGCTTAGTTTACTCTTTTGGCTTTGCTACTGCTATACTGCTTGTATATAGTTCCTGCTGCTGCTGTGTTAACTTTGACCATATTGATGCCTATTGCCTTGGGATCTTGCTGCCTGTTGGGATTAATTGGACTGTTGGATTAAACTATAGCTTTTTGAACTGTTGGGTTAAATGATGCTTGCTGCCCGGGATATTAAATTGTCGCCTCGTTTTATACTTACTCGTTGTATGCTGCCCGTTGCCTTAAACCGTGAGATATTGTCGCCTTGATTTGCTTGCAGCCCGTTACGCTTGTTTGTGAACCGGGTCAGCCCGTGATTTGCAAACAAGCCATTTGCCGATGATTAATCTTCAAGATTCTGAGGCTTATCGTTTAAAACCTGATTCCCGCCAACACCTAATGATGATCCTTGAAAAACAGTTTTTCATAATTTCGCGTTTCGTTTCAATTTTATACTTGCTAACTTGTGCTTTTTTCTTTGTTACATGTGTCGGTGAATGGTGGAGCGGCGACACGGAGAAAGTAAAGCAATGCAGCCACAAAGACCGGAGGCGTGAAGATTTGAACGTTCCGTAACAAACTGTAGGATCCGTAGGACTTAGAATTGTAGGACTTAGAATTCTTTTTGTAACAAATCATAATTTGAAAGCAAATTCGTAGCTATCTTGTAATATTCATGACATAAATGAAAACTTGAATTCAAATTTCCAATGTTGAACTTTTCCTTCTTTTCTCTTTTTGTGAAGAAATTGAAATTGGAATAGAAAGAAACAAGCTTGTTCTGAACATTTTCCGATCTTTGAATCGCATAACACAATTGTTCCATATTCGACGATCCTTTGAAATGTTGATTAAATTGTCCTCATAGTGACCTTTGAATGAAACAAGTCTTGGCAAAATTTCCCAAAACTCGTAATAAACCTTGAATGGACTTGTAACGCATTTTAGAACACTCGAATAAAATTCGCATTTGAATAGTGTTCAAAATTCAACTTGCCAAAGTTGGTGCCAACCTAGGACTTAGAATCTGAATTTGATATTTGAATATTTGAGTTGCCATAAAAAATCCAATAATTCTATCTTGCCTTGTTCCTTAAGTAGAATTCAAAATTTCCTTTGAACTCCAACTCGTGATCAACTTGCTAAATCATAAACCAACATTTTAATTGGCTCGAGAACTTTGAACTTCCTTTTGGGCTTGAGAAATTTACAACTTTGTAAATTTGAATTTGGATGGATTTGCATCAACCATGTTCCTTGTACCTCATAATCGATACAAAACTTGGATGTACAAGATTGGTCCAAGAAACTCAAATACTTGCATAGACCATAAAATCTTCAAACCAACTTAAAAGAAATCCAAAGAAAATGGAATAATTGAAACCGTGAATCATGAATTTCAAGAAACTCAGAACCACGAAACTTGACAAGTTATTCGTTTCAAGTCATTTGAAACAAACTCGAACCGACATTTCAAATAATTTTGGTGGATACAAGAAAAAGCATGAACGAATGTTCCAAGAAAAATTATGGTAAGGAGGGTAAATTTTGGGGTGCGACAGTAGTCAGCGGAGTACTCGGTAAAGGATCATCGACTTTGTTTATCATTAGGGACCCCCGTTGTGTCTAGAATTACCCTGTGAGTTGGGGAAGGATATCATTACTACAGGTATTGTTGGTGACAGTTGGTGACTCGTTACTGTTGGTTACTTGTTATTGATGATGACTTGGTATTTTCTGGTATTTTCTATGGAGTTCTAGTTTGACATCGGACCTTTGAACTTGTGATATTCAGATTTGGTTTTTACACGATATCTCGTTCGGGTGTCAGGCTTTTGACCTTGTTATAGTTGTCCGAGATCTCAGTACAGCAGTAGCTTAACATACAGGAGATATGGTTCTAAAGCATTGCATTCATAAAAACTTTTAATTTGCATATTTTAACATACATATTTGTTTACTTCCAGGATTTCTCTAACCTTTGAGTCTAGTCGGTGGGTCGTTTTGGAAGATGGATACTGAAAAGAAGAACAATCAGAGACGTCATCCAGTGTACAAATTTCCCACACCTGCTCTTGAAAATCTTCTCTTATTGGCTAATAAGTCTACACCAGAGAATGTTGACACGTTTACCAAGGATTATGGAAGAATTTTGACATGGTTGAAGTCTCCTTTGACTGAGTATCAAAAGGATGGGATCCAAGCCCTTTTCCAATTCTATGATCGTGAGTTGAGATGCTTTGTATTCCCTGATTACTTGTTAATGCGGCATTAGAGGAGTATTCTAGTATTTTGGACATTCCTATTTTGCATCAAGTGCCTTTCCATGCCTCTATGGAGGGACCGACCGATGATCAGATAGCCAAAGTTGTTCATTTGGAGAAATCTGTGTTGTCCGCTAATGTTGGAAGTAAGGGGGCCGTGAGAGGTTTTCATTTGGGTTTCCTGCTACGGGAAGGAAATGCCAAAGTTGTCAAGAAAGATTGGAAGAGCTTTAACGCCATTCTAGCTTGTTGCGTCTATGGGATGTGTTTATTTCCGAATGAGCCAAAGCTTGTTGATATGAATGCTATTTCCATCTTCGTTCAGCAGAATCCTATGCCCACTCTTTTAGGAGATGTTTACCATTCCATACAGTCCAAGAGCTTTAAAGGGAAAGGTAGAATTATGAACTGTTGTGCGCCATTGTTGTATCATTGGTTTCAGGGTTTTCTCCCCCGTAATGGTATTTTCATCGACTCTCAACATACTATGAGGTGGGTTCCAAGATTGATGGGTCTCACATCTCAAGATATTGGATGGATACGATGTAAAATGTCCAAGACTGAAAGTGAGAAGATTATCATATGTTGTGGAGACTTCCCTAATGTCCCTCTCATGGGTATAAGGGGGGGTATCAATTAAAATCCAACTCTTGCTTTGATGCAATTGGGTTATGCTTTGACGGGACCTCCTTATGCGAGTTTTGTGCAGGAAACTCTATACTATGATGTGTCTGATGTTACCGGGATGATGACTAAGGTTGTTCAAGCATGGAAAAGCATCCATCTTGAAGGAGGACAACATTTTGGCAAGAAAGATCCCACGGCCTATGCTTCCTACATCCAGTGGATCAAGGAGAGAAACGACGATTTTTAGTGGCCTTCCATTACCGGAGCTGCAGCTTTTTATCCTCAAGAGTTAGTTCCAGATGTTGTCTAAAAAGGATATAATGAGCGGGTGCGTGCTCAGAATCGCCTTTTGCTTGAAGAAAAGGAGGCGTTAGCAGTGAATTGCCTTGTTGCCACTCAAACAAAGAATCAACTAGCTCATGAGCTCAAGTATTTCAAAGGAGAAGGAAGAGACCAAGAGTTGAATATTTCTACATTCCCATAGAAGAGTACAAGAAAGTTGTTGCTGGTTAGGAAAAGAAATATGAACAGAAAAATCGAGATTGTGAGGCCCTTAAGACTTCCAAAGAAGATTTGGAAAAAAGTACAAGGCTCAAATTGAAGACTTGAAGAAGAAAATGCATAGTCAGAAGTTGGCGTATGAATCCCGTATCCGAGAGAAAGAAGCCCAATTATCCCTTACCGTCGGAGAGTTGGAACGTCTCAAGATGCAATCGGATGTGCACGATGCTGAAGGATTCCCTATGTCGGATTTTTAGATTTATGCTTTATTTGTCTTTTGCATTGAATCACCATCGGGATTGTTGATGGGGTTACTCCTTTTATTGTATGAGTTGCCAAACAATTTCTCATATGTTTGTAAACTTATTTTATTTGGATTTAATGATGACTAGACTTTTCAGTATCCATTATCTTGTTTAATCCTAAAACTTGAGTCAAAGTGTTAAGAATCCTGGAAGTGTTCAAATATGTCATTACATGCATAGCATTCATATATGTACATACCATGCATAACAGGTTTAGAGTAGAATTCTTATCCTCAGCTTCTGCATTTATTTAGCAGAAAATTGCAAACTTCCACCGTTACCTGACTTGGAACAACGAACGGCGACAGATGGAACAACTTCAAGCAGAAGTAGCAGTGGTGAAACCGTAGATGGAGGTGCAGATGACTCAGTTTATGGAGTTTATAACTAATATGAACCAAGGAAAACAAGAGTTGAGGGCCTTGGTTGAAATATCTCGTCCAGAGGATGACCGTCGCAATCCATTTGATGATTGTGGGTCAGCCATGTGTTGAACATGAGGCACATAATGTTGATTTGGGTGTTAACGACCACCTTCATGGTCAGGGTCTACATCTAAATGGTCGGTTTCCGCCTCCACCACCTACTCCACCTCATGGGCCTTATTTCTTTGATGATGGGATGCATGGGCATCGTACTCAGGGCCATCCTTGTTCACAAGGCCCAGATGTTAATCAGAATGATGAAGCTTATTCTGTGAATGGCAGTGAAGTTTATTTCCCGACTGATGATCAAAGGTACCGTTTGCTCGAAGAAAGGTTGAAGGCTATTGAGGGACAAAAATTGTCGGGTTTGGACTTATCTGATTTGGGGTTAGCACCTAGAGTGAGACTGCCTCCAAAGTTCAAGGTCCCTTTGTTTGACAAGTATAATGGGGAAACTTGTCCCAAAACTCATATCACTGCTTATTTCTGTAAGATGGCAGTGTATACTGAAGATGAAAGGCTGCTTATGCACTTTTTCTAAGAGAGTTTGATTGGAGCATCTCTGGAGTGGTATATGCATCTTGAGATGAGCCACATAAGGACGTGGCATGATCTTGTGAATTCTTTTATTCAAGAATACCAGTTCAACATTGACATGGCTCCAAACCATATGCAGCTGTTGGGTTTGTCTTAGAAATCGGGTCAGTCATTCAAAGAATATGCTTAGAAATGAAGAGAACTTGCTACTAGAGTTCAACCACCCATGGTCGAGCGAGAGATGATTGATATGTTCATCAGCACTCTGTCTGGACATTACTATGTTACATGTATTACTTCTGCAAGCTTTGTTGAGATGGTTCTTTATGGTGAGCGAATCGAAAGTGAGCTGAAATCTGGTAAAATCCAATATTCTAAGGGAGAAAGTTCCTCCGGTGTGAAGAAGGCATACATCGGTCATCCCAAGAAAGAAAAGGGAGAAGCCAGTGTTGTATATGGTGGCAGAAGTAAAGCACAAGTCAACGCAGTGACTATCTCCACTTCTCAACCACAAACTCGGCAAGCACCTCGTCAACAGAATCAGATGCAGCAAAAGAATCGTACTCCTAGGAGGTTTGACGCCGTTCCGATGAGTTATGCTGATTTGTTTGCCTGTTTGAATGATCTCAAGTTGGTAGTGCCGAAGCCTGCATTTATGCCTCCTCCTCCTGACAAGCGTCCCATAAACTATGATGCCAATGTTAGTTGTGAGTTCCATTATGGAACGTTGGGGCATATCATTGGGAACTACTACGCATTCAAATGCGACGTGCAAGACCTCATTGATTCGAAGACTATTGAATTGGAAGCTCGACCGCAAATTATTGGACCCAATGTCTCCCAGAACCTGGTGCCACATCATGGGGTTGTTCAAGTCGTAAAGGAAGATGGGGAGGTCCTTAATCTGATAATGGATGTTGACTTAGTAAAGACACTACTGCCTTTTGTCAAAGAATACTTGATCAAGAGAGGCGTTTTTGCTGGTTGTGAAACTGTTTGCGAGAGATGCGAACATTGTTCGAACGGTTGTGCAAATCTGAAGAATGGTATTCAGTATTTGATTAATAGTCGCCAATTGCAATTTGAACGGATTAGAAAGGATAAGAAGGTTGAAATACAAGGTGTATCTGTGATCATTATACCTTATTCTTCGATTGTTATATCTGCACCAACAAAACCTATTTCGTTGGCAATTACTAAACTCGGTCCCTTGCCATATGAAAGTGACAAAGTTGTGCCATGGTATTATGGGTCGGATGTTTATTATTATGATGTGAAACAAGAAGATGTCTCTTCCTCTACTAAGAAGGACGACATGTTGACGTAGTTAATGCTGATAACATTGCTGGAAGTGGTGGTATGACGAGAAGCGGACGAATTTTCTCTACTCCTATGACACAATCCAATGCAGAAGTTATTACTAAGGCTAAAGGGAAGCAGCCCATGAAGCAACCTGAACTACAAAGCGCCAATCCTGACCTGGAGAAGGATGTGGAGGAGATTATGAAATTTATCCGCAAGAATGACTTCCGGGTGATTGATCAGCTTGCCCAGACACCCGCTAAAATTTCTATCCTCTCTTTGTTGTGAGACTCAGAAGCACATAAGAATACTTTGATAAAGTTGTTGAGCACTGCCTTCGTGCCGCAAGAGATATTTGTGGGGAAGTTTGAGAATGTGTGTGCAAGTATATCGGCTAACAACGGGTTGGGGTTTACTGATTGTGATCTTCCGTCGGAGGGTCGGAACCATAATAGAGTGTTGCATATCTCCATGGAATGTCGGGGCACTACTCTGTCCCGTGTGTTGGTGGATACTAGTTCATCTCTGAACGTAATACCCAAATCAGTGTTAATGAAGATTGACTATGGTGGTCTTGAACTCCGACCTAGTGATCTGATTGTTAAAGAATTTCATGGTTCTAGGCGATTTGTCTTCGGATGATTGGACCTCCCCATCAAAGTTGGCCCTCAGCTTTTCATTTCAACATTCTTTTTCATGGACATACAGCCCGCCAACTGTTGCCTCTTGGTCCGTCCATGGATTCACAAAGTTGGAGCGGTCACACCTACTCTTCACCAGAAGCTGAAATACCCTGTTGAAGGGAAAACTATCACAGTCTACGCTGAAGAAGAATACATTGTGAGCCATCTTGCTTCCTTCCGATATGTTGAGGTTGATGGTGAGTTTCATGAAACTCCATTTCAAGGCTTTGAAACAATTCATATGTTGAAGACTCCCCAATAGAAGGAGGTCAAGAAAGACAATCCAGAATCTTCCATGGCATCCTTGAGAGATGCAAAAGCTGTGGTTAAGGCTGGACGCCCTGAAGGTTGGGGCAGTGTGGTGGAGGTAGCACCCAAATTCATCAAGTTTGGGTTGGGCTTTGACCCTGTTCTATGCCTATAAATTGTTTGACATTTGTTTGCGCATTGCATTGCTTGTGTGCTTCTGCCAAAGCACTTGATTGCTTCATCCCCTTGCATCCCTTGGTTCTACAACCAAGACGAATATAGGATAGCTTTCTCCTTAGGGCTGCTCGGTTAGGATAGACTCTCGAGCCTAGACATTAGGGTTTACATCCTTTACATGTTGACATAGATAGAGATTCCCTTACATCCTCAACCATAGGTCCAATATTCGCATGACAACATTAGGGTTAGTACTTAGCTAATCTCCCTTTTGTTTTGCTAGTTCTTTTTTGCATCTTTGCATGTAATTAAAACTAAAACTTGCTTTCTTTTCCTTTTGAAAACAAAACACTTAATAATGGTTTGAACTCCTTTCTCAAGGTAAAAGAAACCAACCAAGACAAACTCTTTTCACCTACGGGCGCGTTTTCTTTTGTGTTTAAAACCTTTTTCATAAGTAAAAAACACAAAACCCACCAAAACAAGTGAGCCGAATTACGACGCTCTGACTTTCCCATTGCACGCGGGAATACGTAGGCATCTTGTCACGGGGCTCGATCGAGCACAACTTGTAAATACTTCCTTCTTTTCCCCGTGGTTTCATTATTTTTTTCATTTTATTTTGCATGCATTGTAGAGTTTGAGCATAGATAGATATAACACACCCTTTAGCTAGAAAATAGAAGTGGATACTATAGAGTACTACGGGTGTGTGGGGTGTTAATCTCTTCCCCTCGCGTAACTAACTCCCTTACCTAGTTTCTCTTGATCTCTCGGTCGTAGGACCGCGATTTCTCCCCTTCAGGTTTACTCGATGTTTTCCTTTCTCTGTCGTGAGATAAAAGAAGTTCGATGGCGACTCCGTTGATACACCCCTATCAGTCGGAAGTTCAGCCGGGTGGTTTCAGTACCGCATTTATTTTCCAGTCTCATTTTACTTACTCTGCTTTATTTTCTCGTAGCAATATTCATATCAGAGATTGCTGCGAAATATTGCCAATGCTAACCTTACGTTAGAGTTGCGCCTTTTTACCTTTTTTTCATTGCATTCGGATTTTTGAGCAATTAAAAGCGAACTCACCGACTTGTGGGAGACACTTGGAACTTGCCAAATATTCAGCCTTTTATTTTCATGTTTATTTAATTAATTTACTTTTAGATTTATTTAATTTGTTTAATTGTTCATTTATTGGTTTATTCAATCGTTTATTTATTTTATGCCCGATTTATTTGAAATGCATAGTTTATCTGAATTGTCCGTTTGTTTATTACTGTTGCGCTATATTAGAATCTTTAAACATGTTAGGCTAAATTTAGTGATTGGTATGTAGGGGTCACATAGCCAACAGGGTTCAGAAACATCATTTGACTTATTCCGTTTTGAAAAGATTAATTTTCCGGTTTCAATTATTAGTAATCAATGCAACTGTTTTGTTACGAGAGTAATACACAGATTAGAAGTTAGGATCAATAAAGCGAGAGTTTGAGATGTTAACTGGAGATTAATAATCGAGCATCAACTTAAAATACAGAGAGAGAGCGCTTTTAAGTTGATTAGGTTTTATTTATTTTCAAAAACTATTTTTAAACTCTAATTGAAACAGCGAGAGACTCACTTAGGTTTGATTATAGGATCTGAATCAATAAACACGAGAGTTTGAGAAGAGGATTTTTAAACAAGTATTACCTACTGAAACACATTTTGATAATACAATTTAAGTTGATGAGAAACTAGATATTAGTATTAAATAGTTTTAGAATTTTATTATCAATTATTAGTTTTGGTTTAAAATTTTACTATTATTTCTAACTTTTTTTAATTATCAAAATTAGATTTAAACTAGTAATGTTTCTATTTATCATTGTTACTGGTTTTTTTAGTTATTTCGTCAAAATCAAAAACCAAAAAAATAAAGTGTCCATGTTGTTACTATCATTGTCACTTTGGTATTAAATTGTCTTTGTTTTACACACAAAAAATTAGAATGCTCAAAGGATACAGTTGTCACATTTTTATGCTCCAAACGAGTACAAAATCTTCACCAGAATAACTGCACAAAATTCTCCAAAAAAAAATCAAAATTTTCTCACAATTCACCAAGTCCTATATCCGACCAAATTCAAAATCTTTATATGAATTTAAAGCAAAAAGAGGAAAAATATATCTGAAATCCCAAATCAGAAGAAAATCAAACCTAAAAAATACTAGTTTTTTTTAATAATATTCATTTAGAATTAGTTTGTTTTTTTAATTAAACCTAAAAAATGCAAAAATAATTTTTTTTATTAGATTAATTGTACTATTTAGCTAATTGTGCTAATTATTTTAATTAGGTATTAATTTAATTTAGTTTATTTTAATAATATTCAAAAACAGCAATAAAATATGCCTCCCTTTAGTATTGGGTTAAACCGTCTAACTAATTCAAAATTTCTTTTACTACTAACTTAAAAAAATCAAGACAATTTTCAAAAAAGGAATTATTGACACTCTTTAATGCGAATGAGAAACTAGATATTAGCAGTTACCACGCGAGCTCACATAAGTTTATCGCTTAAAGGTGATCAATTTTAATTCCATACAAAATACTAAAACCAAACTCATGAGAACTACGTAGACTCTGATTTCATCTTGATGAATACATAGGCATAAAGCGTGATGCTTTAACGAGTCACTAACTACTAACCATAGTCAAATATCTACTTGTTGTGTATAAAAATTTAGAAAATAGAGTAAGAAACCTTAGACAAACACACCTTAACCCTAAAATTAGAGAAGGTTCCCCTTTAGTACAAGGGAAGTGAGGGGTGCTAACACCTTCCCCTCGCTTAACCGACTCTCGAACCCTTAACTTGGTCTCGATGATCGTCGTCCTTAGGATAAATAAACAATAGTGGCGACTTCATTGAATATTTCCCTCCGCGACAGTTGACGACTTTGCTGGGGACTTCATTGGGAACAAACTAAGTAGAGTCAAACCTATTCTTTAGTTTTAGGGTGTGTGTTTTCTTTTGTTGCCATGTTTGTGTTATTTACTTTTCTATTTCACTTTATTTGTTTTTACTCTTATTTATTTATTTAATTATTTGTTTTTCTTCGTTTATAAATATTATAATGTTGGGTTGGGAGTTACCGTTCTTGATTGAAGCTAAAACCCAAAGCTTGAAAAAAATATAAGTTAGAACGTAGACCCATTGTACTAGCCGGTGAGATGTGACATCTCTCAGGGGTATGAGGGATGCACTCAGGGTAGGTCTGTTCAATGTTGTCTTCATGGTAGGGCTCGCCCCTCATTGTGTTGATGATTTGGATTGGATCTACAATCCTGAGTCTCATTTTAGAACCAGTTTCACTTTAGATGACCTTACATGATTAATCCGTGAGATGCACATCTCAAGGGTTGGTACTAAGGTCTCTCCTAGGTCCAAAAACCCTAGAACCTACATATAATAGGGATTGGGTAGCAAGAACTTAGAACCAACTTCTTGTAAGAAACTCCTTTAATTATGCCTTATATCATCTGACCTAATTGTCCTTAAACATACATTCAGCATGTCATTAAATTCTTTTTTTGCATTCATTGATTTCAGGGAATTTTGATTAAGATTGATTATTGCTAAGCTTTAAAAAAAAGGTAGAAATGGAATCTAACAAGAGGAAAACCATGCAATTTAATGTGAGAGTTCCAGATATGGAGAATGTAAAAACCTACTTCGAAAAGTTGACCGATCACCAAAGAAACTCCATCACCTACAAATATGGCAAGATCCTAGATCTCTTGAGTGTTCCAATGCAAAAAGAGTCTATAACAGCTCTGGCACAATTCTATGATCCTACTCAAAGGTGCTTTCAATTTCAAGACTTTCAGCTAGTCCCTACCATTGAAGAATTCAGCAAAATCGTGAAGTCTCATAAGCCTACCAATGGTCCTTACAGAAAGCTAGGGTATATTCCTACATTAAAAGACATGGTAACCCATCTTGACATGTGTGCTTCTGACTTGGAGGCCAACTTAAGGACTCGAGGGGACCTCCGAGGGTTTCCTAGAAGTTTCCTTGAAAAACAAGCCAGAGACTTCAAAACCTCCAAGAAGTGGGACTCCTTAAACATTATCATGGCCCTTCTAGTCTTCGGTTTGATCTAGTTCTCTAGCAAAGAAGACTTTGTTGATCAGACGACATTGAATGTATTTTTGGCTGTAAAAGTTGGAAATGAGGATCATGTGCCTGCTCTTCTTGCTGACCTTTACTATACCCTTCATCAAATACATGCTAAGAATGGAGGAATGTTACTATGTTGCGATCATATACTTTACCAATGGTTCGTCTCTCACATATCCAAGGATATGTATGCTGTCGAAACTATGGATAAACACAAAATGGGCTCGATATTTGGTCTCACTCTCCGATGCATCTATCATATGGTACCCTCAAATCCTCCACCGTGAGGATATGATTATAAGTTATGGTAACTTCCCAAACGTACCTCTCATAGGTTCAAAAGGATGTATAAGCTACAACCCAACTTTGGCTAAGAGACAACTTGGTTATCCTTTACCATATAAGCCTAACGACAAAATGTTGGAGGGATTTATCCTGCAAGGTGTAACTATGGGGAAACATAATCTCCTAAGGGTTATTCATGCTTGGAAAAATATTAATCTAGCAAGAAGTCATTTGAAAAGGTCAAGAGATGGGGTTTTGATACCTTACGCCCAATGGATGCAAGAAAGAGTCAGAGAGGTGAAGCTCCCCATTTTCACCCGGTCGCACCAATGGCACCCGAACCAAGGCCAATATCTATGGAAGAAATGGATACACTCCATGCTACTATCCGTCAACTCAAGGAAGAAAAATAAGAGTTTGAGGAAAAATACAATCAGGTTTCCAATGAGAAAAATCAACTAAATAAGGACTTTGACCTAGTTGTGGAACAACTCGAGAAGAGTGAAGAAGATACTAGGGTGGAAGAAGAAAAGAAGGAACAATCATATGAGGATCTTAAAGTTGTCAACTCAGTTCTTAGACAACACAAACAAGAGCTAGACAGTGTACGTTGCCAAAATTTTAAGTTAGAACAAGCTTGGCTCAACTCCTCAAGTTCTCAGAGAGAAATGAAGAAAGAACTAGACTTACAGAATCAAAATCTTGAAGCACAAGTTCAAAGTCTAGTCACATCTCTCAAGGAAAGCAAAGATCGAGAGTTAAATGAACAATGTAAGAGACATGAGATTGAACAACTCCTTTGAATCCACCCATCTGAATGGGAAGTAGTTCTTTAAAAAATTATGGCACTCAAAGAAAGCTTTGATCTCCTACAGTAAGCCTATGAGGGGACGACGTATGCCAGCACCTATTGGGAAGAAAAATGTCGAGAAATGACCAACATAGCCGATGGCAAAGAGGCCATTTATAGAGATTACATAGAATACAAGGGGAATTACCTAAGCTACTCTGGCTCGCAAATCAACTAATGGAAGACATACCTATAAGCTTGAAAGATGCAGAAACCATGGCTAATATCTTTAGCCCTATGGAAGAGATTGAATATTTCCTTAAGCTTTGTAGAAGAATGGTGAATGAATTTAGGGCAAGGATGAATAGGCTTCGTTGAGATGATGTTTTAGGTTGAACTTTGTTTTCTTGTTTTTTAAGTTTTTAGTATTTATATTTTCGTTAAAGACATGGTTCTCTTGTTTTGTTATTCCTTAAAAGTATTCAATAAATAAATTTTGTTTCCCTTTTATATCAAGTATTGCCTTTACGGTTTCGGTCTTTTATCTTAATGCTCACAATAAAAAAACAAATCGAAATTCCCTCAAAATAAAACAAAAGAAAAATATTTTTGCATACACATGCATAATCATACTCGTACATACATATACTTGCATCTCATTCATAAAAAAAATCTTAGTCTTGTTTCACATCATCTCATAATCATTGGACGAAGGTCGTCGATCATTACCATTCGCAGAATTGCCAATCCAACTTTTCACTGCTACGCAACCAGAAGCAATCAACGCCACCAAATGGAGAAAATTCAAGCTGAGATAACTGATATGAAGACTCAGATGGCTAATCAGATGACAAAGTTCATGGAGGTCATCACCAACATGACTCGTAATCAAGAAGAATTGAGGGCTCTTGTTGAACAACCTCGAGTTGATAATGGACTCCTATTTGAAGATGTTTTTATGGGTCAGCCTCGTCCCAATGTTGCTCTGAACATCAATGGCCAACATCTAAACGGTCAGAATTTGAATGATCAACATGCTAATGGTTACCAAAATGTTACTGGAAACCAGGGTCTGCATGGTAATCAGGGGAATTTTCCACCACCACCTAGACCTCATTTCATTGCTGGAGAAATGATGGGGCATCAGAATATCAGAAGAAATTAGGATTATGATTTGGACAATAATGACGATGAGTACTCTATGCACAACACAGATTTGGGTTTCTCTACTGAAGATGGGAAATATAGCATGCTTGAAGAAAGGTTGAATGTTGTAGAAGGGAAAGGAGTTTTGGGAATGGACGTTACCGACTTAGGGTTGGTGCCTGGCGTAAGAGTTCCACCAAAATTCAAGGTTCCCACTTTTGATAAGTACAATGGTACCACTTGTCTGAAAACTCACGTGAGGGCTTACTATCGGAATATGCATGTGCATTCTGAAGATGGGAGGTTGTTGATGCATTTCTTCCAAGATAGCCTATCTGGGGCATCTTTGGAATAGTATATGCAGTTGGAATGAACCTACATCCGAAGTTGGAGAGATTTATTTGATTCCTTTGTCAAGCATTATTCAGCTCAATTTCGTTAATCTGAGGAATATGCCAGCTCCTCCCGAGAGACTTCTTGCCAACTATGATGCTAACGCCCGTTGTGAATTCCATTTAGGTGGTGTAGGCCATGATATGGAGAATTGTTGGGTGTTGAAGTGTAAAGTGCAAGATTTGTTAGACTCTAAAGCTATTGAGTTTACTCCTAACAATGGACCGAATGTTATTCAGAATCTGATGCCTACTCATACAGGACCAACTGCCAATGCCATTAATGATGGTGAAGTGTTGAACCTGCTCATGGATGTGAATTTGGTAACCACTCCGTTGCCATTTGTCAAAGAGTATTTGATTAAAAGAGATGTTTATCCCGGTTGTGCGCCAGATTGTCAGAGTTGCAAAGATCAGTTAGAAGGTTGTGATGATTTGAAAAGAGGAATTCATAAATTGATCAACAACGGTGAATTGCAGTTTGACAGAATTATTAGAGATAAGAAAGTTGTAGAAGAAGATGTTGCTGTAATTTCCATCCCTTATACTTCAGTCAATATTCCAACACCTTCTAGACCAGTTCCGTTGACAATTACCTTGCCAGGTCCTATCCCTTACACCGGTGAAAAATTTGTGCCATGGCATTATGGTGCAGATGTTTATTATCATGGTGTAAAGAGACAAGAAGAATCTCCTGGAGAGAAACTATCCGTGCATGATAGTTTGAATGTTGATAATTTTGCTAGTATTGGTAGAATGACAAGAAGCGGTAGAATTTTCTCGCCACAGAATACTCAAGATAGAGCCTTGATGAAAGTTAAAGGTAAACAAGTGATGGTGGGAAATCTAGCACCTGTGCAGATTGGTATGCCTAAGCAAAATGTTGTTCCTGGGACTTCTTCAGCTCCCGATGAAGTTGAAGAGTTGATAAGGATTATTAGAAAGAGCGATTATAATATAGTGGTCCAGCTAAGTCAGACATCATCTAAGAGGTCTATCTTATCACTGCTGATATATTTTGAGGCTCACAGGAATGCCTTGATGAAGTTATTGAAGAATGCTTTCGTGCCACAAGAGATATTCGTCAATCAGTTCGAAATAGTGGTTGCTAATATATAAGCAGGTAATGGTTTAGGCTTTACGGACTTTGATCTTCCTCCTGGAGGACGAAACCGTAACAAGGCGTTACACATTTCCATGGAATGTAAAGGAACTACTCTTTCCCAAGTGTTGGTGTACACTGGGCCATCTCTAAATGTATTTCCAAAGTCTTCATTGATGAAGATTGATTATTCAGGTGTTGAGTTACGCCCAAGTGACTTGATAGTCAAAGCTTTTGATGGATCCCGAAGATCGGTTTTTGGTGAAATAGACTTGCCAATTAAAATTGGACCCCAGATTTTCTCTACTACATTCTTTGTGATGGATATATAGCTGACACATTTTTGTTTGTTGGGAAGTCCCTAGATACATAAGGCAGGGGCAGTAACTTCCACTATTCATCAGAAGATCAAATTCCCCGTTAATGGCAAGACAATAAATGTTTGTGGCGAGGAAGAGTATGTAGTGAGTCATTTGACTTCTTTTCAATATGTTGAGATTGAAGGAGAAGTGCACGAGACTCCTTTCCATGCTTTTGAAACTGTACACATGATCAAGACTCCTCACTCCAAGGAGAGAAAGAAACCTAATACTTCCATGTCGTCCTTGAAAGATGCAAGAGAAGTGGTTGAAGCTGGTCACCCCGAAGGTAGGGGTCGTGTGCTAGATATTACTCCAAAATTCAACAAGTTTGGTTTTGGTTTCAGTCCTAGTGAATAAGGGATAGCTCCCAGAGCTCCAAAGTTATCCACTCCTGTGAATTTTTCAAGTGTTGGTGTTGTTAGAGATGGTCAAGCCAATGTTGTTGGTGACGAAGATGGTGATTATGATATTGACAACTGGATTCGACCAAGTGTCCCAGGTGTAGAGATCAACAATTGGACTTCTGAAGATGCCATCCAAGTCACATCTGCTCAGGAGTAATTTGTTGTTTGTTTCTTTTTATCATTCAATAATTTTTGCTCTCTGCCCAAGGCGTAGTGGATCATTTTGTAGGGCCACCATGTTTTCACTTTCAAAGTTTATCATTAAATAAAGGACATTTTGCATTCAAATATTTTGTTCCATATCCTTCCTTTTTATGTTTAATTTTTTTTAAATGGCAATATTTTCTTTTTTTCATACACTTTTAAAAAATAAATAAATGATAAAAACATCACTGGTGCAGATGCACATCCACCCCGAATTCCACTAAAAACGGTTATGCTATCGCTCATTATGACTTTGATAATCCGATCTACCAAGCCGAAGAAGAAGGTGAGGAAGATTGTGAACTCCCTGAAGAGTTAGCAAGGTTATTAAGGAAAGAAGAGAGGGTCATCCAGCCGCATCAAGAGACAATTGAGGTTGTGAATCTCGGAACCAAAGATGAGATAAAAGAGGTCAAGATAGGGGCTGATTTAGAGGAAAGTGTGAAGACAAGATTGGTAGAGCTGCTGCGAGAGTATGTCGATGTGTTTGCCTGGTCTTATTAGGATATGCCAAGGCTTGATACAGATATTGTTGTGCACCATTTTTCACTCAAAGAAGATAGCCCTCCTGTCAAACAGAAGCTTCGTAGAACTCAGCCAGATATGTCAAACAAGATTAAAGAAGATGTTCAAAAATAACTAGATGCGGGTTTCTTGTAGGTTGTCAATTACCCTTCGTGGAGTGCAAACATTATGCATATACCTAAGAAAGATGGAAAGGTTAGAATGTGTGTTGACTACAGGGACTTGAACAGGGCAAGCCCCAAAGATGATTTCTCGCTTCCCCACATTGATGTATTGGTGGATAATAGTGCACAGTTCAAAGTATTTTCCTTTATGGATGGTTTCTCTGGTTACAATCAGATAAAAATGGAGCCAGAGGACATGGAGAAAACAACATTTATTACGCCGTGGGGAACTTTTTGTTATAAAGTGATGCATTTTGGTCTAAAGAATACAGGGGCAACGTATCTGCTTGCTATGGTAACTCTTTTTCATGATATGATACATAAAGATATTGAAGTGTATGTAGATGATATGATTGCAAAGTCCCATATAGAAGAAGAGCACATTGTTCACCTTCAAAAGTTGTTTGAAAGATTGAGAAATTTCAGATTGAGGTTGAATCCTAATAAGTGCAAATTTGGGGTGAGATCTGGAAAATTGTTGGGTTTTATTGTAAGTGGGAAAGGTATCAAGGTTTACCCGACTAAAGTAAAAGCAATACAAGAAATGCTTGAACCGAGGATAGAAAAACAAGTTTGTGGTTTTCTAGGGAGGTTGAACTACATTGCTAGATTTACCTCTCATCTTACAGCCACTTGTGATCCAATATTCAAATTATTAAGAAAAGATCAGACAATAAGGTGGAATCAAAATTGTCAAAAAGCTTTTGATAGAGTAAAAGAATATCTGTAGGAATCTCTGATCCTCGTGCCTCTAGTCAAGGGAAAACCTTTAATCATGTATCTGGCAGTTCTTGAGAACTCCATGGGTTGTGTACTCGGCCAACATGATGAGACAGGAAAGTAAGAACAAGCAATTTATTACTTGAGCAAGAAGTTTACAGAATGCGAGTCGAGATACTCGCTACTTGAAAAGACGTGTTGTGCACTTGCATGGGCCGCTAAACGCCTAAGGTAATATATGTTGACACATACCACTTACTTGATATCCAAAATGGATCCCATCAAGTACATCTTCGAGAAGCCAGCTCTCATAGGAAAAGTAGCCCGTTGGCAAATGATTTTGACTGAATACGATATCCAGTATACTACATAGAAAGCCATCAAAGGTAATGTATTGGCAGACTATCTTACTCATCAACCTATGGATGATTATCAATCAATGAGATTTGAATTCCCAGATGAAGACATCATGTATATCCAGGATTGTAATATTCCTGGCCCAGAAGAAGGACCCGAACCAGGATCACGATGGACGCTCGTGTTCGATGATGCCTAAAATGCTATGGGGAATGGCGTTAGAGATGTCATTACCTCTCCTACAGGTTTTCATATTCCTTTCACAGTCAGAATTTATTTTGATTGCACTGATAACATGGCAGCGTATGAAGCTTGTATCTATGGGATTGAGGCTGCAATTGATTTGCGAATCAAGTTTCTGAAAGTTTATGGAGATTCAGCCCTCGTGATTAGCCAGATCAATGAATATTGGGAAACACGTCACCCAAAATTGATTCCTTATAGAGAACATGTTATGATGTTGATTCTATACTTTGAAGAAATCACATTCGAGCACATCTCAAGAAAAGAAAATAATCTAGCATATGCTTTGGCTACTTTATCATCCATGTTTAAGGTAAAATTGGCTAATGAAGCACCCTCAATCACTATCATGAGGTTGGATGAGCCGGCGTATTGTTGTGAAGCTGATGTGGAATTGGAAGGTAATCCATTGTTTCATGATATCAAGAGGTATCTTGAGACTCAAGAGTATCCCGAAGATGCATCCGTTACAGATAAGAAGTTCTTGAGAAGGTTTTCAGCCAAGTTTTTCCTCAATAATGGTATGTTGTACAAAAGAAATCATGATGATATGTTGCTCAGATTGTGTGGACAAGAATGAAGCAGCAAAAATTATTGAAGAGATGCATGAGGGTTCCTTTGGAACTCATTCCAGCGGACATACTATGGCTAAAACGACTTTGAGAGCTGGTTATTATTGGTCCACCATAGAGACTGATTGTTACAACCATGCTAGAATCTGCCACAAATGCCAAATTTATGCTGACAAAGTGCATGTGCCTCTCGTTCTTTTGAATGTCTTGACATCTCCCTGGCCATTTGCAATGTGGGTCATTGATATGATTGGTTGTATTGAGCCAACTGCTTCCAACGGTCACCGTTTCATTCTGGTTGCCATTGATTACTTCATCAAGTGGATCGAAGCTGCATCTTATGCGAATGTCACCAAGCAAGTGGTTGCTCGTTTTATCAAACATAATATAATTTTTCGTTATGGGATTCCCGAAAAGATCATCACTGATAATGGATCTAATCTCAATAACAAGATGATAAAGGAGTTGTGTGAGACCTTCAAGATCAAGCATCATAATTCTTCTTTGTATCGTCCAAAGATGAATGGAGTTGTTGAGGCAGCCAACAAGAATATCAAGAAGATTGTGCAAAAGATGATGGTGACCTATAAAGATTGGCACAAAATGTTACTTTTCGCTTTGCATGGCTATCGTACTTCTGTATGTACTTCGACTAGGGAAACCCCATTATCCCTTGTCTATGGAATGGAAGCAGTTTTGCCTGTGGAAGTTGAGATTCCTTCACAGAGGATTATGAAAGATGTTGAGCTTGATGAAGTTGAATGGGTATAAAATCGGTTGGATCAGTTGAACCTCGTCGACAAAAAGAGACTAACAGCTGTTTGTCATGGTCAGGTGTACCAAAAGAAAATGAGAATAGCATTTGACAAGAGAGTGCGTCCTCAGAGCTATAAAGTTGGTGACCTTGTTTTAAAAAGAATTATTCTTCCTCAAGGTGATCCCAAGGGCAAGTGGACCCCAACTTATGAACGACCATTTGTTGTAAAGAAAGTATTCTCTAGAAGAGCCATAATTCTTACAACTATGGATGGTGAGGACTTCCCACTCCCTACTAACGCAAACATATTCAAAAAATACTTCGCATGAAAAAGACCCGCTAAGTCAACAACTTAGGAAAAATGGGAATCCCTACGAACCACAAAAAATGAATAGAAAGGTTCGGGCAAACATTAGGGATAAAAAATAGAAAAAATAATAAGTACACCCTTTAACTCGGTGGGAGAACTGACTTGTTTATTTTGTGTTTTATCGCAAATGTTGCGGATAGCAAGAGTTGCCACCAACTTTTCTTTTATCCAATTAAGGGAAGGCGAAAAGAACAGGAAAAGACCTTCGTTAGATTCTGAGTACGGGAGGCAATTATGAAAAGGGAAAGTGTTAGCACCCTTTCCATCCGTAGTTATCTACAGGCTCTTAATTGCTTAGCTCACTTTAATTGCTTTTTGTTTGTGTGTTCGAAAATGTTTTTGAAAAGGCATTTCGTTTTGACTTCGTAATGATTCACGCTGGAATATACGAAGTGTTTGGAATTGTTTTGTTTTGGAAAAGACTTTGTAATGATTCACGCTAGAATGTATACAAAGTGTTTGAAAAAGATTTTGAAAATAGTGTGAGGTGTAAAAAGTATTTTGAATTGATTGGAGCAAGCAAAAGAGTCTTATTACCTACTCAAAATAGTCTTTTTCGTGTCTATTTTGCTTTCCTTTAGAATAAGGCTATCCGTAGCATTAGTTGGTAGGTAATCTTATTCCTTGGATGTAAAAGAGACATTCGAAGGGACATCGGATGGTCATAGAAGGCAACTTGTAGGGATATCTTAGCATATTCGTAGGGACGATCATCACTTTTCGTAGGCAACAATCGAGGGACTAGATCATGTATTCGTAGGCAACATCGAGGGTCATCGAGGGACTGTGATCTTTAATTCGAAGGGACTATGATGATATATTTGTAGGCAACTCTGCTAAGATATCCCCACGTTCGAGGGACATGACCATTATTCGTAAGACAACAAGAGAGGATACCCTAAGGGGGTGCATGTGTGAAGAATGTGATGTATTCAGATATTTTATCTTGGTTATTAGAAATGATCTATGTTGTTTTTTATCTTGCCATACACGCCAAGTTACTAGCAGTTAATAGGTGCAGAAAATAAATTGCGGAAATATAAAGTGCGGGAAAGTAAATGTCCTACGCTATTACATGGCTTTGGGGCAGATACATAATAGGAGGCGCGGAAAATAAAAGCATAAATGTAAATCTACGCTATTACAAAATAAAAACTTTACGACCTATACATCCTTTCTAGAATTTAAATGCAAAAAGAAATAAAATAGAAGAAAAATTGTCTAAATGAATACCTAAATCCTAATTGCAAAAACGAAAATATTTTTTGTATTTTTGAAGATTGATTTTAATGTAAAAATCCTAGTTCTAATTGATTTTAATTAATAAAAGAAATTTAATTTAAATTATTAACCTAAATTAAACTAATTAAATTAATTAATTAAGAAAAACATAGAGAAAATTATTTGTGAAATTAATCCTAATTAAGCTAATCGTTTAATCTAATTACTAATTAATTAATTAATTGAAATAATTAAAAAAAAAAGGAAAATAAGAAAATAAACAGCAGAAAAATAAAATAATAAAAAAGGGGTTTCCATCAGAGCTTCTGACGGAAATTGGCATAGAAGCCAAGCCTTCTGTGAGTGGCGCACCTTGGGCATCCAGAAGCTGGAGCTTCTGGAGGGGATCCTTCTGAGGGTGTCTAGAAGTTAGATCTTTTGGAGGTGAAACTTTTGAGGGGGTCTAGAAGCTGGAGCTTCTGGAGGTTCTACGTCTGGGGGTCCAGAAGCTGGAGCTTCTAGAGATTTCTGCGTCTGAGGGTCCGTGGAGCTCGGAGATTTTGCATCGAGGGTCCGGTGGAGCTTGGAGATTCTGAATTTGGGAACGTCTAAAAGCTGGAGCTTCTAGAGGATCTGGTGTTGGGGATGTCCAGAAACTGGAGCTTCTGGAGAATCTGTTGTTGGGGATGTCCAGAAGCTGGAGCTTCCGGAGATGATACTTCTAGACACCCAGAAATTAGGATTTCTGTCAGAGGCGCCGGGAGAGAAACTCTGGTCATCTTCTCCAGTCGTCTTCAATCATCAACCTGTAAAAATCAATGAAATGTAAACAAAAATAACCCAGATCCACTAATTAGGATGCTACAAATCTAATGGTGGCATTATCTTGCCTTGAAACAGACTGTAACCATGGATACAAAGCTTCACAGTTTATGAGCCCTAATAATGGTGTTTCATGATTAAGCCATAAGAAGCTTGCTATGATCAATCTAACCTGCTCTAATGAACATCAGGAACACGTTAGAAATGTTAGTTTCAATTAAAACACGATAAAAAGCATAATACAAATTCATGAAAAATATGAAAATTGAGGTGTATGTATGGCATGATTCAATGTGTTATGGCCATAGTTTTGGGCATATACCTACCATACAATACCTCAGGAACACGTTTATGTGCTTGGAACCGGTTGAAGAGGTTTTGGTTTAAGAGAAAATATATCTTTAAGGCTTTATATATTCTTTAAATGGAGAATATTTGATTGGAAATTTGTATGAAATCTTTCCAAATTTGGCTCAATCTCTCTCTTAATCTTCTTGCACGAAATTGACAGCTCTTTTGGGCTTCCTTGGTCCTCAAGACATGCACAAATCAAGCCCACCTGGTATTAATAATCCTTCTTGCATTTTATTTAATTAAATTTGAACTTAAGCCATTTAATTCAAAAAAAAGAGGCGTGGCATGAGGTATAGAAGTCATGGATAATCTTATAATCAAGTTTGGATCATAAAATCTTAGGCCCATTTGAAAAATATTTGCCTTTTAAAAAAGGACCTGTAATGTTTTGATCCATAACTTCCATGACTAGCATTAATGGCCCAAGCTTGTGAGACATGAAGTTGTAGAGAATTGGATTCTCTTTAAAATGAGTTTTGGTGGAAAAATTTATGATAAAGTATGTGAAAGTTATGCCTGGTCAAAGTTCTGTTGACTTTTGTATAAAAAACTCTAATTTAGAAACTTTGACTTTTGATCAGATCTTGACTTTTGTTGATGAATCATGATCAACCCTTGATCAAATGATGAATATCACTTCAAAATATTGATATTGACCAAAAATTATGAAGTTTGACTACAGGTTGACCACAGTTGACTTTTTGTCCAAAAGACGGTCAACTATTCGTCTTTTGGATGAAAGAGAGAGTCAGAATAAACCTTCGTCTTGGCTACTTCTGAGATGAATAGTTGCTAGAATGTAGATAGTTTTCCCGTCTTGTTTCGGGTGTTAATCTATGATCTGTCACGTAGCAATAATTTGCATGGTCGTTTAGATAGTTCTCCTATCTTGTTTCGGGTATTTATCTTTGACCTTCCGTTTGGAAAATAGCTGCTACCTATTGGGGAAATAAAATCTTGACAGGATATGGTAAGTCCTATGCATATTGTGATGCATGCGAGTATATGACAAAGTTATGAACAATGTCGTTATGATACATGCACATGTTATGACTTTTATAATGTATGAATGTAAATGTTGTGGTATTTCAAAACATGTCCATCTTGAAAAAGATAGAAACGTTCTGCTGGATATTGTTGATGTCTTCTTGGGAATGAGGTTGTTGAAAACCCTAACTGGGGAATAAAAGAGATTTAGATTCCTCCGATGCACTATCTGACCAAGTTTCGAGTCCAGATATTACTGCTGTTGGAGAATAATGATGATTGAGAGATATTCAGCTAGGGATCTTGTGTACAGACCTTGTTGTGGATGATTACATTGTTCATAGACCCTGTTGGGGGACAATGAAGATGAGGATGATAGGATCACTGCTTGGGTACTAACGTGATGAAGTTGAAGCTGATGATGTTGATAGGATCATTTGAGGTGATGAATCTGATAGGATCACTTGAAGTGATGAGGCTGATAGGATCATTAAAGCTGATGAGGCTGATAGGATCATTAAAGCTGATGAGGCTGATAGGGTCATTGAAGTTGATGGAGCTGATAGGATCACTTAAGGTGATGAAGTTGATAGGATCATTGAAGTTGATGAAGCTGATAGGATCATTTCTCGGGGACTAACGTGATGAGGTTTGATAGGATCACTGCTCGGGGACCAACGTGATGAAGTTTGAAGCTTGGTGAAGCTGATGGGATCACTACTCGAGGACTAACGTGATGAAGTTTGAAGCTTGATGAAGCTGATGGGATCACTGCTCGGGGACTAACATGATGAGGTTGATAGGATCACTGCTCGGGGACTAACGTGATGGAGTTGAAAGTGTTGGAACACTGTTGGGAGAAGACTAGTATTTCGTCGGAGAAGATTTGTCTTTGTAGGGAGAGCGATGGCTCTGTGGGGATTGAGATCCTGCGAATGTATTTCTTGTGAAAATGACTCTGTGGGCATGCATTGGTGACTTTAGTCGTCATCTCAATTCCTAGAGCCTGTAGTAATTACTGTTTTTGTTCACTTTTCATATGTTTGTGAACAGATGTTTATTTTCAGATGCATATAATCATTCAAAGCAATCATTGGACTTTATGCAAACAAAACAATAAAAATTGGAACTGGAAAAGAGGAATTTGCATTAAATTTGAAAAATGGCCAATAGTCAGGCAGTGGAGGTTGTCTTGAGGGTATTGTGTTTAAGCAAGTAATTGCGAAGACGCTGTATTTTCGGGGGAACTTAAGAAGCTGAGTGGACTGTAGAACACATAAACCATCCTGGCCATTAGGATGTAGTGCAGAGATTATTCGGGTGTAAACCTAGAGTAATTGTCATGCGATACTACGATTAGGCGAGTTTCTCTTGAAAATATTATTGGACCATCGAGTATTCAACAAATCCAATAATGTTTTGAAGGGGAGTGTTGAGCCTGTATTATCAGTAGAACCCGATTCACAGATGAATAAGCCCTTAGAACTTAACCCGTTGATTCTTATCGTTGGCTTCATGCTCGTGACTTGAACGCTTGCCGTGTGTATAACTACTAACCATGTTTGTTGCATTCATGCATTCATTCAAAAACAAAAAACTTCATTTTCTCTCCATTTCCAAAGAATTTAGAGATGTTTTCTTTGTAAAATATTTTAGGTTAGAGTGATGGATGTCGAGGAAGATTCACCAAAAGATACGCTTTAGGATTCCCGACGTAGGAAAGTTGATAGAGTTAGCATCCTTGGTAGAAGATCCTCGGTTTCGTAAAACGCTATGGAACTCTTTTAACTCTTTTGAACGCTAACGTTGATGAAGGACTTCTCAAAACCTTCGCTCAATTCTACGATCCAATCTATCGCTTCACTTTCCCGATTATCGCTTGATGCCTACTTTGGAAGAGTATGCATATCCTAGGAATCTCAGGATTAGACAAAGTGCCTTTCAATGGTTTGGAAGCCATTCCTAAGTCACAAGTCATTGCAACAATGACTCATTTAAAGAAACCTGAGATAGACAAAAACCTAACTACCAGAGGAAAACTCTTAGGACTAACTTCAAAGTTCCTAATGGAGAAGGCTCTTAAATTCTCGCCGGTAGTATGGTAGCCTTTGAAGCTATTTTAGCTTTACTCCTCTATGGATTGGTGTTGTTTCCCAACGTCCCAAATTTCGTTGATATCAACGCCATAAGGATCTTTCGATTGGAAATCCTGCTCCCACTCGCTTGGTGACACGACGCCTCTATTCATCATAGGAATCGTCAAGGAGACGGAACTATCGTGTGTTGTGTACCTCTGTTTTTCAAATGGATTGTCTCACACCTGCCTAAATCTCCTATCTTCCGCGAAAACAAAGACGAGTGGCATTGGTCCGTAAGACTCATGTCTCTTACAAACGATATCCATTGGTATACCTTGGCAAACAATGAGATGGAAATCATTGAGAGTGGAGAATTTGCCAACGTACCTCTCATTGGTATGAAAGGAGGAATCAACTACAACCCATTCCTAGCAAAACGTCACCGGATACAAATTCGTAAACCTCCGGTTTCAAGAGAAAGCTACTTCTATCATGAAGGAGAGGATTCCCAGGATTGAAGGCTAGGATGATCAAAGCTTGGCATCACATCCGAAAGAAAGGAAAAGGTAAGGCAAAGAATTGTGTAGCCATGGAAACCTACACTTCTTGGATAAAGAAAAGAGCGAAGGAATTTCGAATGCCTTACGCTTATGAGGATCCCATGTTCTCAGTCGCTTCAAATCAACAAATTTTCCCGTTGAAGCTGTGGGAGAATACCAAGAAGCCTTGACCAAGATAAGGTTTGAGAAAGAAGCTTTGGAAAGCAAATTCCTTAAGACTAACCTTGAGAATAAGAAGCTCAAGAAGCAAGTCAAAGATCATGAAAAGACGCCTACTTCCGTGATGAATGGCTCATGGAGAAAGATGAGAAGATTCGCCGAAGGATAACGCCATCCGTAAATACGCCAAGGAAAGGAAAAGAAAGCTCGAGGAAATGACAATCAAGCCCGCTCCCAACGAGTGGAAGAGAGTCATTAGCAAGCTAAAAGCCGAGAAAGCCAAACTAAAAGCTCACTATGGGAAGGAAATCGAAGTCGCATCAAGTTTTGATCGTCATCCACGAAGATGTTTAATTAGTTTAATTTAGTTTGTAATTTTATCATTTATTGTATCATTTGTGTGAGCAATGCTCCAACAAAAACAATTGTTGTAATCTTCCTTCATTAATCAATAAAATTTGTGTTTTCCATCCAAATATTTGCCAGAAATATCTCGTTTAGCATAAATTCTTTGGAAATTTCTTTTCTTTACAATCATATTCATGCATCATACTTTGCATTTAAGTCTACCATCTAGAGTCTAATCATTCACGCTTTGAACCATTTTCCGATAGAAAATTGTCAAGTTGTCGCGTCTTAGAGTTTCTCGACTGCGTCCGCAGCCAACTCGAACGTACGATACCAGATCAAAAAGAAGAAAAGTGATGGAGAATTTTGAGCAAGAAAACGTTGAACTCCGTAGTACTGTAACTACGCTACAAGAAGAAGTGGAAAGACTCACATCTTTGGTCAACTCGCTGCCAAAAAGTCAACAAGCAAGATCGAAAGTCATAACCAAATAGCAACTTCAGAGGATACTACTACTCCGCCATTGCCGATGGTTCACCTTTCAAAGATGCCGAGGGCTATCCATGGGGAATGCCTTTTAACTTCGGCATTGGAGTTCGCCAACCGACTTCTCAAACAACCTCGCTTGAAATACCTACTTTGCGAAAACGCTCACTCCACAACGTGGAATAACTTTTCCAGTAACAATGTCGGTTTCTCAACCGATCATGTTGAACTCACTTCGTAGTGCACGCTACCACGACGAAGAAGTTCATCACACTCCGGAAATAGCACGACGCCGTGGTTCAATGGAGAATCTCCGGAACAACTCCTCAAATTGCGCTTAAGATAAAACGATTCAAGGAAAGAATTGTTTGGGAAAAGCGCCAGATCTCTGCTAGTCCTCGTGTAAAATACTGCGAAATTCAAAATCCGGATTTTGAAAAGACAAAGGGAATTCTTGTCCTCGTGGTCATCTTACAATGTATGCTAGGAAAATGTCTACGTAATGAGGATCATCACCGTTAATTCATTACTTCGTGATAGTCTCACCGTGCATCAAGTGGTACATGGGTTTAGACAAGACGAATATCCAATCATTCAACGACTTAGGTAAAGCCTTCGTCCAATACAAATTCAACTTGGATATGGCTCGATAGGATCAACTCCGCCCATGTCTCAAAAGGAAAGAGAGACATTCAAGGAATATGCGATGGAGGGAAATTGCTGCCCAAGTCAACCCGCCTTGGAGAGAAAGAGATGACTAAGGTATTCTTGAATACTCTAAACTCATTCTACTATGAGCGATCGCTAATCGCTCCCGGAGACTTCAACGAAATGGTAAGCATGGAATGCGACTAGAAGAAGGGGTTCGGACAGACGCCTAACCAAGGAAGTAGGATCTTCTAGTAATACCAAGAAAGTTGGAACCAATTTCCCAAGGAAAAAGAACATGACGTAGGAATGGTATCCCGAGGAAACCACGAAGAATGTCATTCAACAACGATGTAGCGCCATAGCACCCACGTCAACACGACTCGTGAATTGCCGCAATTTCAACAAAGTCAACAAACTCAACACCTCGTCCAATCGGTTTCACAACCAAAATGCGCCTCGGTCACTCGGTTCGACCCAATTCCCATGACGTACGTAACTTTACCTGCGATGATAGAAAGGAATCTAATACGCATAAGGTTACCACCTCCGGTCCAAAAACTACCATGGTGGTACAAAGTCGACATGTCTTGCCCTTTTCACCAAGGGGCACCAGGCCATGACCGGAGCATTGCATAGCATTGAAGGCGTACGAGAGATTAAAGACTAATCTTCTTTCCTTCGTAAATACAAGCCCGAATGTGCAAGCCAATCCACTTCCCACCATAGTGGACACTCGGTGAATCTAATGCTAAGGAATACAGACAGGTACCTTGTCACAGACGTAAACTTAGTCAAAGGAAACTTGGTGCATCTTCATGAAGCATACAGTACCATGAGCACCTTCACTAAGCATGATTATGCAGCTTGCTATATCTTCCAAGAATATCCATGGATGTCCCACCATAAGAGCAGATATTCACATTTGTTAGACATTGGTGACCTACAAATTTACGTAAGAGATGACCATGACGTAAATACAATAGGGCATTTTCCGCATGAGCTTTTAGTCTCGATATCAACTCGGAAAATCCCAAGTAAACGTTAGTGATCCCTTGTTTCAACATACCCGAGCATGTGGAGATCGCATGCTGGTTCCAACATTCCAACATCTCCTTTGGTAATTTTCCCACGGTCCTGTTCAATGCAGTTCTAGAGCAATTCCTTACGACAATGCAACCTTGATAGAGGATGGGAAGGAGAAACCCATGCCTACACTTCCATAATGTCAATATAAAAATCGGACGAGTAACGAAGTGGACGAGTACACTCCATTGCCACCAAAATCGCCTTTCATTGTTAAACAAAACCAAGTTAACATATCCTCCGAGAATCCTGCAACGATTCCCATTGTTAACCCAGTACAAACATTGGTTCTGATGGAACCAACATCAACTCGACTTTGACGAGATCTTGAAACTAATCAAGAAGAGCGAATATCGAGTCGTAGACCAATTGATGCGAGACTCTTCAAAATTTCAATCTGTCTTTACTCCTTAACTCAAGCTCACCGAGAAGCTTTGATGAGAGTATTAGACCAGCTTATGTGGATCACGATGTGACTACGCACCAATTTGGAGGGATCGTCTCCAACATAACACCGCAACAATCGAGTTTTAGTGACGAAGAACTTCCTAAGAAGGAAAGATCACAACTTGGCCTTGCACATCTCGATGATTTGCCACCGATTCCCTATCCAATGTATTGGTGGATACAGTTCGCCTTTAAACGTAATGCCAAAACGACGCTCGTTTAGCTTACAAAGGAACGCCAATGAAGTTCAACGACATCATAGTAAGAGCTTTCGATGGATCGAGAAAGTCGCTTATTGGGTTGATCTCCCAATGACAATTGGCCCTCACACTTTCAAAATTACGCTCCAAGTCATGGACGTACAGTGCGATAGTTGCTTGCTAGGAAGACCTTGGATCCACGATGCAGGCGAATTCTACTCCATCGAAATTAAAATTCACAAGAAATGGAAAGTTGGTGACCATCGGTGAACAAGCTTTACTTGTAAGTCATCTATCCAGTTTCTCCTTCATCGCTAATGACATTGAAACGCCGCATCTCCCGTAAAATCCGTTAGAAGATGAATCTACTAAAATAGATCATCTATCTCTTCGTATAAAGAAGCGGCACAAATGGTGAAAGATGGCAATACTCGAGGATGGGGACAAGTTATCAAACCCTAAGAATGAAATGAAACTGACTCGGGTTCACACCGTATTCTACAAAAACAAGAGAAAGATGAAGCACTTCCCGATCAAGGAAGTATTTCACATGAGGTTTCTTAAACCCTTCCGCAAGAGGTTAATGTTGTAACCATTGAAGAGGATGAAGATGATCCATCCGAATCAAGAATGGAGCACTTATTTGAATAGCCCGAATATGTGTCTCAAGAGGAATCATATGCACCGATCGATCAATTCAAAGACATGTCCTCAGCAACATGAAAATCCGCCATCCTCTGAAATTTGGGATACCTTGGGAGAACCAAGTGGCAAATACGACTACATGGTGAAATACTGCTAAAGCTCGAAAATCCGGATTGAAGATATCCAACCCACGGGATGGGGTGATGACTTTGACTACCCTAGTCAATCGTAAGAGGAATACTGCCTCTCAAACTAATCAACAGATCGAGGTCCCAAATGAAGATCTCTTTCAACACGTCGTGGATTTCACCAAGCCGATCCGGTTACCACTACATCAACATGATCATCAAGATCAAGAGTATGATTCAGATACGATGCGGAAAGTGTCGCGACAACGAGTCTCTTCACTCAAGACGGAAGGAACATCCCGATTCAACACAAAGATCAACGGAAGTACAAAGGCTATCTCCATACTTCCCGATCCGTTAATCAAGAAGATCGCTTTAGCACACCAAAGGCAAAGGCCATCGCTCGAGTCCTCAAAGCTGCTCAAAGAATCAAAGTTTACTCAAGGGTTAAACCAAGCGGAAAATTACCCGAGTACCTCGACTTCCAAGGAGTTCGTCACTATTGGAAACCCGTTGAAGTTAGGACTAATGTTCATAGCTCTAAGTAGTTTATCTTTGCTTTTGTTTTGAACTCTCGCTCCCAAAGCGAAGAGATGTTTTATAAGGTTTAGCTTTTAAATAATTTCTCTTTGTCTTGCCCAAGACAAATGAGTTTGTATTTTAGGCCTGCTCATATTGTGAAACATAAATAAAATGCGTTGTTTTGTTTCCACTCTCGTGTTTATTTTCATTTTACCCTTTTCGAAATGATAATCCTAAAAACACAAAAAAAAAAAAAAAAATCATCATAATGAAAAATTAATCTGCAACACTTTCACATTAACTTTCAAAAAAAAAATGATGATAAAAACTTTTTTAATCGAACATAAATCAAAAATGCAGATTAAACAAATGGACAAACCCATTGAAAGCAGTAACTCTACGCTCTCTCTCAACTTTGAAATCCCCTGCGAAGTTGCTGAAGAAGAAGTTGAAGAAGAGATCCCAGATGAAATTTCTAGACTTCAGACACGAGAGTACCCACTCGGGGCATCGTACAAGGATAAGAAAACTCTAAGGAGGCTTTCCAGGAATTTCTTCCTCAATGAAGATGTTCTATACAAAAGAAATTTCGACATGGTTCTGCTCAGATGCGTCGACAGACAAGAAGCAGACACGATCATCCATGAAGTACATGAAGGGTCCTTTGGAACCCATTCAAATGGGCATGCAATGTCTAGAAAAATCTTGAGAGCAGGATACTATTGGATAACGATGGAATCTGATTGCTGTAAACACGTCAAAAGATGTCACAAATGCCAGATCTACGCAGATAAGATCCATGTGCCTCCGACTCTACTCAATGTTCTCTCCTCTCCGTGGCCGTTCTCCATGTGGGGCATTGACATGATTGGAATGATTGAACCAAAAGCGTCCAACGGACATCGCTTCATTCTAGTGGCTATTGATTACTTCACCAAATGGGTCGAAGCAGCATCTTACGCCAACGTTACCAGACAAGTGGTTGTGAGGTTCATCAAGAACAACCTCATTTGCCGATATGGAATTCCAAGTAAGATCATTACTGACAATGGATCTAACTTAAACAACAAAATGATGAAAGAACTGTGTGAGGAATTCAAGATTGAGCATCATAACTCGTCTCCTTACCGGCCAAAGATGAACGGCGCTGTTGAAGCTGCCAACAAGAACATCAAAAAGATCGTCCGTAAAATGGTCATCACTTACAAAGAGGCACGAAATCGCCATTTGCTCGCATGGGTATCGACTTGACGCACTTCAACAGGGCAACTCCTTTTCTCTAGTATACGGCATGGAAGCGGTGCTCCCGTAGAAGTTGAGATCCCGTCAATGAGAGTTCTCATGGAAACTAAGCTATCGAGGTGAATGGTGTCAAAGCGTATACGACCAACCGAACTTAATTGAAGCGCCGCTCGTGTCACGGATAACTCTATCAAAGAAGAATGAAGAAAGCTTTCGAAAAAAGGTCCGACCTCGTGAATTCCGAAAGGCGACCTCGTGCTTAAAAGATTCTTCTTTTCAAAGATTCTAGGGCAAATGGACTCCTAATTACGAAGGCCCATACATCGTCAAAAAGCTTCTCCGGTGCTATGACTCTCACAACCATGGACGGCGATGAACTCCGCATCCTGTGAATGCCGACGATCAAAAATACTTTGTCTAAAAACAAAAGAACATTTCGGTAAGTCGAAAACCCGAAAAGGCGGCTTAGGCAAAATGAGCGTCTCGGTGGATTGAAAACACGAAAAGGCGATCCAGCAAAATTAGAGACAATAAACTGAAATTATCCTGATAGATCGAAAACCTGAAAAGGCGATCTAGGCAAAAACAAGGATACAAAACGACAAAGTAACTGCAGTCAGTCTGTATTTTGTCCACATGAAGAATCTTCCATCAATGGATCTTCAATCAACTCTTCTGAAGCAACAAGCACAGTTGGAATTCAAAGTTGTTAGGGATAGTAGTGGTTATTTGCTTTCAATGTAGCCTTTTCCTAATAAATTATCATTTCCAACTTTTGTAAATAGTTCATGGAATCACGCCTTTGGCCGATTACCATTCTATTCAATAAATTTGAGCCTTGTGCCTTTTGTTTGCAATTCCTACTTTATTCTGTTTTGCAAAATAACGCTTTTATAGTGAAAATCACTTTTTGAAACTAAAATGTTTTAAATGAATTTTTACTTCAAAATTTTGAAACAAAAGCAAAATTCTCCTTTGAAACTATAAACACGGAAATAACTTCAACCGTTTCTCCAAGAGTGTTTCGATCCCCAGTGGAGTCACCAATCACATGATCTTCTCCTCATCGAAATCATCAAAGGACGGTATTCTTATCAAAAAGAATCCCCAAGTTGCCAATGAAATACCTTTCTCGGAAAGTGTAAAACATGCAACTCAAATTCTTCATTAGTGAATATCGCACCATTGCCAATTTTCACCAAGTATTTGTTCGAATGGACGCATCCTTTTCTCAAATATCCCTTTAAGTATTTTGTCAAGTATTGTTAGCATGCATGTAACATTCATGACATTCATACATAATAGCATCATTCATTGCATTTTTTGCATCTCTCAAAATGTTTCCTTCCAAATCACTGGTTATATATATACTCATACGAGTATATCATATCCCCAGCAGAATATCTCCAAACAGAAAAGATACTTTTTCTTTGTTTCCCCAACGAAGTATTCCCAAACAGAAAGGATATGTCTTCCTTTTTCCCGGGCAAAGTCCCCAAACAGAGAAATGCATTTTCTTCACTCTATCATATTCGCCAGCTGAGATTATCCCTCGTTGGGAACAATGTCTTGATTAACTTCTTTCTCTCCAGTTCATTCCTGGATAGAACACTGTCTGTTATTTACAAAGCTGAATACGCAACAACTCATTTCTCAAAGATTTACCTTGTTATAGTTATCACTTTGCTGATAATTGGTAACATCTTCAGAATTCATTACCATACTATATCACAAGGCTGATAATTGGTAATATCATTTCCATTTACCTTAAACATTGTCACAAAGCTGACAGAAGGTAATCTTTTTATTTCCCAAAACGAAACAGATATTCACATTCTCTGTGAATCATTCTTTCCCCAGCGAAACATATTGTTTGTTTCCCAACAGATAGGATTCTCTTTTCTCAAAACAGATCGAGTCATCCTCATAAAATTTTCCCCATCATGTCATTTCTTTGACATCCTTTGGGTAAAACTTTTTTTTTAATCATTTTGCATCATCCGCATCTTTTGGTATCTTAGGTCCAAATTTTGCGTATTCTGATATTTAAGTCTCTTTACACCTATCAAAACAAAGATATTCATCTTCATATTTCAGGTTAAAGAAACTTAAATAGGGGCATCTGTCATACCCCAAATTTTGACCTAATATACCACCTTACATTTGCATTGTTGCACAACTAACAGTTCAAACAGCATTAATCAGGTATAGCATTCACAGGTCAAAATTAGGGTTGCATCAGATTTTCATCTGATTCTTGAGCCAACCAATTAGGGTTTGAGATTTTCTCACTCCATTTGATCTATCTTGATCAAATCATCAGCCTTCAATCCTCAGATATCCATTTTTCTCATAGATCAATCGAGGATCGACCAATTAGGGTTTTGGTCGAGCATATGCATTCTCTGATTTTTTGAGCAGTAATTGACTTTTTGGATAGATATTGGTCATTATATTTTAGATATAACATCTTGACCTAATTTCTGGATTCAAAACATCACAGAGGTTCACAGAATTCATCATCAATTTCGAAACGTCGATGAAATTTCATCTCGAGAAAAGTCAAACTTTGACTTTTGGTCAAATTTTTCAAAACAAAACTTTTTCAATCATCAAAATACTTCAAATGATCCATCATGATCATAAAAAATCAAAGAATTTGGAAAAGTCAACAAAAAGTCAAAATTTCTATAACTTAGAAAAATTTCTAAGTGTTGAAATTTCACATTTTTTCCAAACTTCAAGCCATTTTTTCACCTAGTTCCAATTGGAATTTGAAAAACTCAAAACATGAAAGTTGTAGATCATGGAAAATCTTTCCAAAATTTCCAAGAACTCTCAAATCCATGGAGTCTAGCTACACTTTTGAATTTGAAATTTAGAGCTCCAAAATCCATAATTTTCAAGTACAAACTTGTAAAATTATAGGTCATTTTGTGTTTTTACATTTAAACCACTTGCCACCTTGCCAAATTGACTCATCAAACTGATAAACATCAGTGAAAAGTGATGATTGAAGATTGGATCAAGTTTGGATAAATTCACACATGGTAAAAAAGGAACCTTCCTTTTGCTTTACAAATGACAATCTTGCCCTCTAAGCTTTCTTTGAATATCCAAATGCCATGTACTTCCTTGCCTAACAATTCAGACTTTTGGCCTATAAAAGGATCACCATTTCAAGAGAAATCAACACCAAGAAACTTCACAAAATCCATGCTTTCTTTCACTTTCTTGAAAATCAAGCAATTAGTGCAAAGTTGAGAAACATAGCATTTCTTAGTTTGAGCTAAAAACATGGTAAATCTTGGTGTCTAACATGTTTCAGTACCAACATGTAACTTGTTCATAACTTAAAATCAAACTAAAAGCAAGAGAAAATCAGTTTTCAATTTCCATTTTTTCAAAACTTCAAAACTGACTTAGGAATCGAATTTCAAGTTTGGCTGGAGAAATTGTTGTTCTAATGATCCGCACAATCCATATACATCATGGAGTTGATCCAAAACAAGAACAAAAAAGAATCGCTTTTACATCGATTTCCGTTTGTTTTCAAGCTTGTGGTCGACTTAGAACAATCCAGTTTGATTCAAGAGGTGCAGCCATCCTCATAGCATCCTTACATGCCGTTGGTGCTCTAAAGATCAAGAAATAACAACTGGAAGTGCTCTAGAACAGAATTCGATCTCAACTTTTCCAGGTTAGAACACGAACTTCAAACTCCATATTCCTTGCACCAATTGAGAAAAGCTCTTGGCCATTTGTTTTCTGCACTAATAACGAATGATAACCCTCAACAAAATCAAACAATCATGAACAATCCATCATTTAATTTGAAAAATCAGTTTTAGGGTTCATAAGTGTTCTTCGAATCAAAAACATTCTGGGCTTAAAATAAATGAAATTAACATATGCCATCGTGTTCGTGAGGAAAAAACGAGTGACTTTGATGTTTACATCGTCCAATTCCATTGAGAAACGAGGGAGATAGCTTGGATCAATCAAACTGAAAATCAAACACAAACCCAGAAAATTCGCGCGTGTTCATGTGTTCTTCAGTTTTTAAATTTTCAAATTAACCAATATTATATCAACGCGTGTTTTAATCCACTAACACATTCAAACGCGTTGGCCTAGTGGTTGTATGCTTGCCCATAAGTTCTTTCTGCCACGTGGTACACCTCAAGGTCATGGGTTCAAAACCCAACAAGACCATTTTTTTCATTCATTTTTCACAAAACTTCAATATTTTCATGTTTTTTTTATCAAACTTCAACAATTTTTTTAACCAATCAAAACTTCTCATTTTGAGATGATTTTTTGCACACTTGTCATTTAATATATATATTTTATGATTATGTCAAAAATCCAAAAATATTTTCATCTGATTAAATTTTAATCGAGCCGGAAACGATGTTCTGAACACTTTTTTCAAACCTCCTTAAAAGGTGAATTTTTCAAGTTTTCGACTTCCGATTTTTTTCAAAACTTTTCATAAATGAACCTCACATTTCAAAACATTTTCAAAACATTTCATCAAACTTGCATCTTTTACCATGGTCAATCCGATTTAAAACGATAAAACTGGATTCGTTTCTTCTCGAATTTCTCGATCGATCATGGGCCTCCCTTATGGTGTAAGTCCCAATCCTTTATGTACATATTTAGTTTTACTTGTACATACTCAAATTATCATTGTTAATATTCAAACATAAACAAATTTCTTTCGTTTGTTTTCATTCGTTTGTCTATACGCCGAATCCATTGGTTTCTAAAGGAAGTTTTCTCCTGAGCAAATTTTCTTTTAAACCAATGGGCCTCCATCACGGTGTAAGTCCCATAACATTCTTTTATGTACATAATATTTCCTTGTACATATCAAACTTTTGTCAAACATTTTTAAACAAACTTTTATCCACATAACACGATACTTCTTTTCAAACACTTTTTATCATCACGGATACTTCTTTTTCAAAACTTTTATCGTACATAATACGGATACTCTTTCTTTGAAAATACTTTTCGTATAAACTTTGATCAATCATTTCTTTCATCTACATTTTACACTAAATACCATTGGTATTGAAAGGAGCATTATTCCGTGAAACGCTTTCAAATCAATGGGCCTCTCTTCTGATGTAAGTCCCAACCTCCTATGTACATCCATCTTTGTGCGTACATAAAAACTCGTTCGTGTACATATTCATTTCCTTGTACACGTTCAAACTTGTAAATAATCAAGTTACGCTGTTTCAAACGTTCCTTTCACGTACACTTGTTTATATTTCATAAACTTGTAAATAAACATCATGCATTGTTTATATTTCCTTCATAAACTCCGTGAATACATATCACACACACACACACTGTTTACAACTGTCTAATAATAACATAACAATTAGACTAATCAATAGGTTCTCCACAGTATAGCCTCCGCTTGGGCTTCATACAAGACAACTCATCACCAGTTGAGTTTAGCCTCCGCTTGGGCTTCATACAAGATAACTTATCCCCAGCATGGGTTAGCCTTCTCTTGGGCTTTGTACAAAGAAACTCTCCCACAGAGTTAGCCTCCGCTTAGGCTTCATATAAGACAACACTCCCCTGTTGAGTCAGCCTCCTCTTGGGCTTCGTTCAAAAGAACTCCTCATTGAGTTTAGCCTTCTCTTGGGCATCATACAATGAAAGAGACAGGAAATCTCTTAACAACCTCCTATTGGGCTTCCAATACAAAGAATCACCAGCTAAGATAGAACCACGAAGGATAGTTTCCGGTGAAATCACTTTCAAATTCCCCATGAGTAAAATTTCCGGTGAAATTGCTCTTATTCAGAAAAGGATGATTTCTCGGTGAAATCCCTTTCAAGCCAAAGCCAGCCATACCCTATAGCTTCCTCTTGAGCTTCATACAAGGACCCTCGATGACCCTCGATGACCCTCGGAATGCCTCCTCTTGGGCTAACAATACAAGGACCCATGGGCTTCTTAAAAGCATCCCTTTAATCCAATCAATTTCTCCTAAGAGATTTAGACATTTATCATCTCTATGGAAGAAGTATCTCATCCATTACATCACATACAGTCAAAAACTTTTCAAACTTTTTAAACTCTTTTCAAATAAAAACATCTATTAACAGTAAGTGGTAACGCTTGTACACTCAAGCAAAACACCCAATACTTATAGTTAAAAGATTCAATCATTTTTTTCAAAACATCTTTCTTAAACATGTAAGTGGTAACGCTTGTACACTCAAGCAAAACACCTAATACTTACGATGAAAGATTCCAATCAAACTTTTCAAAAATGTATGTGATGAAATAGATTAGATACATTTTTCATTAAGATGACATTTGTCTATCTCTTACTAACATCCCGTTGCTTTCCACTAGCATAAGTGGGAACTACGATTGCTCTGACTTTCTCAACATCCTTTTGAGAATACGTAGGAACAAGGTCTCATCCTTGCCGGGAAAATTTCTATCTCCCTCAGACCAAACAAACCATAGAACCCTGTAGATCCGAGCTACAAATGCTCTGATTCCCACTAGGGGATATGTATGCAGAAGATCCACAAGATCTTTGCGAGCACAATAATAACAAAACCTAGAATCCCACATAATCTACTGTTTCTTAAAATCCAAAGGAGAAACTTTCCCAATCATAGAAATAGCAATTAAAAAACACACAACATATCGAATGTATTCATATATAAAGCTGTAGATAACTACATATATTTAGGGTGCTCCATTTATTCCCTTTATATACCAATCCCCCTTACTCAGAATCTCCCCAATGCGTTACGTCTAGTTTGCGCTAGTCGTTACGCATACCAATATCAATTGAGGGTATTTCAGCTTTCCCCTTTTTCATAATCATTAAATCATCTTTCTTGTGTTGAAAATAATAACGCTTGATGCTCGCGGCATCTTTATAAACAAATCAAAAGATTTAAATCGTTGCGTACCAGAAGATCCGAACTCACGTTCGCATCCTCAGGCGCGTCACCTTTTAACGCGAACACCTGTCCACCTAGCGGGTCTCGTTTATGCGTAGTATTTTTTGACTATGTCTGCACTCACAGGGTGCAGGAAGTCTTCCCCATCCATAGTACTTATGACCATTGCTCCGCCGGAGAATACTGTTTAGACTACAAATGGTCCCTCATAGGTGGGAGTTCATTTGCCCCTAGGGTCACCTTGTGCAAGAATGATGCGCTTGACTATTAGATCACCGACTTGGTAGGCTCGGTGCTTGACTTTCTTGTTGAATGCTCTAATCATTCGCTTCTGGTATATTTGTCCATGGCAGATGGCTGCGAGCCATTTTTTGTCGATCAGGTTGATCTGGTCAAGGCGAGTCTGGACCCATTTGTCTTCGCCTAACTCTGCGTCCTGGAGGACTCTGGTTGAGGGTATCTAAAGCTTGATGGGTAGGACTACTTCCATACCATATACAAGAGAGAAAGAGGTTGCCCCTGTAGATGTTCGTACTGTAGTGCGATAACCGTGGAGAGCAAATGGAAACATCTCATGCCAATCCTTATAAGTCACTGTCATCTTTTGTATGATCTTCTTGAGATTCTTGTTGGCGGCTATTTACTGTGGAAAATGGTAAACAACCGCTGGTCCTCCCAGAGTCCTAAAACTAAGGGTTACTAGCGAGATCGACCAGTTGATCTCAAGACACGTGCTAAGGTGTCCGGTGAATTGCACTACTTCTGCAAACGCAAACTGACATTGGCCCAGAAACGGTTTCCAGAGCCTGAGGAAATAGTGCAATGGTTTTCCACACAAGAAGGATTCTGACTATTGGTGACTCGTGACCAACATTGCATGTAATGTTTTGGTGAAATAAAGCTAGTGGTGACTCGTGACCAACAAGCAAAGAACAGAAGTGAAAATAAAAAGCAATAAAGACAGAGTTAAATGTAAAAAGACTGCATTGAAATAAAGTTTGGTGATTCACGTACATCAAAGATTGCGTACTCTTTCTTCCTTTAGTGCGGAATTGAGCAGAGTGTTAGCAAGTAATTTGGTAGTACAAATGAACACACCTAATTTTAAACATTTCTAACTTATTTATAGTAATTTACAGAAATAACCGCTAAAGCTATCAACGGTCGAGATTTGATCATGGGAAGTAACTTCTAACATTCGCCATTTTATTCTCCAATCATTCAAAAAATGACAGAGAATTATGTTCATAAAACACAAAATTGTAAGAAATTAAGATTGCAGACAAGACTCGTGGTTCTTAGCCCTAACCTGTGTTGAGTCAAACATTACTAAAACCAACAATCTTCTTTTAATTATTTAAAATTTTGATGTATATTTTCACAAAAATTTATGGTATGTTTGTATTGATGAAACACAACAGAACGGAGTAGAATAGAACATAACAGAGCAATATAGAATGAAGCAGAATAAAATATAAATATCACTGTATTGATTATAAATAAAGCGGAAAAAGTATGAATTCTTTTGCCATTATAAAAAGATAATTTCTTATTCTACCCTATAGGAGTGAAAAACACTCATGCAATTCCGAAAATGTCTTCGAAAAATCAAAAATATATTTCTAATTTACATCCCTCACCACTTATAATTCATTTATTTTCTCCCCAAATAGCTCATGCCACTTTTTATTGTTATGGCAACAAATTTATTTTTATTAAAAACTAAAAATGTATTTCTGGTTTGTACCAAAAATATATTTTCAAATTTTTATAAATACAATTTAATATCAGTGCGCACCAGAAATATAAAAACATATGGATTAAAAACAGTGCGTACCAGAAATATAGAAATATATGGATTAAAGAATTCTCATTAACAAATCTAAACCATACCATCAATACTCTCGTGTGGTGGTTACCTTTAAAATTTACGCGTTTCTTTAGAATGCAACAAAAGGTGATTCATAAACTTTTGGAACCCAAAAAAAGGACTTGTTGGTAGGAAAGGCTTGTGATTATGCTCTTGCATACGTATCCTCTTAAAAACATTAAAGTATTTCTCTTTCAACACCTAAGACTAAATTAAATGATTACATGGTTGAAGCATATCCAAGCAATGACTCACAACTACTTAATCCAACCAGACCAACCAGTTTGACTAAAACCTATGACACATGTAATTTTTGTTTCAAATCAACCATTTCACCTTTTCATGTATGGTAACAATATGTCACTCAAAAAAATAGAATTTGAGTTCTTAAAAAATAATTATAAAATAGTGTCATTTTAATTCATTGATAATTTCACTCTTACATTGATAATTTCTTCTATGACATGTGTGAAAAAATTGGCATCTATCTCTCTATAGTCCGTAGACAAAAATAGATGAAATGGAACTATCAAAATTTATTGGCATGTATGAAAAGTAATAGTCATAAGAAGAAATAATGTGATAAGATTACTTAAATTATTCTGACATAAGATCCCTATTCCCATGCAACACAAACACATGTAACTAAATAAAGAAAACAATCATTAAATTCATTGGGTCCACTTTACCTATCAAATTTCATATTTGTCTTCATCACCAAGGCATCATTTCAATGCTACCGTTCATCTTTTATCCACCACAGATTCACTTCATACCACTTTCTTGGCTCACAAATCTCCAACAACTTCATAATTTCATCATCTTGCATACTCTTTTATTACTTTCATAGGTTTATTTGTCTTTTTATCATAGCACATGTGCCTTTTTATCATCTTACTATTCCAAAAAAACTCTTTCTATACTCTCTCTTTGTGATATCATCATCATTAATACAATCACAGTTTGTTGCTGCAACAACTTCTTCATTCACTAGTTATGGCAACAGAAAACACTACCAAGAGAAACTCCAATGCTCAACTTCTTGAAGAACTTGAAGCTCTAAGTGAATCACTTTACCAATCACACACAACAGCTAGAAGAACAGCTTCTCTAACTCTTCCAAGAACCTCAACTCCTTCTCTTCCATCTCCTAAAGATGATAACAACACTGCCAAACTTGACAACAACAGAAACAGTGACAAACCGAGGTCACGCCGCATGTCTTTGTCTCCATGGAAATCAAGAACAAATGTTGAAGATGTTAAGCCATCATTACCAATACCATCATCACCATCATCACTGTCATCACTATCATCTACTCTATCAGATAACAAGAAGTTCAACGAAAAGGCGAATTCAGCTGAGAAAAAAGGGATATGGAATTGGAAGCCTATAAGGGCTATATCACATATTGGTAAGCAGAAAATAAGCTGTTTGTTTTCTGTTGAAATACTCACTGCTCAATCACTTCCTTCATCAATGAATGGATTAAGGCTTTCTGTTTGTGTTAGAAAGAAAGAGAACAAAGATGGTTCTGTTCAAACAATGCCATCAAGAGTTTCTCAAGGTGCTGCTGATTTTGAAGAGACACTTTTCATTAGGTGTAATGTTTATTGCAATCAACAAGGTAATGGAAAGAGTCTGAAATTTGAGTCAAGGCCATTTTTTATATATCTTTTCGCAGTCGATGCCAAAGAGCTTAATTTTGGTAGAAATTTAGTGGATTTAAGCCAGTTGATTCAAGAATCGATCGAGAAAAGTCGGCAAGGAAATCGAGTTAGGCAGTGGGAGACAAGCTTTGGTTTATCAGGAAAAGCAAAAGGAGGAGAGTTGGTATTGAAACTAGGATTTCAAATCATTGAGAAAGATGGAGGAGTTGAAATATATAGCAATGAAGAGAATGTGAAGCCTAGTAGTAGGTTCAAAAACTTTGCTTCTTCGATTGCTCGTCGACAGTCGAAGTCCTCGTTTAGCATGCCTAGTCCAAGAATCGTTACCAGAAACGATGCTTGGACTCCTTCGCAAAGAAGGTTAGCAGAAGATATTCAAGGTTTGAATGGTTTGAATCTTGATGATGATGATGATGATCCAAATCCAAATCCAAATCAAGTTCATGATTCATATCCATCTAGTCAGAAAGTTTTTGATGACAAAGAAAAAGTGGATGATCTTGATCTTGAGCTTCCGGAATTCGAGGTTGTTGATAGAGGAGTTGAAGTTGAAGACGGACGCGAAGGATCTGAGAAATCTGTTGGAGTGAAATCATCTTCAAGTGAAATTGTTAAGGAAATAGTCCATGATCAATTGCACTTAGCTAGATTAACAGAACTTGATTCACTTTCTAAGCAGATAAAGGCTCTTGAATCAATGATGGGAGAAAACAACAAAGATTTTGACACGGAATCGCAAAGATTGGATTCTGATGAAGAAAATGTTACAAGGGAGTTTCTTCATATGCTTGAGGATCAAAGGTCTAGAATATCCAAAATCAACCAATCTGAAATTCCGCATTTAGAACTCGAAGAACATGATGAGAGTTCTTCATCATGTGGAGAATCAAATTCCAAAGTGTATCTTTCTGATCTTGGAAAAGGCTTAGGTTGCGTTGTTCAAACAAAAGACGGAGGCTACTTAGCATCGATGAATCCCTTAGACAATCATGTGGCTAGAAACGATACTCCGAAGCTAGCGATGCAAATGTCAAAGCCTTTTGTTTTATCATCTCAACAATCCTTAAGCGGATTCGAGTTGTTTCAGAAATTGGCTTCCGTTGATCTTGACGAACTTAGTTCTCAAATTTTCTCATTGATGCCAATAGACGAACTCTCAGGCAAAACTGCTGAACTGATTGCTTTTGAAGGCATTGCTTCTGCCATCATACAAGGTAGAAACAAAGAAGGAGCTAGCTCAAGTGCTGCGCGGATAGTTTCCGCTTTGAAGGAAATGGCGAACGCAATGAGTTTAGGAAGACAGGAGAGAATCTCGACAGGGATTTGGAATGTTGATGACATTCCACTTACGGCAGAGAAAATTCTAGCTTTTACAATGCAGAAGATCGAGTTCATGGCTATTGAAGCGTTGAAAATTCAAGCTGATATGGCTGAAGAAGAAGCTCCGTTTGATATTTCATCGTTCGGTACAAAGGAAGGGAATAAAGAAAAAGATCTATTGAGTCCGGCTATTTCACTTGAGGATTGGATTAGAGATCAAAGCTTTGAAAACGATGAACTATCGAATATTACATTGATGTTTGTTGTTCAGTTAAGGGATCCGATAAGAAGGTATGAAGCAGTTGGAGGACCGGTGATGGTGTTAATTCATGCAACAAATGTGGACACAAAGGGTGATGGTGATCATTATGAAGATGGTGAGGAGAAGAGGTTTAGAGTAAGTAGTATGCATGTGGGAGGGTTTAAAGTGAGGAGTGGTGATGGGAAGAAGAATGGTTGGGATAGTGTGAAACAAAGGCTAACTTCAATGCAATGGTTGATTGAATATGGATTAGGAAAAGGAGGGAAGAAAGGAAAACATGCATTGGTGAAAGGGCAAGATTTGTTGTGGAGTATTTCATCAAGAATTGTGGCTGATATGTGGATGAAGCCTATGAGAAATCCAAATGTTAAAGTTGTGTAAAGTAATAAGCATGAAACTTTGCACTTACTTTTAGTTATTAGTATATTATCGACATGACACTTTAGATTATCCGACATGTCTAGAGGTGTTTGGTGACGCTAATGCATATAATTATATTTAATTATTTATATTTTTAAAATTATATGCTTAATGTCATGTTCGATCCGTATGGTACAAACCTATATTCATGTCTCATAGGGGATAATGATACATCAAAATTAAAGTTATGGTATTTAAGTGTGTAGGAAATACAATGAACTTAAATACCAGCAAAAGTTGAAATATACTTGATCCTTAAACCAAATATATATAGTTTTTTAATATTTAAGTTTAAGAGGGTTACATTTCAACATGGTCACAAGACCAAATGTTGGATAAAGAACTTTTTATTTTCCAACGGACCAGCCCTATTTTATAGAAGTGAAATTCTATCTCCACTCTAAAATTCCCTCTTTATTCTTTTATATTCATTAGAGAAAGCTAGTTTTGAATACTAATAGTAACGTTTCTTTCTTACCTTTAATTTAATTTAGTTTCCACATAGAAACTGCCTACAAAGCCCTCAACAAAGAAAATGATAATAAAATTTAATCACTCAATTCCTGTTTATTAATGCAAATTGGAAATAGTTGATTTCAATTTCCCGAAATTTCTCAAGAAATATCAAAATCGCATATCAAATATAAAACTGAAATTGCTAATCATATGTGAGCAGCAATGCAGAAAAATAAGTAGAAAGCAGAGAACTTATATCATATTCCTTTCCCCGGTTAATGCATGGATGGATCATTTCAAAATCAAGAGATTTCAACTATATATTTTCAAGTAGCACAGTTGAAATGGGTGAAACATGGAAAAGTTGTCACCCACAAAAGGTCATATAAGAATGTACTGGCAGCAACCGACCGATTACTCTTCACTATGGATACATTTCAAACTTATATTGTAAAACTGTGTCTCAATGCAGCAGACTCCATTTCTCTATGCATGAATTGTGTTATGTCCAAATTAATATCCTGATGAAACACAAAGTACAATAACTAATTTGCACAGAAATATAAACCAAAAGTGAATACTCTAATTTTAGTCAGCTTGGCAGTAAACCAGTCAAAAACTAGTGTGTTTAAAAACCATGGAAAGCAAGAGCTGCTTGAAAAGACAAACAAGCAAAGAATGGAATATTATTTACCTCAAGTCAAAATTGTGCTCTCTATTTAAAAACCTATGACTTTTCCAAAGGCAACAGTTTTTCCTGCAGGACAAGGTAATGTGCTTTCAGCATAACTAAAATGATTTTGAACAAAAAAGAAGACATAATTTCTTAAATATTACCTTCAGTGCGAAGAGTGAATCTCCCAAGTTGTTGATAGTCGGAGAATTTCTCTATGCATATGGAGCTACTAACCTGTAACAATGTTTCCAAAACAAAATCAGATGAAGCTTAATAATACTGAAAACACTAATAAATGACCATTCCATAAGCAACTAATTCCTCTATCTGAAACTCAACATTCCAATCACATGAGCATCATAAGTTTAAATCTTTTAACAACCCTAGAAAACCCTAGTATGGCAATATAACAATTTGTAAAGCAAAACTCATATCCAAATTTACAATGGAGCATGTACCTGAATTCGACATTCAACAACTGCACCATTCTTCACAAAGAGGACTTTCTTTTTCATAGGCTTCCTTGTCCTTGGATCAATTTGATGCAAGAGCTCAATAACCTCACATTCTTCAAGTACAGAGTGTACATGTAGCATAGCCTTGTACCCAGCAGTAAAAATTGCCTAATTTTATACAACAGGTGCTCTAGATCAATATAGAGAAATTTTGTAAAGAAGCAAATGCAAAAATAGAGAGGAGGGTGAGTAAGTACATTGTCTAGCAATTCAATGATTGCCAGCTGAGCAACAAACTCAGTTACACCTGGTATTGGATTTTCTGAGATCAGGACAAAAAACACAACTGATCAGCAAATGCATAACCATATAAACACAGCCATAATCTAAAAGTAGAGACACAATAAATCGGCTACAACATTTGTGAAGGGGAAATTGGAATAAGGTCTCTTCTGTCACCATTATTGAATACCTTACCTCTGAACCAACCTTTAGAACCAGCAAAAATTTAAGCCTACTAGTAAATGAACCTGGAGATACCTACTTGTTTTCACATACTAAATGTAATATAATCGAGCAACATTTTCTGTAGTATCTTTTATTCAATAAAACCTTTTCAAATATTTCACTAAAAATCACCTACAACACCTTTCTTAGTACAGCAAAAGCTTACCAATACTAGACAGGACAAATCCATGTGATATGTCGTCTTCTTCAACACCGGATACCCTAACCCGTAAATTTTCACCAGGTCCAGCACGTTTAACCCGATTCTCATCAATAAATATCGCAACAACTTTAACTTGATCCTGCAGATTAATAAATCACATTCAGAAGGGGGGATAAAAAGCAGTAGAAAAGAAAGAACGGAGTTCATAATTGTTCCGAAAAAAACGCTAAAATAAAAGATAACATAAATCACCTTGTTTGGCATAATCAACAAGGAATCTCCCTCACGAATACTACCAGATTCCACTTTGCCCATAACAACAGTTCCCATGTCTTTGAATTTGTCCAGTATAGGCATCCTATGAGAACCAGATATCGAACCTTGTCAACGTTAATTTCTTAAAAAAATAAATACAAATGCATATGCATGTGTTTACATACACACACATATATGGACCTTGAGGAGGGATAAGGAAGCAAGACAGTAAAAAGTACAAACACACCGTACCTGAAAGGAGCATTAGGATCTCGTAGAGGAACTTCAATGGCGTCAAGAGCTTCAAATAGGCAAGGACCATCCCACCATGGGCAAATGCTTTTACCCAGTCTTGTTTTTAGGTTTATACCGACCAGCCCAGATATAGGTAAAAACAGGACATCTGGTAAATAAATGACAATACTTAATACCACCTCCATCTCATAAAAAATGACTTATTTGAGGTACGTGAAGTTCTTATGAAAATTATTAGATAAGTCAATTTTAATAATAAAATTAGAATCTTTTATTATAATACTCTGGTTAACTATAGATAGTAGAATAGTTGAATAGAGTGAAAATTAATAAATAAGGATATATTAGTGGAAGAAAATAATAAATGTTGCATTGGTATAAAAAGACAGTTATTTTGAGACAAAGAAAAAGTGCAAATGGGACACTTTTATGAGATGGAGGGAGTAATAACTTCCCTTCGCAACTCACAGAACAGAACTGGTTGAGACTAGTAAAGAAATGAGATTATTAACCAGATGTTGATTATAAAAGAGATCTTTCTTTCACATTCCCATTTGAGACAAAACAATTCCTGATTTTACTTAAAATGAAGCTTCATTACATAGAGATAGAATAGTAATATTATATGAACTAATAGAAACCCAAGCACCCAACTTCTGGTAGGAGTACTTTTATATGTATTAAGATATTTCAGTCATTTCACTAATGAATTATTTTTGGTCTTTCTAGTTTGGATTTTAAATTATAAAAATACATTTACCGTATTTTGTGAACTTCTTTCATATATGTAATATAAATATATCGCATCTTATATTTCTTATGGAACAACCTACCATTGTATCACATTTGTATAATATTTGATACTTGCATTGTGGCCATGCATCATAACTCATAAGTAAAACATGATAGGACAATAAGTCAAAATAAAGTTTCAGCATACCTTTCTTCACATTGTAACCCGATTGCCTAAGAAATGGTATCATCTTCGACTCAATTTCATCATACCTAGGGCACAGAAACAGAAAATCAGTTATAAGTGTAACAAAAAACCTTAGCGAGGAGTTGCTGTTACTTAGAGGCAAGACGAGAGTGAGAGAAGACCTTTCTTTTGACCACTTCACTGTAGGATCATCCATTTTATTAACAACAACAAGGAGCTTAGACACACCCAGTGTTTTTGCAAGCTGAACATGTTCACGGGTTTGACCACCTTTTTCATATCCAGTTTCAAATTCTCCCTTTCGAGCAGAGATTACCTGATTGATGCAGATAAAAATATCATCAAATGATTGTCAAAAAGCATATTGATGATCAATTAAGTGTCACATATTAAAGATTAACTAACCAATACTCCAATATCAGCTTGAGATGCACCACTGATCATGTTAGGGACATAAGTCTTATGACCCTGAAGAAGCATTGCAATATATAAAAATCAAATGGTTCCTCATAAAATAAATCGGGGGGGGCAACAATTGACACAAGGAAAGGTGACCAAAAAAATACATCAAACCAGAACGAAAACAAGACCATTACCTATCAAAAATAATAGTAATGGAGTGAAAATCTAAGTTGTTTTTGAAATTGTAGGGTACTAGCAAGTTATCCCTAGAAAATAGAAAATGGCCTTTAAGTTTGTAAACTACTGGTCATTTTAGCCCACAATTTTAAATAAGTTGAATACTTAGAATCAAAAAAGCTCTTGAAAGTTACATATTAATGATAAATGGTGTCTGTATTGTTAGCCCATGATCAAAATGCTATCTAGAGGGTAAGGTGTGATTAAAAAGACAGACAATGTGCAATTTCAGGGACATATCTGTCAATTCCATACTGAGGTCAACAAAATAGATTATGTGAGAACATATCTAGCATCAAGGAATAAATGGATAAGTATCTCTAAAAGAGAGAAGAAACAGACCATAAAAGAAAGGAACATCAAGCTCACCAATTACTACTCTAGAACCTATACAAAAAATAATAGCCGGCTAGCCAGAGTTGGATTCAACTTGGTAGAGCTAGGTTTCAGCTCAATATAGTTGGGTTCTTGCATTTTGTTACTCTATTTGGTCGGGTTTATTCCTAACTTGAAACGCATTTTGTTCATGGTTTCTGGTACGTTACATTGATTCTGTTGCAAACTATGAAATTGTGATCTTTCACTTCCTTTGGAGATGGGTTCACATTAGGATGTTAGATGCATTTGTGGAGTCGGGTTCTACAACTTAAGTTAATATTTTATCCACTACTTAGCTATTGCATTTTGGGCTTCCAAATAAACATGGAAACCACCCCTCAAACTTGTGATTCCATGCAAGTCTATACAACTCTATGCAAATCTACCTGAGCTTACACTGAAATAATTGCAAAAGCAAGTTAACTCGATACCAAGTGTCAAAAACTACTATGACTCTGAGTTAACACGAGACTGATGCAAAATAATCATTAGTAGGGGGAATTTTTAAAGAGTATCATGATGCAAAAACTCACTGGTGCATCCAAAATCGTAAACCTTGTTGTCTCTGTCTCAAAATGCGCTCTTCCAACTTCAACTGTCTTTCCCTGCAATCAGCACAACATTGTCCTGATTATATAAAAACAAAAGTATATAACAAACAAGTGAAAATGAAAATTACATTAAATAGAACAAGAGATTTCAACTCGTCAGCAGATTCATTCATACCTTGGCCCTCTCCTCCTCATTTGTGTCCATTATGTAAGCCATATACCTATATCATTTAAATTTCAAATCATTAATCAACAGTACATTTTAGTATCAAAGCATACTCATGAAAATGATCCCCCGACCAAAAAAGTTAGCCTAACAATATAAAAAAAAAAATTTAACATTATGAACATGTCCTACACTTTCATAGTTTGAGTCATTGTCAAGAAAAAAATTTGACCAGACGGTTCAACCAAGAATGTCACTTGCTAGGCCAACAATTAAGTGGCCAAATCTAGTGGTACTGAGGCAGGATACAAAGGTTTAGCTAACACAGCTGCAGAAATTCTATGGATGCACTCTTAACCCGTTGAGCTGCAGATTCCTTTCAACACTCTACAACTTCAACAATAATCTGAATAGTGTTATTGTCACACAATCTATTCTTCATAATAGAACCAAGGACAGGGAGCTTGATATATTTTTTGAGAGAAGTTCTTATCAAATGTGTCTTAGTGAATCACATTGGCCGATGACTGATTTGTTAACTAGACATTAAAAAAGCATTTGTTCATGGTGATCTTGAAGAAGAGATACACGGGTTAGTTGCTCAAGGGAAGTCAGGTTTGGTGTGTAAGTTGAAGCCATCTCTTTTGGGTCTAAAATAATCTCCTCAAGTTTGGTTGGGAACGTGTGTTACTTGTATAAACAACCATGAAAACAAATTTTGGAATATCATTAGAACTGACAGGTGATCGAGCCTGATTATACAAAAAAAAAGGTGATCGAGTTTGTTACGTGTTTGGTATACATTTCCATCAACACGGCAAAAAGCTTCTCCGCCAAGAAAACAGTTCATTATTTCAACCCGAATAATTAATCTAACTGGCAGGCCCAATTCCAGCAAGAGATTGATTGGGTTGGTTGGCCCAATTTCAGTCCAATAAATTTGAGCTAGCAGCCCTGATATAAGCAAGCAGGATGATGGCATGCCTGATTGATTTCCGTTTACAGGAATCAGGCTTGCCCAATTGTTGTCTAAATAGTAGTGTCAGACTGCTTTTGGCCCAAAAGTATTCTTACTGGCCAAATTTCAGTTCAAAAGTAATTGGGTTGGATCTATAACCTTATGCAGGAAAACTAAACAATATATCAGTAAACAACCTGTAAACTGCAAGAGGTAAGACCCTATGTTCCAGCAAACCATTACCAGACCAATGTGCAATCACAAATCATACTAGTTCTAAGAACACTACCTTAATGACAAAAATAATTAAACAAATATTAAGGCAGCAAAGCATAGCAGTAAGCAGATGTAGCAACCACAATCAAGAAAAGTAAATGAACTCACCAGCTTTCTCTACTTTTATCCTTGGCTTCTTTTTCGTATTTTTGGATAGTCCTTTCATCGACCTGACCACTGAGGAAAAGTATTTGGCCTCCTGTTGTAGATTTACCAGCATCTGGACACGAGATGCAACTTATGTAACTCCACATGTAGTATGCAATCAACGTCTAAAATACATATGATGTTGAAGAACAATAAGTATTACTTGTGCATCTAGGTACTTCTCTATACTCTCCCCTAAGTAATAGTTCCAGTGACCCCAACTACCTAGGCCAGCTAACACTTGCCTCTTCTACATTGAGCAATCCCTTCCTAGCCCTTCTAGAATATACTTCCCAAACCCTAGGGGCCTGGTTGAGTTGCACTTATCCATATCCGGTTATTTCTGGGTCATTGAACTCCTTAGCACATGCACATCTAACATCCATGATTGTGTATAAGCTTCATTTTTAACATATAACTATAGAACAGCAAAAAGAAAACACAGTATACATCCATTAAAGTCTATTTATCTTAAACTGTTTTATTCAGTTATTCGCTTATGATATATCCTCCTAAAGCATGAACACAGTAAACTAGAGCTCTTTTTACTCAGGTGGTAAAATTGAAACATTGCAGCTAGACCAATTCTATGAACTCTTCATACACAACTCAGTTGGAAATACATATAGAATGTAGAGAATAATATCTTAATTCAACAATTATGCAATAATTATAGACCAGAGACATAATTTGGGTGGAGGAGGGATAAAAAAAATTACGCATATAAACCCTATAATCAAATCAAATGATACACATATGACAGTAAGCTTCATGAGCAACTCCACACAAAACAAACAGAAAAACACCTAATAATTCATAATGATAAAGGAACCTTCAGAATTCATCAACTTACCCACGTGACCAATAAAAACAACATTTAAGTGCCTTTTGACAGCAATCTCCTCGTCCTCTTCATCTTGCACCGGCGGAACCTCTTCATCTTGCACCAGCAGAACCTCTTCATCTTGCACCGGCAGAACCTCTTCATCTGTCAATACACATCGAAGGCATGGTGTCAAAATCAGAACAATGGAAAACCACATCTTTGTTAGCAATGAGCTGTTTAATTTGGATACCAAAATGAAAATCATGAGATAAACATTATCACATAACTGAAAATGAAATACTTATCTGTTACCTTTTATCTCAGTCTTAATAGATTGTGCTTGAACCTCCGGTTTAGGATCTGAAACCACCAAGGTAAATTTCTTTATTTAATGTTCTCTACCATTAATTTATGCTACGAAATGCAATGTTAAGGTAAATAAGCTAAATAGTAAGAAACCAAGAAAACAGTCTAGAACAGAGCTGATGTAGTTTTCATTAGTCCTTGTTCAAAATGCAAGTAAGATTCTATTACATAACGCACGAAATTAAGTTACCATTATGTTCAAATACCGAGTGTTAAAAGATAAGAGTAGGTAAAAATAAATAAAAAAATACATCGCGGAAATAGAAAAAGATGCATCGAGTTCCAAATAAGATTCAAACAAACACTATCAAGTAACAAACATAATTTGCAATAAAATTTATAATAGGCTGGTGATGTATGTAATTTGCAATTAAGTGAAAACCAATCATTCAAAATTGAATGTGATAATGTGACCACAAATGCTAACATTCATCATAAATACAAAAACCTAAGAAAAAGGCAAAAGAAATCAAAAGAAAGAAGAATGTATATATGCATTCCAATTCAACCTTGATCTGTTTCAATAGATTCCTCAACTTCTGTCTTTCCATTATCTGTACTTACAACCCCATTGCTGTCTTCTGCTACGTCTACATACATAAAAGATTCGATAAAATGACTAAAAGATTCGATAAAACGACAAAAATAGAAAAAATAAAATCAGTAGGCCTTTCAATTACCTGCTGACTCAAGCTGTAAGGATCGAATATCCTCCTCAATATCTACAATTCACCACCAAAAAAACAAACAAAAAACGATTCAATTCCACATTTCCATCAAAACCTCAAAGTAAAATTAATTTGATTCAATTCAGGAAAAAGCATGTACTCAGTTTCAATTTTCCTTCAGAAACCAAAAATAGAAAAACAGTTGCAAATCAAAACCTAAACCCTAGCACAAAGACCCTATAAAAATCAATTCCACTCAATTTTCACAATAAATTAAGTTACTATAATCGTAGACATGAGCACGAGCATAAAGAACAGTAAAGAAATTGAAAAGAGAGAATGAATAAATACGGATGCAGTGAATTGAAAAGAGGAATGAAGATTATGTACCCATTGATGATGATGAAGTGAACGCAAAAGACTGAAAATTCGGTTGGGGAAGAAGGGTTTGACTTTGGCAGTCAGGTTCGGATCGGTTTCAAGCCCAAAATTAGTGATTTTATTTTAAAATTAATAAGAAACTCTTACTGTCGGAACTTTATATTAAATTATATATTATAAATTTTATATATATATATATATATATATATATATATATATATATATATATATATGTACGAGGAGGGATCGAATTACATCCTAAGAGTTATACTATGAGTTAAACGTCATTTCGGATTAATATTTTTAAAATCAATATATATATATATATATATATATATATATATATATATATATATATATATATATATATATATATATATATATATATATATATATGAGAGGAACCAATTACACCCTAAGAGTTATCTGATTACACTCGCTCAAAAACGTCATTTCGGATTAATATTTTTAAAATCATTGGATTATATATATATATATATATATATATATATATATATATATATATATATATATATATATATATATATATATATATATATATATATAGGGACCGAATTACACCCTAAGAGTTATATTATGAGTTACACTCGCTCAAAAACGTCACTTCGGATTAATATTTTTTAAAATCAACAGTTGGATTGAAACATATCATCATATAGATCATACCTATAAAGTTTGAGATTAATCAATAAAGATTTACAATATGATCAAGATATCCAAAAATTAATGTAACATCCCAATATTTATATCACTATGTATGAGAAGTTGTATAATTATGATTGAGAAAATTATTAAGAAGTGAAAGAAGAACTAAGCTAGTTAGTATTGGACCGAATGACAAACTTGTAATATTGACATGGTTAAAGGGCAAGATGATCATTAAACACCCATTGCATGTGTTAATAAGACCTTGTTTGGGTAGAGAGTTATACCAATCAGAATTTATGATTAGAAACAAAGAGAAAGAAGAAGGAACTCATGTCAAGCTTCCATTTTCGCAACTTTGGAACAACCTCTATAAATCAGGTGATATCTCTCTACTCGTAACTCCGTTTAAGATGATTCCATACTTTTTGAAAAGCTCACGAAATTCTCTACGATTTGCATATATAGTTTGTGTTCTGCATGTTCGGGATGAGTGAGATAAACACGTTTGAAGTTAAGGGTTTGATGCTGATTTTGGTGAAAAATCTAGATACGGGATTTCTTGATCAGCTCCACTAAATAGGCTGTAAGTTTTTACTCGTAACTCTGATTTAAGAAATTCTTGAAGTTTTGGAATCTACACGAAATTCCCTTCAATTTAATATATTGATTCGTCCTAATAGCTGTTGTATTGAAGGAGAAAAACCTGTTTGAAATTGAGCAATTCTTGCTAGAAATGAAGAAAAGAGGGTTACGGATTTCATGGTGTTGGAGGTAGAATCTTGGTCAAGAGTGGAGCTCTATGGCAGAATTAGCACCTTCCCAACCTCCTTAGATGCAAGGTGAGCCTCTAGTTAGAGACTTTTGGGAAATTGGGGTTTTTATGAAAACTATTGGGATTTGGGAATTGAGAGAAATTGATGATTGCATGCTTAATTTGATGAATAACATATCATGTTTCTGTTTTCGTGATGATACATGATGAGATTCGAATTTGGATCATTGGGGAACCTTAGGAATGTATTAGAATGCTTTGGAACTGATTTTATGCAGGAAAAATACGTTTTTTTGACTCTGCTTCAAGTGCAAATCGATTTGCACAAGATGCCAATCGATTGCTCCCTTGAAAAATTGATTTTTGGACAAAAACTGAAGCGTGCAATCGATTTGCGTCGATTTGCGTATAGTGTAAATCGATTGCTCACTGACTGAAAAGTGACTTCCATTGTTTCGATCATAACTTGAGTTTTATAACTCGAAACAGAGCCCGGTCGGAAGCGTTAGAAAGGTATTTTAATGACCTTTATGAATATGTTTAGACATCATGCTTTTAGTTCATTAAAAGGTTATGGAAAAGGGATTTTTAGGTGCATTATGTTGAATAAGCGTTAATGGAATTTAAGACAATGTATGTTTAATTCCCCCGAGTGTAGTTCCGTCTGTGTTAGGGATCGGAAGCCTCTTTGTTGTGTGACTAATTTTATGAATTGTATGATATTATGTTATGATCACTCGTATGCTAAAATCATGAATATGTATGAATATTATGTGCAAAGTGTTGAGAAGCGCATTATGTGGAAATTCAATTATGTGATCATTACTTGTTCCCGTTCATTCTGGTTAAATCTTCGGATGAATTTTTCTTGTTGGCTTGATGTCACAAGTGTTTGAATTATGCTGAATCGAAATAGACCTAGGCTATCAGATGGTAAATCACATCTGACTATGGACAAGGTCCAATTTATTATCATCGTTCCAATGACTCGAGTGGGCCATTTATTGGGCGTTTCCACAGGGCGTAATTAACTGGATATACGGTTTGAATTTATTATTACCGTTCCGATTGTGACACCCCAAAATAATTCAATAATTAAATGTTTATGATTTTAATTAATTATTTAATTGAGAACATAATTTATTTAATAAGTTGGATTATTAAGATTAATGATGGAATTAATTGGAGGAGAAAGTGATATTATTTCATTTATTTATGATTAAAAGGAAATAAGAGGAATAAAAGGAATGAAATAAGGGAAAGAAGGAAAATAGATTCATTTGGAGAAAACAAGGCTACGTGAGAAGAGAAGGAAAGAAGGAAAAGACCTAGGAGCGTGGAATCTCAAGAAACCACCGTGAGGGTGATTTCGATTATGGCTTATTATAGGTTTTGATGTTGATGATATGAGTTATAGCATGTAGGAATTTGAAATTGTGAAATTCTAGGGTTCCATGAATGTGTCCCTATAGGTGTCGATTATTCGAATATGTATGGATATGATTAGAGTGTCGAGATGAAAATAGATGATGGAAATATATTGTTTGAGGTGTTAGATGATGCAAAATGATGTATTTTGGTGTTTCCAATGATGGGATTCGTATGGGTAAAAATGGGTTTGAGTAAAATGGATGAATCTTTGTCAAAAGAAAATCACTTTTTAGTGCGTAGGAACCGGTTCTGTATGGGTAGGAACCGGGTTCCACGCTGAAAAATTGGCAAAAACCGAAAATGTACTCAGGAACCGGTTCCTGTATGTGACGGAACCGGGTTCCCATACATTTTTCCAGAAGACCATTTTTGAACTTCTGCAGGAACCGGTTCCTGTATGTGACGGAACCGGGTTCTGCCTTATTTTTTTTAAATTTTTCAAAACTTCAAAAATTCATAACTTTCAAACCGTAAGTCCGTTTTGAGCGCCGTTTTGGACGTTATTTCCTAAATTCAATGCTCTATCTTATGAAATGAAAATATTTTAGAAAATTTGAAATTATTTTGGGAAAGGGGTATAATTTCTACAGATGATGATTATTAACTAATACATAATGACGATGTATGTGTAGCTGATGTACTTGGTGATGAGGATACTGATAATGTGTAGGTGAAATAGCATGGTTATGCTATTGTTTGATGTATGCATGATTGGTTTGGACATCCTGATTGATTGTTTTGCATGTTTATGCTGATGTTAGATGTATGCATGATTGTTGATGTATCATGTTGATTTTGGTGATTCAGTTATGTTAAATGAATGTATACATAGACTGATTAATGTTGCATGCTATTGATGTGCGTGCATATGCATTATTTTGGTGAAGTTAATTCCCATTGTGCGGAATTTGACTTGGATTGCCGATAATCGATACCCGAGTGAGGATGGGTGGTTAGGCTGGATTCGTGTCCGAGTGGTTATGGACGAATCGATGGAACTGTATCCGAATGATGATGGATCAGTGTTGGGTGACTTGGTCATGAAGTCGGTACCGCATGCATTGAGTCTGCATTAGTGTTTGCATAGGATTGTAACATGCTAGGATGTCTTCCAGTGTTGCAATGCCTTTATTGTTGATTGATGATGTATGATGAATTGTGTGACTATGATTGTGTATTGGATTCTGATTGGTATTAAGTGGTGGAATAATAGGCTTGCAATTATATTATTGATTGAAGGATTTATAATATGCTTTAATTATGAGAAGTCTCACCCTTACTTTACCATTTCAGATTAAATTAGCAGCTGAGGAGTCGGTGAGGATGGCTCTAGAGCTTACCTTTTAGTCCGTGTGTCAGTGTCAGTCTCTGATTAGATTGTAACACTGGGGAACGCTTAGTTAAGAGAATCATTATTATTTTAATAGTTTGGACTTGAACTCCTTGAGAACTATGATGTTTTATTAAATTTTGACTTTTGTATTTCGTGTAAGACATGGTCTTATAATGATTAAGTTGTTGGATGATGATCCTCAGTGTAGCATGGCTACTGTTTGATGAAGGTTTATTTTATTTATTAATTGTGACATCCCGTGATTACCGTGTTAAACTCTGATTAGAGATGATTTAAATGTTAATTTAATTAATAGATTCGGTATTTAGATGGGTGTTACAATAGTGGTATCGAGCATAGTCGGTCTTGTCTGTGTCGTTATCCCTTTAGTATGCGACTAGTGTGAAGTGACACCGATACTTGTGTCTTGTAGATTGTTTTGTTATTTTTACGAACAATGGCGGAAGAGGTAATGGAAGGAATGATGCTATCGTTGAGGCTTTGGGAATGTTGGTGAGTACTCGGGGCCGGAGGAGCGATTGGTGCCGATGACAATTAGGGAATTTTCAAAGGAACAATCCTCCATTGTTTAAAGGTACACATGATCCCGAAGGTGCTCAAAATGGTGAAGGAGATCGAGAGGATCTTGAGTGATTGATTGTGAGAGAAGGTGAGATATGGAACTCACATGTTGGTGAGGAAGTCGATGGTGGTGGGTTGCTACCCGAATCGGAAGAAGATGGCGTTGCGTTGAATTGGGCGTGTTCGAGAGCTTTTAGGAGGTATTTTCCGAGGATGTCGAGGTAAGAAGGAGATTGAGTTTGGAGCTCAAGGCAATAAGGCGTCGGTGGTATGCTTGAAGTTTTCGAGTTAGTATTATGCTCATTATCCTAACGATGCGGATGGAGAGTTTTCCAAATGTATCAAGTTTGAGAATGGTTTACGTGACGAGATTAAGCGGGTATTCGGTATCGTGTCAGAAGATTTTCTTATCGGTTGATTGTAGTAGGATTTTAGAGGAGGATCTTGCTAACACTAAGTCAAATGCTCGGGGTATGTTGATAGAAAAGGTAAACAACGGATGGATCGTGGTAAGCCTTATGATAGGAGTAATCGAGGTCCGTGGTTGGAAGAAATCTAGTGGAGGAGATTCTAGTTCTTCCGCTAGGTGCTATAAGTCGGTGACAGACATCGTATGGTGGACTGTAAGAGCAATGATAAGAAGTGTTTCAAGTGTGGGAAGTTCGGCCATGTGGCCAATGATTGCAGAGTAAAGGTGGTGACTTGTTACAACTATGGTGAAGAGGGTCATACCCGTCCTCAGTGCCCAAAACTCAAGAAAGAGCAAGTCGGTGGTAAAGTGTTTGCATTATGCGGATCGAGAGACAAAACCGATGATCGGCTGATTAAAGGTACATGTTTTATTAACGGCATACCTTTGATTGCGATTATTGATACTGGAGCTACGCATTCTTTTATTGCATTAGATTGTGCTAAGAGATTGAATTTGGAAATTTCTAATATGGATGGAAGTATGGTTATTGATACTCCTGCGTCGGGTTCAGTGACTACTTCATATGTTTGTAGAAATTGTCTGTTGTGATTTTGATAGGGGTTTCGGTATGGATTTAGTGTGCCTACCGCTAGAACAACTTGATATCATCCTTGGAATGAATCGGTTGGAATTCAACCAGTTCATATCAACTGCTTTGAGAAGACGGTCATTTTTCGAAGAGGTTAAGATCGAAAATGAGATTATGTCGATTAAGCGGATGAACTTAGTGTGAAGGATGGTGCGATTGTGTTTATGTTGTATTCTGCGATAGAGCGGAAGGAAAGCAAAAGGTGATGGATTGCGTGGTGAATGAATTTCGGAGGTGTTTCCAAGACGTTAGTGAATGCCACACGAGAGAGGTAGAGTTTACTATAGATTTGATTAGGAACTAGTCCGGTGTCGATGGCGCCTTATCGCATGTCGGCATCGAATTGGTTGAATCAAGAAGCGTTAGAGGAATTGCTTGAGAAGAAGTTTATTCGTCCAAGTGTTTCGCCGTGGGGTGCTCGGTGTTATTGGTTAAGAAGAAGGAAGGTTCAATGAGGTTATGTGTTGACTACAAGCGGTTGAATAAGGTTACGATCAAGAATCGGTATCCTTTGAGAATTGATGATTTGATGGATCAACTCGTTGGAGCTTGTGTATTCGAGAAGATTCATCGAGATCCGGATATCATCGTTCGTGTGAAGTCGGAGGATATTGAAACCGCATTTAGAACGAGGTATGGGCATTATGAATATTCGTGATCTTTTGGAGTTACTAATGCACTGGTGTTTTCATGGAGTATATGAAGGATATTTCACTCGTATCTCGATAAGTTCGTCGTGGTGTTTATTGATATTCTAATTTATTCAAGAGTGATGAGGAGCATGCAGAGCATCTCAGAGTTGTATTGGAATTGTTGAAAGAAAAGAAGCTTTATGCGAAGTTGTCCAAGTGTGAATTCTGGTTAGAGGAGGTGAGTTTTCTTGGTCATGTAATTTCCAAGAATGGAATTGTGGATCCTCAAAGTAGGCGGTGTCTCGATGGGAGCGCCAAGAATGCTTCGGAGATCCGTAGTTTTCGGGTCTTGCAGTTACTACCTAAGTTTATTGAGGATTTTCCAAACTAGCGTTACCGTTGACTAAGTTGACCAGGAAGGGTCAGGTGTTTGTTTGGGATGTTGAGTGTGAGAAAGGATTCCAAGAGCTGAAGAGGAGGTTGACAAGTGCTCCGATCTTGATTTTACCGGATCCGACTAAGTCTTTGTGGTGTATTGTGATGCATCGATGGGATTAGGTGGTGTGTTGATGCAAGATAAGCGTTGTGGCTTATGCTTGCGACAACCGAAAGTGCATGAAAGGAATTATCCGACCCATGATTTGGAGTTGGCATTTGTTTGTTTTGAAGTTGTGGAGACATTATCTGTACGGTTCTCGGTTTGAAGTATTCAGTGATCATAAGAGTCTGAGGTATCTCTTCGATCAGAAGGAGTTGAACATGAGGCAGAGAAAATGGTTAGAATTCTTAAAAGATTATGATTTCGGTTTGAATTATCATCCTGGTAAAGCAAACGTGGTGGCAGATGCTTTGAGTAGAAAGTCTTTGCACATGTCGATGTTGATGGTTCGTGAGTTAGATTTGGTTGAGCAATTCAGAGATCTAAGTTTGGTTTGTGAAACTACTCCGAATAGTGTGAAATTGGGTATCATGATTTGAAGAAGTTGTTTTGGTGGCCGGGAATGAAAAAGGAAATTGCTGAGTTTGTGTATGCTTGTTTGGTTTGTCAGAAGTCGAAAATCGAACATCAGAAACCATCAGGGTTGATGGAGCCGTTGTTTGTTCCAGAATGGAAGTGGGATGGAATCTCAATGGATTTTGTGTCTGGTTTGCCAAGAACAGCTAAGAATTGCGATTCTATCTGGGTTATTGTGGATAGGTTGACAAAATCTGCTCACTTCATTCCGATAAGAATGGATTATCCGATGGAGAGGTTAGCGTAATGTATGTCGAGAAGATTGTGAGTTTGCATGGTATTAGTCTAGCATTGTGTCGGATCGAGATCCGAGGTTTACATCTAAGTTCGGAGGTTGCAAGAAGCCTTGGGTACCAAGTTGCGTTTGAGTTCCGCTTATCATCCGAGCGGATGGTCGAGACGGAAAGAACGATTCGATCGTTGGAAGATTTGTTGAGAGCTTGTGTGTTAGAAGGGTGGAGCTTGGGATAGCTATCTGCCATTGATTGAGTTTACCTACAACAATAGCTTTCACTCGAGTATTGGTATGGCTCCGTTTGAGGCATTGTATGGTAGGAGGTGTCGAACACCATTGTGTTGGTATGAAACCGGAGAGAATCTTGTGATTGACCGAAATAGTTCAAAACTTGGAAAAGATTAAGATGATTCAGAGAAGATGAGGACTTCAGTCGTCGAAAAAGTTACCATGATAAGAGGAGGAAAGATCTTGAGTTCAGTGAAGGAGAACATGTGTTTATGCGAGTTACTCCGATGACGGGTATTGGTCGAGCTTTGAAGTCAAAGAAGTTGACTCCGCAATTTATTGGTCCTTTCGATTACCAAAAGGGTTGGGAAGGTTGCATATCAGTTGCTTTGCCACTTGCGAATCTGCATGATATTTTCACGTGTCTCAACCGAGGAAGTACATTGTTGATCCGTCTCATGAGATTCGGGTAGATGATATGTGCGAGAATTTAAGCCGTACTGCGAATTGAGGATCGGAAGTTGAAACAACGGGCAAAGAGATTGCTCTGTGAGAGTGGCTTGGGAGGACCAACCGATGGAAATGTCACTTGGGAGCTGGAGAGTCAGATGAAGGACTCGTATCCCGAACTATTCGTTCGAGGTATGTTTTCGAGGAAAACTCTTTAAGTTGGGGAGTTGTGACACCCCAAAATAATTCAATAATTAAATGTTTATGATTTTAATTAATTATTTAATTGAGAACATAATTTATTTAATAAGTTGGATTATTAAGATTAATGATGGAATTAATTGGAGGAGAAAGTGATATTATTTCATTTATTTATGATTAAAAGGAAATAAGAGGAATAAAAGGAATGAAATAAGGGAAAGAAGGAAAATAGATTCATTTGGAGAAAACAAGACTACGTAGAAGTGAGAAGAGAAGGAAAGAAGGAAAAGACCTAGGAGCGTCAGAATCTCGAAGAAACCATCAGGTAAGGGGTGATTTCGACTGATTATGGCTTATTATAGGTTTTGATGTTGATGATATGAGTTATAGCATGTAGGAATTTGAAATTGTGAAATTCTAGGGTTCCATGAATGTGTCCCTATAGGTGTCAGATTGTGTCAGAATATGTATGGGTATGATTAGAGATGATTTAAATGTTAATTTAATTAATAGATTCGGGGTATTTAGATGGGGTGTTACACCGATGACTCGAGTGGGCCATTTATTGGGCGTTTCCACAGGGCGCAATTATCTGGATGTACGGTTTGTCATACACACCTGAGCTACCATTGCGGCGTTTCCGAGTGGGCCGGTTAAGGGCATTCCAACAGATGTAAGCGTCGGCGTGCTTGGTATGGTGGGGTTGTGGTGCCACGTAGGCAATACCACTCCGTAGTTTTAACTCACCTCTAGTGGTGCCATATAGGCAAGACCATTAGGTTTTCACCCGGTGGACTGATGCGTCAAAAGGGCGTTTCGTATTTGCGTAATTCATCTGCGTAAGGATGATCGACGTGGTTGTGACGCCATATAGGCAATGTCGCTTCGGGTACTCGTCGCAGATGAAATCCCATTTACGGGTGATCCGAATCATCATATGATGGACTTATACGAGTCTCTTGACAATATGCATTGGCGTAATTCATCGAGGGTGTGATTTTGTGTAATCTGATAGAAGGTAGAACTTACTTCTAGATTCCTCGTACACGGGTATGGGTTTGCATAATGTGATTTATTGTTTTGTCTACTCACCTCATTGGTTAGTTATGGGACTTCTAATGGTGGTGTTTCCCCTTGTTTGTACTTGCACCATGACGTGAGATATAACCCTAGGTTCTAGGTGAATCCGTTTATTGTGCATGTACCTTGTAGAACTGAGTAAACCCTTAATTAAGATAGGGAGGCTCACTGAGATTTAGTAATCTTACCCCAATCCTCTTATTATTTTTCAGGAACAGGTTATAAGTGGTAGAATTGTTAGATGATCGATCTTGAAGATTGCAGATGTGCAAAGGCAGGAAGACCTCATCAAATCTTATCTTTCCGCTGTGTGATGATGAAGACAAGGTGTATTGAATACGTTCTGTTTGAGATTTGTGTTGTATTCAGTTTTAATTTATTGTCTTTTTCATCTAGTTGTATGTTTCTTGTACCATAATTAGCATCACCGCATATTATTCTAGACATATATGTATGAGGTGTTACAGTTGGTATCAAAGCAGGTCAATTCTTGTCCCTACCATGAGATATCACTAGCAATTCTTTCCTCCCTCAAATGTGCGTGTTGCTAGCCTAATTTCTACTATCGTAGTATTCATTCATTTGGACTGGCCATTTCACTGACTGCATATGCGATGGATAGGATCACGGTGGAGCCACCACGAGGACGCGTAAGATTCGAAGCGACTCGAGCCGAGGTGACAGAAACTTATCGAATTAAGAGAGTATTGGGATTATTGAGTATTAATGGAGCATTTGGTACTGAGTGATTGATAACCTTGTCGTGGTAAAAATCTGAAACAATGGGAGTTCCCGAGATTTGATTGGGCGAAATGAGACCTTATCTAGATCCCGGTAGTATTGGAGTAAGTTTCATGAAGAACTTGAGTAGGACTATAATGGAGGATTTCGGGATGGAACAAAACCTAAGACCATTAGAAGATCCATTGTTTAGTCCTGGTGCCAGTGGCTGATATGACTTGGAAACCTATTAGATGTGAGATTTTTGGGAGTTTCAGTGAAAGAGTCGAAATCTTCCGGTTACCCTAGAATGAGAGTGCTTGGATGAGAAAAGTGCAACCCTTTGAATCATTTCGGTGTGTTGTAAGATTTGCGTGAAATGCTCAGTAAAGGATTGATTGGAAGAGTAGGTGTGGAGATCTCTAATTGGGAGACTGTTGGGAACCCGATTATGGAAAGGGCTACTGTATCTCCGTCCCTGCTAATCCGTGAATGAGTCCTAGAACTGCGCTAAGCGACGATTGAAGCAAGTGGAGAGGGATGCATTGTAGTCTAAGTTCTTACTAGTTATGATTCGTCTAACCCCGAGTGATGCCACAGAACTATGCTTGGTGTTGGGTAATTAGATGAATGGAAACTAGTGTCTTTCAGAAGCATCCACAAGATGATCGAAGTAGTATCAACCGTTCGGACCATTATATTCTTGTGTGGAGAGTTATCCTGAGAATTTCTTATGCATGCACTATGCAAGTGGGTACGCACATGGCATAACAATTTGAACCGAATTCTTAATCGTTCTGATCGAGCTTACTATTCCTAGTAGGTGAACCTTGAGCAAAGTAATCTTAGGATTTAGCACCCTAAGGTGTGTAGTTGGAAGGCTTTGAATATCAATGACCTCGAAGGAGACCTGTTCGGGAATTTTTCGATCGTGACTATAGGATGCGGGTGGAAATCGTTATATGCTGCAGAGTAGGTCGCATGACTATATGGCTTTGGAGTTGGACCACCATTTTGGTACTACCAGACAGGTATAACGCCACGGTATCTCTATCGTGCACGAGATCTGACAGATGTAAGGCAGTGTTGACCGAAACTTAAGATGATTTTCTGATCGGTATTCGTGAGACGCGAATTTGAATTCTCATGAAGTACGTGTGATTAGGATCCATATGGCGTGCTAGGTAGTAGTGAACTATTAGGCGATAGTGAAATGGATTAATTTCTGGTACTATTCTTGTTGAGGACCCTGAATGGTCGTAACTGTGTGGATAATATCAGAAGATACCTTGTAGATGTTTCTTGTTTCGCGGGGTGGTAAGCGATGATGTATGACGAAGAGGTAATCCTAATAGCTTCAAGTGGGAACTGAATTTGTACCAGGTATGGGGAGAATCCTGAGACTGTGTAGGTATGGGACTGCATGGTTAAAGGAGGTCGTATGAGGATTAATATGGATTTGTAGGGTAAGTCTGTGGCCCTAAGAGAAATCTAAAAGTATTGGAAATAATATTAGTTGATTACTTGGGCGCAACGTGCCCTTGAGAGGATTATTGCATCAGTTAAGTTTTGTGGGTTGTCTAGGGTGTTGTCACTCTGAGAGAAGGAAGTTGTATGGTTATGGAGGAACTATGGAAGTTGTCAGTGTTATCATAATAGTTGTACAACGTGTAAGTCGGTGGTTTGAGATGAACTTGTATTTAGTGAGTCTTCGACGTCAAACTTTCTGGAGCCAAAGAGTGTAACTGAGTTATACTCATGAACCTGACCAAGACTGGTAAATTCAATGGTGACCTTGTCTTGGAGTTACTTAACCTCGAGGAACGACCTTTGTTAAGTATGTTTAAGACTCTGGCGATTTTCATGATTTGCGTATTCTGATGAAAAGTTGTTTTCGTTTAAAGAACCGAGCGAAGCGTAGTTGGGTATTCGAATCAAGTGTGCTATGGAGGACGTGTGACTCAGTAAGTCTCGAGAAGTGTGTATGACAGTTTGAGATCAGAATAGCGCGACGGATGAAAGGAGGACCAGATAAGCTTGTACTAGGTGTAAGTGGAATACATGTGACAAATGTTTGATTGGAGGAACCTTGTGAGGAGAAACTCTCTGAGAAATGTTTTATCCATCCAGACTCTCTAGGATCCACCAGAATCCAGTGAGATACTGCTGATGGATTGACATGTAGCCAACTGTGTGGTTTGTATGTAATGAGAAATTCCGGAGGTAGTAGTTATACAAGTGAGTATTGAGGATTAAGTGAGGAAAGGGTTTTTGCTTGAAGTGGACTTTCATTGTTGTGTCTGGTGCATATTCGGGCACGCACGAAGACTTGGACGATGATTGTGGATAAATAGTTAGAAGTGTATTTTGTTGGCAGAACATTGTGTGAAGTTGTTGAATGTAAAGATTATAGTTATGGGATTGTGTATCCTTATGGTTTCAGATTAAAATGTTTTGCGTAAAGCTGATATAGAGTTTGAGGTAAGAGATCTTATGATGTCGAGGTTGTAGCTGTAGAATGGCACCTCCTTGTGGATTATAATGGTAGAGACTTTGTCTAAAGACTAAAAAAGTACCAAATGAAAAGTTTTGTCATACGAAGGGGAAAGATTAGGAGTGAGTCAAATTGAGCATATGGGAACTAGAAGTTGGAACTAAGAGACGCGATGGGCGGTTATATGACTTTGTTGGGATGTGAGCGTATGCGAGATGGAGTCGTTATCGTTGGAGAGAAATGATGTTGTGGATACGTATGGGTTCGAGATAATACAATTAGCCAATGCAGAGGAAGTGAAGTTCAGCATCATTAATTAAGCAAGGATGAGCTTGGTAAACATTGAGGACGAGGATTGTCTGATTGAAATGGATTGTTAAAGATTCTTGAGCTATGCATACTCGATGTGAGTGGGTCTAGGCTGGAAACCTAGAAAGAACCTATTTCCAAGTAAGTATGAGCTAACTATTAGAAGAATGCATTGCGAGAATGTTAAGGTTTCTAGTAATGATTGTTAAGAACACGAGCATAGAAGAGAGTGGTGTTTTCTTGGATAGAGCGACCTTTGAAAGAAGTCACAGGGTTTACCAAGGAGGAGTGTAAGGAACATTCGTCCCCTCGTTGTAGAGGACATGAGGAATCTATTATCTTGATGATTTGAAGGAATTCGAGGGCGAATTCTATTTAAGAGGGGGAGAATGTAACATCCCAATATTTATATCACTATGTATGAGAAGTTGTATAATTTTGTTTGAGAAAATTATTAAGAAGTGAAAGAAGAACTAAGCTAGTTAGTATTGGACTGAATGGAAAACTTGTAATATTGACATGGTTAAATGGCAAGATGATCATTAAACACCCATTGCATGTGTTAATAAGACCTTGTTTGGGTAGAGAGTTATACCAATCAGAATTTATGATTAGAAACAAAGAGAAAGAAGAAGGAACTCATGTCAAGCTTCCATTTTCGCAACTTTGGAACAACCTCTATAAATCAGGTGATATCTCTCTACTCGTAACTCCGTTTAAGATGATTCCATACTTTTTGAAAAGCTCACAAAATTCTCTACAATTTGAGTATATAGTTTGTGTTCTGCATGTTCGGGATGAGTGAGATAAACACGTTTGAAGTTAAGGGTTTGATGCTGATTTTGGTGAAAATTCTGGGTACGGGATTTCTTGATCAGCCCCACTAAACAGGCTGTAAGTTTTTACTCGTAACTCCGATTTAAGAAATTCTTAAAGTTTTGGAATCTACGCGAAATTCCCTTCAATTTGATATATTGATTCGTCCTAATAGCTGTTGTATTGAAGGAGAAAAACCTGTTTGAAATTGAGCAATTCTTGCTGGAAATGAAGAAAAGAGGGTTACGGATTTCATGGTGTTGGAGGTAGAATCTTGGTCAAGAGTGGAGCTCTATGGCAGAATTAGCACCTTCCCAACCTCCTTAGATGCAAGGTGAGCCTCTAGTTAGAGACTTTTGGGAAATTGGGGTTTTTATGAAAACTATTGGGATTTGGGAATTGAGAGAAATTGATGATTGCATGCTTAATCTGATGAATAACATATCATGTTTCTGTTTTCGTGATGATACATGATGGGATTCGAATTTGGTTCATTTGGGAACCTTAGGAATGTATTAGAATGCTTTGGAACTGATTTTATGCAGGAAAAATACGTTTTTTTGACTCTGATTCAGGTGCAAATCGATTTGCACAAGATGCCAATCGATTGCTCCCTTGAAAAATTGATTTTTGGACAAAAACTGAAGCGTGCAATCGATTTGCGTATAGTGTAAATCGATTGCTCACTGACTGAAAAGTGACTTCCATTGTTTCGATCATAACTTGAGTTTTATAACTCGAAACGGAGCCCGGTCGGAAGCGTTAGAAAGGTATTTTAATGACCTTTATGAATATGTTTAGACATCATGCTTTTAGTTTATTAAAAGGTTATGGAAAAGGGATTTTTAGGTGCATGATGTTGAATAAGCGTTAATGGAATTTAAGAAAATGTATGTTTGATTCCCCCTAGTGTAGTTCCGTCCGTGTTAGGGATCGGAAGCCTCTTTGTTGTGTGACTAATTTTATGAATTGTATGATAATATGTTATGATCACTCATATGCTAAAATCATGAATATGTATGAATATTATGTGCAAAGTGTTGCGAAGCGCATTATGTGGAAATTCAATTATGTGATCATTACTTGTTCCCGTTCATTCTGGTTAAATGTTCGGATGAATTTTTCTTGTTGGCTTGATGTCACAAGTGTTTGAATTATGCTGAATTGAAGTAGACCTAGGCTATCAGATGGTAAATCACATATGGCTATGGACAAGGTCCAATTTATTATCACCGTTCTGATGACTCGAGTGGGCCATTTATTGGGCGTTTCCACAGGGCTTAATTATCTGGATATACGGTTTGAATTTATTATTACCGTTCTGATGACTCGAGTGGGCCATTTATTGGGCGTTTCCACAGGGCGTAATTATCTAGATGTACGGTTTGTCATACACACCTGAGCTACCATTGCGGCGTTTCCGAGTGGGCCGTTTGAGGGCATTCCAACGGACGTAAGCGTCGGCGTGCTTGGTATGGTGGGGTTGTGGTGCCACGTAGGCAATACCACTCTGTAGTTTTAACTCACCTCTAATGGTGCCATATAGGTAAGACCATTAGGCTTTCACCCGGTGGACTGATGCGTCAAGAGGGCGTTTTGTATTTGCGTAATTCATCTGCGTAAGGATGATCGATGTGGTTGTGACGCCATATAGGCAATGTCGCTTCGGGTACTCGTCGCGGATGAAATCCCATATACGGGTGATCTGAATCATCATGCGATGGACTTATACGAGTCTCTTGACACTATGCATTGGCGTAATTCATCGAGGGTGTGATTTTGTGTAATCTGATAGAAGGTAGAACTTACTTCTGGATTCCTCGTACATGGGTAAGGGTTTGCATAATGTGATTTATTGTTTTGTGTACTCACCTCATTGGTTAGTTATGGGACTTCTAATGGTGGTGTTTCCCCTTGTTTGTACTTGCACCATGACGCGAGATGTAACCCCGGGTTCTAGGTGAATCCGTTTATTATGCATGTACCTTGTAGAACCGAGTAAACCCTTAAGATAGGGAGGCTCACTGAGATTTAGTAATCTCACCCCAATCCTCTTATTATTTTTCAGGAACAGGTTATAAGTGGTAGAATTGTTAGATGATCGATCTTGAAGATTGCAGATGTGCAAAGGCAGGAAGACCTCATCAAATCTTATCTTTCCGCTGTGTGATGATGAAGACAAGATGTATTGGATACGTTATGTTTGAGATTTGTGTTGTATTCAGTTTTAATTTCTTGTCTTTTTCATCTAGTTGTATGTTTCTTGTACCATAATTAGCATCACTGCATATTATTCTAGACATATATGTATGGGGTGTTACAATTAACGTCAAAATGGACTTTCATATAACGTTAATTTTGATGTAGTTCAATGACATAGTAAATCATTATAGATTAATCTCAAACTTTATAGGTATGATCTATATGATGATATGTTTCAATCCAACTGTTGATTTTAAAAAATATTAATCCGAAGTGATATTTTTGAGCGAGTGTAACTCATGGTGTAACTCTTCGGGTGTAATTTGATCTCTATATATATATATATATATATATATATATATATATATATATATATATATATATATATATATATATATATATATATATATATATATATATATATATATATATATATATATATATATATATATAGTTAATGTAATTCAACAAAAAAAATTTAATCTATTTTGAATCAAATAGTATTTTGAATTAAAATATACTTTACATATTTTTACTATCAACTTTTAAACATTTATTCGTATTTGTAAAAAATCGTACAATAATTTTTATAACTTCTCAAAACTTAAATTCGATGTAATCAGTGATTTTATTTTAAAATATAATTTGATTGATAAAATTTTGATCTTTTATTAATTTGATTTTGATTTGACAGATATATCATATCGATTTAATATTTTTTAAATAACTTTTTGAAAAATTACTATCTTTAATAAAATTCACAAATTTTAATTTTTTTTTAAATCATCAAAATTTTAAAATAACTTAATGAAAAATTGTTTTTTTTAGTAAAATATTTATTATAATGTGATAATATTTTAAACATCTATTAACCTAATCATTATTGTAGTTTAAACATAAATTAAATGATATTCAAAATTTTATATTGCATATGTAGACAGTGTTGTGAGTACTTAATGATACAATTAAATTATAATTAAATTATAAAAATAATAATAACCTTATAATATTATGGTCATGGATCTCGTTTTTATACTGACTCAATCATATAATAATAAAAATAAATTAAATAAATATTGATTAGATCTGGTCGATTTTGGTTTTTAATAGGTCCAAAATAATCATTCAAACCCAACAAAAACAATATATATTAAATAAATTAAATAATTAAATCAATCAGACATCTAACCCGGCCTGTTTGCATAAAAAAAAAGACAGTAAATTGGAACGGTTAAAATTTGTTTATCCTTATTATTTGTGTAGTTTTTTTTATTTTACCAAAATATCTTCTTAAAAAATATATATTTCTACGCATTAAATTTTAAATTAGAAATACGAATATTATGTAGGTGAATACGTAGTATTATATAATTGGGAGCACTAATAAATTTTTTATAGAATAAAACGCATATGCATGAAGAATGGAGACATAAACATGGATGTGGATTCTCTCCACTGAGAATTTCACTGGATAATGTAAAATTCCAATCTTGGCTATTAATATTTCATTTAAATAACTTAATTAATATAAAATGAAAAAAATCAACGGTCCATATGTCAGTGGATGAGAACTTCACAGGAGAAAATCTCTGCCCATAAACATTGTTGATATGGTTGATGGCTACACTTTCAATGCATAAATGACTATGAACATGCTCTTTTTAGTGGTATGGGATAATTCTATACCCTATATTAGCGTTCAAATATGGTCTATGTAATTTTTCCAACATGATGCAATTTTAAATAGGGGTGCGTAAAATATCCGATTATAAGATTCAAATTTATAATCGCATCCAAATCTATTTTAAATATTTAGATATAATAAAATGGTTATCTATCAAATTATTTATAAATATTTGGTTATTTATTTATATTTTTTGGAACTGGTTATTATCCAAAAGCCCAAAATGCATCAAGTTTCAATTTGAACTTCCAATTTCAAATTTCAGCCTATTTTCACAATTTCACTTCTAATGTGGCTTGCTTCATCTTCAGCCTTAAAAATTTCAAGACATTTTTCTTCTTCGTTGCATCAAGTTTTTCAGATAGACATATTTCCCCTAACCATTACTCATCTTTTTTCCTTAATCAAAACTTATCTTTTACCATTTTTGTCACCACAACTTCATGACTTAGCTCAAATTTGTGAGGAATCCTAACCCCAAATTCCACTACAAATTTTCTCTATTGTAAGTAAATTATTCTATCGCGTGGGAATGCAGTTGCATTAGATTTTGCACTTCAGAATCTCAATATGCCCCGGTCTGGTAGACCTTCTAAAAATCTTTTCTACAAAGGAGTGCCCCGGCATCCTGCATTCTGAGGAAATACTTTACCGATCGTCAGTATTTCAAAGAAACTGGATATTCTGATATGGGAATATCATGCCTCGATAGGAGCTTTGGAGGTATTTCCGCACCTCAAAATAACCTCCCTAGATTTACCAAATCCTAGAGTGGCAGACTTTGCATAGATGGACGACATGCCCCAAGATGAACATTAGAGAGACTTCTACGTCTCGAAGTAATTGCTTCAGATGATTGTTTTCAGCAAGCTTGCTTTAGAATGAATCTTGAAGACACTTCTACATCTCGAGTATTTTCCTCAGATCGGCTGCATCTGAAAAAGGAGCTATGCGAGCATCGGGAAGACATGCCCCTAGGACGAGCTTTAGAGAGACTTCTACGTCTCGAAGTAATTGCTTCAGGCCGATTGATTCTTGAACGAACACTTGCTCCAATTAAGAGAGCTTCACCATTGTGAAGTAACTGCTTCAGATCAATCAACAAGTGAGCGACTAACTTGGTGGAACAAGAGCTTTTGAAGGCTTCCACGCGTCGAAGGAATTGTCTCAGATTGATTGGAACTGATTGGTTCGAAAAAGATTGAAGCGAAATGCCCCAGTAAACCCTTAGAGACTCCCATGTCTCGAGGTGATTGCTTCAAGTTGGTGGAACATGGAATGACATTGTCTCGGCTAATGCTCTTTTGAGAAGGACTAAATCAGCTGATTGCTCTTTAAGGATTTTCCCAGTTGGCGAAAATTGAGGAGAAATTGATTTGATTGCCCCCAAATTAACAGAATCTTGAGAAGACAACTTGTGATATGCTCAAAGGAGTCCTTAGACGTCCTGCCCCTTGCTAAAATAACTGCTAACTCAGCAGAATAATCAAGTTTCTCTTCTTTGGACAAAGTTAAACTCTTCACTGATGTTCATTATGAGAACTTATTCAATGTCAAACAAATGTTTTACATGTAGGAGAATGTTTATTATAATGCGACATTTATGCGTCTTGAAGTTTTGTATGAAAAACATGACTTTTTGCGAATGAAACACTTTTGGAGTGCAACACTGAAAATTTTCTTTTTGAAAGATAAGACGAGCATATGATACCAACACAGATACTTAACACACAGGGTCGTGCGATCTCTTCGTTATATGCTTTTGAATTAACCCATGCTTCAATTAGGACTTTTAAGGGTTGTAACGTGGTCTGGTTCACGGGTTTTTTAGAAAAAGGATTTTTAGGCTCAAAATATTTGGTGCCCGCCCATTCTCCATGATGCTCTTCGGTCCTAAGTTCAACTATCTTGATACGAGCACTCATCTCTCGAGAGGAGTTATGATGGTTGAGGAACCAATACAGGGTTTCTTGGACAAAGCAGACACCCACCTTTTGTCTTTTGGTATTTAAACCACACGACTTGTTCTTTGCTCAAGATTTTTTTTTGTAATCCTTTTTTACTGCCTTCCGAGATTTTTTTTCCCTGACTTTTGCCTAAGCGACTTATTACTAAGTTTTGACTTAGCGGGCTTTTTTGTCTCTTTTTTTTCTTTTTATTCATTTTTTTTTGAACAAGTTGTGGATGTTTACACTGTCTTCAACTTGTTGAAAGTGATAGTGACTGTTTGAGTCCTTAGGTAGATGAGGGATAACTGTTATGGTGTCGTCATCTGTTGACCTTTCTGATGTGCGAGAGATACCCAACACTGTATCATTCTCCTTTGATGCACACTATTGATAGATGGAGGTCGACTACTGTGGTTTTGAACTTTCTCAACCTTTTGAAGGATAGCCATTGTTGTATCCTTAAATGCACACTCTCTTGATGAGTTCTGAACGCTCGATCAGATTAACTGAACACTACCCGCCCACAGGTTAAAAATGAAGGGTTTTTTTTCGGGAAGAAAAGAAACTACTACTTCAAGGCTCGAGGGGGTTAACGATGGTTTATCTCCCTTATAACTCCGGTGTTTAGGGATTTGAAACAAGGCCTGTACATCATCAGTAATGTTTTTTATTCGAAAGCACACGACTAGAGACCTGGCATTTTTCAATTATCGTCATCCTCCCTCCAATCTTTGCCTAGGCGAAAGGATTGGTAACATTGGTATCAAAGTGCTCGTAAATCAAATAAAGAGTGATAACGAATGGATTGAGTGACCACAAATGGATTACTTCAAGACAAACATATTCATTGCATTAAGATAAAAACAAACAAGTTTCTACATGCAAACAAAGTTTAGACAATTAAACAAGATACACATGAAAATACAGTAAAGAAAATACAAGATTGTCATTGTTGAGGAGACTTGGGCTCCGTCTTGACTTGTTGATTTAGATGACTTTCAGTAGTCTTGGTGCTTACTGGAGTACAGGGTTGCCATTCACAAACAGAATCCCTCCTTGAAGAGTCAAGTATTTCTGGTCAATCAACTGTTGAACTTTGGCTTTGTAGGCGTTGCAGTCCTCTGTCGAGTGTCCTACCGTACCAGCATAGCATCCACATCGCGCGTTATGATCATAACCAAGCGGGAATAAATTTGGTGGGTTAAGAAATTTGGGAACCACCAATGAATTTTGAACCAGATATGGCAGAAGTTGACTGTAGGTAACTGGAATTGGATCAAGAGGAGTATTCCTTCTTTCCAAGTTATTCCGAGGCACAGTTTGATTTTGAGAGTTCTGACTCTGAAGTTGAGGAATCTTCGAAGGTGAAGGCCGAGGGTGATGCTCAGAAGGATGATTTTGACCTGGAGAATTCGCTATGTGCGGATGTCCTTGACCCATGGAGACATCAGATGATAGAGCAGCAACCAAACTTGCGGAGATTGGTGTAGTGTTGCATTCTCTTTTCAGCACAACTTGCAAGAGATCCATGACCAGACTCATCTGACTTTTCAAGTGCTTAACTTCTGCTCTCAATAGTTCCTGACCACGCTGAAGCTCGTCTATAGCCCTCTGAGACATCCTTGGACTTCTGAACAAGCGTCGAGTAGACAGTTTGGTATTTCTGGACAGAAGAAATGAAATGAGCTTTTCTGGTGAAAATGGAATGCATGGCAATGTATGAAAGAATGCAAATGTAATATAATGGAAATGCATGTAAGAATGCGATGTAATATAGTAGTAACGCATGTAAGAATGCGATGTAATGGTAATGCACATAAGAATGCCACATGACGGTAATACATGTAAGAATGCCATAGGATGGTGATGCATGTAAGAATGCAATGATGGTGACGCATGTAAGAATGCAATGTGATGGTAACGCATGTAAGAATGCGATGTGATGCTAACATATTGATGTTATGCGCAAAATCATATGTAAAGCCAAACATCACAAGGGTTTAAAAGGACGGTCGGACATGGTTTCGACGTCTACCCACAATTCCCCAAACAAGGTTGGTTCTATTATTTTATGCTAAATGCCTCTCGGAGTCTCAGATCCCCTTTTTAGAAATATTATCACCACGCGATCGGACTATGTGGGGATAATACTTCCAAAAGTATACTCCAAGAAGCGGCTCTTAAAGGGATACTCAAAAATCCTTTGAGCGGTCGGTTTGTTTTGGACATCCTAATACTTAGAGTTATAGGCCTTTTGTCCAAGAATTATCATCCCGCACTATGTACGGTGCAATAACTCCCTTAAAAAGACCAACTATAAGTCGTGGTCTTCACGTCGATCCAAGGAACACGGATGTCCAATGGACCTAAGCTACTCAACCACTCTAAACTTATGTTTCCTAGAAGCCTGGGTATTGGGCTTATCTATGAACCATAACCAACAAATGCCCCAATATCAAAATACATCACATGGTATAAAGAAATAATAGGCAATGAATAGTAAACACACACGCGAAGAATTAAATTAGGGTTGACTCGCTTAGTCAAAAATAACTTTAAAAATTGGTCCCCAGTGAAGTCGCCAACTGAAGCAACTCGATTTTCAAAAATCTTTTAAATTCTCGAAAACTAGTGAAATCGCCACCTAATTTTATTTGTTCCAAAAAGAACGGGAAAATATAGATAAAACCCCAAACAAGCGGATAAGGCGGTCTACGTGACCAAAAAGTGGGATCGAGTCGGTTATGTAAGGGAAGGTATTAGCACCTTACATCCATCGTACTCGATGGGACCCATTTAATTCTACGCTTTTGTGTGTCTGTTTACTAAGTTATGGACGCTAAAAGAAAAAGAAATTGTTTATTATTATTTTGAGTTTGGCACGGTTTCAGAACCGTGTGCCTACATATTCCCTCGTGCAATGGGAAAGTCAAAACTCTGTAGTTCCTCTTAAAAAGGTTTTAAATGGTTGCATTGATTTTATCTGAAAAATCGTGCATTTAGACGTTTCAAATGCTTTGAGCTAGGACTTGTTTTGTTTGTTTGAAAAGCTTAAGTCCTCGCTCGTATTTGAAACGACTATTGCACACTCTTTATCGGAAAAGAGTTTGATGATCGCATATGAGCGATAAAAGGGTTTTGAGTGAGTTGAATTGTTTTTAGGTGGATGAAAAAGTACCGAACAACGAGGCTAGCATCTCACGATTCAAATACTAGAAACCCGAGGAACGAATGCTCGCACGAGTCGTCTATCACCCAAAAAGTTTTCTTGAGAAAAAGTGAAGTGAAACGAGTTCACGTTATTTAGGAGTCTTTAAGCCACAGGTCTAGCGTCCAACGACTTAAAGACTAAAGTTTGTTGGGGGACATGTTTTTAAGCAACTGGTCTAACGTCCAACGACTTAAAAACTTGGATTTTGTTATGAAAAAGGTTTTAAAAATGCACTCGACGTTGGATCGAGGTTTGAAACCTTATTATGAAATTATTCTGATACGCGTGCTGAGATGAAATGGAAGCGGGTTATGATTAATCAAGTATATGGACTCAATTAACCTCGTGAGGATAGGTGCTCCTATCCCCAACCATGAGACCCTGGTGCATGGTGATTGGTATATAGACCAATGTTGTTTTCGGGTTATGATTGATTAAAGCAACAAGGGCTTTAACCAACCTCGTGAGGATGGCCATGCCCATCCCCAACCATGAGACCCTTTAAGAAATCGGCGTATGAGCCAATCAGGATGAAGTCGAATTGATTTTAATTTCCGTTGTGTGCAAAGTTTACACTGGTGAATAAATACTGAACGAGTAAATAAACAGGCAAAATACCATGCAGTACAATCGGAAATTTAAATAATTATTAGAGATGATTTTTTCTGTTTGATGAAAAATCGGCTAATAGTTTAATCGATAAGTCATCAAACAAAAACTATCAGATCAAATAATTATTTAGTACATCGCAACAAAAATATTATTTACGACAAAATAATTAATTGAAATAGAATAAGTTCAGAAATAGCCTGGATCGCCGTGATTCAGGACGGTGTGGAAAGAAATCCATCTGATCTTTGGCTGGTCTGAAACACCTCCACGCAATAACGAAATCGAGTACACAGCTTCCATGCCAAAACGTTCCGACGGTTCCAAAAATTGCAATATTACACCACATATATATATATATATATATATATATATATATATATATATATATGCTCACACTAACACATTTTTTTTGTTAAAATTATTTAAGAAACAAAAAATGAAAAGAAAATAGATTTTCTTAAAAAAAACAAGGTGGTGACACTTGTCACCACCAGATTTTATGGAAAAGAATTTTATATAAAAAAAAGAAGAAAATAGGATGATTTATTTATATTATTATTATTATATTTTTTTAAGAGTATGAAAAGAAAAAAGAAAGAAAAGGAAAATCTTCTTCTCAAATGGTAAAAAACAAAAGGATCGGTTCACCACTCTTCTCTCTCTCACGCGATGTTCCTGGGTTTCTCACCGTTGCATTCTGGGTTTCTCACCCTGGGTCCTCTCACCACGATCGGAACCCTCTCTCGCGATGTCGCTCTCTCCCTCTCTCTCTCTCTCACCGGAACTCGCTCTCTGGTGTCTCTCTCACCGCGATTGACCAGACTCTCTCATCTCTCTCTCGATCGTTCCTGTCTTTCTCTCTCACTCATCGCTGTTGCATGCTTCAGTTTTTGAGTATTTGTTCTGATTATTGTGATTTGTATTACAGATGGATGGATTTGGGCGAAAACGGAAAAGGGTTTCGGAACCCTAACCTCCACACGCGATTCCGGTTAATGACCTTGGAGACGCGTCAATGGCGAAAGCTGGCTTCCTGACTTTGTCCGGGTGAGATTGCTCTATTCTTCTTCTTCTTTCTCGATTTCGGAATTTACAATTTCTGAGAAATAGGAAACTGAAGGTTGTTGGTTTATGGAAGATGATGAGGTTATGTCATGCTTGATTTGCTTATGTTTTGTGTTGGCTTTGTGTTTCGGTTTGATTATAGAAACTGTGTTTTGGATTTCTGGGTTTTTGTTTCTCTTTGAAAACAGAATTTTGTTTTGGTTTTGGATGGCTGGAGCTTTTTTGTTGGCTTTTGGAAAAACAGAGTCCTCTCTTTTTTCTTCTTCGTGTCCTCTTCTTATTAACTTGAACAGATATCTTTCCTTATCTTAGTCTGTCCCTGTTGCCTTTATCCATACTATCATGATGAAACTTCTGAGTTTCTGCTATGCTCTGCTCTAATCTTTGACTTTGTGGCTTTCTTTCTTTCTCAAATTGTCCCTGCTCTGCTCTGAATATTGACTTTTGTGGCTTGTAACATTGGGCTCAATGCTGGCTTGTGATGATTACTACCTTGTTACTGTTATCTTGTCCATTATGAGTTGACACGTGCTTGCTGGCTGTGTTTTTGCTTCTTTTCCCTCTTACTTCTCAACTGCCCCTGTTATGTTGATTTTTGGTATTAAAGTGTTGCCTCAATGTATATTGTTGCCTTGAACTGTGGGATTATCTGTATGCTGCCTTGATACATGCTTACTGGCTGTTAAGATTAAAATGTCGCTTCGTTTGCTGCCCGTTGTATGCTGTGGCCTTGGATTTATACTGTTTATACGCTGCTGCCTGTTATGCTTGTTTGTGAACCGGGTTAGCCCGTGATTTGCAAGCAAGCCGTTCGCCGATGATTAATCTTTAAGATTCTGAGGCATTAGCATTTAACCTGATTCCCGCCAACGCCTAATAATGATTCTTGACAAACAATTCTTTGATAATTTCTTGCATTTTGTTTCATGTTTATGCTTGCTAACTTGATTCTTTTCTTTGTTTCATGTGATGAGAATTGGCAAGCTTGAAGAGGGAATGGCGATGGATGAAGAACATGGATAGAGCAAGAATAGGAGAGCTTGAAAAGAAGATGGTGACGATTCGAAGACACCGCTATAATAGTTTTTAGGATTTAGGATTTCTTTTGTAGAACCTTGTAAACTAACATCACACTTGTAACGATTCTTTGTAGCTTGAGATAAAATGAATACAAGTTTGAAAACCATTCCTTGTAAATTGAACAAATGAAAGAAAAACATCCTGAACGATTCGGATTCTAAGGATTTGACCAAATGTAAATCGAAAACTTGAATAATATATCATGAATTAAATTCAAGTTTTATCCTTCAATCTTGAATGAATGTTATCACAAGGTTTCCTTTCTTTCTAAGTAGGAAATTGTATTTCAAGGAATCCAACACGGATGAATCTATCCGCTTCATCATGAATCAAGATTCTTGAGAATGTTTGAAATATCTTAATGCCATGATGAATCAAAAAAACATTACCACACAACTTGAATGATAAGTATCTGAATGGTTTGAATAGAGCATAGAACTTTGATTCGTAAATAAGAAGAAACAATTCCTGTTTAAAAGATCGTAAAGATTCCCTTGACATTTGAAAGATTTGGAATAGAGCCCATTTGAATCACTGCATAGAATAGGTTGAGCACCAATCTTCTTTTGAACATGTATTTTTAAGCAAATCAACCTGATTCCATCAATTACCTTCTTCCCTTATAAAATGATTGGAATGCATAACAAACCAACAATTTCAATTCTTATGAAACATAGCCAAATGTTCATGGGACTGCAATAACCCCTAAATCAATTAAAGTCAACCCTGAAGACGAAGTTCTGAACTTAGGAGGGTAAATTTTGGGGTGCGACACAGTGCATGATGGATAACCGTGAAATACTATTCCTGAAACCACCTGTGGAGAGTCTGTGTGAAGACATGTCCAAGAAACTGAAGATCGAAGATGTGATTGAAACTGTACCGAATGTGTGGGATACCTTGGGGCAGCCAAGTGGAAAGTTTGATTACATGGTGAAGTACACTGTTCCTGAGAGCTACAAGATTCCTATTGAAGATGTTAAGGCAACCGGATGGGGTGACGATTTCCTAGAAGACTATGCTGATGTTAACACAATAAGGATTTCCTCTGCTGATTCTACGCCTAGAATGGCACCTCTCATCATTACTTCTCTCAGACCAGTTCCGTACTCCTCTGACAAAGCTATTCCTTGGAATTATGGAGCTGATGTTTACTATCATGGCGTCAAGCAAGACCCTCTGACCGTTGAAGATCTTATAGTTGAAACTACCATTCCTGACATTGACAACATCACCGGATCAAGTAAGGTGACCAGAACCGGAAGAGTATTCTCTCCAGATATCTCTCCTCCAAAAGACACCGCAACTCCAGCTCGCATTCCTGCTATTCAACCAGTTCCCGAGACTAGAGGGAAAGAACCAGTAACTCATCCTGCTCAGCCAGAAGTACCAAAGGAAGTTGCTGAAGACACCTCCAAACGAGAAATCGAGGAAATTCTGAAGATTATCAAGAAGAGTGACTACAACGCTGTGGAACAGTTGGGACAGACTCCGTCCAAGATCTCCATGCTTGCTCTGCTTCTGTGCTCTGAGGCTCATGCTAAAGCCTTGGTGAAGTTTCTGAAGAATGCTCACGTACCGCAAGACACTACTACTGATCAATTCAAAGTTTGTATTGTTAGCCTGGCTGCCAACAACGGCCTAGGCTTCTCTGATGCTGATTTAACCCCTGCCGGAAGGAAACACAACAAAGCCTTTCACATCTCTATCGAATGCAAGGGCGTTACATTGTCTCATGTTTTGGTGGATACCAGTTCTGCTCTCAACATCCTACCAAAGACTGCTTTTGATCGACTTGATGTTGAAGGATTGGTTCTGAAACCTAGTGATATAATTGTGAGAGCTTTTGATGGTTCTAAGCGAACAGTACTTGGAGAGCTCACTCTGCCTGTTAAAGTCGGTACCCAGACTTTTGATTCCACTTTCTTTGTCATGGACATCCGTCCAGCTTACTCTTGCCTACTTGGACGCCCTTGGATACATGGGGCAGGCGCTGTTACCTCTACTTTGCATCAGAAGCTGAAGTACCCGGTGAAAGGGAAGGTCGTTACAGTATGTGGTGAAGAAGAATATATGGTCAGTCATCTACAAGTCATTCCGATACCTCGAGGTAGAGGGTGAATTCTTCGAGACTCCCTGTCAAGCTTTTGAAACAATCCCCAGAGTCATGCCTGTTGACTCTCCCATCACTCCTGAAGTTACACAAGTTCCGCCTAGGATGGTCTCGCTGAAAGATGCTCAAGCTGCTGTTGAAGAAGGAGGTAGTACTATTTGGGGACAGCTCCTTGATCTTCCTTTCAAATATGACAAGGCAGGTTTAGGCTTCACCATCAAAGGTCAGAATATGATACGCCACGAACGTGCCAGACAACTTCCTTTCCGCATCAGCCAGAGCGGAATCCATGCTATTGAAGACGACGACAACGACTTCGACATCAGCAAGTGGATCTTCCCAACTCCAGACAATGGGCTCAGCAATTGGAAGACTGAAGACGTCATACCAATCTCCTTTAGACAGGAGTAATTACCTTTGTTTTTGTTTTGCTTTTCGTATTTTCTGTGTTTTGAACAATAAACTCTAAAGCCTAGTCCCTTGCCCGGGGCATCATGGCTCGTTTGTGAGGGTTACTATCTATCATTTGCATATATTCATTCAATAAAACCGTTGGACTTTTGCATTTAATTGTTGCTTTCTTTCTTTTACTTTATCACCCCTTCAAAAAGCTATGTGTTTCTTACACACACCCACGTGATACACTGCAGAATCACTTCGAATCTCGTTGATAACAACTATGCTATTGCTAAATATGACTTCGATAATCCGATCTACCAAGGCGAAGACAAAAGTGAGGAAGATTGTGAAGTGCCAAGAGAACTTGTCAGACTACTACAGCAAGAGGAGTGGGTTATACAGCCACACGAAGAGCAAGTTGAGGTTGTGAATTTGGGTACTGACGAAGATAGAAAAGAGATCAAGATAGGAGCAGGTCTTGAGAACAGTGTTAAAGAAAGGTTGTTTCAGATGTTACGAGACTACATTGAGGTTTTTGCTTGGTCATACGAAGACATGCCAGGTCTGGACATTGATATTGTGGTGCACCGATTGCCAACAAAAGAAGGTTTTCTCCCCGTGAAGCAGAAGGTTCGTCGCATGCCTCCTGAAATGTCAGAGAAAATCAAAGCCGAAGTTATGAAGCAGTTCAATGCCGGTTTCTTAGCTATTACTTCTTATCCACAATGGGTTGCTAATGTGGTGCCTGTGCCCAAGAAGGATGGCAAGGTACGAATGTGTGTGGATTACAGAGGTCTGAACAAAGCAAGTCCGAAAGACGATTTTCCACTTCCTCATATTGATGTTCTGGTTGACAACACCGCTCAGCATAAGGTTTTCTCCTTCATGGATGGTTTCTCTGGTTACAATCAGTTCAAAATGGCTCCTGAAGACATGGAGAAGACTACTTTCGTTACACAGTGGGGCACTTTTTGTTACAAGGTTATGCCGTTCGATTTGAAGAACGCGGCGCCACTTATCGGTGCTATGGTGACATTATTTCATGACATGATTCATCACGAGATGGAGGTCTACGTCGACGACATGATAGCTCGGTCACAGACTGAAGAAGAACATCTTGGTCATCTACGGAAACTGTTTGATAGGTTAAAGAAGTATAGACTGAGACTTAATCCCAACAAGTGCACCTTTGGAGTCAGATCCGGTAAGCTCCTAGGGTTTGTTGTCAATAGTAAAGGTATTGAAGTTGACCCCGCCAAGGTTAAAGCCATTCAAGAGATGCCAGCTCCCCGCACCGAGAAGGAAGTCAGAGGTTTCTTGGGCCGATTGAACTACATTGCCAGATTCATTGCGCATCTAACTGCTACTTGTGAGCCAATCTTCAAATTATTAAAGAAAGATCAAGTGGTAGAATGGAACGACGATTGCCAGATCGCTTTTGACAAAATCAAGGAGTACCTACAGAATCCTCCTATCCTGATGCCGCCCACCGAAGGAAGACCTCTTATCATGTACTTAACAGTATTAGAGAACTCAATGGGGTGTGTGTTGGGGCAACATGACGAGTCTGGTCAAAAAGAGTATGCAATATACTACCTTAGCAAAACGTTTACCGATTGTGAAACAAGATACTCACATCTCGAGAAAACTTGCAGCGCTTTGGCTTGGGCTGCTCGCCGACTAAGACAGTATATGTTGACTCACACTACCTTGTTGATTTCTAAGATGGATCCGATAAAATACATATTTGAGAAACCAGCTCTCTCCGAAAGAATAGCAAGATGGCAAATGATCTTGACCGAATACGACATCTAGTATACTTCTCAGAAAGAGATCAAAGGAAGTATAGTAGCCGATCATTTGGCTCATCAAGCCATAGATGACTATCAGTCTATGCAGTTCGAATTTCCAGATGAAGATGTTTTTACTAATTACTGATTGTGAAGAACCAGGCCCAGACGTAGGACCTGAATAAGGATCCCGATGGACCATGGTTTTTGATGGAGCCTCAAACGCACTTGGCAATGGCATTGGCGCCATCATTACATCCCCTACAGGCGGACATACTTCTTTCACCGCCAGATTATGTTTCAGTTGCACGAACAACATGGCCGAATACGAAGCATGCATCATGGGTATCAAAGCTGCTATTGACTTAAGAATCAAGTTCTTACAAGTGTATGGAGACTCAGCTTTAGTGATCAGTCAGATTAAGGGCGAGTGGGATACGAAGCATCCGAATCTCATCCCATATCGAGAGCATGTTCTAAGTTTGATCCCCTACTTCGAAGAGATCACTTTTGATCACATTCCACGAGAAGAGAATCAGTTGGCAGACGCATTGGCTACTATGTCATCTATGTTCAAGGTTAGATGGGACAACGAGGCTCCCCAGATCATCATTGAGAAGTTTGATGAACCGGCATATTGTTATGAACTTGATACAGAAGAGAAACCTTGGTACTATGACGTGAAAAGGTATCTTGAGACTCAGGAATATCCCACAGGGGCATCTGTCAATGATAAGAAGTTTTTGAGAAGGTTCGCATCCAACTTCTTCCTCAGCAACGACATCTTATACAAACGCAATCACGACTTGTGCTTACTCCGCTGTGTAGACCGGACAACAGCGGAATAAATCATGGAAGAGTTACACGAAGGCGCATTTGGGACACACTCCAGTGGTCATACGATGGCTAAGAAGATTTTGAGAACAGGTTACTATTGGTCCACCATGGAAGCTGATTGTCACCGCTATGCTCGATCTTGTCACAAATGGCAGATTTATGCCGACAAAGTACACGTACCTCCAGTACCTCTGAATGGTTTAACTTCTCCTTGGCCTTTCGCAATGTGGGGCATTGACATGATCGGAGAAATCAAGCCCACAGCTTCCAACGGATATCGTTTCATCCTTGTGGCAATTGACTATTTCACCAAGTGGGTAGAAGCAGCTTTGTTCGCATCTGTTAACAAGAATGTTGTGGCTCGTTTCATCAAACATAATCTTATCTGCCGGTATGGCACTCCCGAAAGGATTATCACAGATAATGGCTCTAATCTCAACAACAAGATGATCACCGAACTCTGCACGCAGTTCAAGATCAAGCATCACAACTCTTCTCCTTATCGGCCTAAGATGAATGGCATAGTGGAAGCCGCCAATAAGAACATTAAGAAGATTATACAGAAGATGACAGTGACCTACAAAGATTGGCATGAGATGTTACCATTTGCTCTTCATGGTTATCGTACTACAGTACGAACATCAATAGGGGCAACCCCTTTCTCTCTTGTATACGGTATGGAAGCAGTTCTACCCATCGAGGTTCAGATACCCTCAACCAGAGTCCTCCAGGACGCAGAGTTAGGCGAAGACGATTGGGTCCAGACTCGCCTTGACTAGATTAATTTGATTGATGAGAAACGACTCGCATCCATTTGCCATGGACAGATCTATCAGAAGCGGATGAATAGAGCATTCAACAAGAAGGTCAAACACCGAGTCTACCAAGTCGGTGATCTAGTAGTCAAGCGCATCATTCTTCCACAAGGTGATCCCAGGGGCAAATGGACTCCCACCTACGAGGGACCATTTGTAGTCAAAACAATATTTTTCGGCGGAGCTATGATACTTAGCACCATGGATGGTGAAGACTTTCCACACCCTGTTAGGTCGAAGAACCTAGGCAAAAAATACTACGCATGAACGAGACCCGCTAGGTCGACGAACCTAGGCAAAAATAAGGGCATCCTGGCGAACCAAAAGGGTTCAGGCAAAAGTTAAGGATATATACAAAACATGTACACCCGGCAAGTCGAAAACCTATAAAGGCGGCTTGGGCAAAAAAGGGTATCCCGGTAGACTGAAAACCCGAAAGGGCGGTCTAGGAAAAAGTTAGGGATTTAAGCGTACGACTATATCTCGTCCAGATCACCCACTTCCAGACTACTATCAGTATTCAAGATTCAAATGGCAAAAATCAATTCACTCACTTTCTAATGACAGCAAGGAGATGAGATAGTTGAAATATATGAGTACTAGCATAGTTGGAACTTAACGAGATTGTTTCCGCATAGCTTTTTACCTTTCTTGTGTATAAACTACTTGGCCATACGCCACATTTCAAATAAATACGAGTTCTTTCTCTTTGCAATTTTTGCTATTGTTACTTGCATAAAGTTCAACGTTTGTTTTGAATGATTATATGCATTTGACAATAAGAATATATTCACAAACATGCGAGAAGAAAACATACGAAAGTAATTACTACAGACTCTAGGAATTGAGATGACGGCCAAAGTCACCAATACGTTCCCTTGCAGAGTACAATCCTCACAGAGATGTCGCTCACTACAAACCTTCCCCCAGCGCAGTACAATCTCCTTTCCATTTGTTCCAACATCGCGTTAGTCCCCGAGCAGCGATCCCAGTCAACTTAACCGGTTACATCAATCTTCAAGCATGACGTTTCGTCCCCAGCTAAGGTATTTATCCCTAGCAGAATATCTCTCAGCAATCATCACCTCCCCGACAACAGCAGTATCCAGACTTGAAACTTGGTCAGATAGTGCATCGGAGGAAACCTACATCTTTTATTCCCCAGCCAGAGATTTCGACGGGCTCCAGATCCTTCTAACCCGGTCTCCCAGCAACTATCAAATACTCTCCAGCAGGATTTATGCGCAAGATCCCCAATAGAGTACCTTCTAGATTCTCCCCAACAAGGTCTATGCACAATATCCTCAGCGGCGCATCTCTCGATCTCTACCATCCTCAACAATATCTAAGGCTCAAAACTTGGTCAGATAGCGCATCGGAGGAATCAAGGTCATCTTTCTTCTCAGGGTCTCCAATCCGCTTCGTCCCCAAACAGAAGTTAGAAATCTCCAAGCAGAACATCCGCATCTTCTTCAAGATGGATATGTTTTGAAATACCACAACATCTATCATTCATACATTTCTCATAAAGTCATAATATATGCATATGTCGTTCATACACATCGTCATGCATCATACTTTGCATAAGACTAACAATATTCTATCAAAGTTTCTTTTGTTTTTCCCAAAATAGGTGAAAATCACTTCTGAAACAAACAGGTCCAGGATTAATGCCCGAAGCCAGACGGGAAAACTATCTGAACGACCGCCCTAGTTGTCCTCCGACAACTGGTCCAGGATTAATGCCCGAGGCCATACGGGAAAACTATCTGAACGACCTCCCTAGTTGTCCTCCAACAACAGATCCAGGATTAATACCCAAAGCCGGACGGGAAAACTATCTGAACGATCGCAAGTTATCCTCCGATAACAGTCATTGGATCAGTACCCGAAGCACAACAGGGAAGATATCCACATTTTGCCAACAATTATCCCCTCAGAGTAATCAGCACGAAGATGTATTCTGACACTCTCTTATTATCAACAGCAACTACAGAGTCTAGCGTACGACTCAGTTGCCTTGGATGGCATCTTAAGCCCATCTCCGACTACTCGTCAACATTTCTCCACTGTCAGAATGTTGCATATTTGGTTAAAAAACCAATACAAACCAATAAATTCATTCAAAGATGAGCGCGGAGTCTAACGTACGAATCCCTCCTGATGGCATCTTAAGCCCATCTCCCTGCTCCATTCACTTCCAGAAACATCTACAGAGCCTAGCGTACGACTCACTCCCCAGCATCGATCTTTCCAGATGGCATCTTAAACCCATCTCTGGCAGCTCTCCTATTCAGACAACAATCTCGAGTCTAGCGTACGACTCATTCCCCAGCGAAATCTCCAGCTTCTCCAAAATGGCATCTGTAAGCCCATTCCTGCATCAATCAACAGCGAGTGCAAATTTTCAGGTGTACTCGAGTGTTCAATCATCTTCTACCTCCAGGTCACGAAAGGCAAGCATACTAATCTAACCCTTCCAGTACAAGAATATTGAACATGGGCAGCTGTCATACCCCAAAATTTTCCCTCCTACTCCTCAAGGCATCTCATACATCCATACTCAAGGATTCCTCAAGGGTTGATCAGACAAACGCTCTCCTAGACAATCAACCCAAACTAGGGTTTGGCAATTCTCAGATGAAGATGGACTTCCAACATCTCCAATGGCCATCATGCCTCCTCATATGCTTCAATTATTCTCCATGTCAAGTTTCAAGCCTCACAAGTCAAGTTTCCTCAAACAATTGCTCAGATGGTTAAAAATCAGTTGTATTGGACAAAAAGTCAACTGTGGTCAACATACAGTCAAACTTCATGATTTTTGGTCAACATCCTCATTTTGAAGTCACATTCATCATTTGATCAAGGTTTGATCATGATTCACCAAGAAAACTCAAGATTTGCTCAAAAGTCAAACTTTCCAAATTAGGGTTTTTTAGTAAACAGTCAACTGAACTTTGACTGAGCATAACTTCTTCATACTTTCTCAAAAAAATTTCCACCATCTCTCATTTTGAAGGAAATTCAATTCTCTACAATTTCATGTCTCACAAGAATGTTCAAAAAATGCTTCATTTGGAAGGTATGGATCAAAACATTACAGGTCCTTTTCAAAGTCAACAAAAAGTCAACTTTTTGTTTTGAAGATTTATTGAGCATGGAAACTCCAATTGAGATGAAACCAAAGAGGTTGGTTAGAGGACTCCTAGAGCTTTCTAAAAAGTCCAAGAACACTCAAAAATGTCGAAAATTGAGCAAAATACACCTTACAGAAGTTGGGCATTTTTGAACAATTGCACAAAAGGAGATATTTGTCAAAATCCAATTTTTTCCAAATGGGCCTATAATTTTATGATCCAAACTTGATCATAATATTATTTGTGACCTATTGATGCCTTGACATGAAAACATTCTATTTTATTGATTTATTTTTGAATTTAAAAGCTTTTAATTCAAATTTAAATTATATAAAATATGAAAACAAGATATATTTTCAAATGGATTGGATTTTTGTCAAACTTGAGGTCCAAGATAGCCCACATAACTTGCCAAATTCGTGCTAGCTTGCATATGGAAGAGAAAATCAAATTTTCTCAAAATTTGATTTTATTTGAAAGGAATTAATTTTACATTGAATACCATATCTTTTTTCACTCTCTTTGCCCTTACTCTTCACTCTATAAATACCAAGCTATTTGCACAAAGCCAAGGACGAAAACCCTAGCCCTACAACAACCCTTACTTTGCTCAAAATTTTCACAAAGTTGTGAAAATCGAATTCCATTCTCCTGCCGTTTTCAATCCAATTTGAGCACTCAAACGTGTTCCTTGATATCCCAGCAATCAAAACCAACTCTTACTCGAAGCCAAATCACTCTGAATCGTGCCAGCTAGCTCTCACCGGTTTGGTAAATTCCTTGAATTTGATTTTCGTGTTTCATGCATTATTAATCGTTCTTGTTTGTTTGTATGGATTCACGACACTCATTAGACCATGAATGATGCATCTCATGCAATAGAAAACACAAATCACCATTGTTAGGGCATTTTGAACTGTTCGCTTCGAATCTCGTTCTCCAGGCCGATTCAGGGCAAACGAACACCACCATCGTGTTTGCAGCCCTCGATTTAGGGGGGTAGGGTCCCTCTTTGTTCTTTATTTGGCTTAATTTTCAAGTTTGGAGTTCTGGGCAATCAGAGAAGACGACCGGAGCTAGGGCTCCAGCGTCGTTGACCTGGCTGACTCCGGCAAGGGTTGGCGTGGCGCTTTGAATCTTCCTGATTCGTCCATTCGTAAATGACTGGGGCCCGCGCGCTGACTGTGCTTTGAATTTCAAATCTCATGACACGTAAACACTTATATTCACACGTTTGTATTTTCATGACACGAAGTGCACTATGGCTCAGTGGTTAAGGCGTGTGGATTGGAAGATGCTCTCAAAGGTCACAGGTTCGAGCCTGGTCAGGACCATATTTGTACTCTTTTCCAAAACTAACTCTATTTTTCATATTTTTCTATTTTTCTTTAATATTTTCCATGCATTTTAATTTATCTTTAAATAATTTTATCATGCATCTAAAAAACACCAAAAATATTTATTTTTTGCATAATCATTAGAAAAATGTTTATTTAATTTTTAATATAAAAATTATTATTTTTGCATGCATATTTAATTTAATTGCTAATTAATCATTTAAATGACTTTTAATTGTTTTTAAATTATCGAATCAACTCCAAAAATTACCAAAAATTTATTTTATCATATTTATGTCACTATTAACACAAAAAAAAAATTTCTCATTCAAAAATACTTATTTTTACTAACATCTTCTTCTTATGCAATTTTCTCGTATTTCCCAATTTTGTATCTGTTCACAAGTTGTACTATTTCAGACGATTTTTATTGTTTTTCTTTTCCAATTATGTAACTGCCTATGGGATGTAATAGTTTAATTAGGGCTTTTACTTTCCGCACTCTCATTATGTATCTGCCCCAAAGCCATGTAATAGCGTAGGACATTTACTTTCCACACTTTACATTTTCGCAATTTACGTCCCGCACTCTATAAACTGCTAGTAACTAGGCGTGTATGGCAAGATAAAATTGGACATAGATCACTCATAATTCCAAGATAAAATACCTGAAGTCAACACACTCTTTTCACACATGCACCCCTTAGGGTAATTCTCTCTCGTTGCCTTTACAAAATCAAATGGTCAAGTCCCTCGAACGTAGAGGTATTCTAGCACCGTTGCCTTCAAAACAAATCATCATAGTCCCTTCGATACAAAGATCATAGACCCACGATGTCGCCTACGAATACATGATCTTGACCCTCGATTGTCGCCTACGAAAAATGATGATAGTCCCTTCGAATGTGCTAGGATACTTCCTACAAGTTGCTTTCTATGACCATCTGATGTCCCTTCGAATGTCCCTTCTACATCCAACGAATGGGGTTACCTACCAACTAATGGTATGGATAGCGCTATTCTAAAGGAACGTAAAATAACACGAAAACGACCAATTCTGAGTAGGTAATAAGACTTTTAGTTGCTTGCTCTATCAAAATACTTTTTGCACCACACACTTTTTGTCAAAGTTCAAACTCTTTTAAAAAAAAAACGAAATATTTTCCGAACACTTTGTATACATTCCTACATGAATCATTACAAAGTCAAAGCGAAATGCCTTTTCAAAACATTTGTTTTAAACACACAGAAAGCACAATTTTTAAAGTGATCTAAGAGCCCGTATATAACTACGGATGGAAATGGGTGCTAATACCTTTCCTTTTCATAACCTTCTCCCTTACTCAGAATCTAACGAAGGTCTTTTTCTGTACTTTTTACCTTCCCTTAATTGGATTAAAGAAAAGTCGGTGGCGACTCTTGCTATCCGCACATTTGTGATACAAAAATCTCAAAGTCAGTTCACCGTATTACACCTTCTGGGTCTTGCAAGACAACGGCACCATAATCTTTCACTTCCTTGATTAGAAAAGGACCGGACCACTTTGTCTTAAGTTTTCCCGAAAAAAGTCTCATCCGGGAATTAAACAAGAGGACACTTTTCCCCGGTCGAAACTCCTTATGCTTGATCTATTTGTCATGAGAAACTTTCACTTTTGCCTTGTACCTCCGGTTGGAATGGTATGCTCCATCTCGCATTTCATCCAATTGCACGAGTTGCACTTTTCTCTTATCACCCGCCAAAGAAGGATCAAAATTCAAGAATCGGAGGGCCCATAGAGCTTTGTGCTCCATCTCCACAGGGAGGTGACAAGTCTTGCCATAAACAACCTGAAACGGGGTTAGTCCGATAGGAGCTTTATAGGCGGTTCGATTCGCCCATAAAGCTTTTCATCAATTTTGTGACCAATCTTTTGAAAACCAAGCAGTTTTTCCAAAATCTTTTAATTTCCTGTTTGACACTTCGACTTGACCATTCGCTTGCGGGTGATAGGGAGTTGTCACCTTATGCTTTACCGTATTGTTTCAAAGTTTTTGTATGATGTATTGCAAAAATGCGACCCGCCATCACTAATTAACACAGAGGCACACCAAACCGAGAAAAAATGTTTTCTTTAAAAATTTATAACGGTTTTGGCATCGACCTTCGGTGAAACAATAGCCTCCACCCATGAACACGTAATCAACAGCCACAAGAATGTATTCATTTGAAAGCGATGGCGGAAATGGACCAACAAAATCAATTCCCCAACAATCAAATACCTCGACTTCCAACATATTGTTCAAAGGCATTTCATCCCTCTTGCCTATACCGCCACTTCTTTGGCATTTATCACAACACTTAGCATGAGCATAAGCATCTTTAAATAGCGAAGGCCAATAAAATCCCGATTGTAGGACTTTGGTGGCCGTTCGCAATCCATTATAGTGTCCCCACAAGGAATTGTGACAATGCCAAAGAATGTCTTTGGCTTCCTCATTAGACACACACCTTCTTAACAACCCATCCCTACTCAACCTAAAAACAAAAGGTTCGTCCCAAACATAATACTTAGCATCGGCTAAGAATTTTCGCTTTTCATTCCATGTTAAAGCCTCCGGCATTAATCCCGCGGCTTTGTAATTTGCCATGTCGGCAAACCACGGCCGCTCTTGGATTGCAAACAACTTTTCATCCGGAAACTCCTCCTTCACTTCCTTCTCTTTATCCGTAATGTTCACGTTCACTAGGCGAGATAAATGATCTGCTACCAAATTCTCTGAACCCTTTTTATCTCGTACCTCCAAATCAAATTCTTGTAAAAGAAGAATCCATCGGATTAACCTTTGTTTGGAGTCCGGTTTGGTAAGCAAATATTTAATCGCTGAATGATCCGTTAAAACCACTACTTTTGAACCAATAAGATAAGGACGAAACTTTTCCAATGCATATACAATTGCGAGCAACTCTTTTTCGGTTGTTGCGTAATTAATTTGAGCATCGTTCAAGACTTTGCTCGGATAATGAATAGCATGGAAAATTTTGTTCTTCCTTTGGCCAAGCACGGCTCCCACCGCATAATCACTTGCGTCACACATCAATTCGAAATCAAGTTTCCAATTAGGCGCGGTGATTATGGGTGCATTTATCAAATTTTCTTTCAATTTTTCAAAAGCCATTAAACAATCTCTATCAAATAAGAAGGACTTATCTTTGTTGAGCAAGTTGCTCAAAGGCTTGGCTATCTTTGAAGTCTTTGATGAATCTTGATAGAATCCGCATGTCCTAAAGCTCCGAATGCCTTTGACATTGGTAGGTGGGGGAAGCGTCTCGATCACATCAATCTTTGCTTTATCAACCTCGATTCCTCTTGAAGATATTTTGTGGCCAAGGACAATTCCCTCGGTCACCATGAAATTGCATTTTTCCCAATTCAAGACCAAATTATCCACACACCTCTTCAGGCGGTGTTCAAATTTTCAAGCACATATCAAATGGCGCTCAAAGGCGGAGAAATCATCCATAAAAATTCAATTATTTTCTCAATCAAATCGGAAAATATGGCTTGCATGCATCTTTGAAATGTTGCCGGCGCATTACATAAGCGAAGGCATCGTCTATCTGTGAATATTCAAAAGGACATATGAAAGCCGTTTTCTCGTGATCTTCCGGATTCACTGATATTTGATTGTACCCCGAGTAACCATCCAAGAAGCAATAATATTGTTGACCAGCGAGCCTTTCCAACATTTGGTCCTTCCTTGTTGCTTTGTTAAGCCTTCGGTAGTCGATGCACATTCTCCATCCCGTTACTTTTCTTGTTGGCACTAATTCATCCTTATCATTTGACACAACGGTCAAACCTCCTTTTTTCGGAACCACATGCACCGGGCTCACCCAAGTACTATCCGAGATCGGATAAATCATCCTCGCTTCTAACATCTTCACCACTTCTTTTCGGACAACTTCCTTCATCACCGGATTCAAACGCCTCTGAGGTTGGGCTACCGGTTTGTACTCTTCCTCCATCATGATGTTATGCATACAATAGGTTGGGCTTATGCCTTTCAAATCGGCTAAAACCCGACCAATCGCATTTTTGTTAGACTTCAAGACTTGAATTAAGCTTCCCTCCTCCTTCTCCGATAATGTATTACTAATGATTACGGGTTTCTTACCTCCCTCCTCAAGAAACACATACTTCAAGTAAGATGGTAGTGCTTTTAACTCAAGCTTTGGCTCTTCATCTTTAGGGTCATTTTTCAAAATTTCCACTTCTTCCTCCCATGGGTGCATTTCCTTGGAAATATCCATTCCTTCCAAACACTCCTCAAGATCTCTACCATCATCATCATCATTCATTTCTTGGGTTGCTTCCTCGATAACATCAATTTTGAAACAATCTTTCTTATCAATTGGATGCTTCATTGCTTCAAAAAGATTAAAGCAAATTTCTTCATCTTGAACCCTTACCTTCATTAAACTGTCATCAATGTCAATCATCATTCTAGCCGTCTTCATGAATGGACGGCCTAGAATTAGAGGTGCATCCACATCTTCCTCCATATCTATCACAACAAAGTCAACCGGGAAAAAGAATTTGTCCACTTTTACCAACAAGTCTAGAGCTACACCATGTGGGCGAGTAATAGACTTGTCCGCTAATTGCAACGTCATTTTTGTAGACTTTAATTCAATCTCCTCCAACCTCTTTACAATGGATAATGGAATCAAATTGATACTTGATCCCAAGTCAATTAATCCTTTGCCGACATAGACATCCCCAATGGTAACGGGCAAGGTTACATGCCCCGGATCACTTTCCTTTTTTGGAATAGTGCGTTGAATTATTGCACTACAACTTGCATCAACCATTATAGTTTCTGGATCCGTGTACCGCTTCTTTTTTGTCAATATGTCCTTCATGAATTTTGCATATTTCGGCATTTGCTCTAATGCCTCGGTGAATGGAATATTTATTTGCAATTGCTTAAAAATATCCATAAATAGAGCATAGTGCTTAGCATCATCCTTTTTAGAGGGAAGGTGAGGATAAGGTAAGTTTCTTAATGGAAGAGTGACTTCCTTCTCCTTTCCCTTTCTCATTTTCTTCTTCTTTTCCTCCACTTTCTCCTTTTCAACTACACCATTCTCATTTTCATTTTCGACTACAACATCATTTTCAACTAAATCATCCTCCACATCAACATCATTATTTTTTTTCAACTACAACCTCATCATCTTTTTCAACTTCTACCTCCTCCACTACTACTTCTTCATCCTTCTCCATTTGATCTTTTCTCTCCACTACTTTCTTTTTCTTTTCAACAACTTTCTTTTTCTCATCACAAACTCTACCACTCCTAGTTGTAATAGCTTTGCAATGCTCCTTAGGATTTGCTTGAGTAGTTGGAGAAAATGAGGTCGAAGCACTTTGGTCGGAAATTTTCTTTGCTAATTGCCCCATTTGAGTTTCCAAATTCTTGATAGATGCCTCCGTGCTCTTTTGGTTTGCCATAGAAGCTTGCATGAATTGAGGTAGAGTGTCTTGAATGTTGGAAGATCTCACTTGATTTTGAGGTTAATTTTGAGGTTGAGCTTGGTTTTGATTTTGAGTTTGGTACGAATTTTGCCTAGCTTGATTGTTGTTGTCTTGTCTCCACCCGCCTTGATAACCTTGGTTACCTCTTTGTTGGTAACCTTGGCCTTGATTTTGATAAGGATAAGGAGCTCATTGTTGGTATCCTTGCCCTTGGTTGGCCATATAATTTGCTTCTTCATTTTCCGGAGGACAAAATCCGGTTTTGTGATCCCCCTTACACAATTCACAACAAGCAATTTGTTGAGTTTGCTTGCTAGATGTTCCTTGCATCTCCATGATTTGTTGCGGAAGCCTTGCCATTTGTTTTGTCAATTCTTCAACTTGTTTCACAAACAATTTGTTTTTCTAAGTGCTTCGTGACTAGAGCCAATTTCAAGAACTCCCGTTTTTACTTGCGCACCTCCTTGATCATGTTGAGTTTGGTGGTCATTCCTCCCCATCTTCTCAATTATTTGAATTGCTTCATATGGTGTTTTTGCCATCAAAGAACCTCCCGCCGTAGCATCCAACAACAATTTGTGTTGAGGTTGGAGACCATTTCGGAAGATATGAATTTGGGTGAGCTCGTCAAAACCATGGCTAGGACACTACCTAAGCATAGACTTATACCTTTCCCAAGCCCTATTCAAAGGCTCGTTTACTCCTTGTGAAAATACCGAAATTGCGGTTTTTGCCTCCATGAAACGTGATTGAGGAAAAAATCTTTCAAGGAATTTTTCCTCCAACACATTCCAATTTGTCATTGTCTCTTGTAGTTGGTCGAGATACCAATCCTTTGCTTTTCCCACTAAAGAATGAGGGAAAAGCCTTTGAAAGTATTGCTCCTCTTGGTCTTCCGGAGCCCCGGCCGCTCCCGCGATCTCATAGAACTTAGTAAGGTGGATGTAAGGATCCTCATGGTCATGGCCATTAAAAGGACTTTCATAAAGAAGTTGGAGCAAGCCCGTCTTCATCTCCGTGAACCTTGCATTTGCTTGGCGAGCAAATTGAGCGGTGTGACGAGGGCTATTTACACAAGGCCCCATCGGTGGTGGTGGTGGTTGATTTTCCGCCATAATGACTTCTCCTAACACGGGTGGTGTAGAAGAAGTAGATGATTCTCCTCTTTCTTCTCTTTCTTTCCTTTGCCTAGCTAGTCTTTTCCTTCTTTTAGCACTACTATTAAGTCTTCTTGCCGTCCTTTCAATTTCGGGATCGAAAAGGAGTTGATCGGCCGGAACACTTCCTCGCATAAACTAATTCCTGAAAAAGTCTAGCCACATAAAAGAAACAAAGAGGGATTAGTAGAAAAATATCTTAAAACACACAACTATTGCGATACTAGCAATATCAAACGCCAATCCCCGGTATGGCGCCATTTTGTTGTAGGAATATTCCGCGAACAAGTATTTTTAATTATCGATTCCACAGGGATTGGTGTATATTGTAGTCTTTCAATAGAAAAGCGTATTTTAAGATTAAAGTAACCAAAGGGTTTGTTTTCTAAGCTACTCGTATCATGAAATTCCAAGCAAATAACTAAATTAGTCTTTTCAAAAGAGAGTTATGGTTTGGATTCAAGAGAGTTGGAGTTTGTTTTCAATTGATGGAAGCATGTCAAGATTAGTTTCATTGACCTAATTTCATATGCATTCTATTAATCAAGTGATGAACTAGTTTGATGATTTCTATAAATACATATCCTCTCAATCTTATTGATTTCTCACCAAGATTGTGAGTTTTATCATGTTAATCCTTGAATGATTTCTCACCACAACTATTGACATGATAAACATTAAGCTCAATACTTGTAAACACTAACACACAAATCTATTTATAGCATTTGTTCATTAGTGGATGAATATCCTAGGTCTACTTTGAAGCATCCTTTTTCAAACAAGATTCAAAGCATAAAAAGATGAAGAACAAAGATATTCAACTATATTAATCATCAACCATGTTCATACACAAATGGATTAAAAGAAATACATACTTAGTTAGATCAACTACCTCTAATCTTGACACAAAAAGAACTTAGCCACACATTTCTATGGTTGCTTTGCTCACAAGATTGTTGGAGGAGATGATGAACATTCAAGAATCAAGAGGAAAAACTATGTTTTTCTTACAAATTCTATGCCCTAATTTTTACAACAATGAAAAATAATGATGATGAAGTGAAGCTCCCTTGCCTAACACACCAAAAGCCACCTGGAAATGATGGAGTTGGTGGCCAAAGAGGTGAAAGCATGGGTCTGTCCTTTTTCTTTTTTTCGCAGACCGCACTAAGCCCGGTTATTCGTGGTTCATCTTTAACTAGCGCGACCTGAAGCATGCTTCTTCTTCCAAAAGTTCATTCAAAAAGAATCATCCCAAAAGCTCTTCAAGTGTCCTTGAATCCAAGCTTGAGAGAATCAATATTAAAAACCTACAATTTAAAAGTAAACTAAGTTAAATAATATATTATAAACAAAAACTAAATATAACATAATTAAACCAAAATACTAGAATAAATACTACTAATTAATTAAAAAGACATTGTTAAGGACCACAAAATCATGTACAAAGTAGCTACAATTTGGTCCTTAACAATGCTTAAAACATATTCGTGCACAAAATGAAGCCAAAACGATCAATCGTCGCTCTAACGGTTAGCTACCATGAGATCCTAATTATATGACTCAATTAAGGGTTCTAAACCAAAGCGTCAAGTACCTAAACATGCCAACATATTATTCAAGAGGTTAGTTGAGGGTTAGAACAAGTATTAGACATTATATACAAAGAAAATCAACAACACAAATGTATGTGTGTGTAGTGTACAAAAAGATTCACTTCGACACTTTTCGAGTCAAAAAACACCATTATGGATAAATATGAAAAGTGAACCAAAACACAAGGCATAAGCTAAAGAAAACAATCAAAATGATTTATCAAAAATATCGGAAGCTATGCACACGCGTACGGTTTCAAAAATGCGGACGGTTCGGTCAAATCTTGTTCAAAGATATATTTTCGCCTAAAGGTCAGCAGCTCCCAGAATTGACCGAAACATGTCCAAATCAAGAAACCGTTCGCGTGGAGAGCTTGGAATGGCTCGAGAAACATGATTTACATTAAGAAAAGTCAAAAAAACTCATTACGGATCAAAAGTTAGAGCCAAAACAAATATTATGTCCAACTTTATCAATTTTCAAAGTGTCATGTTATTTTCCACCAAACTCAAATAAACTTGTTTCCAATGTGTTTTAGTGGTATTTAGATGAATAAAAATGCAAGTGTATATGATATCATGTGCAAGTGATATATACTCAATGAAATACTACCTAAATGCTATGCAAACATGTAAGAATGTTGAAAGAAATTAGATGTGCAAAGTGGTAAAGTGTTGTGAAAAGTGAAATTTCAACATATTTTCATGTCATCAAAGTTGAACAACACCACATCAAATTAGTTAAACTATCTTACATACAAATGCATGGATATGCAAAGATGCAATTTATGTCATAATGTATGAATTCAAGTGTGTCCATGTGAGTTGTGTGCAATGTATAGGTGTAGTGCAAGTGTACCTAAAAACTAGGTGTTAGTTCCTACATTTCAACATAATTTCAATGCACGAAATAAGCCTCAAATTAATGATTCAATGCATGTCAAAGAATTTATATATTACTTGATGCATGATCATATACTTTGCGATCCATAATGCTCACAAAAAGTACCTAAATACAATGCAAAGTCACTACACAAGTGTAGGTGTGTGTAGTGTGTAAAAAGTTTCACACCGACACCTTTAAGGCTCCAAAAATGGATCAAGATCAATGAATTCGACAAAACAAACGCTATAATCGGAATCCACACGGAATTTGCAAGCAATTTCAATATTCAATTTCAAGAAATTCAACAATTGAAAAATCGATTGAAATAAGCACTTAAGTAAATAAGCACTTACTTGTACTTGAAGCTTTGAGTTGAAATTGATGAGGAAAATCTTGTAATTCTCCAAGAAAATACCAAATCAAAGTTGAATTGGTGATAATAAGAGAGGAGAATCTTGAATCCTTGAAGAATTGATGAAGAGGAAAACTTCAACTCTTCACCTCGACACCTTGAACGCTCTTCAATGTTCTTGATTGATGAAAAACTTGATTTGATCCTTGAGAATTGAGAGGGAATAGAAGATTATGGAGCTGTACCGGAGAAGGAGAGAAGAAGAAAAAAAATAAGAAAAAGTTTTCCGGCACGGTGGTTTTTGGAATTCCGGTGGTGGTTGTTGGTGGTTGTGCAACTTTGAGTTAAGAGAGAATTGAGAGAGAAAAGTGAGAGCTCTTGGGTCAAATTTAACAAATGATTCTCTCTACCCAATTTTGTGAGTGGTAAAATATATTTATAAACTTTTGGCACTGCTCCCATCTCGTTTCGATAAAAAACAAGCGAGATATGATTTTTTGAAGTTCGTGTACCAGATGAAATTTGCTCGGTTCAGCTCAAAATTACGTCCGAAGAATAAAATACTGGTCTTAAACGATGAGGAATCAGCTCCCGAGTTGTAAATGAAAGTTGTAGAAGGGTTCGATACGGAATTTTAGAAATCGACCCCACTCAATTTCGAGTTTCCAGCTAAGAGATATGAACTTTTTAGTGGGCAGAACACACGGTTCAGCACTAAAATTCAGTTTAATCCTCTTGAGATATTGAATTTTTCGGGGACCTTCCTCACATAATTTGCTTCCGGATTTCAAACAAAAGTTGTAGATAAAAATGAGAGGGATGAGTCAGTCAAAATTCATCAGAAAATACCTGAAGAGCTGTGAGATACACTCTCTGGAGTGCCTGAAACACACTGAAAACCCAAAATCCACTTTATTGAGAAATAAGCGAATAAATTCATTTTTTCTTGTCGAAATGACCTCCAACCTGAACAGATAAACTGGAGGATATATTGATATGATTCCAGAGATTGTGGAACCAAGCCAAAATAGCTTCCTGACCAAAAATCTTGCAAATAGATGTACGAACCGAGAAACATTGATTCTTGGCTCAAAATGATCAGAGATAGCTGAAAGCACGCTGTTTCTTTCGTACTTGGGATGTTTTGAACCTGGTAACCCCATGATCAATGATATGCATGCACCTATATGTATGTTTATGCAATTGAATTATAATCCAGAAATACGGAAAAGAATAGGGCGAATTTTAGGGTACAACAGCTGCCCCTATTCAATCTTCTTCGACCAGAGGGTGAGATTGGCGCAAACCTTTCGAACACTCAAGGTGGGAGAGGATTGAATACTTAAATGAACCGTAAAATTCGCACTCTGAATGTGAGCGGAGAATTATTATATTTTGGATTTTCTGTTTGAACATATACACTAGAGAGACAAAAGGAGGACACACTTATACCAACGAACTCGGGCATTCCGCTCACGAGAACATTTGTATTGAAGCGACCCACCAGGGATGATGAAGAGAGACACCCATGAAAGAGCGACTCAATGTGGATGGGAAATAAAGGAGACAAATTCATACGAACGAACTCGGACATTCCGCTCACGAGAACAATTATATTGAAATGACCCATCAAGGATGATGTATAGAGATATGAAGAGGGCAAACGTATACATGCAAACTCAACAAATGAATTGGACGTCGGGAGAAGACGAGCCAACCGGAGGAGGAAATCACCGGGAGAAGGTGAAATTCAACCAAAGAGAAAATTTCGGGAGAAGACAAAATTCTCAAAGAGAACACCGGGAGAAGGCGAACTCAACAAAATAATTGGACGTCGGGAGAAGACGAGCCAACCGGAGGAAGAAATCACCGGGAGATGGTGAAATTCAACCAAAGAGAAACGTCGGGAGAAGACGAAATTCTCAAAGAGAACACCGGGAGAAGGCAAACTCAACAAAATAATTAGACGTTGGGAGAAGACGAGCCAATCGGAGGAAGAAATCACCGGGAGCAGGTGAAATTCAACCAAAGAGAAACGTCAGGAGAAGACGAAATTCTCAAAGAGAACACCGGGAGAAGGCGAACTCAACAAAATAATTGGACGTCGGGAGAAGAAGAGCCAATCTAGAAAATACCACCGGGAGAAGGTGATACTTTACCCAAGAGAATGTCGGAGAAGACAAGACTCTAAAAAGGGGAACACCGGGTGAAGTTGAACTAACTGGAGAAGAAACCACCGGGAGAAGGTGAAATCTACACCAAAGAGAAACGTCGGGAGAAGACGAAATTCTCAAAGAGAACACAAGGAGAAGGCGAACTCAACTATCAAGGATAAACATCGAGAGACGATGATTACCTGACAAACTAGAAGGAATGTCGGGAGAAGACGAACCTATCTAGAAAATACCACTGGGAGAAGGTGATACTTTACCCAAGAGAATGTCGGAGAAGACAAGACTCTAAAAGGGGGAACACCGGGTGAAGGTGAAATAACTGGAGAAGAAACCACCGGGAGAAGGTGAAATCTACACCAAAGAGAAACGTCGGGAGAAGCGAAATTCTCAAAGAGGCAGGGAGAAAGCGAACTCAATGTCGAGATAAACATCGGGAGCGATGATTACACGACAAACTAGAAGGAACATCGGAGAAGACAAACCTATCTAGAAAATACCACGGGAGAAGGTGATACTTTACCCAAGAGAATGTCGGAAGACAAGACTCTAAAGGAGCACCGGGTGAAGGTGAACTAGCGGAGAAGAAACCACCGGGAGAAGGTGAAATCTACACCAAAGAGAAACGCCGGGAGAAGACGAAATTCTCAAAGAGAACGCCGGGAGAAGACGAACTCAATTGCCAAGGATATAAACATCGAGAGACGATGATTACTTGACAAAATAGAAGGAATGTCGGGAGAAGACGAACCTATCTAGAAAATACCACCGGGAGAAGGTGATACTTTACCTAGGAGAATGTCGGAGAAGACAAGACTCTAAAAGGGAGCACCGGGTGAAGGTGAACTAACTGGAGAAGAAACCACCGGGAGAAGGTGAAATCTACACCAAAGAGAGACGTCGGGAGAAGACAAGACTCTTGAAAAGAACGCCAGGAGAAGGCGAACTCAACTGTCAAGGATAAACATCGGGAGACGATGATTACCTGACAAACTAGAAGAAATGTCGGGAGAAGACGAACCTATCTAGAAAATACCACCGGGAGAAGGTGATACTTTACCCAAGAGAATGTCAGAGAAGACAAGACTCTAAAAGGGAGCACCGGGTGAAGGTGAACTAACTGGAGAAGAAACCACCGGGAGAAGGTGAAATCTACACCAAAGAGAGGCGTCGGGCAAAGACAACACTCTCGAAAATGAGCACCGGGTGAAGGGGTGAACTCGACAGAGGGGTAAGGCGTCGGGAAGGCAGGCTACCCATAGAAAGAGTGCTTGGAAGAAGACTTTCTAAAGAGCACCGGGAGAAGGTGAACTCAAGAAATAGGAAGAACGCCGATTGAAGGCGAACCCTAACAACAAAGAGAACATCGGGTGAAGATGAACTTAATATTATGAAGAACGCCAGGAGAAGGCGAACACAAACAACAAAGAGGCCATCGAGTGAAGATGGACTTATTAATAGGAGAATTCGGGAGAAGGCAAACCCTAACAACAAAGAGATCATCGGTGAAGATGAACTTAATAATATGAAGAGCATGCATGAGAAGGTGAACATAAACAACAAAGAGGACATCGGGTGAAGATGGACTTGATAATATGAAGAACGGCAAGAAAAGGCGACCACAAATAACAAAGAGGACATCAGGTGAAGATGGACTTAATAAGGGAAGAGAAACATTTGCACAAAGATGAACTCACAAAGGAGAGGACGTCGGGCGAAGACGAACTCTCAAGGGAATGAGACCGATCGAGAGGACTCTAACAAAGATTTCCACCATGTCGGGCTTTAAAAAGGTGCACGCAACGCACAATAACTATAATATCCCTCAGGCCAAAGGCGGGGTATAATTCTTCAAGAGTGGCAATTATCTGAATTACCACACACCAAGTATGGATACTCAAATACTTGAAAAGTAAGAAAGGTTATACACCGACTCTTACTCACACTCTAATGACGATACAAATATGGGTAACATAACCGAAGGACTTGCATAAGCAAGGAAAATCTACGACTTACTGGGGAAAAAGGAAACATCTATACAAAGATGCACTCACAAAATAAAGAGACCGACTGAAGTAGACTCTAACAGAAGGTACATGCAAAAGCACAAGAACTATAATATCCCTCAGGCCAAAGGCGGGGTATAATTCTTCAAGAGTGGCAATTATTCGAATTATCACACACCAAGTATGGATACTCGAACACTTGAAAAGTAAGAAAGGTTATACACCGACTCATACTCACACTCTAACGGAGATACAAATATGGGTAACATAACCGAAGGCTTGCTACGCAAGAGAAGTCTACGAATTACTGGGGAAAGGGTAACACGACCCGACTTGACTGAAATAAAGAAAGTCACAAAAGACTCCACTGGAAAGAGAATGAATTCCCATAAGACACTCAATTTAAAGTGACGATTAGGGAAGCAGAAATCCGTTAAAAAAACTTGAGGGTAAAACACAGAGATTTTTTATTTCTTCTGGATGAATACATAATTGGCAAACACTTAATATGCATGTTTGAACTTTTATGGCATAATGCTTCCCAATCAATGGAATGTTATGCGTTTAAGGTAGATGCAATGTAATGAATGCATGCTTGAATGATTGAATGAGAAGTAGTAATATCGGTGATCGGCTACTGAGAAGCCATTAACATCTAAGAGAGAGGTACCACTGGGGAGTGGAATTTAGAGAACACTTGCAAAAATAAATTGCAATTCCAATACGGGAAGCGTTCTTCACTTGGGGAGAATCGAATTAGACTTCAACCAATCTTACTTCCTAGGGAGAGAGTCATTACTCTTCATTGAAGATACAGAAAATTTCTCTAGAGAATTCTTCCACTCTCATTGGGGAATTTGGAGACTTCATGGGGAATTCCGAAAGAAACTTTGCTGGGGAACACAACCTCATGGGGAAATTCGCAAACATCTGCGAGTAACCATTAGCATCTTGAATAAATCAAATAGCATTAGACTTCATCGGGGAATCAATCCTTCCGTGGGGATATGAAGTTTTCAAACCAAGAATCCACCGGAGAGAACATAACAATTTTTGTCTCGAAGAATAAAGATCTCAATAGCAAGACCACACTGGGGAGACTTCAATTGGGGAATGCACATCAGTGTAAAAAATACCGGAACAGATGAATGATTAATCTTCACTGGGAAAGAGAAATCTGGTTCGGATAGAAAGCTCCATTGGGGAATACATTCAGATATCCAACTCCACTGGGGAAACAAATATTCTTGTCTCAAGATAGTTGATTTGAGAACAAAACTCTCGAAGATGCTCAGAATAACTTCACACGGAGGAGTGCGACTTACACCAGGGAATAAAATCAATTGACCGGGGCGCAATTCACAATGGGAACTTTGATGTGACAAGGCACTTCTCACTGGAGAATACAATAACAATTCATATGCTAAACATACTCACTGGGGATATCAACCCTAAGTCAACGGTTCAAACACCATCTTCATTGAGAATAAAAGCGATAACCTTCTATTGAGGATGATTTGAGAATTCGATGGACATTCACTGAGGAATTTCTCCTGGAATAGGTATCAACAAACTCACTGGGGATTTACCTGAGATTGGTACCCATAACTTGCACTGGGGATTATGATAATGTCAATGTCTCGAAGTGTGTATCATTGGGGAACTATCAACTCATCAAATCCTTCTGGCGATAAATTCTGCTTAAGAATCAAACTCACTGGGGATAAGCCTCAACCAACATCAAGACTTATACTGGGGAGTACGACAATATCAATATGTTGAAGCACAAATCACCGGTAACAAAATCAGTCCATCAGGGACTTTCTGTAAATGAATTCTGCTTGAGAATTAGCTTCACAGGGGATGAACCTAGATTAAGGTGTATTCTTCATTGGGGAAAAGGGACTTCACACTGATAACCCATCACGTGAATTTAAGTTGCAAGTCATAACAATATCTCCAAGCACAGAGTGAATTACAAAGAGACAGCTTGCCCCTGCATCTTCGGATTCTGAAAAGATTCTCCTCTGATCAACAAATTCTTGAAGAGATTAAATCTTGACGTAAATGCCCCACTTTAACTGAAAATTTGAGGATATAATCGACTTGAATGCCCAAATTACTCATCAATTGAGATTTATGAATCTCGACATAACTTGGATTGGTCATCACTTTGAGAGTTATTAGAATCTCGGCGTGCGCCAGGTTTAATCACTCGACCCAGGTAATTTCTCAAAGAGACTCACAAATTTTGAAGACCAAACCTTATCAGGGTAATTGTCTTATATCTGGAATGCAAGCTAACACACAGTTATGCTTCTCAACATGATCTGCTTCATACTCAAACATATACTTTAAGCAATCTACCCCTTGGGAATAACTACAAATGATACACCATAGCTCAACAGAAACATCTAGGCAATAGAAACTTGCATACAATTTATTTCAAATCAATCTTCAAATTCATCTTCTTATACTCAACGGAGTCGATGGAAAGCATGCCCCAGATTAGGAACATTCTTCAAAAAATGGTTCAATCTTCAACACATCCCTGAAGCAGTTTGCCTCTCGGGATAATCAAGTTTTCCATCTGATGCTCATTATGCAAGCTTATTTGATGTTTAAAGACTTATTCATATGCAAAGAATGTTTTATTCTATGAATGATAATTCTAATGCAAAACATATGCTTGTCTTGAAATTAAAAACATTTATCGAAAAGATGTCAAAACATCGAATTTTTGGTCAAAGAAAATAAAAAAAGATGGAGTGATACCAACTCAAAATTTTAGCAAGCCTCCTAGGAGTCAGGATACCGTACTCTTGTTACAGTCTAGCTTTCAAATTAACCCTTGCTTCAATTAGGACTTTTAAGGGTTATAACGTGGCCTGGTTCACGGTTTTAGAAAAAAGGATTTTTAGGCTCAAAATATTTGGAACATGGTAGTCACTCACCTCTTTCAGTTAGTATTTGATCACACAACCTTGTTCTTTGATTTGCAATACCATACTCTTTCTTTTCTTTTCTTTACTTTTTCTTTTTTCTTTATTATCTTTTTTCTTCTCTTTTTTTGAACAAGTCGTGTGAAACTAAGTCATTCGACTCTTTGTTAAGGTGTGACTACCTTATTCTTTGATGGACAAGGAATACCCATTGGGGTTTTGCCATTTTCTTCGACCTCTTAATAAATGAAGGATAACAATTGCGGTTGATCCTTGAATATACTCTCCTGATGAAATTTAAATGCTCGATCAGGTTAATTGAACACTACCCCGCCCCGGGTTAAAAATTGAGGGTTTTTTTAATAGAAAAGAAACTCCTACTTCAAGACTCAAAGGGGTTAACAAGGGTTTCACTTCCTTATATCTCCGGTGTTTGGGAATTTGAAACAATGCATGTACATCATCAACAAGGTTTTTATTCGAAGGCAATACCATTTGAGATTCTTGGTATATGGTTCATCATCCTCCCTACAGAGGTTTTGCTTTATTCACAAGACTTGAGCATCAAAAGCATTTAAAAATAATTAAGAATGAATACGAATGGATCAATTCAAGACAAACATATTCAATGCATTATGATTAATATTCAAAAATGAACAAGTTTTGCATACAAGTAAGTAATGAACATACAAGAAATGTTACAAATGAGAATGCAAAATAAAACTGGAAATTTCCATCATTGAGGAGAGTAGTCTTCGAATGGACTTATTGCTTTAGACGATGCATTTTGAAGTCTTGACATTCAATGAATCAAAGGAGCACCTGTGACACCCCAAATTAATTCGAATATTAAATGATTAGGAATTTAATTATTTATTTAATTAAAGGCTTAAGTATTAATATTTTCGGATTTAATTGGATTAACTAGAGAAAAGAAGAGTTGGTGGTGTGAGGAGTAAGTAAAGGGTGTGAGTGGTAAAGTACTCTACTTTACTAGTTACTAATTATTTATTTTATTGGAATAAATAAAAGGAGTATTAAAAGGATTATAAAAAGGAAAAGAAGGAAAGAAGGTCTTTTTCACGTAGAATTGGAGAAGAGAGGAAAAAGCCAACGCCGAGGAAATCGAAGATCATCGCGAGGTAAGGGGTGATTCCATTCAATTTTAATGCCTTATGGGTTTTGGGAATCAACTGGATGATTGGGTACATTAGGAAATTCGATTTGGAGTAATATAGGTTTGTAGGATTAAACCCTATTTGTGTCGGATTGTAGGTCGGAAACCATTAGTGTGTCAAATAATAAATAGGAATGATGAAATAATGTTGTTTGATGTTATAATGGTGTAAAATGGATGTATTTTGGTGTTTCTCATGTTGCAATTCGTATGGGAATGTTTGGAAGTGATTTGGAATGGGTAAATCTTTGTCAAAATAGCGGTTTTGTTTACGGTCGTGGGAACCGGTTCCCGGTGGGAAGGAACCGAGTTCAGTGTAAACTTTCAAAAGCGGCAATTTTATGCGTAGGAACCGGTTCGGTGGGGTAGGAACGGGTTCCGTACAAAATTCAGTGACTTTTCAAAAGTGGGAACGGGTTGTCGGTGGGAACCGGGTTCCTGTATTGAGTTCAAAATACTTAAACTTCAAAATTCATATTTTCTAAACCGTAACTCCGATTCGAGTGCCGTTTTCGGCATTATTTCTTAAATTTAAAATGCTATCTTTTAGAAAGGGAAAAATATTATTTTGCTAAAATTATTTTAAAAAGATCCGAGCTTCCGATTTTGAAAAGTGTGGATAGTTAAGGATAATGGGAAATTATTATGAGTGGTCTGAGTTATCAGGTGAGAACTAATGCTTACAATATTATGTTGATTATTCATTGCGATTGAATGTAATACATTGGTGATTGGCATTATGTGAATTATGTTGATATCATAATCTGTGAATTGATGTTGCATGCTTTTATGATGCATGCATAAACATTTGTTAATTGGTTCATTCCCATTGTGCGGGTAATTTGTGAGCCAATAAACTTACCGACATTTAGAGTGAGTGTACATGACATTGAGGTATCTGATTTGTGTGAATGAAAGACATGTTGTGCTGTTGATTGTGTGCATGATTGTTGAGAATATCATGTTTTGGATTTGATTCAATTATGATGGTTTGATGCATTTCATAGACTGATTAAATGTTGCATGCTGGTGTTGTGCATGCATATGCATTTTTGGTGAAGTTGATTCCCATTGTGTGGAATTTGACTTGTATAGCCGTTAACCGTACCCAGTGGATAGTGGTGGTTAGGCTGGATTCTTGACTCAATGGTGTGCGGCGAATCGATGATTCTTTGTCCGGTTGATGATGGATCGGTGTGGGTGAACTCGGTTCACGTTTGGTACCACATGCATAGTCTGCATTGCATATGGGATTGTAACATGCTAGGATGGTTTCCAGTGTTGCAATTTTCATTGTTTGTTATATTTACATGTTCATTGTGTGAGATGTATTTGTGAATCGTCTATGATTATGCCTTTGGATAATGGACTAATGTATTCAATTATTCCGTTGTATTTAAAAACGTATAATGAATTATATATTGGATAGAAATCTCACCCTTACTTTAATGATTTCAGATTTGAAGTGATTAGCTGCTTGGAATCAGTGAGGATAGCTTCTAGAGTCGAGTCATTAGTTAATCCGCGTGTCAGTGTCGTGCTCTAGTAGATGTAACACTGGGGAAACGTTTGATTGAGATTCTTTTGGATATTAAATATTAGTTTTGATTGATGTTTCAGTTTATTGTCCTGGAATAATTATGAACGACGTATTCAGGAGTTGTTATGTTTCATTTCATTGTTAAACATAACTTTTGGTTTATTTATTTAATGATTTTCTTTAGTGAAAGCATGACATCTGTTTGGTTATAATTTTGAAATATATTAAAAATTGTGATGCCTCTTGATATGTGTTATATACTCTGATTATTAAATTATAAATCGCGGGTAATTAGAAGGGGTGTTACAACACCCAAATCTGACCATCTGGTGTAAAACCGATAACCTTTGCATCAAGAAGATCTTGCAATTTATCTCTCAAGGATTTACAACCTTCCGGATGGATCATACAATCTTCACGAATACCACAACACGGAATACACCCAGTCTCAACAAATGCTCTTTCACAAAGGATAAAGGAGCTGTCATCAGCTTTACATCCTTAACAGGTTCAAACTTCCATCCTCATCAATAGCATTGACAATAGCATCAGCATGAGTTGGTAATGGTTGTTGAATAGCATTAGGTGTTGGTCTTTGGTCGAAGTTAAAGCCTCGAGAATCAAGTAAGTCGCACGCGTGCTTGAAAGCCATACAATTCTCAATAGTATGCCCTTGCAGTTAGAATGGAAGGCGCGCGGCGTTAGCCTTGTGTTGGCAACTTATTTGGATCCACTTTCCAAGTATGCAATTCAATCAACTTTAGTTTCATAAGATGAGAAAACAATTCAGTATAATACATCGGGAGAGGATCAAATTTCCTTGGCACCTTTGGTCGTCGTTGACTATCTTGCTTGGGAGCATAAGTTTGCTTTTGAGGCGCAGCAGCAGCCGAAATAGTCACATCTGTAATTAGGGTAACATTAATTTGCACACTCAAACCTGTGGGAGTAAGCAGAATTATCCCTTCATCAAGTAAATCCTGAACTTTATGTTTCAATGCCATACAGTTCTCAGTATCGTGACAAGGTGCCCCAGAATGGAAATTACACCTAGCATTTTCATCATAATCACGCAGAAGCTTTCCATGCATCGTGAAAATTCGAAGCTCAACCAACTGAAACTTAAGTAATTGAGGAAGTAACTAAGCATATACCATCGGAATGGGATCAAATTGCCTCTCAGGTTGCGACGACCCTGGTTGATGAGCTTTAACCTTTGGATCTTTCTGAGCAACAGAAATTGGTTCTGGACGAGCATACCCCAGAACACAAGGTGGTAGGGTAGATGTAAGCTCTGATTCAAGACTTGAAGAATCCCCCAAAGTATAAGGAGGAATATAAACTCTTGTTGCGGAAGCGGGTGCAGGTTTGTCTTCCTTTCTCGACACAGTATTCAACATTTCCATAACCAAACTCAACTGAGTCTTCAACTGACGATTCTCTTCCTTCAGGATTTCTTGTCCACTGACCAAATCTTGCATGTATAGCATCAAGAACGCCACATGTTATTTCATTTCCTCCAATTCCCCACAAATTTGTTCTATCACTCAATTCTGATCACATAGTGGTGAGAAGTCAAGATTTGCAATTCTGCAACGAAAATACTAGGTCTGAATAAGAGGAATCCCCCAGTTTCGAACACCTGTTATGAATTCATGAAATGAATGAATATGAAGGTTAGATATGTACATTTATGTTTCTGACATTTCTTTTAAAAGAATAAACATGTTATGCAAGTGCATTGACCATGGGTTCAAATTTTCAGCATAACAACGAGTTGCATCTGTACAATCCGTTGAATAACAACTGCATAATCTCTGAACAAGCTGAATATCACATGATCCAAGGTTCGACACCAATTCAAAGTACCATGAAGAAAACAAGTCTGAATATCATAAGATCAAAGGTCCGACATTATTTCAGAACATCATAGAAAATACTAGAAAACCAGGTGTCAAGAACCAAGTATCATAAGCCACAAGGTCATCAATAACAGAACGTCATATAAGGACCAATACAATCACCATCAGAATAAATAGTCACCATCAGAATATAGTCACCATCTGAATAAATAGTCACCATCAGAACATAGTCACCATTTGTACCTGTAATAATCATGATCCCACCCCGCTCACAGGTGAAACTAAGGCTTGGGTAAAGTCAAGGTAACTCCGGGATCTAGTTCTCCTAGAGAAACTACCATCATAACACCCACGTGAAGATGATATCCCCCTGATTGAACCTCCTCTGAAGCATGGACGACATGCCAAACTACAAGATCTACATTCGATATCTGACATGTTCTACTCTACTCCTAGGTGTCCTATGTGTCTCTTGGTCGGGGTATGGGGCCTTTTACCTCTTGTAACTCCTACCCAATCAATAGAATAACCTATACAGCAGCCCAACCAGTATATGAAAGCAGTAAATATGTCACATAGAATGCAATGCAAGCATACAAAGGATGTTACGATAAAGCAAGTAAATAAATAAGCAAGTAAATAAACACCCAATAAACATGAAAATAAAAGCTAGGATCAACTCCTGATCGGACCAGCAAGAGGTCTGTATGATCCCCAGCGAAGTCGCCAGCTGAAACAACCAGCTGAACATCATCCGATAACTATATCAATGAAGTCGCCATCGAACATTTTTTATCTCACGAAAGGAGAAAGGTGAACGCATCGCGAAAACCTAAAAGGGATAAGACACGGTCTTGCGACCGAGAGATAGGGTAAGGGAATCTATTACGCGAAGGGAAGGTATTAGCACCCCACACGTTCGTAGTACTCTACAATATCCACTTCTATTTTCAATCTAATGGGTGTGTTTATATCTATTTACTGCTTAATCACTATATTTGTATGCTAAAAGAGAATGCATGTGAAAGAAATGAAAAATAAAGAAAACACGGGGAAAAGAAGGAAGTATTTACAAAGTTTGCTCGATCGAGCCCCGTGACAAGATGCCTACGTATTCCCTCGTGCAATGGGAAAGTCAGAGCGCCGTAGTTCGGCTCACATGTTTTGGTGGGTTATGTGTTTTTTACTTATACAAAAGAATTTTAAACACAAAAAGAAAATCCCGTAGGCAAAAAAAAGAGTTTGCATTGGTTGGTTGTTTTTACCTTGAAAAAAGGAGTTTGAACCATTATTAAGTGTTTTAATTTGCAAAAGGAAAAACAAAACAAGTTTTAATCTTATTACATGCATGGATGCAAAATAAAATGGAAAACAATCAAGGGAAACTATCTAATGATATCCCTAATGTCATCATGCATGGATTACAACCTAAGGTTTAACTCAAATCGCTACCTAAGGTAGATTCAAGAAATCCTAAGGGAACATGGCAAAGGTTTACAACCTAAATCTATGTCTATCCCGAATCGCTAACTAAAGTAGAGTCGAAGATGACAAAAAAAAGGAATGGAAAAGGTTTAAAACCTAAGTCTATGTCCATCTCGAATCACCCTAATGTAGAATTGAAGATGACAAAAAGGGATGAAGCAAGCAAGTGCTTTGGCAGAAGCACACAAACAATGCAATACAAACAAACAAATGGCACACAAGTGCTGGAAAAGGAGGAAGTCCCATAGCCTCGAGCGATGTGAGCATACTGGTGAGTCAACCGGGGCCGACACATCGATTCTGTGAATAGTATCACCGCATGACATGAATTGTCAAGTGTGAAGAGTAAATGATGCGAGCTCTACAATAAATGCGAACCCCAGGAAAGCGTGGAGAGTCAGAATAGGGAACTCTTGCCACTTTATTATTATTGACTCGATAAAGGAAGCAACACGATTCGTGTCTTTGGTGACGGACTAGAAGCGTGCGGGGTCGATTGCGGACCCTTTTCGCTTGCCCATCATATCATCATGACTCAATAGCGGGAAATATAAAAGCGGGACTTTGCTTGGTGGTGCCACGTCGGGTGTCATAACCACTCTTGACCTATGCAAGCACAAATATAAACACTTCGAAATTACCTCCCTATGAGATGGAGGATTTTAAACAAACCAAACACAATTAGCAAATAGAATCGCCTAAGCGGGTCTTTAAATAAACGGAGGGTTCTGAACATGCTCCAACTACGGAGCCCTTCATACATCTTTATTCCTACTTCTCATGGCAAGGAAAGCGGTAAAACCCTACTTCTCATGCTCTCTATAAAAGTGGTAAAAGAATGCGATAAACAAAGTAAAATAAATACCAAGCGGATAAAGATCGGAAGAAACGCTGCGAGCTAAAAATACTCAGGAAAACTTGAGTAAGCGCCATCAACAAAGCAATAATAAGAAACAGCTCGATCAATATAATCCATAAGGTAATATCGTGCAACATGTGCGTGTAGCAAACAAGTCCTCATAACAATCAGAACACCTGCACAAAGGTACATATCCAGACAAAACAACAGAATATGTGTTTCTCGTAACATGAGTAAACACAAAGCAAAATGCATTTAAAACGCAAACAGAACCACGGGAAAAGTGGCATGTTAGTGTACCACAATTAGGTACCTAACCAAAACATCCTCAATGTACCTTGCACAAGTCAACAAATATGTCAAAAATAACAAGGAAGTAAGAATATAATTGCATATTCACATCACATGTCAACATATGATCCAAAGGCGAAGGAATGGAATGTAAATGTGTATAGCAACATAATAATGGAAAACCGGGCAGAAACGCATACATAATGCAAAATAACTCATGAATGATATCAAAATCGAGCTAAGTCCATCACAATAGTTCCCAAATGCAAATGCTAAACATAGTTAAAAGATCTAGAAGAGTTAGAAATAAAAAATCTACACTAAAATGACTTAAAATGCATTATTTACAAAGAACAAAGCATGAGAGGTGAATTCTTAATAGATGGCACAACTAAAATATCTAAAGCTTTCCTAAACATCTAAACAAATGGAGGAAAGGATCACAAACTAGACATGCGAAAGGAAGCTAGAAAAACTATACAATTATCAAATTAGTTCCTAAGAATCAAACCATTAAAAGTTAGCTTTGAAATTCTATTTAAAATCCTAAGTGAAATTCCTAGCAGCAGATACTCGATGTCACAGAGAATGTTATGAAATAGTATCTGACACTCATTAACAATTCACACAATAAATTCAAACAGCGATAAAGAACACAATAAATTGTTTACCGGTTCGGTGTCTAACTACACCTACATCCAGGGCTACCAAGCAGGGAGAAATTCACTATTAGTAGAATTAATTCGGGAATAAACCAACCGACTTATCTCCTTCACTTAAAACCTACCTTGCAACTTCAATCTAAGTTCTACTTAGACACGAGTTCCTACTCACTCCCCTCAATCACAGTGATATCAACCTATTGATTAATTGAATTGTGAAGACACACTTCAATAAACTATCTTGATCTTGCTTCAAGCTTCAATCAAGAGACAAACACTCGTGCTTCAAAGCTTTGGTGATAAACTACCCTTACAAACAAATCCTAGTCCAAGGCACTTATCAATTGATAATTGCTTGGCTCACAAGAAAACTAGAATTACACAAAATACAACACCTAAATCTTCAATACATTCGGGGCGTGCGATAGAGTAAGGTTGAATTCCTTTTATAAAGCGATCCGAAACTTGGTTTTGGGCTTCCATAAAAGATAGCTAGGGTTCACTTAATTTAATCCTAAAAACATGGTCTTTTCAACAACCAATTTAGGTTTAACTAAGATTAACCTAGCAGCCATGTGAGCATGCATTCTAGTATGAGAAAAACATAATATAGCAGCTCAACAAACTTCGAAAAGTCTCGGAAAAGCAGTTACGAGCAGAATGTCTGCTTGAATGTCATAACATCATTATGACATGAGACTATTCTGAAATTCGGCCAACTTTATCTTTCGGTTAAGGTATTTTTTAAACATCCTTGTCAAGTAGGATTTATCTTCAATCTCTGAATGTCATGACATTTATCAAGACATTGCCATAGCCTAGTTTTACCAAAAAGTAATGCCAACTTAAAACACTAACAAACTCCCCCTTTGGCACATTTTGGCTAAAACTACTTAGGATTATCAGTACCTATCGTGAGAAGACAAGCTAGTTCTAAGCTATGCCAGGCTTAAAGAAACTAGAACCTAGAGATAAGATAAATTCTACCCATACAGAAATTCCACAATTCCCCAAAAAAAATTTCCATACAGTTTCCCAAAATTCCCAATGCCACTGTCACACAGTAGTTCTCCCCCTTTTTAGCCACAAAGGGGCCAAAGGAATCAATACAGGTGCCCAAATTTTCAATACATAATGAAGTACCAGCATTATTAAATGTTTACAATTCTGTCAACAAACATTACAATCATCCAAATTCAAAAACAGAGAATTAAAAAGGAACAGGAAACAAGATGAAAATAACAAGTCAAAACCAACAAAACAAGAACCATCACAACAACAGATCAGTTGCTCTCCTTTCCTGAAGAAGCACTATGAGCATTATCATTGTGATCAACACGTGACGCACGGCTACTTCATCACGAACCTTGAAACGAATCTGGATCAAACTACGAAGGTTCGGGAGCCTTTCTTCTTTTCAATTGGTGTCCTCTTAGGTCTCAGTTACCACCAGCAGTTTAACTCTATACTTCTTTGAAGAAGTTCCGACTTTGGTCATCTTTTAACGAGAACCGAGAGATCAGGCCTTTGCTTTGACAAGGGAATCGGCGGAGTACCAATATCGAGTTCTGAGGAGTTTTCTTGGCGGGATCATCGGATGTCTTGACATTTTACATGACATCGGAGCAATTCTTGAACTAGGGCTAGCGGACTCTTGGTTAAGGAGCGAAACTCCAGTGCAGTGGTTTTCGTTTAGGATCACGGTGACTATCCTAGCAATGGCTTCTTGCACATACATAGTACCTTCTCTATTTGCTATCTCGGGGAGCAGATGAGGATGATTGAGAGATCTTACGGAGAGTGAAGAAGACTGCGTGTATTCCTTGCATCTGATTCTTGGTCTTCTTAAGTCGGTTGCCATTGAGCGAGGAGAGAGGGTTCAACATTCATGGCTGCGCTTGCCTAATCTCGACCATGGTGGGGATGAGCAGTCAGTCTTGGGATGAAGAAGATGATGAAGACATATTCGTTGAGATATATTGAGAAAATGAAAACAAGAATAGAGAGTTTGAGTATCTTTTGGATGAAGAGGATATGATACTTTCATATGAAAAGGCTATTATATGAAGGAGTCTCTTCATATTCTTGAAACTTTTAAAATAAGGAAAATAATTAAATGACCCACTTATAATTAATTGGAATAAAGGTCTCTTCCATTCCTTGTAAGCAATCTTAATTGCTACAATTCCTCATATTGACAAATACCAGTTAGCTCCTTAAATTTTCAAAGACTAGCATCAAGAGCTTTAGTGAAAATGTCGGCCGATTGAAGTTCGGTGGTTACATGGTCCATTTCATCACTTTCTCTACAAGGTCTACGATGAAGTGATGTCTAATGTCAATATGCTTAGTCCTCTTGTGTTGTATAGGATTCTTTGAAATATTAATAACACTCAGTTGTCACGGTACAATGTCATGACATCTGTGTGACATTGTACTCGAGACGACATCACTTCATCAGACCATTTGAGAACAAGCTGCTCATTGCTATGTATTGAACTTGATGGACAAGGATACAGTTTTGCTTCTTCTTTGAATCAAGAAACAAGATTGTTTCCCAAGAAGAAACATCCTCAGAAGTGCTTTTTGTCATCGGCACTACCATTGATCGGCATCACAATAACCCGGACAAAATTGGTTCACGTCCATGAGAATCTGAGGATACCATAATTGCAAGTTCCACTACATACTTGAATTCTTTTCACACGGTTAATGTGACTTACTTTAGGTTGACGGTATCTTGCACATACAAATGCAATGTCGGTCTGTTTGTTAAGTAACAAGCTTCCTATCGTATTCTATACAAACTTTGATCAACCTTTTCACCACTTGTGTCCTTGGGCGACTTCAATGTGTGGGGCGGGGAGTCCTTTATATTGGCATTCTCCATTCAAACTTCTTGACAATATTCCGTGCATACTTGCTCTGAAAGGAATGTTGAGTCTTCCATCTGTGTGACTTGCGGTCCAAGAAAGTAAGTCAACTCTCCCATGAGGCTCATTTCAAACTCATCTTGCATTTGATTGGAAAAATGTTTCACCATTATGTCTGACATTCCTCCAAATACTATGCCATCAACATAAATTTGAGCCACCATTATCTTTCCTCCTTCATTCTTGACAAAGAGTTTTATCCAAGGCTCTTTTCACTGTATCCTTTATGCGTAAGGAACTTGGTGAGCCTTTCATACCGGGCCCTAGGGCTTGCTTTAGTCCATATAGGGCTTTTCTTAACTTGTAGACATGATCGGAAAACTTGGATCCACAAATCCTTTAGGGTGTTCTACATATACCTCCTCATTCAAGTAACCATTTAGGAAGGCACTTTTCACATCCATACGAAATAATTTGAATTTGAATGCAGCCAATCCTAGTAGTAACACGATTGATTCCGGTCTAGCCCTTTGGGCAAAGTCTCATCAAAATCTATCCCTTGACTTGAGTGTAACCACGAGCAACAAGTCTTGCTTTATTTACACACGCATTAGACTTGTTCTTGTAGATCCACTTTGTGCCAATGATGTTTGTTCATACGGTCTAGGAACTAACTCCCATACTTCATGTTGCTTGAGCTGGTTCATTCATCTTGCATTGCTCGATCCGAATTCATCACTTAGAGCTTCTTTGACATTTTTGGCTCTATTTTGGACACAAAACAAGAGTTTGAGGATTCTCTAGACCTTGTAATGACACCTTGTTTGGATCCCCAATGATGAGTTCCTTTGGATGATCTTTCTGAATTACGATGGAAGGATCTTTGTTGGCTTCTCTGGTTGATTTTGGTGAAGTAGGACGGTACATCATCCTATCAGTACTTGTGGTGATGTCTCAAACCATGTCTCAACATCACATGGGACATTGTGTTCACGATGATGATCATCAACAATGACATTAATAGACTTCATCATAACTTGGGTTACGGGTTGAATACCTATATGCTCTCTGCTTTGTTAGAGTATCCCGGAAAAATACCTTCATCACTCTTAGAGTCCATCTTTCTCCTTTGATCACGATCTGTCGAGAATATAACATTTGTTGCCAAACACATGGAAATATTTCACAGTTGGTTTCTTCCTTCCATAGTTCATACAGGGTGGAAGATGTTCCCTTTCTTAAGGTGACCCTGTTGTGAACATAGCAAGCTGTATTCATAGCTTCAGCCCAAAAATGAATAGGAAGTTTCTTAGCATGAATCATTGCTCTAGCAGATTCCTGTATAGTCCTATTCTTTCTTTCCTGACCCATTTTGTTGAGGTGTTATAGGAGAAAACTCATGATTGATTCCCTACGAGGGCGAAATTCATCAAAAAATTTGTTCTCAAATTCCTTTCCATGATCACTTCTTATTCTGACAATACAACTTTCCTTCTCTCTTTGAAGTCTTTTGCATAACTCTTTAAAGACATCAAACACATCAGATTTTTCTTTGATGAAGTTTATCCAGGTAAATCTGGAGAAGTCATCCACAACAACATAAGCATATCTTTTTCCACCAAGGCTTTCAACCTGCATAGGCCCCATCAAATACATTTGTAGCAGCTCCAGCACTTTAGAAGTGCTCAGATGTCTAGACATTGGGTGTGACATTCTGGTTTGTTTTCCAACCTGACACTCACCATAGACCCTCCCTTCATCAATATGGAGTCTTGGTATCCCTCGTGACCTCCATAGAGTGATCTTTTCATTCCTCACGAGATCTGAGATGACCAAGTTTTGGTGCCACAATTTTACCTCCTTTTCATCTTTATGCATAGAGCACACAGAAGATAGGTCGGTGTTCTCTGATTCCACATGTAGCAGTTGTCCTTTGATCGACTCCTCTCATAACTACTTCTTGTTTATTATTGATTACAAGACATTGAGACCTAGTGAAGTTGACTTTGAATCCCATATCACATAGCGACTTATGCTTATGAGGTTAGCAGTCGAGCCTTTACCGGAACACTCCATTTAGGTTTGGAACTCGAGGCAGTCAAGTTTCCAACACCTTTGATTTCTCCTTTAGCTCCATCTCCAAAGTAACAAAATTTGGTAGAATGAGGTTTGACATTATTGATGGGTTTTATTCCGTCGTATACTTGGAACATCCACATCAATACCAATCTTCCTGGCGAGACCTCTAGGGAAGTGTGAGCTATCAATCTGCGATCCTTTTCTTCCTTTTGATGTAGGGTACATGTAGCCTATAGCAGGAAGGGTTTATGTGTCAAACCTTCCACAATGGTGACATCTCCATCTTTGAAACTTCTTATTCATGTTTCTGATCACGATGTTGACCCCAATGTTGTGACATCTGCTTTGACATTGGCTTATTAGGTCATTCTTCTTCTTGTTATCGGCAAATTTCTTTGCAATATACTGAGCGGAACCATTTCTGTTTTATGTTGTGACATACTGCTTTGACCTTGGTTTCCATACCTCTTCTTTTCTTGTCACTAACGGTTCCTTTTCAGTACGTATCTAGACCATGCTTATTTCACGCATTTTGTCAGTGAAGGTTTCTTAACTTACTCGGTCCAGTGAGTGACATCTTGTGGACTTGAGTCATATGATCAAGCTTGGAATTCAACACTATAATTTCAACATTGAGATGGTGATAGTAGTGTATTTTCCTTCTTCTCACTTCGACTACATTTTACGCCTCAACTTCTCAATCAACTTTTTACATTTTCATTTCTTGACATACTTCACACACGATACGACTTCTTGTAAGTATCGTAGTTCTTCAGGTCACTTCCTCATCACTAGAGTCATTATCGATTGCAACTTTCGAGAAGTGCGGTGACAAGTTTAGGTGATTCCTCTTGATCCTTTGTGATTCACCATCGGACAGTGGCGATCATTCCTCTCTTTTGTTTCTTAAGAAAGGTAGGACATTCGGCTCTAATATGTATCCTTCACATCCATGACATTGGATTCCCTTGCCTTGACTTCCTTTTTCTTGACTTGGATCTTCTGCTGAGTCATAAGATCTGCGATGTCGAATCTGCAGTCCTTGACATTTGACCTTGACTTTGGATCAATCCTCTTGATGAGCTTGTTGACTGTCTTCCAAGCATAGTTATAACCGGATATCTTCTCTTCATCTTCCACCTTGCATCCTTCTTGATGTGGATACAAAGCTATGCTCTTGTTCTTTTTGTCATGGTTTCCTGATTCCATCTCAAAGTCATAAGAGATCGATGAGTTCTTGACCTTTAAGGTCTTTGATGTCCTGAGCCTCTCTGTGCGGTCACTTTCATTGCAAATCTTTTAGGCAAGGATAGAATCTTTCTCACTGACTTTTCTTGACATCTTTTCACCAAGTGCTCCACGAGGTGTTGGCAATCTCTAAAATATTCATGTGGAACTCATGAATAGTCTCATCTTCTTTCATCTTCAATTCTCAAATTTTGTAGTGAGCATCAAAGTCTTGACATCTTCACCTTGGATGTCCCTCATAAGTAGTTTTGAGAGTGTCCCAACATCCTTGGCGGCTCATTGATGAACTGAGTGAAGATATTTACATCAATACCATTGAATAGGGCATTCAATGCTTTAGAGTTCCCGAGCTAGCTCCTCTTCCTCTTTGCTCCATTCTTCCTCGGGTTTCAAGATAGTAGTCCCATCTTTCTCAAGCTTGGTGGGATGTTTCCATCCTTTGTCGACTCTCAAGCTTTAATATCCGATCTTAAAAGGCAACCATCTGAGGTTCCGATAATCATAATTAGACCCATCGAATGGGTGGTATACCTCGAAATCCTCCTTCCTTATCCATTATGCGGAAACTATTATCCTAGATCTCACCCGAAATATGAGGGGTGCTACTCGATGCCAATTGAAATTCTGACGGCGGATACTCGATGTCATAGAGAATGTTATTTACGATGTCGACACTCGGTTAACAATTCACCTGATAAATTCAAGCGGTAAAGAACACATAAATTGTTTACCCGTTCGGTGTCTAACTACACCTACATCAGGGGCTACCAAGCCGAGGAGGAAATTCCTATTAGTACAACTAATTCGAGGAATAAACCAACAGTTTATCTCCTTCACTTAAAACCTACCAATGCAACTTCAAGTTCTACTTAGACACGAGTTCTACTCACTCCCCTCGATCCACGGTGATATCGACCTATTGATTAATTGAATTGTGAAGACACTTCAATAAACTATCTTGATCTTGCTAGCTTGATCAAAGACAAACACTCGTGCTTCAAAGCTTTGGTGATAAACTACCCTTACAAAAAATCCTAGTCAGGCACTTATCAATTGATAATTTCTTGGCTCTGAGAAACTAAATTACATGAAATACTGACACTAAATCTTCAATACATTCGGAGTGGCCATGTAAGGTTGAATTCCTTTTATAAGCGATCCTGAAACATCGGGTTTGGGCTTCCATAAAGATAGCTAGGGTTCACTTAATTTAATCCTAAAAACATGGTCTTTTCAACAACCAATTTAGGTTTAACTAAGATTAACCTAGCAGCCGTGTGCATGCATTCTAATGTGAAAAACATAATATAGCGACTCGACAAACTTCACGAAAAGTCTCGGGAAAAGCGGTCGTGATGTCGAGAGAATGTTATGACCACGATGTCTCGACACTATATTGATTCACCACGATGTCTGACGATAAGAACACAATAAGTTGTTCACGGTTGGTTCAACAAACCTACATACAGGGGCTACCAAGCGAGGAGAAATTCACTATTAGTAGAATTAATTCGAGGAATAAACCACCGGTTTATCTCCTTCACTTAAAACCTGCAATGCAACTTCACCTAAGTCCTACTTAGATCGGTATCCTTCGCCCCTCAATCAAAGCGGTGATATCGACCTATTGACTAATTGAATTGTGAAGACACACTTCATAAAATATCTTGATCTTGTAGCTTCAATCAAGAGACAAACACTCGTGCTTTAAAGCTTTGGTGATAAACTACCCTTCAACAAATCTAGTCGATGCACTTATCAATTGATAGTTGCTTGGCTCACAGAAGAAACTAGAATTACACAATATCCATTGTTACAAATCCTAACGATACACAAACCTGTTGCTATCTCTTCAATACATTGAAAGTAGCCACGGGTTGTAAGGTTCTTTTCCTTTTATAGAAGATCCACGAAACTTGGGTTTGGGCTTCCATAAAGATAGCTAGGGTTCACTTAATTTAATCCTAAAAACATGGTCTTTTCAACAACCAATTTAGGTTTAATTAAGATTAACCTAGCAACCACGTGACATGCTTTCTAATAACGAGAAAAACAATATTTAGCGACTCGACAAACTTCACGAAAAATCTCGGAACAAGCAGTTAGAGAATGTCACCTTTGAATGGCATAACATACATTATGACATTAGACTATTCTGCGAAATTTCCGGCCTGACTTTAGCTTCCGGTTACGAGGCTGTCCATTTACCATCATTAGCGGTGGGATTTATCTTCAATCTACGAATGTCATGACATCTATCATGACATTGCTAAAACCTAGTTTTACCAAACATAATGCCAACTTAAAACACTAACAAACTCCCCTTTGGCACATTTTTGGCTAAAACTACTTAACCTATCGAGTACATATGCGGCAAAGACAAACTAGTTCTAAGCTTAAATAAACTAGAACCTAGAGATAAGATAAATTCTACCCATACAAAATCCCACAATTCCCACAATTGCCCCATATACAAAATTTTAAGCAGGCATACAATTTCCCCAAAGTCCTACTAGTGTCACCACGGTGGTTCTTCTCCCTTTTTAGCCATAAGGGCCAAAGAAACCATACAATTTCCCCAAACATTCAAGCAAATAATTAAAGGAGGTACCAACAATTGTCAAAGAGAACAATCTTGTCAACAATAAGTTACAATCATCCAAACAAAATTGGGAAAAGGAAGCAGCACAAAACAAGAAAAAAAATAACAAGAAAATTGACAAAGCAATCAAAACGAGATGAATAGAAGCAACCGACAACTTAATTGGTTTGCTCTCCTCTTTGAAGAGGCATCTCCATTAGCGGCGGCATCGGCAACATTACCGGACTAGTTGCACGAATCTTGGAGCGGAAGCTTGACCGGACTTTGCGAGGAGCTTTCCTTTTCTTGGCCATTGGTGTTCTTTTGCCTTTTAAGACCGGCAAATTTAGCTCTATACTTCTTTGAAGAAGTTCCATTACAGTTGTTTGCTCATCTTGAGAACGAAATACCATTCTTTGCTTTGAAATCGGCGGTCGGGGTCACATGAGGTTTCACGGGCGTGATCATCGGATGTCTGACATCCTTTGTGACATCTGGATCATCGCTAAACTAAGGCTAGCGGGCCTTTGATTAAGGGAACATAAATTCCGGAACAATGTGATTGTAGTCTAGGATTACGGTGACTATCTAGCAATGGCTTCTTACATACTGGTACCTTCCTATTTCTTATCTCGGGGACAGATGAGGAAGGCGAAGTCTTACCGTGAGGCCGATGAGTCTTGAAAATTCCGTGCATGCTAATTTTGAGAGTTAGTTGCCATTGAATCTGAGGGAGACCTTGGGTTTAACATTCATGGCTGCGGGATTGCCTAATCTCGACCATGGTGGGAGATGAGCGATCGAGTCTTGGGATGAAGAGGATGAAGAAGACATATTTCTACGAGATATATTGAGGCCGACAAAGAATTTGAAAGTATCTTGTGGGTGGAGAGGAAATGATACTTTCAATAAGAGGTTATTATATGGAGGTGTCTCTTGATATTCTTGAAACCTTTAAAAATAAGAGGAAATAAAGAAAACCCATTCATATTTATTTGAAATACAGGTTTCTTCTCCTCTTTGTAAGCAATTTTAATTGCTACAATTCCTCATATTGACAAATGCCCGTTTGCTCCTAAATTCTCAAATTGACTAGCATCAAAGCTTTAGTAAAATGTCGGCCGATTCGATTCGGTGACTACATGGTCCGGTTTAATCACTTTCTCCTCCACAAGGTCTCGATGAAGTGATGTCTTATGTCAATGTGCTTAGTCTCTTGTGTTGTATAGGATTCTTTGAAATATTAATAGCTTTTCAGTTGTTCTGATCAATGTCATGACATCTGTGACATTGTACTCGACATCTGCTTCATCCGAACCATTTGAGAACAAGCGCTACCGGTACTATGTATTGACTTGACGGTGGACAAGGACACAGGTTTGCTTCTTGAACCAAGAAAGCAGTTGTTTCCCAAGAAGAAGCATCCTCGGAGCTTTTTATCATCGTACTACCGACCCAATCGCATCACAATAACAGACAAAATGGGTTCACATCCATGGGAATACGAGATACCATAGCTGCGAGGTTCCCACATACTTGATTCTTTTCACGGTTAATGTGACTCACTAGGTTCGACTTGGTATCTTGCACATACCCCAGCAAATGCAATGTCGGTCTGTGGTATTAGATACAACAAGCTCCTATCATTCTATACAAACTTTGATCTACCTTTTCACCATTTGTGTCCTTGGATAACTTCACATGTGTGGGCGAGGAGTCCTTTTATGGTGGCATTCTCCATTCAAACTTTTGACAATATTCCTTGCATATTTGCTGCGTGAAGGAATGTTGAGTCTTCCATCTGTGTGACTTGCGGTCAAGTAGGTCGACTCTCCCATAAGACTCATTTCAAACTCGACTTGCATTTGATTGGCAAAATGTTTCACCATTAGTCGACATTCCACCAAATACTATGTCATCCACATAAATTTGAGCAACCATTATCTTTCCTCCTTCATTCTTGACAAAGTTTTATCAAGCCTCCTTTTACGTAGCCTTTATGCATGGGAACTTGGTTAGCCTTTCATACAGGCCCTAGGAGCTTGCTTTAGTCCATATAGGACTTTCCTTAATTTGTAGACATGATCGAGAAACTTGGATCCACAAATCCTTTAGAACATTCTACATATACTTCTTCATTTAAGTAGCCATTTAGGAAGGCACTTTTCACATCCATGAAATAGTTTGAATTTGAGCAAGCACCAGAAGAAGCGATTGATTCGGTCTAGCCCTTGGTGCAAAGTCTCATCAAAGTCAATCCCTTCAACTGAGGTAACCACGGCAACAAGTCAGCTTTATTCACGGTGGCGGTCCATACGCATCGTTGGTTCTTGTAGATCCATTTTGTGCCAATGATGTTTGTTCTTACGGTCTAGGAACTAATTCCCATACTTCATGTTGCTTGAATTGGTTCAATTCATCTTGCATTGCTCGATCGAATTCATCATAGAGCTTCTTTGACATTTTTGGCTTTATCTTTGACACAAAGCAAGAGTTTGAGGCAGTTTCTGGATCTTATATGACACCTTTGGTTGGATCCCCAATGATGAGATCCTTTGGATGATCTTTACGAATTCGATGGAAGGATCTTTGTTAACTTCCTACGGTTGATTTTGGAGGAGAAGGATCGGTACATTTTCCTTATCGGTGCTTGAGGTGATGTCTCAAACCATGTCTCGACATCATATGGGACATTGTGTTCGATGATGGTCATCAACAATGACATTAATAGACTCCATCATAACACAGGTTCGGGTTGAATACCACTATGCTCTGCTTTTGGATGGTGTATCCCGGAAAAATGCCTTCATCACTCTTAGAATCCATTTTCTCCTTTGATCACGATCTGTCAGAATATAGCATTCTTGCCAAATACATGGAAATATTTCACAGTTGGTTTCTTCCTTCCATAGTTCATACGGTGGAGAAGATCCCTTTCTTAGGGTGACCTGTTGTGAACATAGCATTGTATTCATAGCTTGAAAATGAATAGGAAGTTTCTTAGCATGAATCATTGCTCTGGCGATTCTGTATGGTCTATTCTTTCTTTCCACCACCCATTTTGTTCGGGCGTTATAGGAAGAAAACTCATGATTAATTCCCTACGAAGGCGAGAATTCATCAAATTTGTGGTTCTCGAACTCCTTTCCATGATCACTTCTTATTACGACAATACAACTTTCCTTCTCTCTTTGAAGTCTTTTGCATAGCTCCTTAAGACATCAAACACATGATTTTCCTTGATGAAGTTTATCCGGGTAAATATGGAGAGTCATCCACAACAACATATGCATATCTTTTCCACCAAGGCTTTCAACACTGCATAGGCCCATCAAATCCATATGAGCGGCTCTAGTACTGCAGGTGGTGGATGTCTAGACATTGGGTGTGACATTACGGTTTGCTTTCCAACTTGACATTCACCACGGACTCTTCCTTCATCAATATGGAGTTTTGGTATCCCTCGTGACCTCCATAGTGATGATCTTTTCATCCCTACGAGATACGGATGTCCAGTTTTTGATGCCATAGCTTTACCTCCTTTTCATCCTTATGCATAGAGAGCACCTGAAGAGAGGTTGGTGTTCTTAGATTCCCACATGTAGCAGTTGTCCTTTGATCGACTCCTCTCTAACAACTTCTTGTTTATCATTGATTACAAGACATTCGGACACTGTGAAGTTGACTCTAAATCCCATATCACATGGTGACTTATGCTTATGAGATTAGCGATCAATCCTTTTACAATGATACTCCATTTAGATTTGGAACTCAGGCGGTCAAGTTTCCAACACCTTTGATTTCTCCTTTAGCTCCATCTCCAAAAGTAACAAAATTTGGTAGAGCGAGGTTTGACATTATTCGAGAAGGTTTTATACAGGTCATATGCTTGGAACACCTTGTCAGTACCAATCTTCCTGGCGGACACTACGAGAGAGGGTGTGTCTATCAATGTTCTGATCCTCTTCTTCCACTTTTGAGTGTAGGGTACTTTGATGTTCTTAGGCTCAACATGGGAAGTCGATTAGGAACCCATGTAACCTATAGCGAGAGGGTTTATGTGTCCAAACCTTCCACAATGGTGACATCTCCATCTTGAAACTTCTTTTCATGTTTCTCTGATCATGATGTTGGCCCTAATGTTGTGACATAGCTTTGACATTGGCCTATTAGGTGCAGTCTTCTTCACATTATCGGCAAATTTCTTTGCATCACACATACCGAGCGGGAACACTTCCTGTTTTACTGTTGTGACATCGCTCTGCGGCTTTGGTTTCCATACCTCTTCTTTTTCTTGTCCTAACGAGGTTCCTTTTCGATCCATATCCTAGACCATGCTTATTTCCGACATTTTGTCCAGTGAAGAATTTCTTCCGACTTATCGGTTCCATTGTCAACATCTTGTGAGACTTAGTCATATGATCAAGCTTGGAATTCAACACTATAATCTCCTTTGTTGAGATGACTTATAGTGATTGTATTTTCCTTCTTCTCGACTTCGACTTCACATTTACCTCGACTTTTCAATCGACTTTTATTTTTTCATTTGTGACATACTTCACCACTTCTAATACACGGTTCTTGTAAGTGTCGACAAGTTCTTCAAAGGTCTTTCTCATCACTAGTCATTATCGGGATTGCCACTTTCGGAAGATCGGTGACAAGTTTGGTTGATTCCTCTTGATTATCACTACTTGATTCACCATCGGACCAGTAACATTCATTCCTCTTTTGTTTCTTGAAAGGTAGGACATTCGATTTAATATGTCCAAATCCTTCACATCCATGACATTGGATTCTCTTTGACTTCCTTTTTCATCGACTTGGATCTTCTGCACAGTCATAAGATGCGCTAATGTCGGATGGAATGTCCTTGACATTTGACCTTGACTTTGGATCAACCCTCACGATCGGTTTGTTGGTGTCTTCCAAGCATGGCTATAACGGATATCTTCTCTTCATCTTCCTTGCATCCTTCTTGATGTTGGATACAAGTCTATGCTCTTTTTTCTTGTCAGCAGTTTCATGATTCCCATCTCAAAAGTCATAAAGGATCAATAAGTTCTTCAACCTTCAGATCTTGATGTCTTGAGCCTCCTCTATTGGTGACTTTCATTGCAAATCTCTTAGGCAAGGATAGAGAATCTTTCTCACCAACTTCTCTTGACATCTTTTCACCAAGTGCTCAAGGGCATTGGCAATTTCCAAAATATTCATGTGAAATTCATGAATAGTCTCATCTTCCTTCATCTTCAAATTCTCAAATTTGGTAGTGAGCATCTGAAGTCTTGACATCTTCACCTTGGATGTCCCCTCATGAGTAGTTAAGTGTCCCAAACATCCTTGGCTAACTCACATTGATGGACGATCGAAGATGTTCTGTCAATACCATTGAGCAGGCATTCAATGCTTTAGAGTTCCCTAGAGCTAGCTCTTCTTCCTCTTTGCTCCATTCCTCCTCGGGGTTTCAAGGCAGTAGTCCATCTTTCTCAAGCTTGGTGGGATGTTTCCATCCTTTATCCTGACTCTCAAGCTTTAATGTCCTTGATCTTAAGAAAGCAACCATCACGAGGCTTCGGTAATCATAATTAGACCCATCGAGAATGGGTGGTCTTCCTCCAATCCTCCTTCTTTATCCATTCGCTAGAAACTATTATCCCTAGATCTCACCCGAAATAACAAGCGTGCACTCTCGATGCCAATTAAAATTCACGGCAGCGGATCGTGATGTCTGAGAGAATGTTATGACACGATGTCGACACTATTGCAGATTCACGGTAAATACATAAAGCGATAAAGAACACAATAAGTTGTTCACCGAGTTCGGTTCCAAACCTACATCTACGGGGGCTACCAAGCCGAGGAGAAATTCACTATTAGTAGAATTAATTCGGGGAATAAACCACGGTTATCTCCTTCACTTAAAACCTACGATGCAACTTCAACCTAAGTCCTACTTGATGAGTACCACTCCTCCCCTCAGATCAGGCGGTGATATCAACCTATTGACTAATTGAATTGTGAGGCACGCTTCAATAAAATATCTTGATCTTGCTGGCTTCAATCAAGAGACAAACACTCGTGCTTTAAAACTTTGGTGATAAACTACCCTACAAAATCCTAGTCAATGCACTTATCAATTGATAGTTGCTTGGCTCAGAAAAACTAGAATTACACAATATCCAAGCTGTACAAATCCTAACGATTACACAAACCAAAACTGCTATCTCTTCAATACATTGAAATGACACGTTGTAAGGGTTCTTTCCTTTTATAAAGCGATCCACGAAACTTGGGTTTGGGCTTCCAAGATAGCTAGGGTTCACTTAATTTAATCCTAAAACATGGTCTTTTCAACAACAATTTAGGTTTAATTAAGATTAACCTAGCAACCACGTGAGCATGCTTTCTAATATGAGAAAACAATATTTAGCAGCTCAACAAACTTCTGAAAATCTAGGGAACAAGCAGATTACGAGCGAGAATGTCTGCCGAATAGCATAACATACATTATGACATCGGACATTTTCTGCAATTTCCGGCCTGACTTTAGCTTCGGTTCTGGTATCCATTTACCATCCTTAGCGGGTAGGGTTTATCTTCAATCTACGAATGTCATGACATCTATCATGACATTGCTAAAACTCTAGTTTTACCAAATATAATGCCAACTTAAAAACACTAACAAAATTGATGAGGAAAATCTTGTAATTCTCCGAAAATACCAAATCAAAGTGGAATTGATGATAATAAGAGAGGAGAATCTTGAATCATGAAGAATTGATGAAGAGGAAACTTGATCACCTCGACACCTTAACGCTCTTCAATGTTCTTGATTGATGAAAAACTTGATTTGATCCTTGAAATTGAGAGGAATAGAAGAGTATGGAGCTGTACGAGAAGGAGAGAAGAAAAAAAGAAAAAAAAAGTTTTCCAGTAGCGGTGGTTTGGAATTCGGTGGTGGTTGTTGGTGGTTTGAGGTGGTTGTTGGTGGTTGTGCAACTTTGAGTTGAGAGAGGGGTGAGAGAGAGAAAGTGAGGCTCTTGGGTCCAAATTTAACAAATGATTCTCTCTACCCAATTTGTGAGTGGTGAAATATTTATAA
>CM038792.1:261357560-261441342 GCA_021764765.1 Vicia sativa
CCTAATTATATGACTCAATTAAGGGTTCTAAACCAAAGCGTCAAGTACCTAAACATGCCAACATATTATTCAAGAGGTTAGTTGAGGGTTAGAACAAGTATTAGACATTATATACAAAGAAAATCAACAACACAAATGTATGTGCGTGTAGTGTACAAAAGATTCACTTCGACACTTTTCGAGTCAAAACACCATTATGGATAAATATGAAAAGTGAACCAAAACACAAGGCATAAGCTAAAGAAAACAATCAAAATGATTTATCAAAATATCGAAAGCTATGACACGCCAGAGGTTTCAAAATGCGGATTGCGGTCAAATCTTGTTCAAAGATATATTTTCGCCTAAAGGTCAGCAGCTCCCGAATTGACCGAAACATGTCCAAATCAAGAAACCGTTTCGCGTGGAGAGCTTGGAATGGCTCGAGAAACATGATTTACATTAAGAAAAGCCAAAAACTCATTACGGATCAAAAGTTAGAGCCAAAACAAATATTATGTCCAACTTTATCAATTTTCAAAGTGTCATGTTATTTTCTCACCAAACTCAAATAAACTTGTTTCCAATGTGTTTTAGTGGTATTTAGATGAATAAAATGCAAGTGTATATGATATCATGTGCAAGTGATATATACTCAATGAAATACTACCTAAATGCTATGCAAACATGTAAGAATGTTGAAATTAGATGTAAAGTGGTAAAGTGTTGTGAAAAGTGAAATTTCAACATATTTTCATGTCATCAAAGTTGAACAACACCACATCAAATTAGTTAAACTATCTTACATACAAATGCATGGATATGCAAAGATGCAATTTATGTCATAATGTATGAATTCAAGTGTGTCCATGTGAGTTGTGTGCAATGTATAGGTGTAAGCAATGTACCTAAAAACTAGGTGTTAGTTCCTACATTTCAACATAATTTCAATGCACCTAAATAAGCCTCAAATTAATGATTCAATGCATGTCAAAGAATTTATATATTACTTGATGCATGATCATATACTTTACAATGCTCAAGCAAAAAGTACCTAAATAATGCAAAGTCACTACATAAGTGGGTGTGTGTAGTGTAAAAAGTTTCACACCGACACCTTTAAGGCTCCAAAAATGGATCAAGATCAATGAATTGACAAAACAACGCTATAATCGGAATCCCACGAATTTGCAAGCAATTTCAATATTCAATTTCAAGAAATTCAACAATTGAAAATCGATTGAAATAAGCACTTAAGTAAATAAGCACTTACTTGTACTTGAAGCTTTGAGTTGAAATTGATGAGGAAAATCTGTAATTCTCCAAGAAAATACCAAATCAAAGTTGAATTGGTGATAATAAGAGAGGAGAATTTGAATCCTTGAAGAATTGATGAAGAGGAAAACTTCAACTCTTCACCTCGACACCTTGAACGCCTTCAATGTTCTTGATTGATGAAAACTTGATTTGATCCTGAGAATTGAGAGGAAGAAGAAGATTATGGAGCTGTACCGAGAAGGAGAAAGAAGAAAAAATAAGAAAAAGTTTTCCGCACGGTGGTTTTGGAATTTGGTGGTTGTTGGTGGTTGTGCAACTTTGAGTTAAGAGAATTGAGAGAGAAAAGTGAGAGCTCTTGGGTCAAATTTAAATAAATGATTCTCTCTACCAATTTTGTGAGTGGTAAAATATATTTATAAACTTTGGCATTGCTCCCATCCTCGCTTCTCGATAAAAAACAAGCGAGATATGATTTTTGAAGTTCGTAACAGATGAAATTTGGTTTTGTTCAGCTCAAAATTACGTCCAAGAATAAAATACCCGGGTCTTAAACGATGAGGAATCAGCTCCGAGTTGTAAATGAAAGTTGTAGAAGGGTTCGAGTCGGAATTTTAGAAATTGACCCACTCAATTCGAGTTTCCAGCTAAGAGATATGAATTTTTAGTGGTAATGAACATGGTTCAGCACTAAAAATTCATTTAATCCTTGAGATATTGAATTTCGTGGACCTTCCTCACATAATTTGCTTCCGATTTCTAAAACAAAAGTTGTAGATAAAATGAGAGGGATGAGTCAGTCAAAATTCATCAGAAAATACCTGAAGAGCTGTGAGATACACTCCGAGTGCCTCGAAATACACCGAAACCCAAAATCCACTTTATTGAGAAATAGTTTAATAAATCCATTTTTTCTTGTCGAAATGACCTCCAACCCGAATGGATAAAACTGGAGGATATATTGATATGATTCCAGAGATTGTGGAACCAAGCCAAAATATTCCCGACCAAAATCTTGCAAATAGATGTAATGAACCGAGAAACATTGATTCTTGGCTCAAATGATCGAGATAGCCGAAAAGCACCACTGCTTTCACTTGGGATGTTTTGAAACTCGTAACCCCATGATCAATGATATGCATGCACCTATATGTATGTTTATGCAATTGAATTATAATCCGAATACGGAAAAGAATAGGGGTAATTTTAGGGTACAACCAGTTCCTATTCAATCTTCTTACCGTAGGGTGAGATGGCGCAAACCTTCTAACACTGAAGGCGGGAGAGGATTGAATACTTAAATGAACCGTAAAATCTGCGACTGAACGAGCGGAGAATTATTATATTTTGATTTTCCAGTTGAATATATACACTAGAGAGACAAAGGAGGACACACTTTATACCAACGAACTCTGCATTCCGCTCACGAGAACATTTGTATCAAGTTGACCCACCAGGATGATGAAGAGAGACACCCATGAAGTCGACTCAATGGATGGGAAATAAAGGAGACAAATCTATATCGAACGAACCCTGACATCTTCACGAGAACAATTATATTGAAACGACCCATCAAGGATGATGTATGTAGATAGAAATAGGCAACGATACATGCAAACTCAACAAATGAATCGACGTCGGAAGAGAGCCAACCGGAGGAGGAAATCACGAGAAGGTGAATTCAACCAAAGAGAAAATTTCCGGAGAAGACAAAATTCTCAAAGAGAACACGGGAGAAGGCGAACTCAATAAAATAATTGATCGTCGGGAGAAGACGCAGCCAACCGAGGAAGAACCACCCGGAGATGGTGAAATTCAACCCAAAGAGAATACCGGAGAAGACGAAATTCTCAAAAGAGAACACCGGAGAAGGCAAACTCAACAAAATAATTAGACGCGAGAAGACGAATAATCCAACGTGAGGAAGAAATCATACGGAGGCAGTGAAATTCAACCAAAGAGAACGTCAGGAGAAGGCGAAATTCTCAAAGAGAACACCGGAGAAGGCGAACTCAACAAAATAATTGACCGGAGAAGAAGAGCCAATCTAGAAAATACCACCCGAGTAGGGATACTTCACCCAAGAGAATGTCGGAGAAGACAAGACTCTAAAAAGGGAACACCTTAAGGCGAAGTGAACTAACCGGAGAAGAAACCACCGGAGAAGGTGAAACTACACCAAAGAGAAACGTCGGAGAAGACGAAATTCTCAAAGAGAACACAAGGAGAAGGCGAACTCAACTATCAAGGATAAACATCGAGACGATGATTACCCCGACAAACTAGAAGGAATGTCGGGAGAAGGACGAACCCATCTAGAAAATACCAATCGGAGAAGGTGATACTTTACCCAAGAGAATGTCGGAGAAGACAAGACTCTAAAGGGGAACACCGGGTGAAAGGAAATAATCGGAGAAGAAACCACCGGAGAAGGTGAAATCTACACCAAAGAGAAACGCCGGAGAAGACGAATTCTCAAAGAGAACGCCGAAGGCGAACTTAACCCGCTGGCGATGATAAACATCGGAGACGCATGATTACCGACAAACTTGAATGAACATCGGAGAAGACAAACCTATCATCTAGAAAATACCACCGGGAGAAGGTGATACTTTACCCAAGAGAATGTCGGAGAAGACAAGACTCTAAAGGAGCATCGTGAAGGTGAACTAACCGAGAAGAAACCACCGAGAAGGTGAAATCTACACCAAAGAAAACGCCGGAGAAGACGAAATTCTCAAAGAGAACGCCGGAGAAGGCGAACTCAATTGCCAGGATATAAACATCGTGAGATTTATGATTACTTGACAAAATAGAAGGAATGTCGAGAAGACGAACCTATCTAGAAAATACCACCGGAGAAGGTGATACTTTACCTAGGAGAATGCTGGAGAAGACAGACTCTAAAAGGAGCATCGGTGAAGGTGAACTAACTGGAGAAGAAACCACACCGGAGAAGGTGAAATCCACACCAAAGAGAGACGCTTCGGAGAAGACAAGACTCTTGAAAGCGTTCTGGGAGAACGCGAACTCAATCATTAGGATAAACATCGGGAGGCGATGATTGACTCGACAAACCAGAAGAAATGTCGGAGAATGAACCTATCTAGAAAATACCACCGGGAGAAGGTGATACTTAACCAAGAGAACGTCGCAGAAGACAAGACTTAAGGGAGCACCGGTGAATGTGAACTAACCGAGAAACCACCCGAGTAGGTGAAATTAATCAAAGAGAGGTGGGCAAAGACATCACCCGAAAAATGAGCACCGGTGAAGGGTGAACTGCAGGGTGGTAAGACGTCGAGAAGACGAGCTACCCATAGAAAGAAAAGCTTCGGAGAAGGCAAGACTTTCTAAAGAGAGCACCGAGAAAGGTGAACTCGAGATAGGAAGAACGCCCGATTGAAGCGAACCACAACAACAAAGAGAACATCGGTGAAGATGAACTTAATATTATGAAGAACGCCAGGAGAAGGCGAACACAAACAACAAAGAGGCCATCGGTGAAGACGGACTTATTAATAGGAGGAATTCCGTGGAGAAGGCAAACCCTAACAACAAAGAGATCTAACGTGAAGATGAACTTAATAATACGAAGAACGCTACGGAGGGTGAACATAAACAACAAAGAGGACATCGGGTGAAGATGGACTTGATAATACGAAGAACGCCAAGAAAAGGCGGACCACAAATAACAAAGAGGACATCGGTGAAGATGGACTTAATAGGGAAGAGAAACATTTGCACAAAGATGAACTCACAAAGAAGGAGGGATCGCTAAGACGAATCTCAAGGAATGAACGAACGAGAGTGGACTCTAACAAAGATTTCCACCATGTCGGGCTTTAAAAAGGTGCACGCAGTAAGCACAATAACTATAATATCCCCTCAGCAAAGGCGGGTATAATTCTTCAAGAGTGGCAATTATCCGATTACCACACACCAAGTAATGGATACTCAAATACTTGAAAAGTAAGAAAGGTTATACAATCGACTCTTACTCACATTTCTAATGACGATAAATATGGGTACATAATCGAAGGACTTGCATAATGCGAAAATCTACGATCACTGGGAAAGGAAACATCTATACAAAGATGCACTCACAAAATAAAGAGACCATCAAGTAGACTCTAACAAGGTACATGCAAAAGCACAAGAACTATAATATCCCCTCGGGCCAAAGGCGGGGTATAATTGGAGTGGCAATTATTCGATTATCACACACCAAGTATATACTCGAACACTTGAAAAGTAAGAAAGGTTATACACCGACCATACCACACTCTAACGGAGATACAAATATGGGTAACATAATCAAGGTTTGCTACGCAAGAGAAGTCTACGACCATCGCGGTAACAATTCGATTTGATCAAATAAAGAAAGTCACAAAAGACTCCATCGAAAGAGAATGAATTCCCTATAAGACACTCAATTTAAAGTGGGAAGCGGGTAAACTGCTAAAAAAACTTGAGGTAAAACATGCAGATTTTTTATTTCTTCCCGATGAATACATAATTCAAACACTTAATATGCATGTTTGAACTTTTATGGCATAATGCTTCCCAATCAATGGAATGTTATGCGCTTAAGGTAGATGCAATGTAATGAATGCATGCTTGAATGATTGAATGAGAAGTAGTAATTCGGTGATCTACTCGAGAAGCCATTAACATCTAAGAGAGAGGTACCATCGGGAGTGGAATTTAGAGAACACTTGCAAAAATAAATTGCAATTCCAATACGGAAGCGTTCTTCACTGGGGAGAATCGAATTAGACTTCAACCAATCTTACTTCCTAGGGAGAGAGTCACTCTTCATTGAAGATAAGTAAAATCTCTAGAGAATTCTTCCCACTCTCATTGGGGAATTTTGAGACTTACGGGGAATTCGAAAGAAACTTTGTCGGGAACAAACCTCGATGGGGAAATTCGCAAACATCCTCTGAGTAACCATTAGCATCTTGAATAAATCAAATAGCATTAGACTTCATCTGGAATCAACTCTTCCCGATATGAAGTTTTCAACCAAGAATCCAATTTGAGAGAACATAACAATTTTGTCTCAAGAATAAAGATCTCAATAGCAAGACCACATCGGGAGACTTCCAATTGGGGAATGCACATCGCTGTAAAAAATACCTATCATGAATGATTAATCTTCACCGAAGAGAAATCAACGGATAAAAGCTCCATGGGGAATACATTCAGATATCCAACCCAATCGGGAAACAAATATTCTTGTCTCAAGATAGTTGATTTGAGAACAAAACTCTCAAGATGCTCGTAATAACTTCACACGGAGGAGTGCGACTTACACCGTGGAATAAAATCAATTGATCAAGCGCATTCACAATGGGAACTTTGATGTGAAGGCACTTCTCAATGGAGAATACAACAACATATACAAACATACCACCGGGATATCAACCCTAAGTCAACGGTTCAACACCATCTTCATCAGAATAAAAGCGATAACCTTCTATCGATGATTTGAGAATTCGATGGACATTCACTGAGGAATTTCTCCCGAATATCAACAAACTCACATCGATTTACCCGAGATTGGTACCCATAACTCTGCAATCGATTATGATAATGTCAATGTCTCGGAAGTGTACTGGGAACTATCAACCATCAAATCCTTCCGCGATAAATTCTCGCTTAAGAATCAAACTCATCGATAAGCCTCAACCAACATCAAGACTTATAATCGGGAGTACGATAATATCAATATGTTGAAGCACAAATCACGGTAACAAAATCAGTCCATCGTGGACTTTTCAGAATGAATTCCTTGAGAATTAGCTTCAGAGGATGAACCTAGATTAGGTGTATTCTTCATTGGGAAAAGGGACTTCAATCGATAACCCATCACGTGAATTTAAGTTGCAAGTCATAACAATATCTCCAAGCACAGAGTGAATTACAAAGAGACGTTTTGCCCCCTGCATCTTCGACCAAAAGATCCTCACATCAAATTTCGGAAGAGATTAAATCTTGACGAATGCCCCACTTTAATCGAAAATTGAGGATATAATCCCCGACAATGCCCCAAATTACTCATCAATTGAGAGATTTATGAATCTCGACATAACTTCAATCGGATTGGTCATCACTTGAGAGATTATTAGAATTGGCCTTAACGCCCGGGTTTAACTTTCATAACTCAACCCAGAGACTACAAATTTTAGACCAAACCATTTGTATCATTCTAGTCCGAATTATATATTCACCCTTAATAAAATATAATTTCACCACAAATTATACGTAGGCAAGCCAGGAAACTCCGTGTATACAATTTATTTCAAATCAATCTCTTCAAAATTCATCTTCTTATACTCAATTAGTCGATGGAAAGCATGCCCAGATTAGGGAACATTTTCAAAAATGGTTCAATCTTCAACACATCCCTCAAGTCATTTCTGATAATCAAGTTTTCCATCCATGCTCATTATGCAAGCTTATTTGATGTTTAAAGACTTATTCATATGCAAAGAATGTTTTATTCTATGAATGATAATTCTAATGCAAAACATATGCTTGTCTTGAAATTAAAAACATTTATCGAAAAGATGTCAAAACATCGAATTTTTGGTCAAAGAAAAAAAAAAGATGGAGTGATACCAACTCAAAATTTTAGCCTTCCTAGAGTCGGATACCGTACTTTGTTACAAATTAGCTTTCAAATTAACCCTTGCTTCAATTAGGACTTTAAGGGTTATAGCACGCCTCGTTCACGGTTTTAGAAAAGGATTTTAGGCTCAAAATATTTGGAACATGGTAGTCACTCAACCTCTTTCGCTTAGTATTTGATCACACAACCTTGTTCTTTGATTTGCAATACCATACTCTTTCTTTTCTTTACTTTTTCTTTTTCTTTATTATCTTTTCTTCTTTTTTTTGAACAAGTCGGTATGAAACTAAGTCATTCGACTCTTTGTTAAGGCGTGACTACCTTATTCTTTGATGGACAAGGAATACCAATGGGGTTTTGCCATTTTCTTCGACCTCTTAATAAATGAAGGATAACAATTATGTTGATCCTTGAATATACTCCGATGAAATTTAAATGTCGATCAGTTAATTGAACACTACCCGCCCGTTAAAATTGAGGTTTTTAATAGAAAAGAAACTCCTACTCAAGACTCAAAGGGTTAACAAGGGTTTCACTTCCTTATATCTCCTGTTCGGAATTTGAAACAATGCATGTACATCATCAACAAGGTTTTTATTCGAAGGCAATACCATTTGAGATTCTTGGTATATGGTTCATCATCCTCCCTACAGAGGTTTTGCTTTATTCACAAGACTTGAGCATCAAAAGCATTTAAAAATAATTAAGAATGAATACGAATGGATCAATTCAAGACAAACATATTCAATGCATTATGATTAATATTCAAAAATGAACAAGTTTTGCATACAAGTAAGTAATGAACATACAAGAAATGTTACAAATGAGAATGCAAAATAAACCGAAATTTCCATCATTGAGAGAGTAGTCTTCTGAATGGACTTATTGTTTAGAGCGATGCATTTTAAGTCTTGATATTCAATGAATCAAAGGAGACTGTGATACCCAAATTAATTCGAATATTAAATGGAATTTAATTATTTATTTAATTAAAGGCTTAAGTATTAATATTTTCGGATTTAATTGGATTAACTAGAGAAAGAAGAGTCAAAGTGGAGGCAGTAAGTAAAGGGTGTGGTGGTAAAGTACTCTACTTTACTAGTTACTAATTATTTATTTTATTGGAATAAATAAAAGAGTATTAAAAAGGATTATAAAAAGGAAAAGAAGGAAAGAAGGTCTTTTTTCACGTAGAATTGGAGAAGAGAGGAAAGCCAACGCCGAGGAAATCAAGATCATCGCGAGGTGTGGTGATTCCATTCAATTTTAATGCCTTATGGGTTTTTGGGAATCAACTGGATGATTGGGTACATTAGGAAATTCGATTTGAGTAATATAGGTTTGTAGGATTAAACCCTATTTGTGTTCTGGACAGGCCTGAAACCATTAGTGTGTCAAATAATAAATAGGAATGATGAAATAATGTTGTTCGATGTTATAATGGTGTAAAATGGATGTATTTTCGTGTTTCTCATGTTGCAATCTTGTGATGGAATGTTTGGAAGTGATTTGAATGGGTAAACGTTGTCAAAATAGCAGTTTTGTGTCGTGGGAACCGGTTCAAGCCGTGGGAAGGAACCGAGTTCCCAAAGTAAACTTTCAAAATCGGGCAATTTTGTGGCGTAGGAACCGTTCTTGGGGTAGGAACCGGTTCCCGCATAAAAATTCAGTATGGACTTTTCAAAAGTGGGAACGGGTTGTCCTGTGGGAACCGGGTTCACCGTATTGAGTTCAAAAATACTTAAACTTCAAAAATTCATATTTTCTAAACCGTAATTCGATTCGAAAATAAGCATTATTTCTTAAATTTAAAATGCTATCTTTAGAAAGGGAAAAATATTATTTTGCTAAAATTATTTTAAAAAGATCCGAGCTTCCGATTTTTGAAAAGTGTGGATAGTTAAGGATAATGGGAAATTATGAGTGGTCCGAAAGTTATCGTGGTGAGAACTAATGCTTACAATATTATGTTGATGGTTCATCATGTATCGAATGTAATACATTGGTGATTGGCATTATGTGAATTATGTTGATATCATAACTCGGAATTGATGTTGCATGCTTTTATGATGCATGCATAAAACATTTGTTAATTGGTTCATTCCCATTGTAGCGGAAGTGGGCAAGAGTCAATAAACTTACCAAAGATTGTGAGGTAGTGTACCGTGATATGTATCCGATTTGTGTGGAATGAAAGACATGTTGTGCTTCGTTGATTGTGTGCATGATTGTGAGAATATCATGTTTTGATTTGATTCAATTATGATGGTTTGATGCATTTCATAGATCGATTAAAATGTTGCATGTCGGGTGTTGTGCATGCATATGCATTTTGGTGAAGTTGATTCCCATTGTGTGGAATTTGACTTGTATAGCCGCTAACCCTGTGAAGTGGATAGTGGTGGTTAGGCTGGATTCTTGACCTAATGGTGTCCGCTTAATCGATGATTGGCCAGATCCGTTGATGATGGATCGTTGGGTGAACCGGTTCACGCTGGTACCACATGCATAGAGTCCGATTGCATATGGATTGTAACATGCCAGGATGGTTTCAGTGTTGCAATTTTCATTGTTTGTTATATTTACATGTTCATTGTGTGAGATGTATTTGTGAATCGCCTATGATTATGCCTTTGGATAATGGACTAATGTATTCAATTATTCCGTTGTATTTAAAACGATAATGAATTATATATTGGATAGAAATCTCACCCTTATTTTTAATGATTTCAGATTGAAGTGATTAGCTTGGAATCGTGAGGATAGCTTCTAGAGTCGAGTCATTAGTTAATCCGCGTGTCGTTATCGTGTTTCAGTAGATGTAAATCGAAACGCTGATTGAGATTCTTTGGATATTAAATATTAGTTTTGATTGATGTTTCAGTTTATTGTCCTGGAATAATTATGAACGACGTATTCAGGAGTTGTTATGTTTCATTTCCGCTGTTAAACATAACTTTTGGTTTATTTATTTAATGATTTTCTTTAGTGAAAGCATGACATCTGTTTGGTTATAATTTTGAAATATATTAAAAATTGTGATGCCTCTTGATATGTGTTATATACTCGATTATTAAATTATAATAAATCATGGTAATTGAAGGGGTGTTACAACACCCAAATCGACCATCCGTAAAACCGATAACCTTTTGCATCAAGAAGATCTTGCAATTTATCTCTCAAGGATTTACAACCTTCCTCGATGGATCATAACAATCTTCACAAATAACCACACACCCGGGAATACACCTGGCCTCAACAAATGCTCTTTCACAAAGGATAAAGGAGTCGCTATCGCCTTTACATCCTTAATGTGTTCAAACTTCCATCCTCATCAATAGCATTGACAATAGCATCGATGAGTTGGTAATGGTTGTTGAATAGCATTAGTGTTGGTGCCGGTCCGTTAAAAGCCTCGTAATCAGTAAGTCCTCGCAGCAAGGTTTGAAAGCCATACACCTCAATAGTATGCCGCTTCGTTAATGGAAGGCGCACTTAGCGTTAGCCTTGAAATTATTTGGCAACTTATTGGATCCACTTTCCAAGTATGCAATTCAATCAACTTTAGTTTCATAAGATGAGAAAACAATTCAAGATAATACTCGGGAGAGGGATCAAATTTCCTGGCACCTTTGGTCGTTGACTATCTTGCTTGGGAGCATAAGTTTGCTTTTAGGCGCGCTGTTAAATAGTCACATCCGTAATTAGGGTAACATTAATTTGCACACTAAACCGGGAGTGGTAATTATCCCTTCATCAAGTAAATCCCGAACTTTATGTTTCAATGCCACGCCTTCGATCGTGGACAAGGTGCCCGTAATGGAAATTACACCTAGCATTTTCATCATAATCACGCAAGCTTTCCATGCATCGCGGAAAATTCAAGCTCAACTAACCGAAACTTAAGTAATTGAGGAAGTAAATCAAGCATATACCATCTGAATGGGATCAAATTGCCTCTCAAAGTTGCGACGACTCGTTGATGAGCTTTAACCTTTGGATCTTTCTCGAGCAAGAATTGGTTCCGGACGAGCATACCCCGTAACACAAGGTGGTAGGTAGATGTAAGCTCGATTCAAGACTTGAAGAATCCCCAAAGTATATGAGGAATATAAACTCTTGTTATGAAGCGGCAGTTTGTCTTCCTTTCTTTATTACACAAGATTCAACATTTTATAACCAACTCAATCTTCAATCGACGATTCTCTTCCTTCGTGATTTCTTGTCCATCGACCAAATCTTGCATGTATAGCATCAAGAACGCCTACATGTTATTTCATTTCCTCCAATTCCCCACAAATTTGTTCTATCACCAATCGATCACATAGTGGTGAGAAGTCAAGATTTGCAATTCCTCGCGAACGAAAATACTAGGTCCAATCAAGAGAATCCCGGCCAACACTGTTATGAATCTGCCGAAAATGAATGAATATGAAGATGTACATTTTGCTCGACATTTCTTTTAAAAGAATAAACATGTTATGCAAGTGCATTGACCATGGGTTCAAATTTTCAAAGATAACAAACGAGTTGCATCCTCAGACAATCCGCTGAATAACAACCCATAATCTCTCGAACAAGTCGAATATCACATGATCCAAGGTTCGTTACACCAACTAAAGTACCATGAAGAAAACAAGTCCGAATATCATAAGATCAAAGGTCCGACATTTCCTGCATCATAGAAAATACTAGAAAACCGTGTCAAGAAAGAAGTATCATCAAGCCACAAGGTCATCAATAATGAACGCCATATAAGGACCAATACAATCACCATCAATAAATAGTCACCATCGAATATAGTCACCATCCAATAAATAGTCACCATCGTAACATAGTCACCATTTGTACCTAATAATCATGATCCCACCCCACGCAGTGTGAAACTAAGGTGGGTAAAGTCAAGGTAACTCCGGATCTAGTTCTCCCAGAGAAACTACCATCATAACACCCACGTGAAGATGATATCCCCCGATTGAACCTCCTCAAGCATGGACGACATGCCAAACTACAAGATCTACATTCGATATCCGATGTTCTACTTACTCCTAGGTGTCCTATGTGTCTCTGGTCGGGTATGGGCCTTTTACCTCTCAGAATCTACCCAATCAATAGAATAACCTATAAAGAGCCCAACCGATATATGAAAGCAATAGAATATGTCACATAGAATGCAATGCAAGCATACAAAGGATGTTACGATAAAGCAAGTAAATAAAACAAGTAAATAAACACCCAATAAACATGAAAATAAAAGCTAGGATCAACTCGATCGGACCTAAAGAGGTCCGTGATGATCCCCAATAAGTCGCCAAATTGAAACAACAAATCGAACATCATCCGATAACTATATCAATGAAGTCGCCATCGAACATTTTTATCTCACGGAGAAAGGTGAACGATCGCTGAAACCTAAAGGGATATTGACGCCTTCGTTAAGAGATAGGGTAAGGGAATCTATTACGCCGGGGAAGGTATTAGCACCCCACACGCTCGTAGTAATTTCTACAATATCCACTTCTATTTTCAATCTAATGGGTGTGTTTATATCTATTTACCGCTTAATCACTATATTTGTATGCTAAAAGAGAATGCATGTGAAAGAAATGAAAAATAAAGAAAACACGGGAAAGAAGGAAGTATTTTACAAAGTTTGCTCGATCGAGCCCCCGTGACAAGATGCCGCTCACGTATTCTCGCGTGCAATGGGAAAGTCGAAGGCGCCGTAGTCGGCTCACATGTTTTGTGGTTATGTGTTTTACTTATACAAAAGAATTTTAAACACAAAAAGAAAATCCCGCAAAAAAAGAGTTTCAGATTGGTTGGTTGTTTTACCTTGAAAAAGGAGTTTGAACCATTATTAGGTTTTAATTTGCAAAAGGAAAAAAAGTTTTAATCTTATTACATGCATGGATGTATAAAATGGAAAACAATCAAGGAAACTATCTAATGATATCCCTATGTCATCGCATGGATTACAACCTAAGGTTTAACCCAAATCGCTACCTAAGGTAGATTCAAGAAACCTAAGGAACATGGCAAAGGTTTATAACCTAAATCTATGTCTATCCAATCGCTAACTAAAGTAGAGTCAAGATGACAAAAAAGGAATGGAAAAGGTTTAAAACCTAAGTCTATGTCCATCTCGAATCACCTAATGTAGAATCAAGATGACAAAAGGGACGAAGCAAGCGCGCCAAGGTAAGAACAACAAACAATGCAATACAAACAAACAAATGGCACACAAGCTACCGAAAAGGAGGAAGTCCCATAGGCCTCGAACAAGAACGCAGCATACCGTGAGTCAACCAGAGCCGACACATCCGATTCTCGTGGAATAGTATCACCGCATGACATGAATTGTCAAGCGTGAAGAGTAAATGATGCGAGCTCTACAATAAATGCGAACCCCGTGATGGAGAGTCGTAATTAGGAACTCTTGCCACTTTATTATTATTGACTCGATAAAGGAAGCAACACGATTCGCGTACGAATGACACGACTAGAACTCAGCGGGTCGATCAATGGACTTTTCCGCTTGCCCATCATATCATCATGACTCAATAGCGAGAAATATAAAAAGCGGGACTTTGCTTTGCCACGTCAGGTGTCATAACACTCTTGACCTATGCAAGCACAAATATAAACACTTATCGAGAATTTCCTCCCGCGATGGAGGATTTTAAACAAACCAAACACAATTAGCAATAGAATCGCCTAAACGGTCTTTAAATAAACCGTAGGGTTCCCGAACATGCTCCAACCACGAAGTTCTTCATACATCTTTATTCCTACTTGGCAAGGAAAGCGTAAAACCCTACTTCTCATGTCTCTATAAAAGTGGTAAAAGAATGCGATAAACAAAGTAAAATAAATACCAAACGGATAAAGATCGGAAGAGCATCATGAAAGCAAAATACTCCTGAAAACTTGAGTAAACCGCCATCAACAAAGCATAATAAGAAACGCTCGATCAATATAATCCATAAGGTAATATCGCAACATGCGTAGCAAACAAGTCCTCATAACAATCAGAACACCGACAAAGGTACATATCCGGACAAAACATGAATATGTGTTTCTCGTACGAGTAAACACAAAGCAAATGCATTTAAAACGCAACGTAACCACGGAAAAGTGGCATGTTAGTGTACCACAATTAGGTACCTAACCAAAACATCCTCAATGTACCTTGCACAAGTCAACAAATATGTCAAAAATAACAAGGAAGTAAGAATATAATTGCATATTCACATCACATGTCAACATATGATCCAAAGGCGAAGGAATGGAATGTAAATGTGTATAGCAACATAATAATGGAAAACCGGGCAGAAACGCATACATAATGCAAAATAACTCATGAATGATATCAAAATCGAGCTAAGTCCATCACAATAGTTCCCAAATGCAAATGCTAAACATAGTTAAAAGATCTAGAAGAGTTAGAAATAAAAAATCTACACTAAAATGACTTAAAATGCATTATTTACAAAGAAAACAAAGCATGAGAGGTGAATTCTTAATAGATGGCAGCAACTAAAATATCTAAAGCTTTCCTAAACATCTAAACAAATGGAGGAAAGGATCACAAACTAGACATGCGAAAGGAAGCTAGAAAAACTATACAATTATCAAATTAGTTCCTAAGAATCAAACCATTAAAAGTTAGCTTTGAAATTCTATTTAAAATCCTAAGTGAAATTCCTAAAGCAGAGCACTGATGTCACAAGAGAATGTTATGAAATAGTATCGACAACTGCTAACAATTCACACAATAAATTCAAACAGTTAAAGAACACAATAAATTGTTTACCCAGCTCAAAGGTGTCAACTACACCTACATCCGGGGCTACCAAGCCGTGGAGAAATTCACTATTAGTAGAATTAATTCAGAATAAACCAACCAGCTTATCTCCTTCACTTAAAACCTACCCAACGCAACTTCAATCTAAGTTCTACTTAGACCCGAGTTCCTACCACTCCTCAATCACAGCAGATATCAATCCTATTGATTATTGAATTGTGAAGACACACTTCAATAAACTATCTTGATCTTGCTTCAAAGCTTCAATCAAGAGACAAACACTCGTGCTTCAAAGCTTTGAGTGATAAACTACACCTTACAAACAGTTCCAGTCCAAGGCACTTATCAATTGATAATTGTTTGCCTACAAGAGAAACTAGAATTACACAAAATACAACCCTTGCTAAATCTTCAATACATTCAGGAGGCGATAGCAGTAGTAAGTGGTTGAATTCCTTTTATGAAGGATCCCGAAACTTCGCTGGCTTCCATAAAGATAGCTAGGGTTCACTTAATTTAATCCTAAAACATGGTCTTTTCAACAACCAATTTAGGTTTAACTAAGATTAACCTAGCGACCATGCGAGCATGCATTCTAGTAATGAAAACATAATATAAGCACTCAACAAACTTCTGAAAAGTCTCGGAAAATGCATTTCGCAGAATAATGTTACACCGAATGTCATAACATCCGTTATGACATCGACTATTTCTCTTATAGAATTCAAAGTATCCTTTATCTTTCAGATTAGTTGTATTTTTAAACATCCTTGTCAAGTAGGATTTATCTTCAATCTCTGAATGTCATGACATTTATCAAGACATTGCCATAGCCTAGTTTTACCAAAAAGTAATGCCAACTTAAAACACTAACAAACTCCCCCTTTGGCACATTTTTGGCTAAAACTACTTAAGTTATCAGAGTACCTATGCAGCAGAAGACAAGCTAGTTCTAAGCTATGCCAGGCTTAAAGAAACTAGAACCTAGAGATAAGATAAATTCTACCCATACAGAAATTCCACACCCTCAAAAAATTTCCATGGTATAAAATTCTAATGCCACTGGAGTTCTCCCCTTTAGCAAAGGGCAAGAATCAATACCGGTGCCCAAATTTTCAATACATAATGAAGTACCAGCATTATTAAATGTTTACAATTCTGTCAACAAACATTACAATCATCCAAATTCAAAAACAGAGAATTAAAAAGGAACAGGAAACAAGATGAAAATAACAAGTCAAAACCAACAAAACAAGAACCATCACAACAACAGATCAGTTGCTCTCCTTTCCTGAAGAAGCACTATGAGCATTATCATTGTGATCAACACCAGCAGCAGCATTACCAGCTACCACTTCATCCTGAACCTTGAAACCAGAATCTGGATCAAACTCTGAAGGTTCAGGAGCCTTTCTTTTCTTTTCAATTGGTGTCCTCTTAGGTCTCAAGTTACCACCAACAGATTTAACTCTATACTTCTTTGAAGAAGTTCCAGCTTTGGTCATCTTTTCAGCTTGAGAACCAGAGATACCGGCCTTTGCTTTGACAAGGGAATCAGCAGGAGTACCAATATCAGGATTTACAGGAGTTTTCTTGACAGGATCATCAGATGTCTTGACATTTTCTGTGACATCTGGAACAGCTGCTGAACTAGGGCTAGCAGACTCTTGGTTAAGGGGAACAGAAACTCCAGGTACAGAGTGGTTTTCGTTTAGGATCCTGGTGACTATCCTAGCAATGGCTTCTTGCACATACATAGTACCTTCTCTATTTGCTATCTCTGGGGGAACAGATGAGGATGATTCAGAGATCTTACCAGAGAGTGAAGCTGAAGACCTGCGTGTATTCCTTGCATGCAGATTCTTGGTCTTCTTAGAGTCAGTTGCCATTGAACGCTGAGGAGAGACCTTGACAGGTTCAACATTCATGGCTGCAGCGCTTGCCCTAATCTCAGCCATGGTAGGGGATGAACAGTCAGAGTCTTGGGATGAAGAAGATGATGAAGACATATTTCGTTGAGATATATTGAGAAAATGAAAACAAGAATGACAGAGAGTTTGAGAGTATCTTTTGGATGAAGAGGATATGATACTTTCATATGAAAAGGCTATTATATGAAGGAGTCTCTTCATATTCTTGAAACTTTTAAAAATAAGAGGAAAATAATTAAATGACCCACTTATAATTAATTGGAATAAAAGGTCTCTTCCATTCCTTGTAAGCAATCTTAATTGCTACAATTCCTCATATTGACAAATACCCAGTTAGCTCCTTAAATTTTCAAACTGACTAGCATCAAGAGCTTTAGTGAAAATGTCAGCCAGTTGAAGTTCAGTGGTTACATGGTCCAATTTCATCACTTTCTCTTCCACAAGGTCTCTGATGAAGTGATGTCTAATGTCAATGTGCTTAGTCTCTTGTGTTGTATAGGATTCTTTGAAATATTAATAACACTCGGTTGTCACGGACAATGTCATGACATCTGTGTGACATTGTACTCGGACATCTGCTTCATCGAGACCATTTGAGAACAAGCGCTATCAATACTATGTATTCAACGGTGGACAAGGATACGCTTTGCTTCTTCAATCAAGAAACAAGATTGTTTCCAAGAAGAAACATCCTCCGAAGTGCTTTTTACGTCATCAGCACTACCACCAATCGGCATCACAATAACGGACAAAATTGGTTCACATCCATGAGAATACAGGATACCATAATTGCAAGTTCCACTACATACTTGAATTCTTTTCACCGGTTAATGTGACTTACTTTAGGTTCGACTTGGTATCTGCACATACCCCAACAAATGCAATGTCGTCTGTTGGCTGTTAGGTACAACAAGCTTCCTATCATGCTTCTATACAAACTTTGATCAACCTTTTCACCACTTGTGTCCTTGGACAGCTTCAAATGTGTGGGAGCAGGAGTCCTTTTATGGCTGGCATTCTCCATTCCAAACTTCTTGACAATATTCCGTGCATACTTGCTCTTGTGAAAGGAATGTTGAGTCTTCCATCTGTGTGACTTGCAGTCCAAGAAAGTAAGTCAACTCTCCCATGAGGCTCATTTCAAACTCATCTTGCATTTGATTGGAAAAATGTTTCACCATTATGTCTGACATTCCTCCAAATACTATGCCATCAACATAAATTTGAGCCACCATTATCTTTCCTCCTTCATTCTTGACAAAGAGAGTTTTATCCAAGGCTCTTTTCCTGTATCCTTTGTCTGTAAGGAACTTGGTCAGCCTTTCATACCAGGCCCTAGGAGCTTGCTTTAGTCCATATAGGGCTTTTCTTAACTTGTAGACATGATCAGGAAAACTTGGATCCACAAATCCTTTAGGCTGTTCTACATATACCTCCTCATTCAAGTAACCATTTAGGAAGGCACTTTTCACATCCATCTGAAATAATTTGAATTTCAGAATGCAACCAATCCCTAGTAGTAACCTGATTGATTCCAGTCTAGCCACTGGAGCAAAAGTCTCATCAAAATCTATCCCTTCAACTTGAGTGTAACCCTGAGCAACAAGTCTTGCTTTATTTCTGGTGACAACCCCTTCTGCATTAGACTTGTTCTTGTAGATCCACTTTGTGCCAATGATGTTTGTTCCTTCTGGTCTAGGAACTAACTCCCATACTTCATGTTGCTTGAACTGGTTCAATTCATCTTGCATTGCTCCAATCCAGAATTCATCACTTAGAGCTTCTTTGACATTTTTTGGCTCTATTTTGGACACAAAACAAGAGTTTGAGACTGATTCTCTAGACCTTGTAATGACACCCTTGTTTGGATCCCCAATGATGAGTTCCTTTGGATGATCTTTCTGAATTCTGATGGAAGGATCTTTGTTGGCTTCCTCTGGTTCAGATTTTGGTGAAGTAGGAGCAGGTACATCATCCTTATCAGGTACTTGTGGTGATGTCTCAAACCATGTCTCAACATCACATGGGACATTGTGTTCCTGATGATGATCATCAACAATGACATTAATAGACTTCATCATAACTTGGGTTCTGGAGTTGAATACCCTATATGCTCTGCTGTTAGTGGAGTATCCCAGAAAAATGCCTTCATCACTCTTAGAGTCCATCTTTCTCCTTTGATCACGATCTGTCAGAATATAACATTTGTTGCCAAACACATGGAAATATTTCACAGTTGGTTTTCTTCCCTTCCATAGTTCATACAGGGTGGAAGATGTTCCCTTTCTTAAGGTGACCCTGTTGTGAACATAGCAAGCTGTATTCATAGCTTCAGCCCAAAAATGAATAGGAAGTTTCTTAGCATGAATCATTGCTCTAGCAGATTCCTGTATAGTCCTATTCTTTCTTTCCACAACCCCATTTTGTTGAGGTGTTATAGGAGAAGAAAACTCATGATTGATTCCCTCTGAGGAGCAGAATTCATCAAAAAATTTGTTCTCAAATTCCTTTCCATGATCACTTCTTATTCTGACAATACAACTTTCCTTCTCTCTTTGAAGTCTTTTGCATAACTCTTTAAAGACATCAAACACATCAGATTTTTCTTTGATGAAGTTTATCCAGGTAAATCTGGAGAAGTCATCCACAACAACATAAGCATATCTTTTTCCACCAAGGCTTTCAACCTGCATAGGCCCCATCAAATACATTTGTAGCAGCTCCAGCACTTTAGAAGTGCTCAGATGTCTAGACATTGGGTGTGACATTCTGGTTTGTTTTCCAACCTGACACTCACCATAGACCCTCCCTTCATCAATATGGAGTCTTGGTATCCCTCTGACAGCCTCCATAGAAGTGATCTTTTTCATTCCTCTGAGATGCAGATGACCAAGTTTTTGGTGCCACAATTTTACCTCCTTTTCATCTTTGTCTGTAGAGCACACAGAAGATAGGTCGGTGTTCTCTGATTCCCACATGTAGCAGTTGTCCTTTGATCTGACTCCTCTCATAACTACTTCTTGTTTATTATTGATTACAAGACATTCAGACCTAGTGAAGTTGACTTTGAATCCCATATCACATAGCTGACTTATGCTTATGAGGTTAGCAGTCAAGCCTTTTACCAGCAACACTCCATTTAGGTTTGGAACTCCAGAACAGTCCAAGTTTCCAACACCTTTGATTTCTCCTTTAGCTCCATCTCCAAAAGTAACAAAGCTGGTAGAATGAGGTTTGACATTATTCAGTAGGTTTTTTATTCCAGTCATATGCTTGGAACATCCACTGTCAAAGTACCAATCTTCCTTGGCAGACACTCTAAGGGAAGTGTGAGCTATCAATGCTGCAGTCCTTTTCTTCCACTTTTGAGTGTAGGGTACATGTAGCCTATAGCAGAAGGGTTTTATGTGTCCAAACCTTCCACAATGGTGACATCTCCATCTTTGAAACTTCTTATTCATGTTTCTCTGATCCTGATGTTGACCCCAATGTTGTGACATCTGCTTTGACATTGGCTTATTAGGTCTGTTCTTCTTCTTGTTATCAGCAAATTTCTTTGCAGCCACATACCCTGAGCCAGAACCATTTCCTGTTTTATGTTGTGACATCTGCTTTGACCTTGGTTTCCCATGCCTCTTCTTTTTCTTGTCACTAACAGGTTCCTTTTCAGCCACATATCCTAGACCATGCTTATTTCCTGCATTTTGTCCAAGCTGAAGGATTTCTTCTAACTTATCAGTCCCAGTAGTCAGCATCTTGACAGACTTAGTCATATGATCAAGCTTGGAATTCAACACTATAATTTCACTGTTGAGATGACTGATAGTGACTGTATTTTCCTTCTTCTCAACTTCCAGCTTCACATTTTCTGCCTCCAACTTCTCAATCAACTTTTTCTGTTTTTCATTTTGCTGACATACTTCACCGCTTCTGATACACAGCTTCTTGTAAGTATCAGCAAGTTCTTCAAAGGTCACTTCCTCATCACTAGAGTCATTATCAGAATTGCAACTTTCAGAAAGTGCAGTGACAAGTTTGGCTGATTCCTCTTCAGAGTCACTGCTTGATTCACCATCAGACCAAGTGACAGTCATTCCTCTCTTTTGTTTCTTAAGAAAGGTAGGACATTCAGCTCTAATATGTCCATATCCTTCACATCCATGACATTGGATTCCACTGCCTTGACTTCCTTTTTCTTCTGACTTGGATCTTCTGCTGGAGTCATAAGATCTGCTGATGTCAGATGCAAGTCCTTGACATTTGACCTTGACTTTGGATCAATCCTCTTGATGAGCTTGTTGAACTGTCTTCCAAGCATAGTTATAGCTTCAGATATCTTCTCTTCATCTTCCACCTTGCATCCTTCTTCAGTATTGGATACAAGCGCTATGCTCTTGTTCTTTTTGTCAACAGTTTCACAGATTCCCATCTCAAAAGTCATAAGAGATCAATGAGTTCTTCAACCTTTAAGGTCTGATGTCACGAGCCTCCTCTATGCAGTCACTTTCATTGCAAATCTTTTAGGCAAGGATCTGAGAATCTTTCTCACCAGCTTTTCTTCTGACATCTTTTCACCAAGTGCTCCTGAGGTGTTGGCAATCTCTAAAATATTCATGTGGAACTCATGAATAGTCTCATCTTCTTTCATCTTCAAATTCTCAAATTTTGTAGTGAGCATCTGAAGTCTTGACATCTTCACCTTGGATGTCCCCTCATAAGTAGTTTTGAGAGTGTCCCAAACATCCTTGGCCAGCTCACATTGATGAACTAGTCTGAAGATATTTCTGTCAATACCATTGAATAGGGCATTCAATGCTTTAGAGTTCCCCAGAGCTAGCTCCTCTTCCTCTTTGCTCCATTCTTCCTCAGGTTTCAAGATAGTAGTCCCATCTTTCTCAAGCTTGGTGGGATGTTTCCATCCTTTGTCAGCAGCTCTCCAAGCTTTAATATCCACTGATCTTAAAAAGGCAACCATACGAGGTTTCCAGTAATCATAATTAGACCCATCCAGAATAGGTGGTATACCTCCAAATCCTCCTTCCTTATCCATTATGCCAGAAACTATTATCCCTAGATCTCACCCAGAAATAACAGGCAGGGTGCCTACTCTGATGCCAATTGAAATTCCTGACAGCAGATACTCGATGTCATAGAGAATGTTATGACACAGTATCTGACACTCCGTTAACAATTCACACAATAAATTCAAACAGCAGTAAAGAACACAATAAATTGTTTACCCAGTTCAGTGTCTAACTACACCTACATCTGGGGGCTACCAAGCCAGGGAGGAAATTCACTATTAGTACAACTAATTCAGGAATAAACCAACCAGTTTATCTCCTTCACTTAAAACCTACCCAATGCAACTTCAATCTAAGTTCTACTTAGACCTGAGTTCCTACTCACTCCCCCTCAATCACAGCAGTGATATCAACCTATTGATTAATTGAATTGTGAAGACACACTTCAATAAACTATCTTGATCTTGCTTCAAAGCTTCAATCAAGAGACAAACACTCGTGCTTCAAAGCTTTGAGTGATAAACTACCCTTACAAAAAAATCCTAGTCCAAGGCACTTATCAATTGATAATTTCTTGGCTCACAAGAGAAACTAGAATTACATGAAATACAACCTGCTAAATCTTCAATACATTCCAGAGGCGCAGCAGCAGAGTAAGGGTTGAATTCCTTTTATAGAAGCAGTCCTGAAACATCAGTTTTGGGCTTCCATAAAGATAGCTAGGGTTCACTTAATTTAATCCTAAAAACATGGTCTTTTCAACAACCAATTTAGGTTTAACTAAGATTAACCTAGCAGCCACGTGAGCATGCATTCTAGTAACAGAAAAACATAATATAGCAGCTCAACAAACTTCCTGAAAAGTCTCAGGAAAAACAGATACGTGATGTCACAGAGAATGTTATGACACGATGTCGACACTATATTAACGATTCACCAAGAATATGAAAGCGATAAAGAACACAATAAGTTGTTCACCCGTTCGGTTCAACAAACCTACATCGGGGCTACCAAGCCAGGAGGAAATTCACTATTAGTAGAATTAATTCAGGAATAAACCACCAGTTTATCTCCTTCACTTAAAACCTACCCAATGCAACTTCAACCTAAGTCCTACTTAGATCTGAGTATCCACTCACTCCCCCTCAATCACAGCAGTGATATCAACCTATTGACTAATTGAATTGTGAAGACACACTTCAATAAAATATCTTGATCTTGCTTCAAAGCTTCAATCAAGAGACAAACACTCGTGCTTTAAAGCTTTGGTGATAAACTACCCTTACAACAAATCCTAGTCCAATGCACTTATCAATTGATAGTTGCTTGGCTCACAAGAGAAACTAGAATTACACAATATCAACTGTTACAAATCCTAACAGTACACAAACAAGCTGCTATCTCTTCAATACATTCAAAGGCGCACACGTTGTAAGGGTTCTTTTCCTTTTATAGAAGCGAACGAAACTTTGGGCTTCCATAAAGATAGCTAGGGTTCACTTAATTTAATCCTAAAAACATGGTCTTTTCAACAACCAATTTAGGTTTAATTAAGATTAACCTAGCAGCCACGTGACATGCTTTCTAATAACGAGAAAAACAATATTTAGCAGCTCAACAAACTTCACGAAAAATCTCGGGAACAAGCAGTTCTGCGAATGTCACCGAATGGCATAACATCTGTTATGACATTAGACTATTTTCTGCAGAATTTCCGGCCAGACTTTAGCTTCCGCCGAAATGTCCATTTACCATCCTTAGCAGGTAGGATTTATCTTCAATCTCTGAATGTCATGACATCTATCATGACATTGCTAAAGCCTAGTTTTACCAAACATAATGCCAACTTAAAAACACTAACAAACTCCCCCTTTGGCACATTTTTGGCTAAAACTACTTAACCTATCAGAGTACATATGCAGCAAAAGACAAACTAGTTCTAAGCTTAAATAAACTAGAACCTAGAGATAAGATAAATTCTACCCATACAAAAATCCCACAATTCCCACAATTGCCCCATATACAAAATTTTAAACAGGCATACAATTTCCCCAAAGTCCCATACTAGTGTCACACAGTAGTTCTTCTCCCCCTTTTTAGCCATAAAGGGCCAAAGGAAACCATACAATTTCCCCAAACATTCAAGCAAATAATTAAAGGAGGTACCAACAATTGTCAAGAGAACAATGCTGTCAACAATAAGTTACAATCATCCAAACAAAATTGGGAAAAGGAAACAGCACAAAAACAAGAAAAAAAAATAACAAGAAAATTGACAAAGCAATCAAAACAGATGAATGAAAGCAACACAGCAACTTAATTAGTTGCTCTCCTCTGCTGAAGAGGCATCTCCATTGTTAGCAGCGGCATCAGCAACATTACCAGCAGCTAGTTCAACCTGAATCTTGGAGCCAGAAGCTTGACCAGACTTTGCAGGTACAGAAGCTTTCCTTTTCTTGGCCATTGGTGTTCTTTTGCCTTTTGAGCAGCCAGCAAATTTAGCTCTATACTTCTTTGAAGAAGTTCCAATTCTGGTTATTTGCTCATCTTGAGAACCAGAAATACCATTCTTTGCTTTGACAGGGAAATCAGCAGGAGAATCAGGGTCCACATGAGTTTCCTGGACGTGATCATCAGATGTCATGACATCCTTTGTGACATCTGGATCATCTGCTAAACTAAGGCTAGCAGGCCTTTGATTAAGGGGAACATAAATTCCAGGAACAATGTGATTGTCGTCTAGGATTCTGGTGACTATCCTAGCAATGGCTTCTTCTACATACTTGGTACCTTCCCTATTTCTTATCTCAGGGGGAACAGATGAGGAAGAGGCAGAAGTCTTACCAGTGGAAACTGATGAGTCTTGAAAATTCCGTGCATGCTAATTTTGAGAGTTAGTTGCCATTGAATGCTGAGGGGAGACCTTCAGGTTTAACATTCATGGCTGCAGCGATTGCCCTAATCTCAGCCATGGTGGGAGATGAACAGTCAGAGTCTTGGGATGAAGAGGATGAAGAAGACATATTTCTCTGAGATATATTGAGGAACTGACAAAGAATTTGAAAGTATCTTGTGGGTGGAGAGGAAATGATACTTTCAATAAGAGGTTATTATATGGAGGTGTCTCTTGATATTCTTGAAACCTTTAAAAATAAGAGGAAATAAAGAAATGACCCATTCATATTTATTTGAAATACGGTTTCTTCTCCTCTTTGTAAGCAATTTTAATTGCTACAATTCCTCATATTGACAAATGCCGTTTGCTCCTTAAATTCTCAAATTGACTAGCATCAAGAGCTTTAGTAAAATGTCGGCCGATTGCGATTCGGTGACTACATGGTCCAGTTTAATCACTTTCTCCTCCACAAGGTCTCTGATGAAGTGATGTCTTATGTCAATGTGCTTAGTCCTACTGTGTTGTATAGGATTCTTTGAAATATTAATAGCACTCAGATTGTCACAGTACAATGTCATGACATCCTGTGTGACATTGTACTCGAACATCTGCTTCATCCAGACCATTTGAGAACAAGCGCTACCGGTGCTATGTATTCACTTCAACGGTGGACAACACGTTTTGCTTTGCTTGAACCAAGAAACAGATTGTTTCCCAAGAAGAAGCATCCTCCAGAGGTACTTTTTCTATCATCAGCACTACCAGATCAGCATCACAATAACCGACAAAATGGGTTCACATCCATGGGAATACAGAATACCATAACTGCAGGTTCCACTTACATACTTTGATTCTTTTCACGGTTAATGTGACTCACTTTAGGTTCGACTTGGTATCTTGCACATAATGCAAATGCAATGTCGGTCTGCTGGCATTAGATACAACAAGCTCCCTATCATGCTTCTATACAAACTTTGATCTACCTTTTCACCATTTGTGTCCTTGGATAACTTCACATGTGGGAGCAGAGTCCTTTTATGGTGGCATTCTCCATTCCAAACTTTTGACAATATTCCTTGCATATTTGCTGTGAAAGGAATGTTGAGTCTTCCATCTGTGTGACTTGCGGTCAAGAAAGTAGGTCAACTCTCCCATAAGACTCATTTCAAACTCACTTGCATTTGATTGGCAAAATGTTTCACCATTGAGTCGACATTCCACCAAATACTATGTCATCCACATAAATTTGAGCAACCATTATCTTTCCTCCTTCATTCTTGACAAGAGAGTTTTATCCAAGCCTCCTTTTCTAGCCTTTGTGCTGTAAGGAACTTGGTTAGCCTTTCATACAGGCCCTAGGAGCTTGCTTTAGTCCATATAGGACTTTCCTTAATTTGTAGACATGATCGGAAACTTGGATCCACAAATCCTTTAGGCATTCTACATACTTCTTCATTTAAGTAGCCATTTAGAAGGCACTTTTCACATCCATCGAAATAGTTTGAATTTGAATGCAAGCAACCCTAGAAGAAGCTGATTGATTCGGTCTAGCCACTGGTGCAAAGTCTCATCAAAGTCAATCCCTTCAACTGAGGGTAACCCGAGCAACAAGTCTAGCTTTATTCTGGTGACGGTCCCTTACGCATCGGTTCTTGTAGATCCATTTTGTGCCAATGATGTTTGTTCCTTACGGTCTAGGAACTAATTCCCATACTTCATGTTGCTTGAATTGGTTCAATTCATCTTGCATTGCTCAATCCGAATTCATCACTTAGAGCTTCTTTGACATTTTTGGCTTTATCTTTGACACAAAGCAAGAGTTTGAGACAGTTTCTCTGGATCTTGTAACGACACCTTTGGTTGGATCCCCAATGATGAGATCCTTTGGATGATCTTTCTGAATTCTGATGGAAGGATCTTTGTTAACTTCCTCTGGTTCAGATTTTGGAGGAGAAGGATCAGGTACATTTTCCTTATCAGGTACTTGAGGTGATGTCTCAAACCATGTCTCAACATCATATGGGACATTGTGTTCCTGATGATGGTCATCAACAATGACATTAATAGACTCCATCATAATGGGTTCGGAGTTGAATACCTATATGCTCTGCTGTTAGTGGTGTATCCCGAAAATGCCTTCATCACTCTTAGAATCCATTTTCTCCTTTGATCACGATCTGTCGAATATAGCATTCTTGCCAAATACATGGAAATATTTCACGGTTGGTTTCTTCCTTCCATAGTTCATACGGGGTGGAGGAAGATCCCTTTCTTAGGGTGACCCTGTTGTGAACATAGCAAGTTGTATTCATAGCTTCACCCAAAATGAATAGGAAGTTTCTTAGCATGAATCATTGCTCGGCGATTCTGTATGGTCCTATTCTTTCTTTCCACCACCCATTTTGTTCGCGTTATAGGAGAAGAAAACTCATGATTAATTCCCTCTGAAGAGCAGAATTCATCAAATTTGTCGTTCTCAAACTCCTTTCCATGATCACTTCTTATTCTGACAATACAACTTTCCTTCTCTCTTTGAAGTCTTTTGCATAGCTCCTTAAAGACATCAAACACATCAGATTTTTCCTTGATGAAGTTTATCCAGGTAAATATGGAGAAGTCATCCACAACAACATATGCATATCTTTTTCCACCAAGGCTTTCAACCTGCATAGGCCCCATCAAATCCATATGAAGCAGCTCTAGTACTCTGGAAGTGGTCAGATGTCTAGACATTGGGTGTGACATTCTGGTTTGCTTTCCAACTTGACATTCACCACAGACTCTTCCTTCATCAATATGGAGTTTTGGTATCCCTCTGACAGCCTCCATAGTGATGATCTTTTCATCCCTCTGAGATGCAGATGTCCAAGTTTTTGATGCCATAGCTTTACCTCCTTTTCATCCTTGTCTGTAGAGCACACAGAAGAGAGGTTGGTGTTCTCAGATTCCCACATGTAGCAGTTGTCCTTTGATCTGACTCCTCTCATAACAACTTCTTGTTTATCATTGATTACAAGACATTCAGACCTGGTGAAGTTGACTCTAAATCCCATATCACATAGCTGACTTATGCTTATGAGATTAGCAGTCAATCCTTTTACCAGCAATACTCCATTTAGATTTGGAACTCTAGAGCAGTCCAAGTTTCCAACACCTTTGATTTCTCCTTTAGCTCCATCTCCAAAAGTAACAAAGCTGGTAGAGCGAGGTTTGACATTATTCGAGGTTTTTATACGGTCATATGCTTGGAACACCCACTGTCAAAGTACCAATCTTCCTTGGCAGACACTCTGAGAGAGGTGTGTGCTATCAATGTTGCAGTCCTCTTCTTCCACTTTTGAGTGTAGGGTACTTTGATGTTCTTAGGCTCAACATAGGAAGTCTGATTAGGGTACCCATGTAACCTATAGCAGAAGGGTTTTATGTGTCCAAACCTTCCACAATGGTGACATCTCCATCTTGGAAACTTCTTTTTCATGTTTCTCTGATCATGATGTTGGCCCTAATGTTGTGACATCTGCTTTGACATTGGCCTATTAGGTCTGGTCTTCTTCATTATCACAAATTTCTTTGCATCTACATGCCGAGCCGGGAACACTTCTGTTTTACATTGTGACATCTGCTCGGCTTTGGTTTCCATACCTCTTCTTTTCTTGTCACTAACAGGTTCCTTTTCAGTCACATATCCTAGACCATGCTTATTTCCAGCATTTTGTCCAAGCTGAAGAATTTCTTCCAGCTTATCAGTTCCATTTGTCAACATCTTGACCGACTTAGTCATATGATCAAGCTTGGAATTCAACACTATAATCTCACTGTTGAGATGACTTATAGTGATTGTATTTTCCTTCTTCTCGACTTCGACTTCACATTTTCTGCCTCCAACTTTTCAATCAGCTTTTTCTGTTTTTCATTTTGCTGACATACTTCACCACTTCTAATACACAGTTTCTTGTAAGTGTCAGCAAGTTCTTTAAAGGTCACTTTCTCATCACTAGAGTCATTATCAGGATTGCCACTTTCAGAAGATGCAGTGACAAGTTTGGTTGATTCCTCTTCAGTATCACTACTTGATTCACCATCAGACCAAGTAACATTCATTCCTCTCTTTTGTTTCTTAAGAAAGGTAGGACATTCAGCTTTAATATGTCCAAATCCTTCACATCCATGACATTGGATTCTACTGCCTTGACTTCCTTTTTCATCTGACTTGAATCTTCTGCTGGAGTCATGAGATCTGCTAATGTCAGATGGAATGTCCTTGACATTTGACCTTGACTTTGGATCAACCCTCCTGATCAGTTTGTTGAACTGTCTTCCAAGCATGGCTATAGCTTGAGATATCTTATCTTCATCTTCCACCTTGCATCCTTCTTGATGTTGGATACAAGTGCTATGCTCTTGTTTTCTTCTTTTCTTCTCTCATAAGGGAAGTTTCCTTGATCTTGACATTGCAAAGATATCTCACATCTTTTCACCAAGTGCTCTGAGGCATTCAATTCAAAATATTCATGGATGTCTTCAAATTCTCTGAGCATGAAGACATCTTCAATGTTCGAGAGTGTCCCAAACATCCTTGGCTAACTCACATTGATGGACCAGTCTGAAGATGTTCATGTCAATACCATTGAACAGAGCATTCAATGCTTTAGAGTTCCCTAGAGCAAGCTCTTCTTCCTCTTTGCTCCATTCCTCCTCAGGTTTCAAGACAGTAGTTTCATCTTTCTCAAGCTTGGTGGGATGTTTCCATCCTTTATCCACAGCTCTCCAAGCTTTAATGTCCACTGATCTTAAGAAGGCAACCATACGAGGCTTCCAGTAATCATAATTAGACCCATCCAGAATAGGTAGTCTTCCTCCAAATCCTCCTTCTTTATCCATTACGCTAGAAACTATTATCCCTAGATCTCACCCAGAAATAACAAGCAGGGTGCCTGCTCTGATGCCAATTGAAATTCTGGCGCAGATCGTGATGTCACGAGAATGTTATGACACGATGTCGACACTATGTTAACAGTTCACACAGTAAATACATAAAGCAGTAAAGAACACAATAAGTTGTTCACCCAGTTCGGTTCAACAAACCTACATCTGGGGGCTACCAAGCCAGGGAGGAAATTCACTATTAGTAGAATTAATTCAGGAATAAACCACCAGTTTATCTCCTTCACTTAAAACCTACCCAATGCAACTTCAACCTAAGTCCTACTTAGATCTGAGTACCCACTCACTCCCCCTCAATCACAACAGTGATATCAACCTATTGACTAATTGAATTGTGAAGACACACTTCAATAAAATATCTTGATCTTGCTTCAAAGCTTCAATCAAGAGACAAACACTCGTGCTTTAAAGCTTTGAGTGATAAACTACCCTTACAAATCCTAGTCCAATGCACTTATCAATTGATAGTTGCTTGGCTCACAAGAGAAACTAGAATTACACAATAACTGTTACAAATCCTAACGTACACAAACACAAGTGCTATCTCTTCAATACATTCAAAGGCGCAACACGGTTGTAAGGGTTCTTTTCCTTTTATAGAAGCGATCCGAAACTTGTTTGGGCTTCCATAAAGATAGCTAGGGTTCACTTAATTTAATCCTAAAACATGGTCTTTTCAACAACCAATTTAGGTTTAATTAAGATTAACCTAGCAGCCACGTGAGCATGCTTTCTAATAACGAAAAACAATATTTAGCATTTCAACAAACTTAAAAATCTCGGGAACAAAGATTCGAGCAGAATGTCACAGAATGGCATAACATCTTATGACATCGACTGTTTTAATTTCCAGACTTTAGCTTCCAGTTCTGAGCTGTCCATTTACCATCCTTAGCAGGTAGGGTTTATCTTCAATCTCTGAATGTCATGACATCTATCATGACATTGCTAAAGCCTAGTTTTACCAAATATAATGCCAACTTAAAAACACTAACAAAATTGATGAGGAAAATCTTGTAATTCTCCAAGAAAATACCAAATCAAAGTGGAATTGATGATAATAAGAGAGGAGAATCTTGAATCCTTGAAGAATTGATGAAGAGGAAAACTTCAACTCTTCACCTCGACACCTTGAACGCTCTTCAATGTTCTTGATTGATGAAAAACTTGATTTGATCCTTGAGAATTGAGAGGGAATAGAAGAGTATGGAGCTGTACCGGAGAAGGAGAGAAGAAAAAAAATAAGAAAAAGTTTTCCAGCGCGGTGGTTTTTGGAATTCCGGTGGTGGTTGTTGGTGGTTTGAGGTGGTTGTTGGTGGTTGTGCAACTTTGAGTTGAGAGAGAATTGAGAGAGAAAAGTGAGAGCTCTTGGGTCAAATTTAACAAATGATTCTCTCTACCCAATTTTGTGAGTGGTAAAATATATTTATAATATGAAAAATTGGGCTTTGGAGTGTCTTGGATCCACAATTAAGTCCTAATCGCGATTATCAAAATGATTTTCGTACACAGTCCAAAGCAGCCTAATCCGTGCAGAATTTGAAGTCGGAATGCAAACAAAAAATGTCCGGAATGTGATTTTGCTTGCGTGAATCAAAATTTCGACGCGATCGGATGAACGGTCAAGGTGATATGAATTTTTGAAGTTTCAGCACTGTTTTCGGGCGTCCGACGCATGCAGAATTCTCAATGCGCTCTTCGGAGAAAATGCCTCGAACGAGGGTCTTCTGATCAAAATTTGCAAGTGAGTGTTTCTGAGATAACCGAAGCTAACAAAATTTTTAAACTTTTGGCACTGGTCCCATCTCGTTTCGATAAAAAACAAGCGAGATATGATTTTTTGAAGTTCGTGTACCAGATGAAAATTGCTCGGTTCAGCTCAAAATTACGTCCGAAGAATAAAATATTGATCTTAAACGATGAGGAATCAGCTCCCGAGTTGTAAATGAAAGTTGTAGAAGGATTCGATACGGAATTTTAGAAATTGGCTCTACTCAATTTCGAGTTTCCAGCTAAGAGATATCAACTTTTTAGTGGGAAGAATACACGGTTCAGCATTAAAATTCAGTTTAATCCTCTTGAGATATTGAATTTTCCGGGGACCTTCCTCACATAATTTGCTTCCGGATTTCAAACAAAAGTTGTAGATAAAAATGATAAGGATGTGTCAGTCAAAATTCATCAGAAAATACCTGAAGAGCTGTGAGATACACTCTCTGGAGTGCCTGAAACACACTGAAAACCCAAAATCCACTTTATTGAGAAATAAGCGAATAAATTCATTTTTTCTTGACGAAATGACCTCCAACCTGAACAGATAAAATGGAGGATATATTGATATGATTCCGGAGATTGTGGAACCAAGCCAAAATAGCTTCCTGGAATGTATTTTGACAAATAGTATGCATTGATACGTGCACGTTATGTATCGACCCATACTTCATTTAGCCTTCTGGAAATCATGTTAACAAACAGTATGCATCAATTCATAATTGCTTGCATCGACTCATAGCTTTTTTCATTATTCTGTAAGTCATCTTAATACAGTATGCATTGATACAAAACCTTTTGTATCAATACATAAGTTGCTTGTGTCGACACATAGAATATTTTCATCGACTCATACATATGTTTACTCTCTGGAATTAATGCTTAATATAATATGTATCGATACAAACTCTCTCAGGTTGACTCATACGTATTTTGTATCGACTCATACGAATTATGTGTCGACTCATAAGTTTTCTTTCAACTAAAATTTGTTGTATATATATATATATATATATATATATATATATATATATATATATATATATATATATATATATATATATATATATATATATATATATATATATATATAAGATAGTTCTTGCAGTTTTCAAAAATAAAAATGCACAGTTGTTACAAAAAGCAGTTCTGTGAGCATCCAAATTCTTTGAGCATAGAAATCTGAAAGAGATTTCATCTTCATCATCTTCTCAATCATCTTGGTTCAATAAAATTGACACATAATCATCATTGTTCGTTGTATCAAGAGATCAAAGAGATAACGTTCAGTGGTACGATCGGTGATCTAGCTGAGTTGAAGATTCGAAGAGGGTTTCGAGGAAAAACCAGAAGGTTTGTCCAGCAAGAACAGAGGTGTCTTGTGGGTTTGTTAGTCACGATTGCATAGAGCATATTCAGCCATACCGTAGGGTTTGGAGATCGGGGTGATTTCGCAAACAGTTCGTGGAAGTGGTGAATTGTCTATCAATTTTGCAGGTGTGTTCTTGATCGGCTCAAATCAAGAGAAGGTTGATACAAGAAGAAGAAGATTTGCAGGATTTGTTTTTCTGTCTTTGCATTGCAACCTTGTAAACATTTTTCAACATATTGATATAGAAGTTCTCAATTCCAATTTGGAAATTGAGAGGGAGACGTATCCACATGCGTGGACGAACGTGGGGAACTTCCTGACCAAATCGCTCCGAGTATCGTATTCTTTCTCTCTATCTCTTTACTTTTACGACACGTTTGTGATTCAATTGGTGTGCAATCTTTCTGTGCATTGATACAAGGCTGGAAGAAAATCTTTGCATAAACTCCATTGCCTTTGATCATTGACTAAGCATCTACCAATTGTTTGATAAAAGTATTAGCTCAAGTTTATTTCATTGGAAAGAGTGTTTGTGATAAGTACATTTATCCATACTAAGCATTGTGTTAATTCATTGTTTTCATCTCGATTAAAATCCAGCAATCTATCGCATGTCTGGTTTTCTTGTAGCCGGTTCAGAATAGACGAAAGTTAATTCAGGACCGTTTATCGTTTCCGCGAATTTGATTAAAACTCTGATAAAATTCTTTAATCCGTAAAGAAAAAGGAGGTGATCTATTCACCCTTCTTGATTATTTGCCACACTGTCTAACCGAAAAAACTTTGTGTGTGGCTATGCTTCATTCTGAGGACGCATTTTGAAATTGAATTTCCTTAGTTGGTATGGTTCCTATCCATATACGTTCAAAATATACTGATTATAAATATGTATCATGCAGGAAAGCAGAAGCTAGATTATAGAATAACATGTTTTTAGTTAAACTTACTGATTCTCTTTATACTAGACTTGATGCCAATTTCACTTGGATGTTAATGCATATATAAAGTTGAGCCGAGCAATGACGTAATGAGAATTAATTTAGGACATATTTTATATAAGAGCTATTAGAAGCCCGTAAAAGGTAAAAAGCAGATAGATAAATGTATCCCTTTTATTCGGTTATAGATTGTTGTGCTGATAGTTGCATCGCAGACTGTGGTTTGCACCCAAAACTTGAGAATGATTGATGAAGCACTCTGTATTTAATTACTGCTTGTGTCCTGAAGACTTGACGGTTATCATTTATTTAAAGTCTTGTTAAGTTCACTATAGAATGAGGGATGTTTCTGTTGAAAACTAATTTATAGCTTAAAACCAGTTTAATATAATTTATCTATTTTCAAACTAGTTTTAGTGAAAAAAATAATTTTTGTAATTGAATTTTAAATTTGTTTTTTCAGTTTTTTTTTAAAAGTATTTTTATTTTCACAAAAATATATATATTGATGTTAGAATGAAGAATTTGTAGTGAGATTATCTAGAAGCTTATTTGTCACTAAAATAATTTGCAGTAAGTTTTGTCATTTTTAAGTCAGTAAGTTCTGTCAATTTTACTACTGTGGTCGGGGTGGTGCCTGCTTATTCAAATTAAGTTGTATGATTGAGTTCATTCCGTTTGAGTGTTGTCTGGTAAGTGTTGTTTGCTGATTTTACAGAGTTATCACAATCTAATTCAGATTAAGTTTTTGTAAGCTTTATCTCTATTTACCAACATGTCAATTTATTTTGTTAATCTGCATTTGAGAGGAGGAGTTTGACCATTGTAGATTGTCTTTCTTCCAATCACTATACTCTTTCGTTTATTCTTGTTAATCTTCCTAAGTAAGCTCGTTAACTTTAGATTATGGAATTCCAATCACTCTACTGGTTTGTTTTTATTTCAAATGCATTTGACATTCAATTCCACCATAGCAAAACTGAATTGGGTTTTGTTTTAGGCTAGATTTAAAGTTTTGCTTATTTTTTGTAGTTGGAGGTTAATCATTTGTATCCCAAAAACAAAATTAGGTTAAGCTTAGGGTTAGATTCAAGGTATTCAGATGAAGATAAATAGGAAACATGATAACTTATGATTTGGACTCGATGATTGTTTAAATTAGGTTACTCATTTATGATTTGGAAACAAAATTTTGGATGTGCCTGTTAACTATTGATAATGATAGTATACTCGCTGATATGGATGGATCATGGATCTCTTATAAGTACTGTATGTACTACACTTGTATTGATAATTAAAGTATGATATATTGATGTTAGAATGAAGAATTTGTAGTGAGATTGTCTATAAGCTTATTTGTCACTAAAATAATTTGCAGTAAGTTCTGTCATTTTTAAGTCAGTAAGGTTGTGCTTATATGTTTTGTTGTTCTTTTATCTTGTGACAAGTCATCAACCCTTATATGTTTTGTTGTTCTATTATCTTGTGATAAGTCATCATGGAAGTTATTCCTATGAGTTTAATGTTTTGTTTCAAGATCTTTGTTGACTATATTTTCAAATGAAGAAATAGATGTGATCCCATCGAAGAACAAAACTCCTGTTGCCCCGGTGCCAACAGTGGTGGTTGTTCAGAAAAGAGGAGACACTCGGGTGCATTGGTTTCTTGTTCTGATTTTGTTAAGTTCACTATAGAACGAGGAATGCTTCTGTTGTTGTTGAGTCGTGTTAACGTAGGTACAGTATGACATAATGTAGAATTTAAACAGCCATAGTTGTTAATTTTCAATATAACATTTCCTGTCTTGGATCTGACATTAACAACAGACCCTCTTGTTATTCTAACAAGACCCTCTTGTTATTCTAACAAGTAAACGTTTCTGAGCGACTGTAACTCGTGATGTAACTCTTCGGGTGTAATTTGATATCTCTCTCTCTCTCTCTCTATATATATATATATATATATATATATATATATCCATCTATGTCTCTCTCTCTCTCTATCTATCTATCTATCTATCTCGCATAGGGAACTTTACATGCCCCTATATGTGACGACGGACAAGTTTAATAAAGTTCACCATGCTCTTGCTTCAAGTGTTACCGTTCATGCACCGGTTGAAAAGTGGATGAGCTCCCCCGAAATGGGCCATCTTATAGAAAGTTCATATGATGTGGTATGTATCGACTTGACGAGATATGGTTTTTTGAAAAACCTTTTTCCTCTTCGGGCTCCACCGCCTATAGATCCATTCGGACGCATCATGTGTGTGGTTATCTTAGATCTTGTCACTTTGTTCAAGTTTATTTTAAATCAGGTTGTCCTATTCCGACCACATCTGTGGAATGGACAGAGCATCATGCGAAAGAGGCAGAAACTTGGCTGAATCATTTTTTAGATAGAATAATGGAGTTCACCAATTTGATGGAGTTTGAGAGAATCAAATAGGGAGAAATTGAAAAAAGAACCGGTTTTAGATTTAAGCGGAGACAATTTTTAATAATAACTAGTCGGAGACTCGTGCTCCTGCACGGGTGAATTTTTTGATGGTGTTGTATTGAGTAAATTAATTATAAGAAATAAGTATATAGACTAAAATGATGATGTTGTATATGGTATAAAATAAGTAAATTAAATTTACGAAATGAAAATAAAATAAATGTTATAGAAATGTCAATTAATTAATACTAACAATAATGATAACATACGAAATTAGGTGATGTAAAGATAGATGGAAAGCAACACCACAATATATTACTGTTAATCTAGTAAATAGTAAAAAGTATAATGTGATATTACAAAGTAAACTACACAAATGTTTAGGCATTTTCTATAGGTTAGATGAAAAATAATAAATAAAAATCAAACAACGTAATTAATGGTAAAAAACCATAATGTGATATTACAGAGTCAAGTCAACAATTGTTTAGGCCCTTTGTAATGGGTAGGTGCAAAATAACAAATACAATTCAAACAGCGGTAGAAACATTCACCACATTGAAACTATTCTAACCAACCTCTAAAATCATGAATTCGGTGGGAGCACCTGAAAATTAAATAAACCATGTAAGTAGGACGATTAAGAAAGAAATGCAAGGTTAAGTTTCATCAAAATTGAACCATACACATATAAAAGTCTAACCTATTAAATATTTTGGAAGACTTCTTTGAACACAACATTAGTGGTAGTAACCATGGCCTCTTTTTCTTTGTCATGAATAAGAATCCTAAGACCCTTTTTAGATTTAACCCTTGAGATAGCGACATACAATTGACCATGGCTAAAGACTTCTCTTGGTAAATACAACCCAACATGGTCTAGTGATTGGCCTTGTGATTTGTTAATTGTCATAGCAAACGAAACTATTATTGGAAATTGGCGTCTAACCAACTTAAATGGCCATGGTGATTGCGAAGGTGATAGAGACATTCTTGGAATATAAATGATGTTACCTATATTCTTCCAAGAAATAATTTTGGCTTCAATGACATCATTGGCAAGCCTGGTAACGGTGAGTCGGGTTCCATTGCACAATCCTTCAGATTGGTCCAGGTTACGCAATAGCATGATAGTAGCACCCACTTTCAACTTGATAGAATGATTTGGCAATCCAGAAGTTTTGAGAGCATTTAGAAACTCAGTCGTAACATGCTCATATGCATCAACGTTTGTAGCATCAGATTTGTCTATGGAATCACTGCTAAAGTATTCTTTAACCTCTCCTACAAATATAATAGAATTTATTTAATCACCAAACATGTATATAAGAGCAAGATGAAACAGATACTATACATATCATACCAACATGGTTACTTTAAAAGATTACGATAATTGAATAAGTTAAAGTTTATCATTAATACCTGGAAGAATGTTTGTGATGTATTGGTTGATATCATCAACGACTTCAATTGTAGAAGCTAAAATTGCACGACTTTGAAGATAAGAGGCGTCAAGATATTCATGATTCAAATTAGGGTATGTATCCTCTATTATTTCTGTAATAGGATCATCAAAATTCGCAATTAAAAACTCACCAGGAATAGAAATATCAGCATGACCATCATTCGGTTCACACATAGTGCCATCTCCAATTTTTAGATCCACTCAAAAAATGCCCTAATGTATTCAGTTGTTGATGTAGGTTCACCATTTTGCAAACGTGTGTTCTTTGTAAGCTTTAGGACTTTACAATGATCCCAAATATATGAGACATTGATAGTTGCATGGATAATATCAGACCTAGTACCTCTTGGTACCACAGGGAGAATTTTCCTGAAGTCACCACCAAAAACAACAACTTTACCTCCAAATTTCTTGTCTACACCATTAGTTGAATCACTCATAATATCTTTTAATGATTTGTCAAGTGCCTCAAAGCATAACCTGTTAGCCATAGGAGCCTCGTCCCAAATGATAAGATTTGTCATCTTTAGTAGCTCAGCAACATCATCCTTTTTATTTATATTGCAAATAGATGTATCTAAAGTAGGAACTGGAATCTTAAATCTAGAGTGAGTTGTTCTTCCACCAGGTAACAACAAACTTGCAATCCCACTGGAAGCCACCGGCAAGACAATTTATATCCTAGACCTAAGGGTTGCTGATAAAGTGTTCCACATAAAAGTCTTCCCAGTCCCACCGTATCCATATAAAAAAACACCTCGCTTTCTGCTTATCTACAGCATCCATGATTTTTTCAAAAATGGATCGTTGTTCATCTACATTCCATAAAATAGAAAACAAAACAAAAACAGTTATAATAGCATAATATATATGTTGAATTTACATTCTGTAAATGTCATGTTAAATTTATTAATAAAAGTGAAATTGCATAAAAAATAAACAACAATGCATTTACCTGTAAGAGAAGAGTATAACCCAAGAAAAATTTGTTGTTGAGCAACCGAATCATATTGACGCTCATCATAAATTAGCCTATTTCCTAGAAAGGAAACAACATAATTTTTTGGATACGGCATTGGCTTGTAGTCATGCAAACTTTTGTTGTTATTTTGTAGAAGTGTTTCAATAGCAACCAAAGTCAAATGTTTCAGCTCCTCGTCATTTAACTTCAAATCTAATAAATATTTAGAAATCATTGGTGTTATTTCAAAATGTATTATAATACAAAAACAATAATAAAAAATTTTGTTACCTTGGTTTCTTGCCAACATCTTTTGTTCATAAAGTATACCATTAGACAAATACTTCCATGTTTTTCTCCATACATGTGATGGTCGATTCATGGATGATGATAACAACATAGTAACAAATAACTTACACAAAAACAATCCAGAACCCCATACATATGCCTCTTTGATTGCATCAATAAATTCTCTATCATATTGAAGAAAACCCATAGCAAAACATGCTTTCCTAAATGTCTTATGTTGTACACCATCAACATTTCTTATGTCTTTATAACAAAGGGGGCCCTTTTTGACCGTTAGCATCATCCTCAAATAAAATAATTCACCTGAGCATTAAGGAACCCAACATAGATGACCAATTGTATACCCTCTTTTCCTTGGCTTCCAACTACGACTTCGTTTATGATAAACAAACTTGGAAACAAAGTCGCCATAAGTTAGATGTCTTGCTTCTTCATACCTGTTGTTTGCCTCAAACCAGGCTGTAAACATTGATTCAGTAACACTTGGTTTGAGTAAAACATCACCAACTTGCTCATAGTCTCTGTAGTAAACTGAGTTCTCTCCTTCCTAGTGAAAAAAAATTCTCTTTACAGCTGGCTTTCTTCCATGAATGGAATATGCAAATATCCTCCAACATGCCTCAGCTGGTGAAATGTAACGACAATCCAAATATTGCTTGATTTCATCTAGGTTTCTTTTGTCTGATTGTGTACTATTCTCATGGCCTTGAATCACAGTAGAAATTCGATCAGACCCTTTGTTAATGTACTTGAACAGGTACTTGATAGAAGTACTTTGATTGTACCACTCCATGTTGATGTGTGCTTCGTACTTCAATAATAAACTTGGGTTATGAGGAACAACATGCCCACTATGAAAGACCACGCCGTTTTTCTCAATAGTTAGGCCATTATTTCTCCTTATATAAACTGGATAGCCATCTTGGTCCACAATTATTGTAGTTTGGAATTTCTTTGGATAATATTTGGAGCATTTTGTGTCTTTCATGCAAGGTGATTTAGGATTTGCCAAACCACAAGGACCATGAATCATTTGAGATTTAACCAAATTGTACAACCTAGGAAGTTGATGAGGATCAAGAATTTCAGCATTAATGATCTTGTCAATGTCTTCTGGTCTTGGATATTTGTTGGAAGGATTCAAGAATAGTAATATATGTGCATGTGGCAAACCTCTCTTTTGAAACTCAATGGTGTACATATCTAAATGAAAATATCATAAAATAACTCAAAAATGTACATAATAAAATTATAAGACAGAATATTAACAAACATGTAAGAACAAACTCACATGCGAGGACTTTGCCGAGCACACCCTTCTTTGTTAAACCAGAAAGCAATTGATCAAACTTGACTTTGAAAATTCTTGAAATGACGTCCGATCGATCTTGTGGTTTCAAATTAAGTGGACCAAGTACTCTTTGAATCTCAGGCCAATTGGGGTTGCAAGTAAATGTTATGAACAAATCAGGAAATCCAATTTTACTACAAATCGCCATTCCATCATAGTACAATTGATCCATAAACCGTCGACCGCCAACAAAGGAAGAAGGTAGAACAACTCTCTTACCTGTGCTAGAACCTAGATGTTGACTTTGGTCACCCTCTTCATTTAAAGAATTGTACTTGGACACCCTTAGTTTAGGTTGGTTGTTGTGAATCCAATCTAACTTTTCTAACTCTAACATTATGTAACCATCGACAAGAAATTTTTGGAACAACCTACACGAAGCTAACAAAGTTTTAGCTTCGGTTGACCTGGTTTGAATGCGAAATGAAAGCCATTCTCTAATTTTTAGCCGGTTTCGGGAGCTATTTTGGTTGATGGGGGAGTCTCTATGAGCTATATTAGGTCTGTAACCGTCTTCACCATATGGAAAGATCAATGGATATTGGTACTCCATGTAGCTTGCATGGAGCTCATTGATTCTTGTAATACGGTGGGAGAACTGACTTAGGATTTTGTTTTGCTTTTTATCGCAAATGTTGCGGATAGCAAGAGTCGCCACCGAATTTTCTTTTATCCAATTAAGGGAAGGTGAAAAGAACAGAAAAAGACCTTCGTTAGATTTTGAGTAAGGGAGAAGGTTATGAAAAGGGAAGATGTTAGCACCCCTTTCCATCCGTAGTTATCTACGAGATCTTAGTTGCTTTCGATCATCTTTAAAATTTTCTTTCTGTGTGTGTATGTGTTTGAAAATGTTTTGAAAAGGCATTTCGCTTTGACTTCGTAATGATTCACGCTAGAATGTATACCAAGTGTTTGGAAATGTTTCTTTTTGGAAAAGTGTTTTAACTTTGTAAAAGTGTGAGGTGTAAAAAGTATTTTGATAGAGCAAGCAACTAAAAGTCTTATTACCTACTCAAAACGGTCGTTTTCGTGTTATTTTACTTTCCTTTAGAATAGTGTTATCCATACCATTAGTTGGTAGGTAACCCTATTCGTTGGATGTAAGAGGGACATTTGAAGTGACATCGGATGGTCATAGAAGGCAACTTGTAGGAGTATCCTAGCACATTCGAAGGGACGATCATCACTTTTCGTAGGCAACAATCGAGGGACGAGATCATGTATTCGTAGGCTACGTCGAGGGACTATGATCTTTGTGTCGAAGGGACTATGATGACATGTTTGTAGGCAACGGTGCTAGGATACCTCTATGTTCGAGGGACTTGACCATTTGTTTGAAAGGCAACGAGAGAGAATACTCTAGGGGGTGCATGTGTGAAGAGAGTGTGTCAATTAGAAGTGATCTACATTCATTTTTATCTTGCCATACACGCCTAGTTACTAGCAGTTTATATGGTGCGGAAAGTAAATTGCGGAAAATAAAGTGCGGAAAGTAAATCCTACGCTATTACATGGCTTTGGGGCAGTTACATAATATAAGAGTGCGGAAAGTAAATCCTAATTAAACTATTACATCCCATGAGCAGTTACATAATATTGGAAAAAAGAATGCGAGAAAATTAATCCTAACTATTACAACCTGGAAGCAGATACATAAGAATCGGAAAAGGAAAGAAATTCGCATAACAGAAAATGTGTTAGTAAAAAAAGATTTTTAAGTTAGGAAAAAGCTTTTAGGTTAGTAATCCTAATTAGATGATAAAGCAATTTTTTGGAAATTTTCTGGATTGGTTTTAGTAAGGAAAAATAATTAAAAGTCAATTTTATGGTTAATTAACGATTAATTAAAACATGCATGCAAAAATATTAATTTTTATGCCAAAAATTAAATAAATATTTTTCTGTCCTAAATGCAAAAAGAAAATATTTTTTGGTGATTTTTTGATGTGTTAGAAAATTGTTTGAAAAGAAATCAAATTAAGAAGAAAAATATGAAAAGAAATAGAAAATAGTGTTAGTTTTTGCAAAGTGTCAAAAATATTTGACAAAGCTAGGGATCGAACCCCTGACCTATGGGTGAACACGCGCGCTGCTTACCACTGGACCAACCTGCATTTGGTGTTAGCAATATGGAAACAAAGCATTATAAGGGCAATTAATCCCTGAAAATCAATTTAAAAACAAAACCGCGCCAAAGGTCATCGTCCCCGTTTCAAATACCCAGGCTTTTAGCTACGGTTTTCTGGCGTTGCTATAGCTTTTACCTACAGATTATTCCCGTAGCTACATCCCTGCAAAATCAAACCATTCATAATACACAAAATAAATTAATTTTAAGGACATCAATCGATTGGAAATCATCCTCTGAATATGATGGTGGTCCTGGTTTATCCTAATTTTGCCTAGAACGCAAAGCCCTAATTCGAACCTTCAAAACCTAGCAATGGTGGATTCTGATTCCTGTACTCAAAACACAATTAACCTATGCAGAAAGCTTCGAAACTCCATTCTAAACACAAACAAACAATCAAAACATGTTAAATATGCATGAAAATAAAAAAATCGAATTTGAGTTAGAGTGTTCAAACTGAAATCGTGTTTTCGTGATTCTGGGCTTGTTGATGGCTGGTAATGATTGGAAAAGGTTCAGAGAGGATCAAGGAATGTGTTAGAACACTTTGTTTGGCTTGAATTGATCCAAAAACCTGGCTGCCATTTGCTTGTATCACACGGTTTTTTGAAGCTTTTTTAGGGTTCTTGGAGGCAAGAATTTCGTCCTTTGTGCTTGTGGATGTATCATGTACTTATAGTAGAGTGAATTAGGTCAAGAATCATGAAGAAATTATATGCCAATCAATGAGAAAATATTTGATTTGGAATGAAACCAAATATGGCCTTTTTTTATCAAATCTCATTCAATTCCTTTGCCAATCAATGCAATTTCGAAATTGACAGCTTGTATGGCTTGCTTGGACCTCAAGAATGAGAGAAAAATCTTCCTTGCAATTAATTTTGATTTTCTATCTTTTATTTTAATTAAATTGGCTTTTAAATGATTAAAAATCCAATATAAATATAAAATAAAAGATAAATTCGTGGCCTTGGGCTTGGAGGTTCCAATTCAGCTAAGGAACATGTTTGAACCAAGAAAAGTTAGGCCCATTTGCAAAAAATTTGGTTTTGTCAAGTATTTCTCTTTGTGCACCTCCTCAAAAATGCTCAACTTGTGCAAGGTGTATCTTGCTCAATTTTTAACATTTTTGGGTGTTCTTGGACTTTTTAGAAATCTCAAGATGTCCTCTAAACATCCTCTTTGGTTTCATCTTCATTGAAGTTTCCATGCTCATGAACACTTATTTACAAAAAGTTGACTTTTTGTTGACTTTTAAAAGGACCTATAATGTTTTGACCCATAACTTCCAAATGAAGCATTTTCTGCCCAAGCTTGTGAGGCATGAAGTTGTAGAGAATTGAATTCTCTTCAAAATGAGCTCTGGTGGAAAAATTTCTGATAAAGTATGTGAAAGTTATGCCTGGTCAAAGTTCTGTTGACTTTTGTCTAAGAAAGCCCAATTTAGAAACTTTGACTTTTGATCAATTCTTGACTTTTCCTGATGAATTATGATCAACCCTTGATCAAATGATGAATATTACTTCAAAATATTGATGTTGACCAAAAATTATGAAGTTTGATTGTATGTTGACCACAATTGACTTTTTGTCCAAAACAACTGATTTTCAACCATCTGAGCAATTGTCTGAGGAAACTTGACTTGTAAGGCTTGAAACTTGACATGGAGATTCTTTGAAGCATATAATGATGCATTATGACCATTGGAAGTGTTAGAGGCCACCCTTGATTTGAGTATGACCAAACCCTAGTTTGGGTTAACTACTTAGGAAAGGGTTTGTCTTGTCAACCCTTGTGAAATCCTTGAGTAGGGATATGTGGAATGTCTTGAGAAGTAAGAGGGAAACTTTTGGGGTATAATAATTCTCTTAAGTTGTCCTCCTTGTTTTTGCATTAAGATATCCCTCACATCTGCGGTGTCAATATCACCGACTACCAGGGCAGCAACTTCTGAAACCGTAGGTTGATTATATACCCTACCATCGGTGGACCTATCTGAAATGAGTCTTAACTTAAGATCTTGAGTATCGGCTTCGTTCATCCACTGTTTTTCCATTTTAAAGCTCTTAGTATGAGTATTATGGGCATACAACATATCAGAAAGATGTTCCACCACCAATGGATCAATGCCCTTAGCATTCCTAAAAACAGAATGGTGATATCCGTATTAAATTTAAAAGGGGAAGACATTAAGGATGTTTAGTATTCTACATTAGTACCATAATGTATGCAAAATAGAGAATTTGGAAAATACCTCACAACCTGCTGTCATACCCCAAAATTTGCCCTCCCATTTTTCAAGACATTTCATACATCCATATTCAAGGATTCCTCAAGGGTTAACCATCCAAACCCTTTCCTACACAATCAACCCAAACTAGGGTTTGGCAATTCTTAGATCAAGATGGGTTATCAACACCTCCAATGATCATCATGCCTCCTCATATGCTTCAAAGAATCTCCATGACAAGATTCAAGCCTCACAGGTCAACTTTCCTCAGACAATTGCTCGGATGGTTGAAAATCAGTTGTATTGGACAAAAAGTCAACTGTGGTCAACATACAGTCAAACTTCATGATTTTTGGTCAACATCCTCATTTTGAAGTGACATTCATCATTTGATCAAGGGTTGATCATGATTCATCAAGAAAACTCAAGATTTGCCCAAAAGTCAAACTTTCCAAATTAGGGTTTTCTAGTGAAAAGTCAACTGAACTTTGACTAAGCATAACTTTCTCATACTTTATCAGAAATTTTTCCACCACATCTCACTTTGAAGGAAATTCCATTCTCTACAACTTCATGTCTCACAAGCATGTTCGAAACATGCTTCATTTTGAAGATATGGATCAAAACATTACAGGTCCTTTTCAAAGTCAACAAAAAGTCACCTTTTTGTAATGAAGATTTATTAAGCATGGAAACTCAAATTGAGATGAAACCAAAGAGGTTGTTTATAGGACATCTAGAGCTTTCTAAAAAGTCCAAGAACATTCAAAAATGTGGAAAATTGAGCAAAATACACCTTGTACAAGTTGGGCATTTTTGGACAATTGCACAAAGAGAGATACTTGTCAAAATCCAATTTTTTCCAAATGGGCCTATAATTTTATGATCCAAACTTGATCATAATATTATTTGTGACCTATTGGTGCCTTGCCACTACCTCTTTCTATTTGTTTAATTTATTTTTGAGTTTAAAAGCATTTAATTCAAATTTAAATTAAATAAAATATGAAAACAAGGTATAATTCAAGTTGGGTTGGATTTTTATCAAGCTTGAGGTCCAAGATAGCCCACAAAACTTGCCAATTTCGTGCTAGCTCTTACATGGAAGGAAAAATCAAATTTTTAAAAGATTTGATTTGATTTGAAAGAGAAATTATTTTGCATTGAATGTCATATCTTTTTTTTTCTTTTTGCTCCAATTCTTCACTCTATAAATACACAACACATCCCCAGTACAAGAGGACGAAACCCTAGCCCTTGCAAGCAACCCTACTTTTCTCAAAATTTTCTCAAAGTTGTGAAATTCAAATCCTTATTTCCAGCAAGTTTCAATCAAAACCATGCTTTCCTTTGTGTTCCTGAGCACTCCAGGGTTCAATATATACCCTTACTCGAAGCCAAGACTGCCCAGAACGCGAAGAACATCAAGCTCCGATTTGGTATTTTTCACAATTTCGATTTTCACAATTCATGCATTGCTAACTGTTTTTGTTTGATTATTTGGACTCAGGACATCCATTAGAGTGCATTTGAATCATTACATGTAAGCTTGAACGTCCAGAATCCGTGTTGCCATTGTTAGGGTTCAAAAACTGGAAAGCTTCGAACCGGCTTATACAAGCATTTTTAGGGCAAACGGACACCACCATCGTGTTCGCAGCCCTAGATTTAGGGGGATAGGGTACCCCTTTCCTTTTTATTTGGCTTACTTTGTAGGTTTGAAGATCCTGCTCGCCGGAGAAGACGACCGGAGCTAGGGCTCCGGCGTCGTAGACCAGTTGACTCAGGCGAGGACGTGCGTGGCAATTCTACGCATTCTGATTCGTTCATGTGTTACACCTGGCCCCCACGCGGTTGGCTATGCTTTGAATTCCAAATCAGGACACGTTTCACACTTATAATCCAACGCTTCCAGATTACAAAGACCAAAGCAAGCTAGCTCAGATGGCAACGCGTGTGTGGATTTCTGCAAAGGGCGTGGGTTCGAATCCTTGCAAGACCATTCTTTTTTTAACACTTTTCCATAACTTTTCTATTTTCTTATTTTTTCATGTTAATTTAATTTATCTTTAAACATTTTTTTCATGCATTTAAAAATCACCAAAAATATTTTCCTTTTGCATTTTAATCAGAAAAATACTTATTTAATTTTTGGCATTAAAATTAATATTTTTGCGTGCATATTTTAATTAATTGTTAATTAACCATTAAATTGACTTTTAATTGCTTTTAATTATCAAAATCAATTCAGAAAATTACCAAAAATTTATCTTATCATCTTATTGTCATTACTAACTTAAAGTATTTTTCTCCATTCAAAAATCATGTTTTTACTAACATTTTTCCTCTTATGCAATTTCCTCGAATTTTCCGATTATGTATCTGTTCACAGGTTGTAACGTTTCGGACAATTTTTCTTGCTTGTTTCTTTTCAATATTGTAACTGCCTATGGGATGTAATAGTTTAATTAGGACTTTTATTTTCCGCACTCTTATTATGTATCTGCCCCAAAGCCATGTAATAGCGTAGGATTTACTTTCCGCAATTTATTTTCGGCACCCTATAAACTGCTAGTAATTAGGCGTGTATGGCAAGATAAAATTGGACATAGATCACTCATAACTTCAAGATAACATATCTGAATTTGACACACTCTTTCACACATGCACCCCTTAGGGTAATTCTCTCTTGTTGCCTTACGAATAAAATGGTCAAGTCCCTCGAACGTAGAGGTATCCTGGCACCGTTGCCTTCAAAATATATCATCATAGTCCCTTCGATACAAAGATCATAGACCCACGATGTCGCCTACGAATACATGATCTTGACCCTCGATTGTTGCCTACGAAAAGTGATGATCGTCCCTTCGAAAGTGCTAGGATACTTCCTACAAGTTGCCTTCTATGACCATCCGATGTCCCTTCGAATGTCCCCTCTACATCCAACGAATGAAGTTACCTACCAACTAATGGTATGGACAACACTATTCTAAAGGAAAGTTAAAACAACACGAAACGACCATTCTGAGTAGGTAATAAGACTTTTAGTTGCTTGCTCTATCAAAATGCTTTTCACACCACACACTTTTTGCCAAAGTTTAAACTCTTTTCAAAACGAAACATTTTCGAACACTTTGTATACATTCCTACATGAATCATTACAAATTCAAAGCGAAATTCCTTTTCAAAACATTTTTGTCAAACACACAGAAAGCAATTTTAAAAAGTGATCTAAGAGCAACTAAGAGCCCGTAGATAACTACGGATGGAAAGGGGTGCTAATACCTTCCCTTTTCATAACCATTCTCCCTTACTCAAAATCTAACGAAGGTCTTTTCTTGTTCTTTTCACCTTCCCTTAATTGGATAAAAGAAAAGTCGGTGGCGACTCTTGCTATCCACAACATTTGCGATACAAAAATCTCAAAGTCAATTCACCGCATTACACCTGCATTCGATTCTGGACTTCGTTTTCCGTATCATAAATATATAACTGAGCAAACCTTGGTGTTTGTCCTTGTGCAGGTAACAAACTTCCGATTCAATGGCATGTTTGACCTTATATACGTATGGTTGGTGGTCCACATCTGTTGTTAAAGCGATTGTCTAACTTTGCACCAGGTGATGTGAATGCAAACATCATGTTGTAAACACGGATATGTTGTTGAAACTTTTTGCTAGCTACGTTGTCTTGATCAAACAATAATTTTCCAAGAATAGCAGGAGGTTGTTATAGTAGGGGGATTTGAACTTTTCCATTCCCACAACACAACATAAACTTAGGATTGGCAGAATGTGTACTTTTGTTCATTCTCTCTTAGTACCACATTATGGCATTACAATAATGACACTCGATTAGAGGATCCCCGATGTCATAATATGCTACATAATAAGACAAGCTGTTAAAACATATATAAAATGGTTTAAGAGGATATGGAGTTGTATTCATGGCGTACCTTCAGAAGTTTCGTTATTGCTGTCATGAATTGTGAATGGTGCATCATTTTCTTCTGGATCAGAACAGTAATCCTCGTCGGATAGATATGCTATGAATGAAAGTAAACGTTAATTTAACGAAATAGATAGTAAGAGTAAAAATACGCATTAACATAAAATTAGTACCCAACAAACCAATTTTTGAATAATAAAATAGGGAAACGACTCACTCGCAAAAGGATCATATTCGCTATCATTATCCGAGTCGGTCATAAAATCCAAATTGATAGTGGGTATAAAATTGGACATGTAGTGTCGGTATGCTCAACGGGTATATGCATGGAGGTAAGAACTGGTTTAGTCACAGGGGAATCATGACTAAATCTGTCGGCATTTGTATGATCTGCATTGACAAAATCTGGACTGCTAATAGAATTAAAAAAAAACATGTAAGTTTGTTATAAAATTTGGTATGTATTAATGAAATAAGGATATGCTATTAAATAATAAAGCATGAGATCTGTTTGATTTCTACCTTTTTTGTGAGGTTGTGTTATTCCTTGTGTTAGCACTGGTTGTTGGTATATTCATGGATTGTATACGGAAAGGACGATTCAAATTCATGGCGAGATTTGGTACACTTAATGCTTTCTTTGGCCTGCCACGACCTGGTCTTGGAATGGGTGTGTCGCTGTTATAATCACATTGCAGAAAAGAAACATCAATAGCAGTGATAGATGTTGTATGATAATCCTGAAACTGTTTTTTGCAATGGGATGAATTTAAAATCGCCACTTTGTACAATAATGGAGCAAAAACGGTAACAAATCATAGCACTGACAGATGCAGTATGATGACTACAAAATATACCGAATGAAAGGAAAAGTATTCATCATACATAGGGGGATTTTTCAAGGATTCATCATTGTTTGTATTGAACGATTGCTGTAAAACGTCTGAACGACTTGGATTATGATGGAAAGGAGTATTTTTCGAGCCTGCAATGTTTCTTTTGTTCTTGCCTTTAGTTTTATGACCCTGCAGTGGGCAACTGCAACATTTAAATGTATGATGGTTAATTAGACTCATTAAATTATAATTAGACATTTATAAGAGAATACTAACTATATAAACGAAATAAGTATACCTGATATTGACATTGACATTTTGTGTTTGGGTCGGATCATGAACAGATGACGCTGCAAATGTTTTGTTACAATTCCTTGACCTGACAATTCAATTGAGATAAATTTGAGCCCCCTCTGTATTTCATTTATATGTCGAAACGGGATGTTTAATTAAAATATTAATACATAAATATGAAACTTACATTAGATAATGAGAAGTACTTCCAACTTCAAAATTCTTATTGAGTCGAAAATGATTGAATTGTTGTGCAGGTCCCATTTCATAAGTTTGGCCATATTTAGCCGTCACGAGGTTAGAATTCGTCGAAAAAGCTGGACAACAAATTTTTCCGAACGACTTGTATATTGGAAGATTTTATACTTGGCCTAAAACCATATTTTGATAGGCTAGGTTCAGATCCCTGTAACAGTGGGCTTAAAACATCAGTATGATCTCCTAAGCGGGCCTCGAAACGTTGATTTTGAATCGATGGGGTAAGTTCGGACAATGGTTGTCTTAATGTGTAGGAGTTTGGAAACACAACATTTGAATTATAAAATCTTCCAAGCTTAGGACATTGTCTTTGACGCTTAGAACAATTTTCCTTTAGAATAAGCGATCGTTTTTCTCTTGCTCGTTTGCTCGATCCGTTGGGGTCAAGTTGGTCCATTATAGAAGCAATAATTGGGATTAGTATAGACGCACCAATGTGGATATATATGAGTATACACAAAATTATAGCAGCTACTAAGTAAACAGATTATAATAACATTGACATTTATAAGAGAATACTGACGTTCATAAACGAAATTAGTATAAAAGATTATAACTAACCAAAATTATTGCAGCTACTAAGTAAACAGATTATAATGACAACATAAATGCACATTGGTACCGGTTATAAGTAAACAAAATTGGTACGGATTATAAGTAAACAAAATTATTACACCTACTAAGTAAACAAATTATAATAACAACATAAATGCACATTGGTACCTCTCTTCAAAATTTATTGCAGCTACTAACCAATTGGAACATAACATTTATGAAAGTTTTTATATAGGTGCAGCTACATTAATGGGATTAATTAGTAGATAGCTTGCAAGCTCAGTGGTATTTAAATGAGGACATCAGTGCAATAGTTATGTGGAGGAAAGCTATTGACCCAACAGAGGAACTCATAAGGTCGAAGCCATGAGGATTGGTAAAATCAGAATCCAACTTTGTTTGAGGACAAACTTTTACGACCAGGTTAGTGTCTAAAATACTTCTATAAAAATTTCCTGGTTGTTATAGAATAAGCACATCTAATAGAACACTTAACAGAATACCTATCCAAACTTAGAGAATAGCTAATAGAACAGTTAACATAATAAGAATAATAGATAGATAAATTGTAAAACTAATTGACCTAGTTGCAGCATGTTAGTTAGATACAATAGATAGATTCTTTGTAGAAGAAAAACCTGGTTGCACAGAAGCAATGGAAATCTTTCAACGAATCTCAAAAAATGGTAAGGAGGATTGTAATCAACCAAAAATTGTTGTAGTTACTAGAACAGTATAGTGAGAGTGAATTTTTTGGCCTTGATGTTACTAATGATTGGAATTGTTATTTATGTTTTAAATTAATTATTGGATAAATTGAGGATCAACTTGCATAAAATTAGTTCCATAAATTATTATATGAGTTAGATATATGTAGTCATGTAAGAGTAATAAAATTAGGTTGGTTTAGAACCATGTAGTTTCTTAAAACTAAGGATATTGCAGATTTTGTAAATAATAACTTAAGTCTGTCAATGGTACTACAACCTACTGCACCTAGTACATTAGTCGGGTATTGCAGGATTATTTACACTAATTGCATTCTGTACTTGTAAAAGGTAAATAAAAGTGCATGTCATTTCAAGCTTAAAAAGAAATACACAAATAATAAGACATACATTTGCATTTAAGGTTGAAAAGATGTTGAGTGTGATACATACAGTTTCCAAGCTGCCTGCTGTCAAAAGAAGTCCCCAGTGCAGGTCTGTTTATCATCCCAACGTGTTATAGTAGTTAAACCTGTTAAAATCCAAAAGATAACAGCATTACATGGTTGAAAATAACAATAGGCAACAGCTATTAAAGCAATCTGGTAATGTGAAGTGCAAAGCATGAAATAGGACTTATTAGTGTGGTCAATTTTAGTCAGAAATTATGATTTTTGTTGCTTAAATATAGGACTGCTAATCAGCTGATAAATGGAAGCAGGGTACTAACAGCAGGATGGAAAAAAGAGTCTTGTGCAATTTAATAAATGGAAATCGATAAATTTGAGGCATACTTAAAACTTGCAGCCATGTATTGTCTGAGAATTCAAATTATTTGGGTTGTACATAAAGTAACTTAAACATACATATTAATTTAAATAGACTGCGTTTTTTGTTTAGTTACAGTAAGTAAACAATTGATTGGTATTGTTATATGAGCAATATAAATGTTGACGACATTCATAACAAAAAACCATACATATTAAGGTTTGAATTCCTCATTTGCATTAATACACTGCATAGTGGTCATGACATATAACAATTCTAAAACTACTGAACAAAAGTCGACAATAGTCGAATGAATCCATAACAATATTCAAGGAAAAAAAGCACTAAGTAATTTAGTAGATTTTAAGTAGAATAAAATTCTTGCAATCCATACACCCAACTAAGTCATTACACATGAAATCTGATTTAAAATCTTACAAAAAGAGGGTGTATGGATTTGTGAAACAAAAGACATAAGGGTACTGGAAATGATGGCACTGGAAATGAGGACCAGCAATTCACTCCTTCTTGACATGCTTCACCTTTTTTACTGGCTTTCCCTTAGTGAGGATTTAAGGTTAAGTAGTTCTTTAACTTGTTGAAAACATTCTCCTCATTAAGTATGGCAACAATTGAGTATTGTTGGAAGTTGGACTGGTATTTGATACGGAAAGCCATGTCTCTATTCAACAATACGTCGAGGTGAGCAGGCCGGATTTTAGGGTTGTCCTCGCCAGCCTATATAATAAACAAATTGTTGAACAGACAGAGTAAAAAAAATGTAGAACAGTGAACTCAAATTCATATGCTATTATGATATAAGGTACTCACAGCCTTCATCACTTGTCGTATTTCCCTAGCGGACATTTTGGTATATGGAATACAATCCTTATCCCAAAAAACGAAAGTACCCTTTTGGTCCTCATATTCAACTTCAATTTCAATTTTGAATCTACAACAAAATAATAAGAAAGACATTATAGCAGTTGATGTTAAATTTGAAACCACCAAAATACAAATTATTAATAGAGAATGCTAACTTTGTGATAGGTTCAACATCTCTAACTCCGCATTGACACTCAAAAGTATCGCATGTTGACTTGTTAGAGGACCTGCAGCCTGGGCAAGACTCAAAAAACCACCTGAACCTTGAAGCCTTGAAGCGTTTGGTCGTGCCAATAGTTGTAGCATAAGAATCCTAACCGTGAACATTTAATTATGTTTGTCAATCATTAAATTACTCATAACGACATATATTGTGAAATATGTTACAAACAATATAGATACCTTGCCTCCTTCATATATGTCTCGAATACACCTGACTTCTTGCGGGCTAGTCCAGCTTTGGTTATTTGATTGAACAGATGAATCAGAAGTTAGTGGCTGAGAAAGAGCATTTTTGGTTGGCAAGTTTGTCGTACCAAAACTGTACTGGGGAATAGCGTTAGGGAATGAGACATATTAAATAAAGGAAACTAATGACAATAAGTTGATATTGGATAGGTAAATACCTGGATTTGAATGCGTGAACTTGGGGGTGGTCCAGGTTAATGTGAAGTCTCGATCCGTTCCAACATTAGAAAGACTCGGCAAACCAGTAACTGCAGAGTTGTGTACACATGAGAAAATCAGTGAATAATCTAATTTAAAAATGAGTTCAAATACACTATGCCCTACCTCCATTGGGCTTACACTAAGCATGAGTCAAAATGATAACAGTAGGGCCAGTTCCGTTATTAGGTGTAGTGTAGTTCAACAACTGTTTTGCAAAGTCATCCCACAATGCAACTTCGATGGCATTTCCTTCTACGTCACGTAAAGTGATGTTAGCACAAGACTTCTTGCCGTTACCGCCCAATTGCGTTCTAAGTACTTCTTGAAAAATGCCAATCACATCTACAACGAAAAAACTATTTTAAATGAATTCAAGCAAACAGAATTATGTTTAAATAATAGACAGAGTAATAGCAACACTTACCGTACACCAAATCTGGCTTAAAATTTCCAGCAAGAATGTTTTCGATGGGATTGAATGCGTGAGGCGGTATTTCTGGAATATCCTTCTTTGTCACAGTAGTCCCTCCATCGAAGATAAGCTTCAGTTGGTTAGAACAAACTTTATAAAGCCCATCATTTACAACAGGCTCACCATTGTACAGAATATAAGTGTCGTGTTCTGTGAGTTGGCTACTCCAATCGTTCAGGTCACGGCTCCAAGTAGTTACGTGAATTTGATCGCCCTAACAATGAAATGAAACAGGGCCATAAGTCAATACATGTGCAAATTATAGATATAATTGTCGTTCAATACCTGTGCGTCCTAAATGACCATTTCAAGATGTTGTTGTCCTGCCTTCTCCTTAACAATCCATAGGTCAACAACCCTGATTTCCATCTTCCACACCTGGTTTCCTTTGACCAGGTCCTTGATCAGAACGGGAGCCCTTGACATAGTTAAATGTCGTATCTGTCAAATCCAACACCATCAGCAAAAGGATGTCAAAAAGTGTTATGATATGGAAGCATCATAACAAAACAACAACACAACAACAAAAACATAGCAACAACAGAAACAGAAACAGAAATACAGCAACAGAAACACAACAACATAAACATAAACATAAACAGAAACACAGAAACAGAAACACAACAACAGAAAGCAGGTTCTATTCTGTTAGCAACCACAACAGAAAAACAGCAACAGCAAAACCAAACAAAGCAGGAAGCTTCTAAGCAACACAAGAAGCAAACAAACATAGGCTTGTATGCTAACAACAACAACAGAAAAACAACAACACTAATACCAAACAAACCGTATTCTATGTTGTTAGCAACAACAACAGAAGATTTAATCCAAATCTGTTAAATACAACAACTTTTAAATACCAAAAAGTCTCAAGTTAACATTTTTATGGATGAAAACTGACATTTACGAAATCGGTTAGCAACAACAGAAAAACACCAAGAGCAAAACCAAAGAAAGTAGGAACGAAAAACCCAACAGAGGAATAGTTCAAGAGGAAGAAGGATATGGCAATGAGAAATATACCCGGTTGCAAGAGGAAGAAGCTGATATCAAGCGGAGGGAGCGAGCAGAGGAAGCGAGCGAAGGGGAGGAAGAAGTCAGTGAAGGGAGCAGGAAAAGTGTATGACCTGAAAGTGTATGACATAAGTAAAGGTAGAGGGAAATATGTAGAGGAAAAGATTATAAAAATATTATGGCCAATGAGAGGTAAACACTTGGCAAGAGATAGAGCAAGTAAGGTAAGTTGGAAAAAGTATTTGTTAATTACTATAATGAACAAATGTGTTTATTAAAAATTTGAAAGGTAAGGGTATTTACGGTAGAAATGTCAATTGCTTAGTAAATGTATCTTAGTAGATCATACAGTATTTTTTACCAAAAGTAATTAATTTAGTTTTTATGGCTCAGCTATTCGTGTATAATTGAATTTGGGAGAAATAAACGCTTTTCTTTCTTTCTCTTTCACTCCAATCACAACGATAAGAAGGGTCCGTGAAACCATTTTCGTCACTTTGGATTCTTGCTGCGAGTTTTGGAAGAATTTGAGAAGATGCTGAAATCGATTGCGTCTGAAAAGGTAAGCAATCACATTCCCGACGATCTTACCTTTTCCATTTTGTCGAAATTGCCTCTTAAATCCTTGAAACGATTCACCTGTGTACGCAAATCATGGTCACTTTTGTTTCAAAACCCTAATTTTATGAACGTCTACGGCAACAATTTCATGTCTAGAAACAATGAACACCAAGAGGGTTCATCTTTCCTCTTGCAACAAACTCAAACAGATTTTCTAAATCTTCAAGAGTTATATTTGCTATCTGGTGAGAGGTTAGAGAATAAGATCAAATTAGACTGGCCACATCCATTTCAACAACAGGATAAACAAGGTTTTTATATTTTGGGTCCAGTTATTAACGGCATTCTTTGTCTTTATCAAGGCCAGGAACCTGGCGTTGTATTATGGAACCCAGCTACCCAAGAATCCAAGCTCGTTCCTTCCAGTGCTACCGAGTCACCCATGCTTTATGAGGATGGATATTTTACGTATCATGGATTTGGTTATGACCATGTCAATCATGACTATAAGGTCATTCGATATGTATCTTATCGATTCTGTCTAACTGACTTTCAGGAGGATGGAGGTATGATAGATAGAGTTGCGGCACCTGATGCCACGTGGGAGGTGTACAGTCTAAGAAACAACTCTTGGAAGAAACTTGATTTGAACATGCCTCGTGCTGATCATAGTTACATAGGTGCCTTTGTTTCTATCAAGGGACTGTGTCATTGGTACGATGAAGGTTGGTTCACGGAAGGTGAATATGAAAATAAAGCATATTTGGTGTCATTTGACTTAACCAATGACCTTTTTTCTACAACACCCATGCCCTCTGATATGCATGATGCTTCTGATGTTGTATTTTTCAGGAGACACTTGGTGGTATTAAACGACCACATTGCTTTTATCTCTAATTATGTAGATGCCACTACATTTCACATATCAATTTTGGGTGAACTTGGTGTGAAAGAGTCTTGGACTAAAATCTTTGTTCTTGGGCCTTTACCTTGCATCGAGGAACCTATTGGAGTGGGAGAAAATGGTGATCTATTCTTTAGAAGAAAAGATGACGAACTTGTCTGGTTTAATTTCAGTACCCAGATGATCAAGGAGCTTGGTATTAAAGGGCAGCTCCTTTTTTGTCAGATTGTCGTTTACAAAGAAAGCCTTCTTCGCATTGGGCAGATAAATGATTGATTATTTTTCTTTTATAATCTCAAAGATTTTCCCAAGAGGTTTATGCCAGTTGTTATTAAGATTTTAAGAGGTTTATTGTAATTTGTATTGGGGTTTATAGTATTCTATCACATTTCACAGTTTTACTTTTGCAACAAGCTGTTAAAGGCGATCTTTGCTCAAATGTCAGAGGGAAAAAGCTCTTTTCATGGGTTGAACAATCAACTTTTTTTTATAACTTGTTTGTAACAGAGTCTCCAAACTTCTTATCAACTGCAATGATGGAATTAGTCATCCATGAATTTGTTAAGCAAAGCCCAACTACTATTCTGGCAATATAATTGGAAATTCTAAATTGTATAGCTAGTTTCTGGTATTGCTGTCAGAGTTAGTAAGAGTGTTAGTTAGTAGTTAACCTTTGTATTTTGGGAGATCTCTATATGGATTCCTAGTTCCCCATGTCCTAAAAGAAAATAAATCAATCCTCAATTATATGTATTTGGAAGTTTTTTCCTTGAAGACCCAATGTCATCTTCACCTATTAATAAAGTTAGTTACTTAAACTTCTCTCATGATGTAGTCATATCATATGTGTAACCGTAGCTTTTTAATAGAGGCTTCCAGCTAAAAAGAAATCAATAAAGTGAACTAGATGCTAAGTTCCACAATATGTAAATAGCAATGGCATTTCTCTTGTTAAGTAATAAGTTATCATGCATCTTTGTTTTTTTTAACATTGTTTTATCACTTTGATATTGGCAGGAGAATTGAAAAATTAGTTAAATAATATGTAGTTTAGTTTTTGAATTATACAATCGAATGAGGTCTAGAAACTCATCAAATTTTACTACTATGGTCGTGGTGGTGCCTGCTTATTCAAATTAAGTTGTATGATTGAGTTCATTCTGTTTGAGTGTTGTCTGGTAGGTATTGTTTGCTGATTTTATAGAATAGCAGTTATCACAATCTAATTCAGATTAAGTTTTTGTAAGCTTTATCTCTATTTACAAACATGTCAATTTATTTTGTTAATCTGCATTTGAGAGGAGGAGTTTGACCATTGTAGATTGTTTTTCTTCCAATCACTATACTCTTTCGTTTATTCTTGTTAGTCTTCCTAAGTAAGCTCGTTAACTTTAGATTATGGAATTCCAATCACTCTACTAGTTTGTTTTTATTTCAATTGCATTTGACATTCAATTCCACCATAGCAAAACTGAATTGGGTTTTGTTTTAGGCTAGATTTAAAGTTTTGCTTATTTTTTGTAGTTGGAGGTTAATCATTTGTATCCCAAAAACAAAATTAGGTTAAGCTTAGGGTTAGATTCAAGGTATTCATATGAAGATAAATAGGAAACATGATAACTTATGATTTGGACTCGATGATTGTTTAAATTAGGTTACTCATTTATGATTTGGAAACAAAATTTTGGATGTGCCTGTTAACTATTGATAATGATAGTATACTCGCTGATATGGATGGATCATGGATCTCTTGTAAGTACTGTATGTACTACACTTGTATTGATAATTAAAGTATGATATATTGATGTTAGAATGAAGAATTTGTAGTGAGATTGTCTATAAGCTTATTTGTCACTAAAATAATTTGCAGTAAGTTCTGTCATTTTTAAGTCAGTAAGGTTGTGCTTATATGTTTTGTTGTTCTTTTATCTTGTGACAAGTCATCAACCCTTATATGTTTTGTTGTTCTATTATCTTGTGATAAGTCATCATGGAAGTTATTCCTATGAGTTTAATGTTTTGTTTCAAGATCTTTGTTGACTATATTTTCAAATGAAGAAATAGATGTGATCCCATCGAAGAACAAAACTCCTGCTGCCCCGGTGCCAACAGTGGTGGTTGTTCAGAAAAGAGGAGACACTCGGGTGCATTGGTTTCTGGTTCTGATTTTGTTCCCCCGGTGTCGTTGCTCTTGAAAGTGGAACTTTTTATTGTATCGTTGTACCCTATGTGGTTTGTCAAACAAGAGCTAATCCATTTCAGGGTATATCATAGAGATATAGAGCCAGAGAACATTCTGTTAGATGAAAATGAGAATCTGAAGGTCTCAGATTTTGGATTAAGTGCATTCACAAGCGCTTGTAGCTAAGGATCTTCATGGTCTGGAATGGAGGTTTTTACATGTATAATGAGGTATATATATCACTTATGTTAATTAACATTACACTACATTGCCCGTTGACTACTTGTGGTTTGATTGACTGAAAATGTGAGCATTCCTTTACATAATGTGTGCAAGAATGCTAGATAGTTTTGAATGATAGCAAATATATATGCTTGATTGATTAAGTGAATAAATGTACAAATATATATGCTTGATTGTTTAATTGAATAAATGTACAAATATATATGCTTGATTGTCAAATATATATGGTTGATTGTTTAATTGAATAAATGTACATGTATGTGTAAAAGTGGTCAATGTGTTAGTTATGTATTAACCTCTTATGTCAACACGTTAGAAGAAGAAAAGTTCTATACAGGTTCTGATGCCTCTTATGTCAACACGTCAGAAGAAGAAATGTTACACAGGTTCTGATGCCTCTTGTGTCAACACGTCAGAAGAAGAAATGTTACACAGGTTCTGATGCCTCTTGTGTCAACACGTCAGAAGAAGAAATGTTACACAGATTCTAATGCCTCTTGTGTCAAACACGTCAGAAGAAGGAATGTTTTACACAAGTTCTGTTGGAATGAATTTTTGTCAGAAGTTCTGATACGTAGTTTTACAGAAGTTCTGATGAAATGATGTTAGAAGTTCTGATACGCGAGTTTTCCAGAAGATCTGTTGGAATGATTTTTGGACAGAAGTTCTGATACATAGTTTTACAAAAGCTCTGATACGTGAGTTTTCCAGAAGTTCCGTTGGAATGATTTTTGGACAGAAGTTCTGATACATAATTTTACAAAAGTTCTGATGGAATGATGTCAGAAGTTCTGATACGTTAGTTTTCCAAAAGTTCTGATGGAATGAATATATGTCAGAAGTTCTGATACGTGGGTCTTACAGAAGTTCTGATGGAATGATCTTTGTCAGAAGTTCTGACTTGTAACGTAACAGAAGTTGTGAACCTAACAGAAGCTCTGACTTGTAACGTAACAGAAGTTGTGAACCTAACAGAAGCTCTGACTTGTAACGTAACAGAAGTTGTGAACCTAACAGAAGCTCTAACTTGTAACGTAACAGAAGTTGTGAACTTAACAGAAGTTCTGATTAAGATTGTGAATCAATACAGAAGAAGATTCTGATCTGAATTCAGCAGAAGTTCTGACGCATACTGTGTTTGGTTTCTTGTAATTCATTTTGACAAATAGTATGTATTGATACATATCTGCTTGCATCGGCGCATGCTGTGTTTAGTTTCCTAGAATCTATTTTGACAAACAGGATGCATTGATACACACACGTTATGTATCGACCCATACTTCATTTAGCCTTCTGGAAATCATGTTAATAAACAGTATGCATCAAGTCATAATTGCTTGCATCGACTCATAGCCATTTTCATTATTCTGGAAGTCATCTTAATACAGTATGCATTGATACAAAACCTTATGTATCAATACATAAGTTGCTTGTGTCGACACATACAACATTTGCATCGACTCATACATATGTTTACTCTCTGGAATTAATGCTTAATATAATATGTATCGATACAAACTCTCTCAGGTCGACTCATACGAGTTATGTGTCGACTCATAAGTTTGCTTTCAACTAACATTTGTTGTTTATATATATATATATATATATATATATATAAGATAGTTCTGGCAGTTTTCAAAAAAAATGCACAGGTGTTACAAAAAGCAGTTTTGTGAGCATCCAAATTCTTTGAGCATAGAAATCTGAAAGAGACTTCATCTTCATCATCTTCTCAATCATCTTGGTTCAAGAACATTGACACATAATCATCATTGTTCGTTGTATCAAGAGATCAAAGAGATAACGTTCAGTGGTACGATCGGTGATCTAACTGAGTTGAAGATTCGAAGGGGGTTTCGAGGAAAAACCAGAAGGTTTGTCCAGCAAGAACGGAGGTGTCTTGTGGGTTTGTTAGTCACGATTGCACAGAGCATATTCAGCCATAGCATAGGGTTTGGAGATCGGGGTGATTTCGCAAACAGTTCGCATGGAAGTGGTGAATTGTTTGTGAATTTTGCAGGTGTGTTCTTGATCGCCTCAAATCAAGAGAAGGTTGATACAAGAAGAAGAAGATCTGCATATTTGTTTTTCTGTATTTGTATTGCAACCTTGTAAACATTTTTCAACATATTGATATAGAAGTTCTCAATTCCAATTTGGAAATTGAGAGGGAGACGTACCCACACGCGTGGACGAACGTGGGGAACTTCCTTACCAAATCGCTCTGAGTATCATATTCTTTCTCTCTATCTCTTTACTTTTACAATACGTTTGTGATTCAATTGGTGTGCAATCTTTCTGTGCATTGATACAAGGCTGGAATAAAATCTTTGCATAAACTCCATTGCCTTTGATCATTGACTAAGCATCTACCAATTGTTTGATTAAAGTATTAGCTCAAGTTTATTTCATTGGAAAGAGTGTTTGTGATAAGTACATTTATCCATACTAAGGTTGTGTTAATTCATTGTTTTTATCTCGATTAAAATCCAGCAATCTATCGCATGTTTGGTTTTCTTGTAGCCGGTTCAGAATAGACGGAAGTTAATTCAGGACCGTTTGTCGTTTCCGCGCGTTTGATTAAAACTCTGATAAAATTCTTTAATCCGTAAAGAAAAAGGAGGTGATCTATTCATCCCCCTCTTGATCACTTGCCACACCGTCTAACAAGTGGTATCAGAGCACCGGTTCGCTGGTGCTTTGTGGCTGCTTCTAACGATATGGCTTCTGAACCTAAGGGTGCATACACTAGAGCTCCTGTTTTTAACGGTGAAAACTATGGTATTGAAAAGACTGCATGCGAGTTCACATAAAGTCCATTGATAGGACTGTATGGACTGCCATTCAGTATGAACCTTTTGAAATTACCATGACGAATGCTGCAGGTGCCATTATGCCTAAACCTGAGGACAATTGGGATGAAAAAGATGAGAAAAAGTGGTCAAGCAGTTGGAGAGGCCGAAATATGATAATTTCAGCACTTGGTGTTGATGAATATTATCGGGTATCTCATTGCACGACAACTAAAGAAATATGGGATTCTTTAGAATTTGCCCATGAGGGCACGACTGATGTTAAGCAATCTCGAATTAACACACTCAACCAAGAGTATGAGCTCTTTCGAATGAAACAGGGAGAAACTATTTCTGACATGCAAAAGAGATTCGTTCATCTCACTGGTCGTTAAATGCACTTGGAAAACCTGTTTCCAATGAAATTGCTACTAATAAAATTCTGAGATGTCTTAGCAGGGAATGACTACCTAAAGTTACAACAATCAAGGAAGCCAACGACCTCACTACGCTTACTATCTCAACTCTGTTTGGTAAGCTAGAAGAACATCAGCAGCAACTGCAAAGCCTGGAAAATTATGAAAACAAGAGTGAGAAGGGGAAGAATAAATACAAGGAGAGTGAGAAGAAGTCTATAGCTCTTAAGGCTTTTAGCTCTATGTCCTCAAAAATAGAGCAAAGCGATAATGACTCAAATAGTGACGAAGATTCAGATGATGAAGAGATGAGATTGTTTGTTCGAAAATATAATAGATTCATTCAAAGTAACAGAATCAAACACTCCGACAAAAATCTCACAAATTTTAGAAGACAATCCATGGAATCCAAGCAAGAAGAAAATAAGAAATACAAGGGAAGAGGATCTTGCTACAATTGTGGTAAAACAGGGCACTATAAGACAAAATGTCCTAAGAATAAAAGGGGCAAAGAAAAGGATCCACCAAAGAAGCTCAACAAACAAAGAAGAGCCTATATTTCTTGGGAAAGTGACAGTGAGTCATCAAGCAAGGACAACTCAAGTGATAGTGATGAGACTGCAAATCTATGCCTCACAGCTCTCATCAATAAACAGTCCAGCCACAAGAGGAGAAACAAGGAGAAGAATGTAAGACAAGCCTACTACAGTAATTTTGATACTTTGTCTTTCTCTGAACTGAAAATAGCTTTTGAAAAAATGCATAACGAAGTTGTAGACGCTTTTAAACGATTATCCTCCAACAAACAATTTTTTTCTCATTTGGAGGGTAAAGTGTATAAAGCTGAACAAGATCTAAAAAGTCTAAAAGCTAGTATTGCAGAAAGTTCAAAAGATGGATGTATTGAGACTGTAAATTGTGGAGTTTGTCATATTTGGCAAAAAGAAGTTAAAACTCTTAATGTCAAATTGGAAAAAGCTCTATAACCCAAGATTACTTATGTTGTTGATCCTAGGATTTTTAAGAAATCATTAAATCCACCATATGCTAAATACTCTTTTGTGCAAAAGATTCCAAAGGATTCAACTAGGAAAAGTAAGCTAGTTCATCATCATGGTTTATGTCATTATTGTTGTCATAAAGGTCACACCAACAAAAAATGCAAGTTTAGGAGATTTCTTGTTTCTAAAGGCATTTATCAATGGAGGCCTAAAGGAAATCATGTTAGCACTTACCCTCAAGGACCCAATGAAAGTTAGGGACCTACCTTTCTCTTTTGATATTGCAGATTATGTGTCTTGTATCCATAAATAGAAGATGGTTTCTAGACAGCGGGCGGTCAAGGCACATGACAGATGACATATCGTTCTTCAATGACGTCAAAGCAAAGAAGAAGTGATATGTTACTTACAAAGTCAATAACAAAGGAGGTATACTCAGCAATGGTAGTGTAGGTGATCCCTCTACCACTACTATTTCTAATGTCCATCTTGTAGAGGGTCTTAGAATTAATGTGTTAAGTATTATGCAATTATGCTACAAGGTTCCTAAAGTGTATTTCACAAAAACTTGCTGCATTATTGTACATTCTGAACAAAACATTATGTCTGAGGAAATTAGAGTAAACAACACTAATATGTTTGATACTATTGAAGAATCTGTTCATGTCTCTTTTGATGAGTCTCATCCGAAAAATATCGGAAAAGGTATTTCTTTTGATAACACAGGTGTATCTTCAGAAGACATGCTCAAGGAAACTGTTTTGGAAATTGATCAGTCCAAATCAGTTGACTATGAGAAGGAGGAAGATACTAGTCATGACAAAGATGAGGAAGAAAGGCCAACAGACGTGAAATCTATTCCACCAGCCTGGATTTCCTCAAAAGACCGTCCTATTGATAACATATTGGGAGACATATCAAAAGGAGTGATGACTCATTCTAAGATAAGAAATTTCTGCTATCACTTCGCATTTGTTTCATAAGTAGAACCTAAAAGTGCCAAAGAGACCTTGATTGATGAATTTTGGCTAAAGGCCACGCAAGATGAGCTTAATCAATTTAAAAGAAATGACGTTCGGGAACTTGTCCCTCGTCCGCGAGACCATCATATCATAGGTACCAAGTGGGTTTTTAGAATCAAACTTAATGAAACAGAGTGATATTGATTTTATCTTACATCTCTACTTTATTGTAAAATGTTTATATATGTTTTCTTGTCACTTGCCTTATTTCTGACACTTTGTGTGAGTGACAGTTTGTGCTTACCCTAAAACTTGTCAATCTTTGTGATTGTCGTCTATATATCAATATTGTTGTGTTTGCCTAACTGTTGCCATTATTACTACTGTCAACTACTAATTCGGTACTATTCTTTTTCTCTTTTTGATGTCGTCAAAGGGGGAGAAAAGGCAGATGTCATGTTAGAAATCCTGCACAAACTCAGGGGGAGCAATTACCAATAAATCAACATACATACATCTTGCAAGAATTTACCATCATCAAAAAGGTGGAGTTTGTGAGCATTCCTTTACATAATGTGTGTAAGAATGCTAGATAGTTTTGAATGATAGCAAATATATATGCTTGATTGATTAAGTGAATAAATGTACAAATATATATGCTTGATTGTTTAATTGAATAAATGTACAAATATATATGCTTGATTGTCAAATATATATGGTTGATTGTTTGATTGAATAAATGTACATGTATGTGTAAAAGTGGTCAATGTGTTAGTTATGTATTAACCTCTTATGTCAACACGTTAGAAAAAGAAAAGTTAAACATAGGTTCTGATGCCTCTTATGTCAACACGTCAAAAGAAGAAAAATTACACAGGTTCTGATGCCTCTTTTGTCAACACGTCAGAAGAAGAAATGTTACACAGGTTCTGGTGCCTCTTGTGTCAACACGTCAGAAGAAGAAATGTTACACAGGTTCTAATGCCTCTTGTGTCAAACACGTCAGAAGAAGAAATGTTTTACACAAGGTATGTTGGAATGAATTTTTGTCAGAAGTTCTGATACGTATTTTTACAGAAGTTCTGATGAAATGATGTCAGAAGTTCTGATACGTGAGTTTTCTAGAAGATCTGCTGGAATGATTTTTGGACAGAATTTCGGATACATAGTTTTATAGAAGCTCTGATGGAATGATGTCAGAAGTTCTGATACGTGAGTTTTCCAGAAGTTCTATTGGAATGATTTTTGGACAGAAGTTCTGATACATAGTTTTATAGAAGTTCTGATGGAATTATGTCAGAAGCTCTGATACGTTAGTTTTCCAGAAGTTCTGATGGAATGAATATATGTCAGAAGTTCTGATACGTGGGTCTTACAGAAGTTCTGATGGAATGGTCTATGTCAGAAGTTCTGACTTGTAACATAACATAAGTTGTGAACCTAATAGAAGCTCTGACTTGTAACGTAACAGAAGTTGTTAACCCAATAGAATCTCTAGCTTGTAACATAACAGAAGTTGTGAACCTAACAGAAGCTCTGACTTGTAACGTAACAGAAGTTGTGAACCTAACAGAAGCTCTGACTTGTAACATAACAAAAGTTGTGAACCTAACAAAAGCTCTGACTAGTAATGTAACAGAAGTTGTGAACTTAACAGAAGTTCTGATTAAGATTGTGAATCAATACATAAGAAGATTATGATCTGAATTCAACAGAAGTTCTGACGCATACTGTGTTTGGTTTCCTGAAATTCATTTTGACAATTAGTTGAAACAACCGACTGAACATCATCCGATAACTATATCAATGAAGTCACCATTGAACATTTTTTATCTCACGAAAGGAGAAAGGTGAACGCATCGCGAAAACCTAAAAGGCATAAGACACGGTCTTGCGACCGAGAGATAGGGTAAGGGAATCTATTACGCGAAGGGAAGGTATTAGCACCCCACACGTCCGTAGTACTCTACAGTATCCACTTCTATTTTCAATCTAATGGGTGTGTTTATATCTATTTACTACTTAATCGCTATATTTGTATGCTAAAAGAGAATGCATGTGAAAGAAATAAAAAATAAAGAAAACACGGGGAAAAGAAGGAAGTATTTACAAAGTTTGCTCGATCGAGCCCTGTGACAAGATGCCTACGTATTCCCTCGTGCAATGGGAAAGTCAGAGCGCCGTAGTTCGGCTCACATGTTTTGGTGGGTTATGTGTTTTCTACTTATACAAAAGAATTTTAAACACAAAAAGAAAAACCTGTAGGCAAAAAAAGAGAGTTTGCATTGGTTGGTTGTTTTTACCTTAAAAAAAGGAGTTTGAACCATTATTAAGTGTTTTAATTTGCAAAAGGAAAAAGAAAACAAGTTTTAATCTTATTACATGCATGGATGCAAAATAAAATGGAAAACAATCAAGGGAAACTATCTAATGCTATCCCTAATGTCATCATGCATGGATTACAACCTAAGGTCTAACTCGAATCGCTACCTAAGGAAGATTCAAGAGAATCTTAAGGGAACATGGCAAAGGTTTACAACCTAAATCTATGTCTATCCCGAATCGCTAACTAAAGTAGAGTCGAAGATGACAAAAAAAGGAATGGAAAAGGTTTAAAACCTAAGTCTATGTCCATCTCGAATCACCCTAATGTAGAATCAAGATGACAGATAAGCAAGCAAGTGCTTTGGCGTACACACAAACAATGTAATGTAAACAAACAAATGGCACACAAGCGCAGGAAAAGGAGGAAGTCCCATAGCCTCGAACAGTAACGAGCATACCGTGAGTCAACCAGGAGCCGACACATCCGATTCTTGTGAATAGTATCACCGCATGACATGAATTGTCAAGTGTGAAGAGCAAATGATGCGAGCTCTGCAATAAATGCAAACCCCAGGAAAGCGTGGAGAGTCAGAATAGGGAACTCTTGCCACTTTATTATTATTGACTCGATAAAGGAAGCAACACGATTCGCGTGTGCTGAGCTGACACGGACTAGAACTGTGCGGGGGTCGATTGCGGACCCTTTCCGCTTGCCCATCATATCATCATGACTCGATAGCAGGAAATATAAAAAGCAGGACTTTGCTTGGTGGTGCCACGTCAGGTGTCCTAACCACTCTTGACCTATGCAAGCACAAATATAAACACTTACTGAGAATTACCTCCCTATGCAGATGGAGAATTTTAAACAAACCAAACACAATTAGCAAACAGAATCGCCCTAAACGGGTCTTTAAATAAACGACAGGGGTTCCTGAACATGCTCCAACTACGGAAGCCCCTTCATACATCTCTATTCCTACTTCTCATGGCAAGGAAAGCGGTAAAACCTTACTTCTCATGCTCTCTAGAAAAGCGGTAAAAGAATGCGGTAAACAAAGTAAAATAAATACCAAACGGATAAAGATCCGAAGAGCACCGCGAGCTAAAAAATACTCCGGAAAACTTCGAGTAAACTGCCATCAACAAAGCAATAATAAGAAATAGCTCGATCAATATAATCCATAAGGTAATATCGTGCAACATGTGCGTGTAGCAAACAAGTCCTCATAACAATCAGAACACCTGCACAAAGGTACATATCCAGACAAAACAACGGAATATGTATTTCTCGTAACATGAGAAAACACAAAGCAAAATGCGTTTAAAACGCAAACAGAACCATGGGAAAAGTGGCATGTTAGTGTACCACAATTAGGTACCTAACCAAAACATCCTCAATGTACCTTGCACAAGTCAACAAATATCTCAAAAATAACAAGGAAGTAAGAATATAATTGCATATTCACATCACATGTCAAAATATGATCCAAAGGCGAAGGAATGGAATGTAAATGTGTATAGCAACATAAGAATGGAAAACCGGGAAGAAATTCACACATAATGCAAAATAACTCATGAATGATATCAAAATCGAGCTAAGTCGATCATAATAGTTCCCAAATGCAAATGCTAAACATAGTTAAAAGATCTAGAAGAGTTAGAAATAAAAAATCTACACTAAAATGACTTAAAATGCATTATTTACAAAGAAAACAAAGCATGAGAGGTGAATTCTTAATAGATGGCAGCAACTAAAATATCTAAAGCTTTCCTAAACATCTAAACAAATGGAGGAAAGGATCACAAACTAGACATGCGAAAGGAAGCTAGAAAAACTATACAATTATCAAACTAGTTCCTAAGAATCGAACCATTAAAAGTTAGCTTTGAAATTCTATTTAAAATCCTAAGGTAAGGTATACACTTAACTACAATTAGATGGTAGAAAAACATCCTAAAGTTTCTAAGAAACCCATGGCATTACACTCCTACAATTAGTCAATTCAAACGACAAAGGAAAAACATGCTTCTAAACATTACAAGTTCATCGAAACTTGAGAATTAAGCAACTATTGAATTCAAATATATATAAAATCATACAAGTCAGTAGCTAACTCATGCTAAATGATCTCAAATGAAATGCACAAGAAAACATATGCTTAAAACATATTCGTGCATAAAATAAAGCCAAAACGATCAATCGTCGCTCTAACGGTTAGCTACCATGAGATCCTAATTATATGACTCAATTAAGGGTTCTAAACCAAAGCGTCAAGTACCTAAATATGCCAACATATTATTCAAGAGGTTAGTTGAGGGTTAGAACAAGTATTAGACATTATATACAAAGAAAATCAACACCACAAATGTATGTGTGTGTAGTGTACAAAAAGATTCACTTCGACACTTTTCGAGTCAAAAAACACCATTATGGATAAATATGAAAAGTGAACCAAAACACAAGGCATAAGCTAAAGAAAACAATCAAAATGATTTATCAAAAATATCGGAAGCTATGCACACGCGTACGGTCTCAAAAATGCGGGCGGTTCGATCAAATCTTGTTCAAAGATATATTTTCGCCTAAAGGTCAGCAGCTCCCAGAATTGACCGAAACATGTCCAACTCAAGAAACCGTTCTCGTGGAGAGCTTGGAATGGCTCGAGAAACATGATTTACATTAAGAAAAGTCGAAAAAACTCATTACGGATCAAAAGTTAGAGCCAAAACAAATATTATGTCCAACTTTAGTTAAACTATCTTACATACAAATACATGGATATGCAAAGATGCAATTTATGTCATAATGTATGAATTCAAGTGTGTCCATGTGAGTTGTGTGCAATGTATAGGTGTAGTGCAAGTGTACCTAAAAACTAGGTGTTAGTTCCTACATTTCAACATAATTTCAATGCACGAAATAAGCCTCAAATTAATGATTCAATGCATGTCAAAGAATTTACATATTACTTGATGCATGATCATATACTTTGCGATCCACAATGCTCACATAAAGTACCTAAATACAATGCAAATTCACTACATTAGTGTAGGTGTGTGTGTAAAAGTTTCACATCGACACCTTTAAGGCTCCAAAAATGGATCAGGATCAATGAATTCGACAAAACAAATGCTATAATCGGAATCCACACGGAATTTACAAGCAATCTCAATATTCAATTTCAAGAAATTCAACAATTGAAAAATCGATATAAATAAGCACTTAAGTAAATAAGCACTTACTTGTACTTGAAGCTTTGAGTTGAAATTGATGAGGAAAATCTTGTAATTCTCCAAGAAAATACCAAATCAAAGTTGAATTGATGATAATAAGAGAGGATAATCTTGAATCCTTGAAGAATTGATGAAGAGGAAAACATCAACTCTTCACCTCGACACCTCGACACCTTGAACGCTCTTCAATGTTCTTGATTGATGAAAAACTTGATTTGATCATTGAGAATTGAGAGGGAATAGAAGAGTATGGAGCTGTAACGGAGAAGGAGAGAAGAAGAAAAAAAAACAAGAAAAAGTTTTTTGGCGCGGTGGTTTTTGGAATTCCGGTGGTGGTTGTTGGTGGTTTGAGGTGGTTGTTGGTGGTTGGAGGTGGTTGTGCAACATTGAGTTGAGAGAGAATTGAGAGAGAAAAGTGAGATCTCTTGGGTCAAATTTAACAAATGATTCTCTCTACCCAATTTTGTGAGTGGTAAAATATATTTATAATATGAAAAATTGGGCTTTGGAGTTTCTTGGATCCACAATTAAGTCCTAATCGCGATTATCAAAATGATTTTCGTACACAATCAAAAGCATCCTAATCCGTGCAGAATTTGAAGTCGGAATGCAAACAAAAAATGTCCGGAACGTGATATTGCTATGGTGAATCAAAATTTCAACGCGATCAGATGAACGGTCAAGGTGATATGAATTTTTGAAGTTTCAGCACAGTTTTCGGGCGTCCGACGCATGCAGAATTCTCAATGCGCTCTTCGGGGAAAATGCCTCGAACGAGGGTCTTCTGATCAAAATTTGCAAGTGAGTGTTTCTGAGATAACTGAAGCTAACAAATGTTTTGAACTTTTGGCACTGGTCCCATCTCGTTTCGATAAAAAACAAGCAAGATATGATTTTTTGAAGTTCGTGTACCAGATGAAAATTGCTCGGTTCAGCTCAAAATTACGTCCGAAGAATAAAATACTGGTCTTAAAGGATGAGGAATCAGCTCCCGAGTTGTAAATGAAATTTGTAGAAGGGTTCGATACGGAATTTTAGAAATCGACCCCACTCAATTTCGAGTTTCCAGCTAAGAGATATGAACTTTTTAGTGGGCAGAACACACGGTTCAGCACTAAAATTCAGTTTAATCCTCTTGAGATATTGAATTTTCCGGGGACCTTCCTCACATAATTTGCTTCCGTATTTCAAACAAAAGTTATAGATAAAAATGAGAGGGACGTGTCAGTCAAAATTCATCAGAAAATATCTGAAGAGCTGTGAGATACACTCTCTAGAGTGCCCGAAACACACTGAAAACCCAAAATCCACTTTATTGAGAAATAAGCGAATAAAATCATTTTTTCTTGACGAAATGACCTCCAACCTGAACAGATAAACTGGAGGATATATTGATATGATTCCAGAGATTGTGGAACCAAGCCAAAATAGCTTCCTGACCAAAAATCTTGCAAATAGCTGTACGAATCGAGAAACATTGATTCTTGGCTCAAAATGATCAGAGATAGCTGAAAGCACTGCTTTTCGTATTGGGATGTTTTGAACCTGGTAACCCCATGATCAATGATATGCATGCACCTATATGTATGTTTATGCAATCGAATTATAATCCAGAAATACAGAAAAGAAGAGGGCGAATTTTAGGGTACAACAACTGCCCCTATTCAATCTTCTTCGACTCGAGAGTGAGATTGGCGCAAACCTTTCGAACACTTAAGGTGGGAGAGGATTGAATACTTAAATGAACCGTAAAATTCGCGCTCTGAATGTGAGCGGAGAATTATTATATTTTGGATTTTCTGTTTGAACATATACACTAGAGAGACAAACGTTGGACACGCTTATACCAACGAACTCGGGCATTCCGCTCACGAGAACATTTGTATTGAAGCGACCCACCAGGGATGATGAAGAGAGACACCCACGAAAGAGAGAGTCAATGTGGATGGGAAATAAAGGAGACAAATTCATACGAACGAACTCGGGCATTCCGCTCACGAGAACAATTGTATTGAAATGACCCATCAAGGATGATGTATAGAGATATGAAGAGGGCAAATGTATACATGCAAACTCAACAAATGAATTGGACGTCGGGAGAAGTCGAGCCAACCAGAGGAGGAAATCACCAGGAGAAGGTGAAATTCAACAGAAGAGAAAATGTCGGGAGAAGACAAAATTCTCAAAGAGAACACCGGGAGAGGGCGAACTCAACAAAATAATTGGACGTCGGGAGAAGACGAGCCAACCGGAGGAAGAAATCACCGGGAGATGGTGAAATTCAACCAAAGAAAACGTTAGAGAAGACGGAATTCTCAAAGAGAACACCGGGAGAAGGCGAACTCAACAAAATAATTGGACGTCGGGAGAAGACGAGCCAACCGGAGGAAGAAATCACCGGGAGCAGGTGAAATTCAACCAAAGAGAAACGTCGGGAGAAGACGAAATTCTCAAAGAGAACACCGGGAGAAGGCGAACTCAACAAAATAATTGGACGTTAGGAGAAGACGAGCCAATCTAGAAAATACCACCGGGAGAAGGTGATACTTTACCCAAGAGAATGTCGGAGAAGACAAGACTCTAAAAAGGGGAACACCGGGTGAACGTGAACTCACTGGAGAAGAAACCACCGGGAGAAGGTGAAATCTACACCAAAGAGAAACGTCGGGAGAAGACGAAATTCTCAAAGAGAACACCGGGAGAAGGCGAACTCAACTATCAAGGATAAACATCGAGAAACGATGATTACCTGACAAACTTGAAGGAATGTCGGGAGAAGATGAACCTATCTAGAAAATACCACCGGGAGAAGGTGATACTTTACCCAAGAGAATGTCGGAGAAGACAAGAATCTAAAAGGGGGAACACCGGGTGAAGGTGAACTAACTGGAGAAGAAACCACCGGGAGAAGGTGAAATCTACACCAAAGAGAAACGTCGGGAGAAGACGAAATTCTCATAGAGAACGTCGGGAGAAGGCGAACTCAACTGTCAAGGATAAACATCCGGAGACGATGATTACCTGACAAACTAGAAGGAACATCGGGAGAAGACAAACCTATCTAGAAAATACCACCGGGAGAAGGTGATACTTTACCCAAGAGAATGTCGGAGAAGACAAGACTCTAAAAGGGAGCACCGGGTGAAGGTGAACTAACTGGAGAAGAAACCACCGGGAGAAGGTGAAATCTACACCAAGGAGAAACGTCGGGAGAAGACGAAATTCTCAAAGAGAACGCCGGGAGAAGGCGAACTCAACTGTCAAGGATAAACATCCGGAGACGATGATTACCTGACAAACTAGAAGGAACATCGGGAGAAGACAAACCTATCTAGAAAATACCACCGGGAGAAGGTGATACTTTACCCAAGAGAATGTCGGAGAAGACAAGACTCTAAAAGGGAGCACCGGGTGAAGGTGAACTAACTGGAGAAGAAACCACCGGGAGAAGGTGAAATCTACACCAAAGAGAAACATCGGGAGAAGACGAAATTCTCAAAGAGAACGCCGGGAGAAGGCGAACTCAATTGTCAAGGATATAAACATCGAGAGACGATGATTAATTGACAAACTAGAAGGAATGTCGGGAGAAGACGAACCTATCTAGAAAATACCACCGGGAGAAGGTGATACTTTACCCAAGAGAATGTCGGAGAAGACAAGACTCTAAAAGGGAGCACCGGGTGAAGGTGAACTAACTGGAGAAGAAACCACCGGGAGAAGGTGAAATCTACACCAAAGAGAGGCGTCGGGCGAAGACAAGACTCTCGAAAACGAGCACCGGGTGAAGGTGAACTCGACAGAGGGGTAAGACGTCGGGAGAAGACGAGCTACCCATAGAAAGAGTGCCAGGAGAAGGCAAGACTTTCCAAAGAGAGCACCGGGAGAAGGTGAACTCAAGAAATAGGAAGAACGCCGGGTGAAGGCGAACCCTAACAACAAAGAGAACATCGGGTGAAGATGAACTTAATATTATGAAGAACTCCAAGAGAAGGCGAACACAAACAACAAAGAGGCCATCGGGTGAATATGGACTTAATAATAGGAGGAATGCCAGGAGAAGGCAAACCCTAACAACAAAGAGATCATCGGGTGAAGATGAACTTAATAATATGAAGAACGCCATGAGAAGGCGAACACAAACAACAAAGAGGACATCGGGTGAAGATGGACTTGATAATATGAAGAACGCCAGGAAAAGGCGACCACAAACAACAAAGAGGACATCGGGTGAAGATGGACTTAATAAGGGAAGAGAAACATCTGTACAAAGATGAACTCACAAGGGAGAGGACGTCGGGCGAAGACGAACTCTCAAGGGAAAGAGAACGATCGAGAGGACTCTAACAAATATTGCCACCATGTCGGGCTTTAAAAAGGTGCACGCAACGCACAATAACTATAATATCCCTCAGGCCAAAGGCGGGGTATAATTCTTCAAGAGTGGAAATTATTCGAATTACCACACACCAAGTATGGATACTCGAACACTTGAAAAGTAAGAAAGGTTATACACCGACTCTTACTCACACTCTAACAGAGATACAAATATGGGTAACATAACCGAAGGCTTGCGACGCAAGAGAAGTCTACGACTTTGGGGAAAGGTAACCGACGGATCGAAATAAAAGAAAGTCACAAAAGACTCCACTGGAGAGAGAATGAATTCCCATAAGACACTCAATTTAAAGTGACGATTAGGAAAGCAGAAATCCTTTAAAAAAACTTAAGGGTAAAACATAGAGATTTTTTATTTCTTCTGGATGAATACATAATTGGCAAACATTTAATATGCATGTTTGAACTTTTATGGCATAATGCTTCCCAATCAATGGAATGTTATGCGTTTAAGGTAGATGCAATGTAATGAATGCATGCTTGAATGATTGAATGAGAAGTAGTAATATCGGTGATCGGCTCCTGAGAAGCCATTAACATCCAAGAGAGAGGTACCACTGGGGAGTGGACTTTAGAGAACACTTGCAAAAATAAATTGCAATTCCAATACGGGAAGCGTTCTTCACTTGGGGAGAATCGAATTGGACTTCAACCAATCTTACTTCCTAGGGAGAGAGTTATTACTCTTCATTGAGGATACAAAACATTTCTTTAGAGAATTATTCCACTTTCATTGGGGAATTTGGAGACTTCATGGGGAATTCCGAAAGAAACTTTGCTGGGGAACACAACCTCATGGGAAAATTCGCAAACATCTGCGAGTAACCATTAACATCTTGAATAAATCAAATAGCATTAGACTTCATCGGGGAATCAATCCTTCCGTGGGGATATGAAGTTTTCAAACCAAGAATCCACCGGAGAGAACATAACAATTTTTGTCTCGAAGAATAACGATCTCAATAGCAAGACCACACTGGGGAGACTTCGATTGGGGAATGCACATCGGCGTAAAAATACCGAATGATGAATGATTAATCTTCACTGGAAGAGAAATCGTTCGATAGAAAGCTCCATGGGGAATACATTCGATATCCAACTCCATCGGGAACCAAATATTCTTGTCTCAAGATAGTTGATCTGAGAACAAAACTCTCGAAGATGCTCATAGTAACTTCACACGGAGGAGTGCGACTTACACCAGGGAATAAAATCAATTGACCGGGGCGCAATTCACAATGGGAACTTTGATGTGACAAGGCACTTCTCACTGGAGAATACGATAATAATTCATCTGCTAAACATACTCACTAGGGATATCAACCCTAAGTCAATGGTTCAAACACCATCTTCATTGAGAATAAAAGCGATAACCTTCTATTGAGGATGATTTGAGAATTCGACGGACATTCACTGGGGAATTTCTCCTGGAGTAGGTATCAACAAACTCATCGATTTATTTACGAGATTGGTACCCATAACTTGCACTGGGGATTATGATAATGTCAATGTCTCGAAGTGTGTATCATTGGGGAACTATCAACTCATCAGATCCTTCTGGCGATAAATTCTGCTTAAGAATCAAACTCACTGGGGATAAGCCTCAACCAACATCGAGACTTATACTAGGGAGTACGACAATATCAATATGTCGAAGCACGAATCACCGGTAATAAAATCACCATCGGGACTTTCGTAAATGAATTCTGCTTGAGAATTAGCTTCACAGGGGATGAACCTGGATTAAGGTGTATTCTTCATTGGGGAAAAGGGACTTCACACTGATAACCCATCACGTGACTTTAAGTTGCAAGTCATAAAAATATCTCCAAGCATAGAGTGAATTACAGAGAGACAACTTCCCCTGCATCTTCGGATTCTGAAAAGATTCTCCTCTGATCAACAAATTCTCGAAGAGATTAAATCTTGACATAAATGCCCCACTTTAACTGAAAATTTGAGGGATATAATCCCGACTTGAATGCCCCAAATTACTCATCAATTGAGATATTTATGAATCTCGACATAACTTCACTGGATTGGTCATCACTTTGAGAGATTATCAGAATCTCGACGTAACTGCCCCGGTTTAATCATAACTCAACCCACAGAGCATCAACATGTTCCTTCACCCTCCAGGGTAACAAAGAACTGAGATAATTCTTCTCAAAAGAGACTCACAGATTTTGAAGACCAAACCTTATCAGGGTAATTGTCTTATATCTGGAATGCAAGCTAACACACAGTTATGCTTCTCAACATGATCTGCTTCATACTCAAACATATACTTTAAGCAATCTACCTGTTCGCGTTAAAAGGTGACGCGCTAGAGGATTCGAACGTGAATTCAAATTCTCTGGCTCGAAACGATTTACTCTTTTGATTTGTTTATAAAGATGCCGCGAGCATCAAGCTTTATTATTTTCAACACAAGAAAGATGATTTAATGATTATGAAAAAGGGGAAAGTTGTTAATACCCTCAATTGATATTGATATGCGTAACGACTAGCGCAAACTAGACGCAACGCATTGGGGAGATTCTGAGTAAGGGGGATTGTTATATAAAGGGAATAGATGGAGCACCCTAAATATATATAGTTATCTATAGCTTTATATATGAATATGTTTGATATGTTTGTGTGTTTTAATTGCTATTTCTATGATTGGGAAAGTTTCTCCTTTGGGATTTTAAGAAGGATAGATTATGTGGGATTCTAGGTTTTGTTATTATTGTGCTCGCAAAGATCCGTGGATCTTTCGCACATATCCCTTAGTGGGAATCGAGCATTTGTAGCTCGGATCTACAGGATCTATGGTTTGTTTGGTCCGAGGGAGAAAGAAATTTGCTCGGCAAGGATGAGACCTTGTGCCTACGATTCTCAAAAGATGTTGAGAAAGTCGAGCAATCGTAGTTCCCACTTATGCTAGTGGAAAGCAACGGATGTTAGTAAGAGATGCATAAAGGTCATCTTAATGAAAATGTATCTAATCTATTTCATCACATACATTTTTGAAAAGTTTGATTGATAAAATCTTTCATCGTAAGTTATAGGTGTTTTGCTTGAGTGTACTACCACTTACATGTTTAAGAAAGATGTTTGAAAAGAAGATGATTGAATCTTTTAACGTAAGTATTGGGTGTTTTGCTTGAGTGTACAAGCGCTACCACTTACAATTAAGAGATGTTTTGTTTGAAAATAGTTTGAAAAGAGTTTGAAAAGTTTTTGACCGTATGTGATGTGATAGATGAGATTCTTCCATAGAGATGATAGATGTCTAAATCTCAAGGAGAAATTGATTGGATTAAGGGATGCTTTTAAGAAGCCCATGGTCCTTGTATTGTTAGCCCAAGAGGAGGCATTCCGAGGGTCATCGAGGGTCATCGAGGTCCTTGTATGAAGCTCAAGAGGAAGTTATAGGTATGGCTGGCTTTGTGTTAAAAGGGATTTCACCGATAAACCATCCTTTTGGAATTAAGAGCAATTTCACCAGGAAATTTTACTCTCTGGGGATTTTGAAAGTGATTTCACCGGGAAACCATCCTTTCAGGGTTCTATCTTAGCGCTGGTGATTCTTTGTATTGAAGCCCAATAGAGGTCATAAGAGATTTCCGCTTCTTTCATTGTATGATGCCCAAGAGAAGGCTAAACTCAATGAGGAGTTCTTTTGAACGAAGCCCAAGAGGAGGCTGACTCAACAGGGGAGTGTTGTCTTATATGAAGCCTAAGTGGAGGCTAAACTCAGATTAATGAGTTTTCTTATATGAAGCCTAAGAGGAGGCTAACTCTGTGGGGAGAGTTATCTTGTATGAAGCCCAAGCGGAGGCTAAATTCGTGCTGGTGATGAATTATCTTGTATGAAGCCCAACCGGACGCTATAGCTGTAGGGAACCTATTGGTTAGTCTAATTGTTATGTTATAACTAGACAGTTGTATAAACAAGTGTGTGTGTGTGTGTGTGATATGTATTCACAGGAGTTTATGAAGGAAATATAAACAATGCATGATGTTTATTTACAAGAGTTTATGAAATATAAACAAGTGTCTGTGAACGAACGTTTAAAACGAGCGTAACTTGATTATTTACAAGTTAGAACTGTGTACAAGGAAGTGAATATGTACACGAACGAGTATATATGTACAGAGAAAGATGGATGTACATAGGGGGGTTGGGACTTACACCATAAGGGAGGCCCATTGGTTTGAAAGCAGTTTCACGGGGAATAATGCTCCTTTCCATACCAATGGTATTCAATGTATATGTACAAACGAAACAAAACAAATGATCGAAGTTTATCTGTAAAAGGTATCTGTATTATGTATAAAAGTTTGTATGAAAAGAATTTGATGTGTACAAGGAAAAGATATGTACATACATAAAAGAATGTTGGTTTGTGTATACACAAATGAAGTGGAAACAAACGATCGAAGTTTGTCTGTACTTGAGTATAAAAGTATATGTATTATGTATGTATAAAAATTTGTATGTGTTTGAAAGAATTTGTTATGTACAAAGAAATATTATGTACACAAAAGAATGTTATGGGACTTACACTATGAGGGAGGCCCATTGGTTTAAAAGAAGTTTCATAAGAATAATTCTTCTCCTTTCAATACCAATGGTATCGTATAAACAAACGAATGAAAACAAACGAAAGAAATTTGTTTATGTTTGAATATTGACAATGATGATTTGAGTATGTACAAGTAAAATTAAATATGTACATAAAAGGATTGGGACTTATAATCAGGAGGCCCATGATCGATTGAGAAATTCGAGAGAAAACGAATTCGGTTTTATCGTTTAAATCGGATCGATCATGGTAAAAGATGTAAGTTTGATGAAATGTTTTGAAAAATGATTTTTGAAAGTATTTTGAAATGTGAAGTTCATTTATGAGAAGTTTTGAAAAGAATCGGAAGTCGAAAACTTGAAAAATTCACCTTTAAAAGGTGTTTTGAAAAGTGTTCAACGCTGCTTTTGCCCGATTAAAATATAATCGATGAAAGTTTTTCTGAAAATTTTGTACTATCATAAAATAGATACATTTATTGACAAGTGTACAAAAAATCACCTCAAAATGAGGAGTTTTGATTGGTTTAAAAAAATGTGAAAGTTTTGTAAAAAAACATGAAAAAATGGAAAAAGAATGGTCTCCACAAGGATTGAACCCGGACCATGGGTACTGCGGGTAAAACCTTAAGGGCGAGCTAGCAACCACTGGGACAAACGCGCCTTGGTGTTTTTTGAATCAGAGCACGTGTTGATAAAACATTGGAAAGTTTAAATATTCAAACTCAAGAACACGTGCGCATCCATGTTCTTCATGTTTGATTTTCAGATTCAACAATTCAAGCTAAAATCTTCATTTCTCAATGAAATTGGATGAAGTAAAAATGAAAATTGCTCGATTTTGAACAACGAACACGATGGTAACTGTTAATTGCATTTATCTTTAGCCTAACACAATTAAATTTCCAAAAATCGTGATGAACCCTAAAACTGAATTTTTCAAATTAAATGATGCATGATTGATGATTCTTTCAGTTTTTTGAGGGTTTATGATCGTGATGAGTGCAGAAAGAGATTGGCCAAGAGTTTTTTGCATTTAAATTCAAAGAATCATGATATCCCGCCTGTTCATTCTGCAAGTTGAATCGAAGGTGAAAACGTGTTTCCGTAACTTGTTTCTTGATCATAAAGATCATCGCTTATATGGAAGCTCTATGGATGGTCTGCTTGCCTCGAGCTTGCTTCAATCCTTCCACTCAAGTCAACCTGCAGTCAGCTTAACATGAAACTCGAAATCGGGGTTAATGGAGTTACAGTTGTTAATGATTGAGCTGGATCATGTATATGAGGTACATGGAAGGTGTTAGAGTGATCACAACACAAATTAATCCAAATTAGCTTCAAATTCAATCATAAGGCGCTTTAGCAAGTTTGGAAAAATGAAAATGCAATTCTGATTTTTTCTTGTTTTCAGTTTGATTTTAAGTTGCAAACAAGTTTGATAGTGATATTAGAGCATGTTTGACACCAAAGATCTCATGTTCATTCACAATTTTTCAAAATTGCATGATCTCTCCATTTTGAACTATGATTTGAGAAATTGGAGAAAGTGGAAGGAAAGTATGTCTTGGCATTACTTTGGTGTAGTTTTGAACTTGAAATCATGATCTATTTATAGGCCAATGGTTCTGAAAATGTTAGGCAAGAGTACAAGCTTTTTGGAAAATCAAAGATGCCTTAAGGGGTAAGAATGACTTTTCAAAAGAAAAGGAAGTTTCTTTTACCATGTGTGAAAAATCTTCAATTTGATCCTATCTCATCCATTATATCTAGCTGATATTTATCAGCTCAATGATCCATTTGGCAAGGTTGTATTGCTTCTAGATGAAGAAATCTCAAAAATGACCTATAATTTGAAGTTTTGACTTTTGAAAATTAAGTTCATGGAGCCTTATGTTTCAATTTCCAAAGTATAGCTAGACTCCATGGATTTGTGAGTTCTTGGACATTTTGGAAAGCTTGTTTCACAAGCTACAACTTTCATGTTTTGAGTTTTTTCCAATTCAAATTGGAACTAGGTGAAAAAATGGCATGAAGTTTGGAAAAAATAAGAAATTTCAACACTTAGAAATTTTTCTAAGTCTTGAAACTTTTGACTTTTTGTTGACTTTTCCAAATTCTTTGATTTTTTATGATCATGATGGATCATTTGAAGTATTTTGATGATGGAAAAAGTTTTGTTTTGAAAATTTTGACCAAAAGTCAAAGTTTGACTTTTCTGTGCAGATGAATTTTCATCAGATGTTTCTGAAATTGATTGATGAAGTCTGTGAACTTCTGGGATGTTTTGAATCCAGAAATTAGGTCAAGATGTTGTATCTAAGATATAATGACCAATCTCTAGCCAAAAAAGTCATTCAATGTTCAAGAAATCAGAGGATACTCATGCTCGACCAAAACCCTAATTGGTCGATCCTCGATTGATCAGTGAGAAAAGATGGATATCTGATGATCAGAGGTTGATGATTTGATCAAGATAGATCAAATGAGGTGAGTAAAACTCAAACCCTAATTAGTTGCCTCTTGAATCAGATGAAAATCTGATGAAACCCTAATTTTGACCTGTGAATGCTACACCCGATTAATGCTATCTGAATTGTTAGTGATGCAATGATGCAAATGTAAGGTGGTATATTAGGTCAAAAATTGGGGTATGACAGATGCCCCTATTTAAGTTTCTTTAACCTGAGAGATGAAGATGAATATCTTCGTTTTGATAGGTGTAAAGAGACTTAAATATCAGAATACGCAAATTTTGGACCTAAGATACCAAAAGATGCGGATTATGCAAAAGTGATTGAAAAAAAGTTCCACCCAGAGAAATATCAAAGAAATGACATGGTGGGGGAAATTTGTGGATACGTCCCTGCTGGGGAAAGAAAGATTCACAAAACATGTGAATATTCATTTTTGGGAAACAAAGAGATTACCTTCTGTCAGCCTCGTGACAATGTTTAAGGTAAGTGAAAAATGATATTACCAATTATCAGCCTTGTGATAGTTCATGGTAATGAATTCTGAAGATGTTACCAATTATCAGCAAAGTGATAACTATAACAAGGTAAATCTTGAGAAAATTTTTGCTGTGTATTCAGCTTTGTGAACAACAGACAAATGAAAGAAACAAATTTCAAACGGGCTTTAAAGATATTACCAATTATCAGCAAAGTGATAACTATAACAAGGTAAGTCTTTGAAAATTTTGTTGAGTATTCAGCCTTGTGAATAAGAGACAATGAAAGAAACAGAACTCAAATGAGTTTTGCTTTCTTGGATACAATCTTGCCGAGGATCTCTCTTTTGAGAAGAAGCGGACATTTTGATTGAAGACATGTTTTTAGACAAAGACAATCATGGGAAATTTTCGTATAGTCATGATTTTGACCTTGTTGAGAAGACAAACTTTTATGACAATTTTATGAATGAAGAGAAAGATAAGCGGCTCAGACGATGAGGCTATTGCTTATTGTTTTGTTGATTATAGATGTGGTTCTATCCAGAATGAACCGGAAAGAAAAGTCAATCAAGACATTATTCCCAATGAGGAATGATCTCACTGGGGAATGTAGAGAGAAGAAAATGTATTTCGTGGGTATTCACTGGGAAAAGGAAAATGTATTTTTCCGCTTGGAGATACTCACTGGGATAGACTTGTACTTACATGAGTAAGCGTGATTTACACCGTTGATATGGAAGCAAACATTTCAAGGAATGCAAAATGTACGAATGATGCTATTATGTATGAATGTCATGAATGTTATACGCATGCTAACAATACTTGACAAAGACACTAAAGAGATATTTGGGAAAAGGACCCACGCTACGTCGAACAAATATTCAAATGAAAATTACAAAGAATGGGCAGTACATTCACCGATGAAGAATTTGAGTTGCATGCTTTAAACTTTCAGAGAAATTGGCAACTTGGTTTGGGATTCTTTTGGGATAAGAATACCGTCCTTCGATGATTTCCGAGGAGAGAGACTTAGCATGTTTTTATCCTTCGAGATTGAAACACTTACGGAGAAAACTGAAGTTCTTTCGTTCATAGTTCAAAGGAAATTTTTGCTTTTGTTTCAAAATTTTGAAGTAAAAATTCATTTAAAACATTTTAGTTTCAAAAGTGATTTTCACAATAAAAGCGTTATTTTGCAAAAATGTAATAAAGTAGGAATTGCAAACAAAAGCACAAGGCTCAAATTTATTGATAGAATGGTAATCACCAAATGCGATTCCGACTATTTACAAAAGTTGAAATGATAATTTATTGGGAAAAGGCTACACTTAAAGCAAATAACCGCTATTATCCCTAACAACTTTGAA
>CM038792.1:261441442-261818838 GCA_021764765.1 Vicia sativa
CAAATGGAAAAGCTCTATAACCCAAGATTACTTATGTTTGCTGATCCTAGGATTTTTAAGAAATCATTAACCACCATATGCTAAATACTTTGTGCAAAAGATTCCAAAGGATTCAACTAGGAAAGTAAGCTAGTTCATCATCATGGTTTATGCCATCATTGTTGTCATAAAGGTCACACCAACAAAAAAAGTTTAGGAGATTTCTGTTTCTAAAGGCATTTATCAATGGAGGCCTAAAGGAAATCATGTTAGCACTTACCCTCATGACCCAATGCAGTTGGGGACCTACCTTTCTTTGATATTGCGCATTATGCGTCTAAGATCCATAAATAAGATGGTTTCTAGACAATGCAAGGCCAAGACGATGATGACATATCGCTCTTCAATGACGCCAAAGCAAAGAAGTTGATATGTTACTTACAAAGTCAATAACAAAGGAGGTATACCAGAATGGTAGTGTAGGCGATCCTCTACCACTACTATTTCTAATGTCCATCTTGTGTAGGGTCTTAGAATTAATGTGTTAAGCATTATGCAATTATGCTACAAGGTTCCTAAAGTGTATTTCACAAAAACTTGCTCGCATTATTGTACTATCCCGAACAAAACATTATGTCCGAGGAAATTAGAGTAAACAACACTAATATGTTCGATACTATTGAAGAATCTGCTCATGTCTCTTTGATGAGTCTCATCCGAAAAATATCCGAAAAGGTATTTCTTTTGATAACACGTGTATCTTCGTAAGACATACCAAGGAAACTGCTGGAAATTGATCACCCAAATCACCGACGCTAAGGATAAGATACTAGCCATGACAAAGATGAGGAAGAAGGCTAATGTATTGAAATCTATTCCACCACCGATTTCTCAAAAGACCGCCCTATTGATAACATATTGGGAGACATATCAAAAGGAGTGATGACTCATTCCTAAGATAAGAAATTTCGCCATCACTTCAGATTTGTTTCATAAGTAACCAAAGTGCCAAAGAGACCTTGATCGATGAATTTTGGCTAAAGGCCACGCAAGACGAGCTTAATCAATTTAAAAGAAATGACGCTCGAACTTGTCCTCGTCCACGAGACCATCATATCATAGGTACCAAGTGGGTTTTTAGAATCAAACTTAATGAAACAGAAGTGATATTGATTTTATCTTACATCTCTACTTTATTGTAAAATGTTATATATGTTTTCTTGTCACTTGCCTTATTTCCGACACTTTGTGTGAGTGACAAACAGGCTTACCCCAAAACTTGTCAATCTTTGTGATTGTCGCCTATATATCAATATTGTTGTGTTTATTTAACTGCCATTATTACCACCGGCTAACTACTAATTCGGGTACTATTCTTTTTCTCTTTTGATGTCGCTGGGGAGAAAAGGCGTATGTCATGTTAGAAATCCCGCACAAACTCTGGGGAGAATTACCAATAAACATACATACATCTGCAAGAATTTACCATCATCAAAAGGAGTTTGTGAGCATTCCTTTACATAATGTGTGTAAGAATGCTAGATATTGAATGATAGCAAATATATATGCTTGATTGATTAGTGAATAAATGTACAAATATATATGCTTGATTGTTTAATTGAATAAATGTACAAATATATATGCTGATTGTCAAATATATATGGTTGATTGTTTGATTGAATAAATGTACATGTATGTGTAAAAGTGGTCAATGTGTTAGTTATGTATTAACCTTATGTCAACACGTTAGAAAAGAAAAGTTAAACATAGGTTCTATGCCTCATGTCAACATCACCAAAAGAAGAAAATTACGTGTTCTCGATGCCTTTGTCAACACGCAAGAAGAAATGTTACATGTGTCTGTGCCTCTGGTGTCAACACGCCGTAAGAAGAAATGTTACATTGTGTTCTAATGCCTCTTGTGTCAAACACGCCGGAAGAAGAAATGTTTTACACAAGGTATGTGGAATGAATTTTGTCAAGTTCGACACGTATTTTTACGTAAGTTCCGATGAAATGATGTCGGGTTCCGACACGTGAGTTTTCTAGAAGATCCGGAATGATTTTTGGACGCACTTTGGATACATAGTTTTATGTAAGCTCGATGGAATGATGTCAAGTTCGACACGTGAGTTTTCCGTAAGTTCTATTGAATGATTTTGGACGTAAGTTCGATACATAGTTTTATAGAAGTTCGATGGAATTATGTCAAGCCTCGACACGCTAGTTTTCCGTAAGTTCGATGGAATGAATATATGTCGAAGTTCGATACGTGGGTCTTGCGTAGTTCTCGATGAATGGTCTATGTCAAGTTCCGACTTGTAACATAACATAAGTTGTGAACCTAATAAGCTCGATTTGTAACGTAATGTTGTTAACCCAATAGAATCTCTAGTTTAAATATAATGTAAGTTGTGAACCTAATGTAAGCTCGACTTGTAACGTAATGTAAGTCATGAACCTAATGTAAGCTCGACTTGTAACATAACAAAAGTTGTGAACCCAACAAAAGCTCCGACTAGTAATGTAATGGTGGTTGTGAACTTAATGTAAGTTCCGATTAAGATTGTGAATCAATACATAAGAAGATTATGATCCAATTCAACAAGTTCTGACGCGAATCGTGGTTTGTTTCCTCAAATTCATTTTGACAATTAGTTGAAACAACCGATCGAACATCATCCGATAACTATATCAACGAAGTCACCATTGAACATTTTTTATCTCACGAAAGGAGAAAGGTGAACGCATCGCGAAACCAAAAGCAGTATAAGACACGGTTCTATGGATCGAGAGATAGGGTAAGGGAATCTATTACGCTGGGAAGGTATTAGCACCCCACACGTCCGTAGTACTCTACAAGATCCACTTCTATTTTCAATCTAACGGGTGTGTTTATATCTATTTACTACTTAATCGCTATATTTGTATGCTAAAAGAGAATGCATGTGAAAGAAATAAAAAATAAAGAAAACACGGGGAAAAGAAGGAAGTATTTACAAAGTTTGCTCGATCGAGCCCTGTGACAAGATGCCCACGTATTCCCTCGCAATGGGAAAGTCGAGCTCGAAGTTCGCTCACATGTTTTGGTGGTTATGTGTTTCTACTTATACAAAAGAATTTAAACACAAAAAGGAAAACCTGTAGGCAAAAAAAGAGAGTTTGCATTGGTTGGTTGTTTTTACCTTAAAAAAAGGAGTTTGAACCATTATTAAGTGTTTTAATTTGCAAAAGGAAAAAGAAAACAAGTTTTAATCTTATTACATGCATGGATGCAAAATAAAATGGAAAACAATCAAGGGAAACTATCTAATGCTATCCCTAATGTCATCATGCATGGATTACAACCTAAGGTCTAACTCGAATCGCTACCTAAGGAAGATTCAAGAGAATCTTAAGGGAACATGGCAAAGGTTTACAACCTAAATCTATGTCTATCCCGAATCGCTAACTAAAGTAGAGTCGAAGATGACAAAAAAAGGAATGGAAAAGGTTTAAAACCTAAGTCTATGTCCATCTCGAATCACCCTAATGTAGAATCGAAGATGACAAAAAGAGATGAAGCAAGCAAGTGCTTTGGCAGAAGCACACAAACAATGTAATGTAAACAAACAAATGGCACACAAGCGCAGGAAAAGGAGGAAGTCCCATAGCCTCAACAAGAACGAGCATACCGTGAGTCAACCAGAGCCGACATCCGATTCTTGTGAATAGTATCGCACGACATGAATTGTCAAGTGTGAAGAGCAATGATGCGAGCTCGCAATAAATGCAAACCCCGTGAAAGCGTGAGAGTCGAATAGGGAACTCTTGCCACTTTATTATTATTGACTCGATAGGAAGCAACACGACCAAGGCAGCCGAAATGACACGACTAGAACTGCAAGGGGGTCGATCATGACCCTTTTCCGCTTGCCCATCATATCATCATGACTCGATAGCAGGAAATATAAAAGGTGACTTTGCTTGGTGGTGCCAACGCCGTGTCCTAACCACTCTTGACCTATGCAAGCACAAATATAAACACTTCATCGAGAATTACCTCCCTATGCGTATGGAGAATTTTAAACAAACCAAACACAATTAGCAAATGTAATCGCCCTAAACGGGTCTTTAAATAAACGACGGGTTCCCGAACATGCTCCAACCACTAAGCCCTTCATACATCTCTATTCTATGGCAAGGAAAGCGGAAACCTTACTTCTCATGCCTCTAGAAAAGCGGTAAAAGAATGCGGTAAACAAAGTAAAATAAATACCAAACGATAAAGATCCCAAGAGCACCGCGAGCTAAAAATACTCCGAAAACTTCGTAAACCGCCATCAACAAAGCAATAATAAGAAATAGCTCGATCAATATAATCCATAAGGTAACATCGCAACATGCGTAGTAGCAAACAAGTCCTCATAACAATCGAACACCGCACAAAGGTACATATCCTATAAAACAACTAATATGTATTTCGTAATATGAGAAAACACAAAGCAAAATGCGCTTAAAACGCAAATGTAACCATGGGAAAAGTGGCATGTTAGTGTACCACAATTAGGTACCTAACCAAAACATCCTCAATGTACCTGCACAAGTCAACAAATATCTCAAAAAATAAGGAAGTAAGAATATAATGCATATTCACATCACATGTCAAAATATGATCCAAAGCGCTAAGGAATGGAATGTAAATGTGTATAGCAACATAAGAATGGAAAACCGGAAGAAATTCACATAATGCAAAATAACTCATGAATGATATCAAAATCGAGCTAAGTCGATCATAATAGTTCCCAAATGCAAATGCTAAACATAGTTAAAAGATCTAGAAGAGTTAGAAATAAAAAATCTACACTAAAATGACTTAAAATGCATTATTTACAAAGAAAACAAAGCATGAGAGGTGAATTCTTAATAGATGGCAGCAACTAAAATATCTAAAGCTTTCCTAAACATCTAAACAAATGGAGGAAAGGATCACAAACTAGACATGCGAAAGGAAGCTAGAAAAACTATACAATTATCAAACTAGTTCCTAAGAATCGAACCATTAAAAGTTAGCTTTGAAATTCTATTTAAAATCCTAAGGTAAGGTATACACTTAACTACAATTAGATGGTAGAAAAACATCCTAAAGTTTCTAAGAAACCCATGGCATTACACTCCTACAATTAGTCAATTCAAACGACAAAGGAAAAACATGCTTCTAAACATTACAAGTTCATCGAAACTTGAGAATTAAGCAACTATTGAATTCAAATATATATAAAATCATACAAGTCAGTAGCTAACTCATGCTAAATGATCTCAAATGAAATGCACAAGAAAACATATGCTTAAAACATATTCGTGCATAAAATAAAGCCAAAACGATCAATCGTCGCTCTAACGGTTAGCTACCATGAGATCCTAATTATATGACTCAATTAAGGGTTCTAAACCAAAGCGTCAAGTACCTAAATATGCCAACATATTATTCAAGAGGTTAGTTGAGGGTTAGAACAAGTATTAGACATTATATACAAAGAAAATCAACACCACAAATGTATGTGTGTGTAGTGTACAAAAAGATTCACTTGACACTTTCGAGTCAAAAACACCATTATGGATAAATATGAAAAGTGAACCAAAACACAAGGCATAAGCTAAAGAAAACAATCAAAATGATTTATCAAAATATCGAAGCTATGCACACGCGCACGGTCTCAAAAATGCGGGTTCGATCAAATCTTGTTCAAAGATATATTTTCGCCTAAAGGTCAGCAGCTCCCAGCACTGACCAAACATGTCCAACTCAAGAAACCGTTCTCGTGGAGAGCTTGGAATGGCTCGAGAAACATGATTTACATTAAGAAAAGTCGAAAAAACTCATTACGGATCAAAAGTTAGAGCCAAAACAAATATTATGTCCAACTTTAGTTAAACTATCTTACATACAAATACATGGATATGCAAAGATGCAATTTATGTCATAATGTATGAATTCAAGTGTGTCCATGTGAGTTGTGTGCAATGTATAGGTGTAGTGCAAGTGTACCTAAAAACTAGGTGTTAGTTCCTACATTTCAACATAATTTCAATGCACGAAATAAGCCTCAAATTAATGATTCAATGCATGTCAAAGAATTTACATATTACTTGATGCATGATCATATACTTTGCGATCCACAATGCTCACATAAAGTACCTAAATACAATGCAAATTCACTACACAAGTGTAGGTGTGTGCAGTGTGTAAAAAGTTTCACACTGACACCTTTAAGGCTCCAAAAATGGATCAGGATCAATGAATTCGACAAAACAAATGCTATAATCGGAATCCACACGGAATTTACAAGCAATCTCAATATTCAATTTCAAGAAATTCAACAATTGAAAAATCGATATAAATAAGCACTTAAGTAAATAAGCACTTACTTGTACTTGAAGCTTTGAGTTGAAATTGATGAGGAAAATCTTGTAATTCTCCAAGAAAATACCAAATCAAAGTTGAATTGATGATAATAAGAGAGGATAATCTTGAATCCTTGAAGAATTGATGAAGAGGAAAACATCAACTCTTCACCTCGACACCGACACCTTGAACGCCTTCAATGTTCTTGATTGATGAAAAACTTGATTTGATCATGAGAATTGAGAGGAATAGAAGAGTATGGAGCTGAATCTGAGAAGAGAGAAGAAGAAAAAAACAAGAAAAGTTTTTGCGCGGTTTTTGGAATTCGGTGGTTGTTGGTGGTTTGAGGTGGTTGTTGGTGGTTGGAGGTGGTTGTGCAACATTGAGTCAGAGAGAATTGAGAGAGAAAAGTGAGATCTCTTGGGTCAAATTTAACAAATGATTCTCTCACCCAATTTTGTGAGTGGTAAAATATATTTATAATATGAAAAATTGGGCTTTGAGTTTCTTGATCCACAATTAAGTCCTAATCGCGATTATCAAAATGATTTTCGACACAATCAAAAGCATCCTAATCCGCGTAATTTGAAGTCGAATGCAAACAAAAATGTCCGGAACGTGATATTGCTATGGTGAATCAAAATTTCAACGCGATCGATGAACGGTCAAGGTGATATGAATTTTGAAGTTTCAAAGATTTTGCAGTCCGACGATGCGAATTCTCAATGCGCTCTGGGAAAATGCCTCAACGAGGGTCTTCGATCAAAATTTGCAAGTGAGTGTTTCGAGATAACTGAAGCTAACAAATGTTTTGAACTTTGGCACTGGTCCCATCTCGCTTCGATAAAAACAAGCAAGATATGATTTTTGAAGTTCGTACGATGAAAATTGCTCGGTTCAGCTCAAAATTACGTCCAAGAATAAAATACTGGTCTTAAAGGATGAGGAATCAGCTCCGAGTTGTAAATGAAATTTGTAGAAGGGTTCGATACGGAATTTTAGAAATCGACCCCACTCAATTTCGAGTTTCCAGCTAAGAGATATGAACTTTTAGTGGGCGTAACACACGGTTCAGACTAAAATTCTTTAATCCTCTTGAGATATTGAATTTTCCGGACCTTCCTCACATAATTTGCTTCCGATTTCAAACAAAAGTTATAGATAAAAATGAGAGGGACGTGTCAGTCAAAATTCATCGAAAATATCCAAGAGCTGTGAGATACACCTCTAGAGTGCCGAAACACACCGAAACCCAAAATCCACTTTATTGAGAAATAAGTTTAATAAAATCATTTTTCTTGACGAAATGACCTCCAACCTGAACAGATAAACCGGAGGATATATTGATATGATTCCGTAGATTGTGGAACCAAGCCAAAATAGCTTCCTGACCAAAAATCTTGCAAATAGTCAGATTTAATCGAGAAACATTGATTCTGGCTCAAAATGATCAGAGATAGCTGAAAGCACGCTGTTTCTTTCGTACTTGGGATGTTTTGAACCTGGTAACCCCATGATCAATGATATGCATGCACCTATATGTATGTTTATGCAATCGAATTATAATCCGTAAATACAAAAGAAGAGGGCTAATTTTAGGGTACAACAACTGCCCCTATTCAATCTTCTTCGACTCGAGAGTGAGATTGGCGCAAACCTTTCGAACACTTAAGGTGGGAGAGGATTGAATACTTAAATGAACCGTAAAATTCGCGCTCTGAATGTGAGCGGAGAATTATTATATTTTGATTTTCTGTTTGAACATATACACTAGAGAGACAACGTTGACACGCTTATACCAACGAACTCGGGCATTCCGCCACGAGAACATTTGTATTGAAGCGACCCACCGGTGGATGATGAAGAGACACCCACGAGAGAGAGTCAATGTGGATGGGAAATAAAGGAGACAAATTCATACGAACGAACTCGGGCATTCCGCTCACGAGAACAATTGTATTGAAATGACCCATCAAGGATGATGTATAGAGATATGAAGAGGGCAAATGTATACATGCAAACTCAACAAATGAATTGGACGTCGGGAGAAGTCGAGCCAACCAGAGGAGGAAATCACCAGGAGAAGGTGAAATTCAACAGAAGAGAAAATGTCGGGAGAAGACAAAATTCTCAAAGAGAACACCGGGAGAGGGCGAACTCAACAAAATAATTGGACGTCGGGAGAAGACGAGCCAACCGGAGGAAGAAATCACCGGGAGATGGTGAAATTCAACCAAAGAAAAACGTTGGGAGAAGACGGAATTCTCAAAGAGAACACCGGGAGAAGGCGAACTCAACAAAATAATTGGACGTCGGGAGAAGACGAGCCAACCGGAGGAAGAAATCACCGGGAGCAGGTGAAATTCAACCAAAGAGAAACGCTCTGGAGAAGACGAATTCTCAAAGAGAACACCGGGAGAAGGCGAACTCAACAAAATAATTGGACGTTAGGAGAAGACGAGCCAATCTAGAAAATACCACCGGGAGAAGGTGATACTTTACCCAAGAGAATGTCGGAGAAGACAAGACTCTAAAAAGGGGAACACCGGGTGAACGTGAACTCACCGGAGAAGAAACCACCGGGAGAAGGTGAAATCTACACCAAAGAGAAACGTCGGGAGAAGACGAAATTCTCAAAGAGAACACCGGGAGAAGGCGAACTCAACTATCAAGGATAAACATCGAGAAACGATGATTACCTGACAAACTTGAAGGAATGTCGGGAGAAGATGAACCTATCTAGAAAATACCACCGGGAGAAGGTGATACTTTACCCAAGAGAATGTCGAGAAGACAAGAATCTAAAAGGGGGAACACCGGGTGAAGGTGAACTAACTGGAGAAGAAACCACCGGGAGAAGGTGAAATCTACACCAAAGAGAAACGTCGGGAGAAGACGAAATTCTCATAGAGAACGCCGGAGAAGGCGAACTCAACTGTCAAGGATAAACATCCGGAGACGATGATTACCTGACAAACTAGAAGGAACATCGGGAGAAGACAAACCTATCTAGAAAATACCACCGGGAGAAGGTGATACTTTACCCAAGAGAATGTCGGAGAAGACAAGACTCTAAAAGGGAGCACCGGGTGAAGGTGAACTAACTGGAGAAGAAACCACCGGGAGAAGGTGAAATCTACACCAAGGAGAAACGTCGGGAGAAGACGAAATTCTCAAAGAGAACGCCGGGAGAAGGCGAACTCAACTGTCAAGGATAAACATCCGGAGACGATGATTACCTGACAAACTAGAAGGAACATCGGGAGAAGACAAACCTATCTAGAAAATACCACCGGGAGAAGGTGATACTTTACCCAAGAGAATGTCGGAGAAGACAAGACTCTAAAAGGAGCACGGTGAAGGTGAACTAACCGAGAAGAAACCACCGGGAGAAGGTGAAATCTACACCAAAGAGAAACATCGGGAGAAGACGAAATTCTCAAAGAGAACGCCGGGAGAAGGCGAACTCAATTGTCAAGGATATAAACATCGAGAGACGATGATTAATTGACAAACTAGAAGGAATGTCGGGAGAAGACGAACCTATCTATAAAATACCACCGGGAGAAGGTGATACTTTACCCAAGAGAATGTCGGAGAAGACAAGACTCTAAAAGGGAGCACCGGGTGAAGGTGAACTAACTGGAGAAGAAACCACCGGGAGAAGGTGAAATCTACACCAAAGAGAGGCGTCGGGCGAAGACAAGACTCTCGAAAACGAGCACCGGGTGAAGGTGAACTCGACAGAGGGGTAAGACGTCGGGAGAAGACGAGCTACCCATAGAAAGAGTGCCAGGAGAAGGCAAGACTTTCCAAAGAGAGCACCGGGAGAAGGTGAACTCAAGAAATAGGAAGAACGCCGAGTGAAGGCGAACCCTAACAACAAAGAGAACATCGGGTGAAGATGAACTTAATATTATGAAGAACGTCAGGAGAAGGCGAACACAAACAACAAAGAGGCCATCGGGTGAATATGGACTTAATAATAGGAGGAATGCCAGGAGAAGGCAAACCCTAACAACAAAGAGATCATCGGGTGAAGATGAACTTAATAATATGAAGAACGCCATGAGAAGGCGAACACAAACAACAAAGAGGACATCGGGTGAAGATGGACTTGATAATATGAAGAACGCCAGGAAAAGGCGACCACAAACAACAAAGAGGACATCGGTGAAGATGGACTTAATAAGGAAGAGAAACATCTGTACAAAGATGAACTCACAAGGAGAGGACGTCGGGCGAAGACGAACTCTCAAGGGAAAGAGAACGATCGAGAGGACTCTAACAAATATTGCCACCATGTCGGGCTTTAAAAAGGTGCACGCAACGCACAATAACTATAATATCCCTCAGGCCAAAGGCGGGGTATAATTCTTCAAGAGTGGAAATTATTCGAATTACCACACACCAAGTATGGATACTCGAACACTTGAAAAGTAAGAAAGGTTATACACCGACTCTTACTCACACTCTAACAGAGATACAAATATGGGTAACATAACCGAAGGCTTGCGACGCAAGAGAAGTCTACGACTTACTGGGGAAAGGGTAACACGACCCGACGTGACTGAAATAAAAGAAAGTCACAAAAGACTCCACTGGAGAGAGAATGAATTCCCATAAGACACTCAATTTAAAGTGACGATTAGGAAAGCAGAAATCCGTTAAAAAAACTTAAGGGTAAAACATAGAGATTTTTTATTTCTTCTGGATGAATACATAATTGGCAAACATTTAATATGCATGTTTGAACTTTTATGGCATAATGCTTCCCAATCAATGGAATGTTATGCGTTTAAGGTAGATGCAATGTAATGAATGCATGCTTGAATGATTGAATGAGAAGTAGTAATATCGGTGATCGGCTACTGAGAAGCCATTAACATCCAAGAGAGAGGTACCACTGGGGAGTGGACTTTAGAGAACACTTGCAAAAATAAATTGCAATTCCAATACGGGAAGCGTTCTTCACTTGGGGAGAATCGAATTGGACTTCAACCAATCTTACTTCCTAGGGAGAGAGTTATTACTCTTCATTGAGGATACAAAACATTTCTTTAGAGAATTATTCCACTTTCATTGGGGAATTTGGAGACTTCATGGGGAATTCCGAAAGAAACTTTGCTGGGGAACACAACCTCATGGGAAAATTCGCAAACATCTGCGAGTAACCATTAACATCTTGAATAAATCAAATAGCATTAGACTTCATCGGGGAATCAATCCTTCCGTGGGGATATGAAGTTTTCAAACCAAGAATCCACCGGAGAGAACATAACAATTTTTGTCTCGAAGAATAACGATCTCAATAGCAAGACCACACTGGGGAGACTTCGATTGGGGAATGCACATCGGCGTAAAAAATACCGGAACAGATGAATGATTAATCTTCACTGGGGAAGAGAAATCTGGTTCAGATAGAAAGCTCCATTGGGGAATACATTCAGATATCCAACTCCACTGGGGAACCAAATATTCTTGTCTCAAGATAGTTGATCTGAGAACAAAACTCTCGAAGATGCTCATAGTAACTTCACACGGAGGAGTGCGACTTACACCAGGGAATAAAATCAATTGACCGGGGCGCAATTCACAATGGGAACTTTGATGTGACAAGGCACTTCTCACTGGAGAATACGATAATAATTCATCTGCTAAACATACTCACTAGGGATATCAACCCTAAGTCAATGGTTCAAACACCATCTTCATTGAGAATAAAAGCGATAACCTTCTATTGAGGATGATTTGAGAATTCGACGGACATTCACTGGGGAATTTCTCCTGGAGTAGGTATCAACAAACTCACTGGGGATTTACCTGAGATTGGTACCCATAACTTGCACTGGGGATTATGATAATGTCAATGTCTCGAAGTGTGTATCATTGGGGAACTATCAACTCATCAGATCCTTCTGGCGATAAATTCTGCTTAAGAATCAAACTCACTGGGGATAAGCCTCAACCAACATCGAGACTTATACTAGGGAGTACGACAATATCAATATGTCGAAGCACGAATCACCGGTAACAAAATCAGTCCATCAGGGACTTTCTGTAAATGAATTCTGCTTGAGAATTAGCTTCACAGGGGATGAACCTGGATTAAGGTGTATTCTTCATTGGGGAAAAGGGACTTCACACTGATAACCCATCACGTGACTTTAAGTTGCAAGTCATAAAAATATCTCCAAGCATAGAGTGAATTACAGAGAGACAACTTCCCCTGCATCTTCGGATTCTGAAAAGATTCTCCTCTGATCAACAAATTCTCGAAGAGATTAAATCTTGACATAAATGCCCCACTTTAACTGAAAATTTGAGGGATATAATCCCGACTTGAATGCCCCAAATTACTCATCAATTGAGATATTTATGAATCTCGACATAACTTCACTGGATTGGTCATCACTTTGAGAGATTATCGAATCTCGACGAATCGCCCGCTTAATCATAACTCAACCCACGAGCATCAACATGTTCCTTCACCTCCTGGTGGTAACAAAGAACCAGATAATTCTTCTCAAAAGAGACTCACGATTTTGAAGACCAAACCTTATCGTGGTAATTGTCTTATATCCGAATGCAAGCTAACACCTTATGCTTCTCAACATGATCCGCTTCATACTCAAACATATACTTTAAGCAGCAACCACTCGCGTTAAAGGTGACGCGCTAGAGGATTCGAACGTGAATTCAAATTCTCGGCTCAAACGATTTACTTTTTGATTTGTTTATAAAGATGCATGAGCATCAAGCTTTATTATTTTCAACACAAGAAAGATGATTTAATGATTATGAAAAGGGAAAGTTGTTAATACCCTCAATTGATATTGATATGCGAACGACTAGCGCAAACTAGACGCAACGCATTGGGGAGATTCGAGTAAGGGGATTGTTATATAAAGGGAATAGATGGAGCACCCTAAATATATATAGTTATCTATAGCTTTATATATGAATATGTTTGATATGTTTGTGTGTTTTAATTGCTATTTCTATGATTGGGAAAGTTTCTCCTTTGGGATTTTAAGAAGGATGATTATGTGGGATTCTAGGTTTTGTTATTATTGTGCTCGCAAAGATCCGTGGATCTTCTCGCATACATATCCCTTAGTGGGAATCGAGCATTTGTAGCTCGGATCTACAGGATCTATGGTTTGTTTGGTCCGAGGGAGAAAGAAATTTGCTCGGCAAGGATGAGACCTTGTGCCACGTATTCTCAAAAGATGTTGAGAAAGTCGAGCAATCGTAGTTCCCACTTATGCTAGTGGAAAGCAACGGATGTTAGTAAGAGATGCATAAAGGTCATCTTAATGAAAAATGTATCTAATCTATTTCATCACATACATTTTTTGAAAAGTTTGATTGATAAAAATCTTTCATCGTAAGTTATAGGTGTTTTGCTTGAGTGTACAAGCGTTACCACTTACATGTTTAAGAAAGATGTTTGAAAAGAAGATGATTGAATCTTTTAACTGTAAGTATTGGGTGTTTTGCTTGAGTGTACAAGCGTTACCACTTACAATTAAGAGATGTTTTTGTTTGAAAATAGTTTGAAAAGAGTTTGAAAAGTTTTTGACTGTATGTGATGTGATAGATGAGATGCTTCTTCCATAGAGATGATAGATGTCTAAATCTCAAGGAGAAATTGATTGGATTAAGGGATGCTTTTAAGAAGCCCATGGGTCCTTGTATTGTTAGCCCAAGAGGAGGCATTCCGAGGGTCATCGAGGGTCATCGAGGGTCCTTGTATGAAGCTCAAGAGGAAGTTATAGGGTATGGCTGGCTTTGTGTTAAAAGGGATTTCACCGATAAACCATCCTTTTGGAATTAAGAGCAATTTCACCAGGAAATTTTACTCTCTGGGGATTTTGAAAGTGATTTCACCGGGAAACCATCCTTTCAGGGTTCTATCTTAGCGCGGGTGATTCTTTGTATTGGAAGCCCAATAGGAGGCTGTTAAGAGATTTCCTGCTCTCTTTCATTGTATGATGCCCAAGAGAAGGCTAAACTCAATGAGGAGTTCTTTTGAACGAAGCCCAAGAGGAGGCTGACTCAACAGGGGAGTGTTGTCTTATATGAAGCCTAAGTGGAGGCTAAACTCAGATTAATGAGTTTTCTTATATGAAGCCTAAGAGGAGGCTAACTCTGTGGGGAGAGTTATCTTGTATGAAGCCCAAGCGGAGGCTAAATTCGTGCTGGTGATGAATTATCTTGTATGAAGCCCAAGCAGACGCTATAGCTGTAGGGAACCTATTGGTTAGTCTAATTGTTATGTTATAACTAGACAGTTGTATAAACAAGTGTGTGTGTGTGTGTGTGTGATATGTATTCACAGGAGTTTATGAAGGAAATATAAACAATGCATGATGTTTATTTACAAGAGTTTATGAAATATAAACAAGTGTCTGTGAACGAACGTTTAAAACGAGCGTAACTTGATTATTTACAAGTTAGAACTGTGTACAAGGAAGTGAATATGTACACGAACGAGTATATATGTACAGAGAAAGATGGATGTACATAGGGGGGTTGGGACTTACACCATAAGGGAGGCCCATTGGTTTGAAAGCAGTTTCACGGGGAATAATGCTCCTTTCCATACCAATGGTATTCAATGTATATGTACAAACGAAACAAAACAAATGATCGAAGTTTATCTGTAAAAGGTATCTGTATTATGTACAGATAAAAGTTTGTATGAAAAGAATTTGATGTGTACAAGGAAAAGATATGTACATACATAAAAGAATGTTGGTTTGTGTATACACAAATGAAGTGGAAACAAACGATCGAAGTTTGTCTGTACTTGAGTATAAAAGTATATGTATTATGTACAGATAAAAATTTGTATGTGTTTGGAAAGAATTTGTTATGTACAAAGAAATATTATGTACACAAAAGAATGTTATGGGACTTACACTATGAGGGAGGCCCATTGGTTTAAAAGAAGTTTCATCAGTAATAATTCTTCTCCTTTCAATACCAATGGTATCGGTGTATAAACAAACGAATGAAAACAAACGAAAGAAATTTGTTTATGTTTGAATATTGACAATGATGATTTGAGTATGTACAAGTAAAATTAAATATGTACATAAAAGGATTGGGACATACACCGTAAGGGAGGCCCATGGTCGATTGAGAAATTCGAGAGAAAACGAATTCGGTTTTATCGTTTAAATCGGATCGATCATGGTAAAAGATGTAAGTTTGATGAAATGTTTTGAAAAATGATTTTTGAAAGTATTTTGAAATGTGAAGTTCATTTATGAGAAGTTTTGAAAAGAATCGGAAGTCGAAAACTTGAAAAATTCACCTTTAAAAGGTGTTTTGAAAAGTGTTCAGAACGTCGTTTTCGGCTCGATTAAAATATAATCAGATGAAAGTTTTTTCTGAAAATTTTTGAACTATCATAAAATAGATACATTTATTGACAAGTGTACAAAAAATCACCTCAAAATGAGGAGTTTTGATTGGTTAAAAAAATGTGAAAGTTTTGTAAAAAAACATGAAAAAAATGGAAAAGTTTGAAAAAGAATGGTCTCCACAAGGATTGAACCCGGGACCATGTGGGTGGCTACGTGGCAGAAAACCTTAAGGGCGAGCTAGCAACCACTGGGACAAACGCGCCTTGGTGTTTTTTGAATCAGAGCACGTGTTGATAAAACATTGGAAAGTTTAAATATTCAAACTCAAGAACACGTGCGCATCCATGTTCTTCATGTTTGATTTTCAGATTCAACAATTCAAGCTAAAATCTTCATTTCTCAATGAAATTGGATGAAGTAAAAATGAAAATTGCTCGATTTTGAACAACGAACACGATGGTAACTGTTAATTGCATTTATCTTTAGCCTAACACAATTAAATTTCCAGAAATCGTGATGAACCCTAAAACTGAATTTTTCAAATTAAATGATGCATGATTGATGATTCTTTCAGTTTTTTGAGGGTTTATGATCGTGATGAGTGCAGAAAGAGATTGGCCAAGAGTTTTTTGCATTTAAATTCAAAGAATCATGATATCCCAGTTCGTGTTCATACCTGTGCAAGTTGAAATCGAAGAAGGTGAAAACGTGTTTCCAGAACTTGTTTCTTGATTGCTACAGCATCATCGGCTTATATGGAAGCTCTATGGATGGTCTGCTTGCCTCGAGCTTGCTTCAATCCTTCCACTCAAGTCAACCTGCAGTCAGCTTAACATGAAACTCGAAATCGGGGTTAATGGAGTTATAGTTGTTAATGATTGATCTGGATCATGTATATGAGGTACATGGAAGGTGTTAGAGTGATCACAACACAAATTAATCCAGCCTAGCTTCAAATTCGAATCATAAGGCAGTTTAGCAAGTTTGGAAAAATGAAAATGCAATTCTGATTTTTTCTTGTTTTCAGTTTGATTTTAAGTTGCAAACAAGTTTGATAGTGATATTAGAGCATGTTTGACACCAAAGATCTCATGTTCATTCACAATTTTTCAAAATTGCATGATCTCTCCATTTTGAACTATGATTTGAGAAATTGGAGAAAGTGGAAGGAAAGTATGTCTTGGCATTACTTTGGTGTAGTTTTGAACTTGAAATCATGATCTATTTATAGGCCAATGGTTCTGAAAATGTTAGGCAAGAGTACAAGCTTTTTGGAAAATCAAAGATGCCTTAAGGGGTAAGAATGACTTTTCAAAAGAAAAAGGAAGTTTCCTCTTTTTACCATGTGTGAAAAATCTTCAATTTGATCCTATCTCATCCCAATTATATCTAGCTGATATTTATCAGCTCAATGATCCATTTGGCAAGGTTGTATTGCTTCTAGATGAAGAAATCTCAAAAATGACCTATAATTTGAAGTTTTGACTTTTGAAAATTAAGTTCATGGAGCCTTATGTTTCAATTTCCAAAGTATAGCTAGACTCCATGGATTTGTGAGTTCTTGGACATTTTGGAAAGCTTGTTTCACAAGCTACAACTTTCATGTTTTGAGTTTTTTCCAATTCAAATTGGAACTAGGTGAAAAAATGGCATGAAGTTTGGAAAAAATAAGAAATTTCAACACTTAGAAATTTTTCTAAGTCTTGAAACTTTTGACTTTTTGTTGACTTTTCCAAATTCTTTGATTTTTTATGATCATGATGGATCATTTGAAGTATTTTGATGATGGAAAAAGTTTTGTTTTGAAAATTTTGACCAAAAGTCAAAGTTTGACTTTTCTGTGCAGATGAATTTTCATCGATGTTTCAAATTGATTGATGAAGTCGTGAACTTCGATGTTTTGAATCCGTAAATTAGGTCAAGATGTTGTATCTAAGATATAATGACCAATCTCTAGCCAAAAAGTCATTCAATGTTCAAAAATCGAGATACCATGCTCGATCAAACCCTAATTGGTCGATCCTCGATCGATCGTTGAGAAAAATGGATATCCGATGATCGAGGTTGATGATTTGATCAAGATAGATCAAATGAGGTGAGAAAACTCAAACCCTAATTAGTTGCCTCTTGAATCGATGAAAATCGATGAAACCCTAATTTTGACCTTGAATGCTACACCGATTAATGCTATCTCGAATTGTTAGTGATGCAATGATGCAAATGTAAGGTATATTAGGTCAAAATTGGGGTATGACAGATGCCCTATTTAAGTTTCTTTAACCTGAGAGATGAAGATGAATATCTTCGCTTTGATAGGTGTAAAGAGACTTAAATATCGAACAAATTTTGGACCTAAGATACCAAAAGATGCGATTATGCAAAAGTGATTGAAAAAAGTTCCACCCAGAGAAATATCAAAGAAATGACATGGTGGGGGAAATTTGTGGATACGTCCCTGCTGGGGAAAGAAAGATTCACAAAACATGTGAATATTCATTTTTGGGAAACAAAGAGATTACCTTCTGTCAGCCTCGTGACAATGTTTAAGGTAAGTGAAAAATGATATTACCAATTATCAGCCTTGTGATAGTTCATGGTAATGAATTCTGAAGATGTTACCAATTATCAGCAAAGTGATAACTATAACAAGGTAAATCTTGAGAAAATTTTTGCTGTGTATTCAGCTTTGTGAACAACAGACAAATGAAAGAAACAAATTTCAAACGGGCTTTAAAGATATTACCAATTATCAGCAAAGTGATAACTATAACAAGGTAAGTCTTTGAAAATTTTGTTGAGTATTCAGCCTTGTGAATAAGAGACAATGAAAGAAACAGAACTCAAATGAGTTTTGCTTTCTTGGATACAATCTTGCCGAGGATCTCTCTTTTGAGAAGAAGCGGACATTTTGATTGGAAGACACAGGTTTTCTTTTAGACAGAAAGACAATCTGGAAATTTCTCGTATAGTCATGATTTTGACCTTGTTGAGAAGACAAACTTTTATGACAATTTTATGAATGAAGAGAAAGATAAGCGGCTCGACGATGAGGCTATTGCTTATTGTTTTGTTGATTATAGATGTGGTTCTATCCAGAATGAACCGAAAGAAAAAGTCAATCAAGACATTATTCCCAATGAGGAATGATCTCACTGGGAATGTGGTAGAGAAAGAAAATGTATTTCTGCTTGGGGTACTCACGGGAAAAAGGAAAATGTATCTTTTCCGTTTGGAGATACTCTCATCGATATAGTACTTACATGAGTAAGCGTGATTTACACCAAGTGATATGGAAGCAAACATTTCAAGGAATGCAAAAATGTACGAATGATGCTATTATGTATGAATGTCATGAATGTTATACGCATGCTAACAATACTTGACAAAGACACTAAAGAGATATTTGGGAAAAGGACCACGCCACATTCGAACAAATATTCAAAGAAAATTACAAGAATCGTGCGTACATTCATCGATGAAGAATTTGAGTTGCATGCTTTAAACTTTCAGAGAAAGGCACTTCATTGGCAACTTGGTTTGGGATTCTTTTTGGGATAAGAATACCGTCCTTCGATGATTTCTGCTGAGGAGAAGACTTCAGTAGGCTTGTTTTTATCCTTCGAGATTGAAACACTTACGGAGAAAACTGAAGTTCTTTCCGTGTTCATAGTTCAAAGGAAATTTTTTGCTTTTGTTTCAAAATTTTGAAGTAAAAATTCATTTAAAACATTTTAGTTTCAAAAAGTGATTTTCACAATAAAAGCGTTATTTTGCAAAACAGAATAAAGTAGGAATTGCAAACAAAAAGCACAAGGCTCAAATTTATTGATAGAATGGTAATCAGCCAAATGCGTGATTCCATGGACTATTTACAAAAGTTGGAAATGATAATTTATTGGGAAAAGGCTACACTTAAAGCAAATAACCGCTATTATCCCTAACAACTTTGAATCCCAACTGTGCTTGTCGCTTCAGAAAAGTTAATTGAAGATCCGTTGATGGAAGATTCTTCAGAGTGACGAAGTATGAACTGATGCAGTTACTTTGTCGTTTTTTTTGTATCCTTGTTTTTGCCTAGATTGCCTTTTCAGGTTTTCAACCTATCAGGATAATTTCTTGTTTATTGTCTCTTATTTTGCTCGGACCGCCTTTTCGTGTTTTCAATCCACCGAGACGCTATTTTGCCTAAGCCGCCTTTTTCGGTTTTCGACTTACCGAAATGTTTTTTGTTTTTTAGACAAAGTATTTCTTGATGCACAAGATTCACGGATGCGGGAGTTCATCACCGTCCATGGTTGTGAGAGTCATAGCATCGCCAGAAAAGCTTCTTTTGACGATGTATGGACCTTCGTAATTAGGAGTCCATTTGCCCCTAGAATCTGGTTGAAAAGACAGAATCTTTTTAAGCACAAGGTCACCTTCTTGGAATTCACGAGGTCGGACCTTTTTGCCAAAAGCTTTCTTCATTCTTCTTTGATATAGTTGTCCATGACACAGAGCGGTCAGGCGCTTTTCTTCGATCAAGTTTAGCTGATCGTATCTGCTTTGACACCATTCAGCCTCAGATAATTTGGTTTCCATGAGAACTCTCATTGATGGGATCTCAACTTCTACGGGGAGCACTGCTTCCATGCCGTATACTAAAGAAAAGGGAGTTGCCCCTGTTGAAGTGCGTACTGAAGTACGGTACCCATGCAGAGCAAATGGCAGCATTTCGTGCCAGTCTTTGTAGGTGATGACCATTTTCTAGACGATCTTTTTGATGTTCTTGTTGGCTGCTTCAACGGCGCCGTTCATCTTTGGCGGTAAGGAGATGAGTTATGATGCTCGATCTTGAATTCCTCACACAGTTCTTTCATCATTTTGTTGTTCAAGTTTGATCCATTGTCTGTAATGATCTTACTTGGAACTCCATATCGGCAAATGAGGTTGTTCTTATTGAACCTCACAACCACTTGTCTTGTGACGTTGGCGTAAGATGCTGCTTCGACCCATTTGGTGAAGTAATCAATAGCCACCAGAATGAAGCGATGTCCATTGGACACTTTTGGTTCAATCATTCCAATCATGTCAATGCCCCACATGGAGAAAGGCCACGAGAGAGAACGTTGAGTAGAGTCGAGGCACATGGATCTTATCCGCATAGATCCGCACTTGTGACATCTTTTGACGTGTTTACAAAGAATCGATTCCATTGTTATCCAATAGTATCCTGCTCAAGATTTTTCGGACATTGCATGCCCATTTGAATGGGTTCCAAAGACCCTTCATGTACTTCATGGATGATTGTTCGCTTCTTGTCTGTCGACGCATCCGAGCGTAACCATGTCGAAGTTTCTTTTGTATAGCACATCCTCGTTCAGGAAGAAATTTCTAGAAAGCCTCCTCAGATTTTTCTTATCTTTGTACGATGCCCCGAGTGGGTACTCTTGTGTTTGAAGGAAACGTTTGATGTCGTGGAACCACGGTTTATCGTCGAAGACTGCTTCTGTTGCTAATACGTATGCAGGTCTTTCAAGGCGTCTGATGCGAATTCTGGGCATATCACTCCAATCGTTGACTTTGAACATGGAAGATAGAGTAGCCAAGGCATCTGCCTTTCGGTTTTGATCTCGAGGGATATGATGCAGTTCTACTTTGTTGAAGAAAGTCAACAATCGCCTTGCATAATCCCTGTAGGGAATCAAACCAAGATGATGAGTCCCATACTTGTCTTTCATTTGATTGATCACAAGGGCTGAATCTCCATATATGTCAAGGATCTTGATCCTCAAGTCGATGGCTTCTTCGATACCCATGATGCAAGCTTCATATTCTGCTATGTTGTTGGTGCAATCAAATAGCAATCGCGTAAAACGGATATGAGAACCGGGGAGTGATGATGACCGCCTAATTCCATTGCCAAAAACATTTATGCTTCCATCAAAGACTAAACCCCATCCGATTACGATCCGGTCCTTCTCCGTAGCGGTTCGTCGCAATCTTTCATTTTAAGTACATAACATCCTCGTCAGGAAGTCAAACTTGAGAGATTGGTATTCGTTGAGCGGTCGATAAGCCAAGTGATCGCGAGAATGCTTCCTTTGACCGCTGAGCACGGTATCGATGTCATATTCGATAATAGCATTTGCCATCGAGCGATTCTCCTGTTAAGCTTTTCAAAGACGTTTGATCGGATCCATTTTGGAGATTAACCAAGTCGTGTGATTGATCATGTAGTGGCGGAGACGTCAAGCCCACACCAAAGCGCAACGTTTTTCGAGCATGGAGTAACGAGTTTCACAATCTGGAACTTTTACTCAAGTAGTAAATGACATGCTCCTTCACGGTGTCATCTTGTTGTCCAAGCACGCAGCCCATGGACTCTTCTAGTACGGTAAGGTACATGATTAGCGGTCTTCCTTCAACTGGAGGGATCAGTATTGGTGGTTCTGACAGGTATTCCTTGATACTTTCGAAAGCTTTTTGGCAATCAGCTGTCCATACAACCTTCTGATCTTTGCGTAGAAGTTTGAATATCGGCCCAGTGCAATATCCGAGAGATGAATCTGGAGATGTAATTAAATCGTCCAAGAAATCCTCTTACTTGCTTTTCCGTATGTGGCGTAGGCATTTCCTGAATAGCCTTGACTTTGTTGGGGTCAACTTCGATTCCTTTTTGACTGACGATGAAACCTAGGAGTTTTCCAGATCTTACCCCAAAGGTGCATTTGTTAGGATTCAGACGGAGCTGAAATTTCCTTAGCCGTTGAAACAACTTCAAAAGATAGTTTATATGCTCTTCTTGTCGACTTTGCTATCATGTCGCCCACGTATTCTCTTGTGCATCATGTCGTGAGAGAGTAGTCATTGCCCTTTGGTAAGTTCGCCTGCATTCTTTAATCCAAACGGCATTACTTTATAGCAAAAGGTGCCCCATGGCGTGATGAAGGATGTCTTCTCCATGTCTTCGGGAGCCATTCTGATCTGATTATAACCAGAAACCGTCCATGAAGGAAAAGACGTTGAATTTCGCAGCTATATAGCATATGCGATGGGAAATTGTCTTTCGGACTTGCTTTGTTCGATCCGATAGTCAACACACATTCGACCTTTCCATCTTTCTTGGAGGTACTATGTTGGCTAGCCATCGAGGGTATTCGAGACGAGGAAACCAAGTCGCTTTTGAACTTCCTTTTGATTTTGTCGGCCATTTTTGTTTAACTGGGCACTTTTTAACGGCAGGTGCTCCACGATGCCGTATCTAAACCGGCATGTCTTGGTAACACATCAACATACTCTTTGAGAAGATTTATCGCTTTTCCCTTGACACCGCTGGAGTGAAGCTCATATACTTTTTTTATCTTCCTCGAACCCAAATTGATTGTTTCTAGAGGTTCTTTGTGAGGTGAATGATCCTTTCCTCGTGCTAAGTAGTCGAAATGGGATCTCTTCTTCAACTTCTTCCTCGGCGACTTCTGTGGGATTTCAAAGTTGGGAGAGAGCATAGAGTTATTGCTTTCAATGGATTTGTCCATCTATTAATCTGCATATTCGATTTATGTTTGATTAATTAACTCTTTGTCATTTTTTCCTTTAAAGAAAGTTAATGTGAAAGTGTATGCAGATTAATTTTTTTTTGAAGATTTTTTTATTTATGTGTTTTTTAGGATTATCATTTCCAGAAAAGGGTAAAAATGAAAATAAACACAAAGTGTGGAATCAAAACAACGCGTTTTATTTATGATTCACAATATGAACAGGGCCCTAAAATACAAACTCATTTGTCTTGGGCAAGACAAAGAGAAATTATTTAAAAGCTAAGCCCTATAAAACATCTCTTCGCTTTGAGGCGAGAGTTCAAAACAAAAGCAAAGATAAACTACTTAGAGCTATGAACGTTAGTCCGAACTTCAACAAAGAGTGACGAACTCCTTGGAAGTCGAGGTACTCAGGTAATTTTCCGTTTGGTTTAACCCTTGAGTAGACTTTGGTCGCTGGTTGAGCAAGCTTTGAAGATTATGGACGATGGCCCTTGCCTTTTGTGCTGCTAAAGCGATCTTCTTGATTCATGATCGAGAAGTATGAGATATAGCATTTGTACTCTGATCTTTGTGTTTCTGGGTGTACCTTCCGAGAGTGAAGAGACTCGTTGTCGGTGACACTTTCTAAACCGTATCCCGAGTCGCACTCTTGATCTTCAGTGATCATGTTGATGTAGTGGTAACCAGGATCTGGTTTGGTGAATTCCACAGCGTGTTGAGCAGATCTTCATTGGGGATCTAGATTTCCGATTAGTCGAGAAGACGATATTCCTCTTCGATTGACTAGGGTACTCAAAGAATCGCCCATCCAAGGGTTGGATATCTTTGATCCGGATTTTGAGCTCAGCAGTATTTCACCATGTAGTCGAATTTGCCACTTGGTTCTCCCAAGGTATCCCACACTTCAGGACGGCGGAATTTTATGCCTAGGACATGTCTTTGAATTGATCGGCGGTATAATTCTTCTTGCGACACATTTGTAAATAAGTGCTCCACTCTTGATTCGGAGGGATCGTTTTATCCTCTTCAATGGTTACAACGCTAACTTGGAGGAGGGGTTTAAGAAACCCCACCGTTGAATACTTCTTGGATTGGACGAAGTGCTTCATCCTTTGTTTGTCTTTGGAGAATACGGTATGAACCCGAGTCCGCTTTTGTTCGTTCTTGTGTTTGATTACATGTCCCCATCCTTCGTTGCCATCTTTCACAATGCGGCTTTATATGAAGAGATAGATGATCTGTTTTTGTTGGTAGATTCATCTTCTAACGGATGCTCGGGGAGATGTGTCCCTTCAACGTCATTAGCCGTGATGAAAAGAGAAACTGGATAGATGACTTACAAGTAAAGCTTGTTCACCGCTGATGGTCACCAACTTTCCATTTATTGTGAATTTTAATTTCTGATGGAGAGTAGAAGTTACTGCTCCTGCATCGTGGATCCAAGGTCTTCCTAGTAGGCAACTGTAAGCAGCTGGTACATCCATGACTTGGAAAGTAATTTGGAAAGTGTGTGGACCAATTGTCGGAGATCAACTTCCCAATAAGCGACTTCCTTGATCCATCAAAGCTTTACTATTATATCATTGAACTTCATTGGCGTCCCTTGTAAGCCAAATGAGTGTGTCTTGGCATTACGTTCAAAGATGAACTGTATCTAATACATTGGATGTGGAATCGATTGGCGTCATTGAGATGTGGAGGCCAAGTTGTGATCTTTTTCTTTTCGTCAAAAGCTTAGATTATTGCATCTTTGTTATGTTGGCGACAATACCTCTAAACCGGTCCGTAGTCACATCATGGTCTACGATGCTTGGTCTAGTACCCTCATTAAAGCTTCTCGGTGAGCTTGAGAGGGAGTAAAGGATTGAAATTTGGAAGGAGTGCATCGCTTGATCCACGACTCGGTATTCGCTTTTTGATTAACTTGATTCTCATCAAAGTCTGCGCGGCGTTGGCTCTATCGGAGGACCAACATTTGTGCTTGGGTTATCAACGGAATCATTGCGTGATCCTCGGAAGATATGTTAACCGGATTTTGTCTAACAATGTGAACGGCCTCTTGGTAATGGAGTGTGCACTGTGTTACTCGTCCGATTATATTGACATTAGGAAGTGTAGGCATGGGTTTCTCCTTTCCATCCTCTATTAGGGTTGCATGGTATTGGTAAGGAATTGGTACTGGTAGAACAGACCGGTGGGCAAATTACCAAAGGAGATGTTGGAATGCTGGAACCATTGTATTCAATCTCCACATGCTTGGGTTTTTGAAACAAGGGATGATAACGTTTACTTGTGATTTTCCGAGTTGATATCTCGAGACTAAAAGCTCATGCGGAAAATGCCCTACCGATGGTCGCCATGGTCTTTTGTAAATTTGTAAGTCACCGATATCTAACAATCGAATGTCTGCTTATGGTGGGACATCCTTGAATATCTTTGGAGCGATATGGTGGTCAGTAATCGTGCTAGTAAAGGTGCTCATTGTCTGATGTTTCATGGAGATGCACCAAGTTTCCTCTTATCGTTTACGTGAACGAGATACATCGTATTTCAATCCAACTTACCGAGTGTCCATGTGACTTGAAGCGGATTGTTACGTGGACTTGTATTTCAAGGAAAGAAGATTAGACCTTACTAAACTCCTTTAATGCTATGCAATGCTCAAGGTCATGACCGTGCACCTTGGTGAAAAGGGCAAGATACGTCTATCTTGTACCACCACGGCAATTTTTCTGGAACCGGAGGTGGTGACCTTGTCTGTATTAGATTCTTTTCTATTAGCGACGGGTAAAGTTCTGTGTACGTCATTGGGATTGGGTCGAATTGCGTGACCCGAGGCGTACGATTTTGATTGTTATACTGATGAGCCTTTTGACGAGGCTGTTGAGTTTGTTGATTTTGTGGAAATTGCGGAGAAATTCCTGTGTTTGGATTTTTGTTGACGGCGGGCGCTATGGCAGCTACCTGTCATGGTTGAATGACATTCTTGCGTGGTTTCCCCCGGGATACCATTCCTATGTCATGTTCTTTTTTCCTTGGGAAACTTGTTCCAATCTTCTTTATTCCACTAGAAGATCCTGCTTCCTTGGTCAGGCGTCCAGTTCGAACTCCCTCTTCTAATCGCATTCCCATGCTTACCATCTCGGTGAAATCTCCGGGAGCGCTAGCGATCATTCGTTCATAGTAGAATGAGCCTAGAGTATTCAAGAATACCTTAGTCATCTCCTTCTCTTCCAATGGTGGGTTGACTTGGGCAGCAATTTCCCTCCATCGTTGCGCATATTCCTTGAATGTCTCTCTTTCTTTCTGAGACATGGAGCGGAGTTGATCCCTATCAGGAGCCATATCCAAGTTGAACTTATATTGCTGGACAAAGGCTTCACCTAAGTCGTTGAATGTTTGGATATTCGTGCTGTCTAAACCCATGTACCACTTCAGTGCGGCACCGGTGAGACTGTCTTGGAAATAATGGATTAACAACTGATGATCCTCATTGTATGTGGACATTTTCCTGGCATACATCGTGAGATGACTTTGTGGACAGGAGTTCCCTTTGTACTTTTCAAAGTCAGGGACTTTGAATTTTGCAGGTATCCTTACGCGAGGAACTAAGCAAAGATCTCGTTTTTCCAAACAATTCTTTCCACGAATTGTTTTATCTCAAGCTGCATTTTGAGGAGTTGTTCCTGGAGATTTTCCATTGAACCACGTGGATTTGAGTTACTGCCTGGAGTATGATGAACTTCTTCGTCTAAGGTAGTGTGCACTACGGGAGCTGAGTTCGTCATGATCGGTTGAGAAACTGGCATTGTTACTTGTGGAAGAGTTACTCCACATCATGGAGTAAATGTAGAGTTTTGCTGCAACGTAGGTATTTCAAGCGAGGTTGTTTGAGAAGTCGGTTGGCGAATTCGATGCCAAAGTTGAAAGGCATGCCCATGGATAGCCTTCGGCATATCAAGAGTGAACTACTAGTCTGCTGAAACCGAGTAGTAGTATCCTCTGAAATTGCTGGTTGATTTTGACTGCTCGATGCTGCTTGTTGACTTTGCGCTGTGGCCAATGAGTTGACCAAAGATGTGAGTCTCTCCACTTCTTCTTGTAGTGTAGTTACTGTACTACGAAGTTCAGCATTCTCTTGTTCAAATCCTTCCATTACTTTTCTTCTTTTTGATCTTGTATCGTACGTTCGAGTTGGCTGTGGACGCGGTCGAGAAACTCTAAGACGCGACAGCTTGACGATCTTTTCCTATCTGTGCAAACTGTTCAAGCTGTTCAAGCTGTGCAAGTTGAAACTGTGCAAGTATCAGACTCTAGACAATAGACTTAAATGCAAAGTATGATACATGAATATGATTGTAAAGAAAGATTTCCAAAGAATTTACGCTAAAAGAGATATTTCTGGCAAATATTTGGATGGAAAACACGAATTTTATTGATTATTGAAAGAAGATTACAACAATTTTTTTTTGTTGGAGCATTGCTCACACAAATGATAAAATAAATGATAAAAATTACAAACTAAACTAAACTAATTAAACGTCTTCGTCGGATGAAGATCCAAAGGCTTGATGCAGCTTCAACTTCAGGATTTCCTTTCCATAGTGAGCTTTTAGTCCAGCTTTCTCGGCTTTTAGCTTGCTGATGACTCTCTTCCACTCGTTGGGAGCGGGATCGTTGGTTGTCATTTCCTCAAGCTTTCTTTTCCTTTCCTTGACGTATCTCTGGATTGCGTTATCCTTTTGGCGAATCTTCTCATCTTTCTCCATGAGCCATTCGTCCTGGAAGTAAAGCGTCTTTTCATGATCTTTGACTTGCTTCTTGAGCTTCTCATTCTCAAGATTAGTCTTAAGGAATTTTTTTTTTCCAAAGCTTCTTTCTCAAACCTTATCTTGGTCAAGGCTTCTTGGTATTCTCCCACAGCTTCGACGGGAAAATTCGTTGATTTGGAAGCGATCGAGAACATGGGTTCCTCATAAGCGTAAGGCATTCGAAATTCCTTCGCTCTTTTCTTTACCCAAGAAGTGTAGGTTTCTATGGCTACACAATTCTTTGCTTTCCCTTTTTCTTTCCTTCGGATGTGATGCCAAGCTTTGATCATCCTAGCTTTCAATCCCTGGGAATCCTCTCCTTCGTGGTAGAAGTAGCTTTCCACTGTAAATCCAAGAGGTTTACTAGAGTTTGCGTATCCGAGTTGATGTCTCGCCAGGAATGGGTTGTAGTTGATTCCTCCTTTTTGTACCGATGAGAGGTACGTTGGCAAATTCTCCACAGCTCTCAATGATTTCCATCTCATTGTCTGCCATGGTATACCAATGGATATCGTCGTTTGTAAGAGACATGAGCCTTCTTGACCAATGCCACTCATCTTTGTTTTCGCGGAAGATAGAAGATTTAGGCAAATGTGAGGTAATCCATTTGAAAAATAGAGGTACACAACACACGATAGTTCCGTCTCCTTGACGATTCCTGTGATGAATAGAGACGTACGTGTCACCAAGCAAGGTGGGAACGGGATTTCCAATCAGAAAGATCCTTATGGCGTTGATATCAACGAAATTTGGGACGTTGGGAAACAACACCAATCCATAGAGGAGTAAAGCTAAAATAGCTTCAAAGGCTACCATACTACCGGCTTCAGAGAATTTGAGAGCCTTCTCCATTAGGAACTTTGAAGTTAGTCCTAAGAGTTTTCCTCTGGTAGTTAGGTTTTTGTCTATCTCAGATTTCTTTATGTGAGTCATTGTTGCAATGACTGGTGACTTAGGAATGGCTTCCAAACCATTGAAAGGTACTTTGTCCGATACTGAGATACCTAGGATATGCGCGTACTCTTCCAAAGTAGGCATCAACTGATAATCAGGGAAAGTGAAACATAGATGGATCGTAAACGAACGAAATTTTTGAGAAGTCCTTCATCAACGTTAGCGTTTAGAAGAGTTAAAAGAGTTCCATAGCGTTTTCTGAAATCCGAGGGATCTTCTACCAAGGATGCTAATTCTTTCAACTTTCCTACATCAGGAATTCTAAAACTGTATCTCTTGGTGAATCTTCCTCTGACGTCCATCACTCTAACCTAAAATATTTTACAAAGAAAAATCTCTAAATTCTTTGGAAATGGGAAGAGAAATGAAGTTTTTTTTTGAATGAATGAATGCATGCATGAATGCGACAAACATGGTTAGTAGTTATACACACGGGCAAGCGTTCGAAGTCACGAGCATGAAGCCAACGATAAGAATCAACGTGGTTAAGTTCTAAGGGCTTATTCATCTGTGAAACGTGTTCTACTGATAATACAGGCTCAACACTCCTCTTTGAAATATTATCGAATTTGTTGAATACTCGATGGTCCAATAATATTTTTCAAGAGGAACTCGCCTGATCGTAGTCTCGCATGACAATTACTCTAGGCTTACACCCGAATAATCTCTGCACTACATCCTAAATGGCCAGGATGGGTTATGTGTTCTACAGTCCACTCAGCTTCTCGAGTTCCATTGAAAGAAAAATGTCTTTGCAAATACTTGCTAAACACAATACCCCCAAGACAACCTCCACTGAGAGGGAGATATTAACTTCGTAAGTATTGAGACTTCTCACGTATTAATACCTCCACCTAGATCTTAAAAATGTTTCTTAAATCCGGGTTAGGATTTCTTTCCATCAGATGAAATCGCGGAAAACACAATAAAGAAAAAACAAACATATGCACAATATGAAAGCTTATCCCCTTTCTTTTCTTTTTGAAAACAAAAAAAGCTTGGTGCTCTTGAGCAGAGTCACATTTTTTTTGAAAGTCAAAGTTTCAGCGTACTCCCCAGCAGAGTCGCCATTTTTCCTGTTCGCGTTAAAAGGTGACGCGCTAGAGGATTCGAACGTGAATTCAAATTCTCTGGCTCGAAACAATTTACTCTTTTGATTTGTTTATAAAGATGTCGCGAGCATCAAGCTTTATTATTTTCAACACAAGAAAGATGATTTAATGATTATGAAAAAGTTGTTAATACCCTCAATTGATATTGATATGCGTAACGACTAGCGCAAACTAGACGCAACGCATTGGGGAGATTCTGAGTAAGGGGGATTGTTATATAAAGGGAATAGATGGAGCACCCTAAATATATATAGTTATCTATAGCTTTATATATGAATATGTTTGATATGTTTGTGTGTTTTAATTGCTATTTCTATGATTGGGAAAGTTTCTCCTTTGGGATTTTAAGAAGGACAGATTATGTGGGATTCTAGGTTTTGTTATTATTGTGCTCGCAAAGATCTGTGGATCTTCTGCATACATATCCCTTAGTGGGAATCAGAGCATTTGTAGCTCGATCTCTGGGATCTATGGTTTGTTTGGTCCGAGGGAGAAAGAAATTTGCTCGGCAAGGATGAGACCTTGTGCTCACGTATTCTCAAAAGGATGTTGAGAAAGTCGAGCAATCGTAGTTCCACTTATGCTAGTGGAAAGCAACGGGATGTTAGTAAGAGATGACAAATGTCATCTTAATGAAAAATGTATCTAATCTATTTCATCACATACATTTTTGAAAAGTTTGATTGATAAAATCTTTCATCGTAAGTTACAGGTGTTTTGCTTGAGTGTACAAGCGTTACCACTTACATGTTTAAGAAAGATGTTTGAAAAAGATGATTGAATCTTTTAACTGTAAGTATTGGGTGTTTTGCTTGAGTGTACAAGCGTTACCACTTACAATTAAGAGATGTTTTTGTTTGAAAATAGTTTGAAAAGAGTTTGAAAAGTTTTTGACCGTATGTGATGTGATAGATGAGATGCTTCTTCCATAGAGATGATAGATGTCTAAATCTCAAGGAGAAATTGATTGGATTAAGGGATGCTTTTAAGAAGCCCATGGGTCCTTGTATTGTTAGCCCAAGAGGAGGCATTCCGAGGGTCATCGAGGGTCCTTGTATGAAGCTCAAGAGGAAGCTATAGGGTATGGCTGGCTTTGTGTTAAAAGGGATTTCACCGATAAACCATCCTTTTGGAATTAAGAGCAATTTCACCGGAAATTTTACTGGGATTTTGAAAGTGATTTCACCGGAAACCATCCTTTCGTGGTTCTATCTTAGCTGGTGATTCTTTGTATTGGAAGCCCAATAGGAGGTGTTAAGAGATTTCTGCTCTTTCATTGTATGATGCCCAAGAGAAGGCTAAACTCAATGAGGAGTTCTTTTGAACGAAGCCCAAGAGGAGGCTGACTCAACAGGGGAGTGTTGTCTTATATGAAGCCTAAGTGGAGGCTAAACTCAGATGAATGAGTTTTCTTATATGAAGCCTAAGAGGAGGCTAACTCTGTGGGAGAGTTATCTTGTATGAAGCCCAAGCGAGGCTAAATTCGGCCGGTGATGAATTATCTTGTATGAAGCCCAACCGGACTATAGTAGGGGAACCTATTGGTTAGTCTAATTGTTATGTTATAACTAGACAGTTGTATAAACAAGTGTGTGTGTGTGTGTGTGTGATATGTATTCACAGGAGTTTATGAAGGAAATATAAACAATGCATGATGTTTATTTACAAGAGTTTATGAAATATAAACAAGTGTCTGTGAACGAACGTTTAAAACGAGCGTAACTTGATTATTTACAAGTTAGAACTGTGTACAAGGAAGTGAATATGTACACGAACGAGTATATATGTACAGAGAAAGATGGATGTACATAGGGGGGTTGGGACTTACACCATAAGGGAGGCCCATTGGTTTGAAAGCGCTTCACGGGAATAATGCTCCTTTCAATACCAATGGTATTCGTATATGTATGATTTAAACAAAACAAATGATCAAGTTTATCTAAAAAGGTATCAGATTATGTACGATAAAAGTTTGTATGAAAAGAATTTGATGTGTACAAGGAAAGATATGTACATACATAAAGAATGTTGGTTTGTGTATACACAATGAAGTGAAACAAACGATCAAGTTTGTCTGCATTGAGTATAAAAGTATCTATTATGTATGATAAAAATTTGTATGTGTTTGGAAAGAATTTGTGATGTACAAAGAAATATTATGTACACAAAATAATGTTATGGGACTTACACCGTGAGGGAGGCCCATTGGTTTAAAAGAAGTTTCATCAGTAATAATTCTTCTCCTTTCAATACCAATGGTATCGGTGTATAAACAAACGAATGAAAACAAACGAAAGAAATTTGTTTATGTTTGAATATTGACAATGATGATTTGAGTATGTACAAGTAAAATTAAATATGTACATAAAAGGATTGGGACATACACCGTAAGGGAGGCCCATGGTCGATTGAGAAATTCGAGAGAAAACGAATTCGGTTTTATCGTTTAAATCGGATCGATCATGGTAAAAGATGTAAGTTTGATGAAATGTTTTGAAAAATGATTTTTGAAAGTATTTTGAAATGTGAAGTTCATTTATGAGAAGTTTTGAAAAGAATCGGAAGTCGAAAACTTGAAAAATTCACCTTTAAAAGGTGTTTTGAAAAGTGTTCAGAACGTCGTTTTCGGCTCGATTAAAATATAATCAGATGAAAGTTTTTTCTGAAAATTTTTGAACTATCATAAAATAGATACATTTATTGACAAGTGTACAAAAAATCACCTCAAAATGAGGAGTTTTGATTGGTTAAAAAAATGTGAAAGTTTTGTAAAAAAACATGAAAAAAATGGAAAAGTTTGAAAAAGAATGGTCTCCACAAGGATTGAACCCGGGACCATGTGGGTGGCTACGTGGCAGAAAACCTTAAGGGCGAGCTAGCAACCACTGGGACAAACGCGCCTTGGTGTTTTTTGAATCAGAGCACGTGTTGATAAAACATTGGAAAGTTTAAATATTCAAACTCAAGAACACGTGCGCATCCATGTTCTTCATGTTTGATTTTCAGATTCAACAATTCAAGCTAAAATCTTCATTTCTCAATGAAATTGGATGAAGTAAAAATGAAAATTGCTCGATTTTGAACAACGAACATGATGGTAACTGTTAATTGCATTTATCTTTAGCCTAACACAATTAAATTTCCAGAAATCGTGATATACCCTAAAACTGAATTTTTCAAATTAAATGATGCATGATTGATGATTCTTTCAGTTTTTTGAGGGTTTATGATCGTGATGAGTGCAGAAAGAGATTGGCCAAGAGTTTTTTGCATTTAAATTCAAAGAATCATGATATCCCAGTTCGTGTTCATACCTGTGCAAGTTGAAATCGAAGAAGGTGAAAACGTGTTTCCAGAACTTGTTTCTTGATTGCTACAGCATCATCGGCTTATATGGAAGCTCTATGGATGGTCTGCTTGCCTCGAGCTTGCTTCAATCCTTCCACTCAAGTCAACCTGCAGTCAGCTTAACATGAAACTCGAAATCGGGGTTAATGGAGTTATAGTTGTTAATGATTGATCTGGATCATGTATATGAGGTACATGGAAGGTGTTAGAGTGATCACAACACAAATTAATCCAGCCTAGCTTCAAATTCGAATCATAAGGCAGTTTAGCAAGTTTGGAAAAATGAAAATGCAATTCTGATTTTTTCTTGTTTTCAGTTTGATTTTAAGTTGCAAACAAGTTTGATAGTGATATTAGAGCATGTTTGACACCAAAGATCTCATGTTCATTCATAATTTTTCAAAATTGCATGATCTCTCCATTTTGAACTATGATTTGAGAAATTGGAGAAAGTGGAAGGAAAGTATGTCTTGGCATTACTTTGGTGTAGTTTTGAACTTGAAATCATGATCTATTTATAGGCCAATGGTTCTGAAAATGTTAGGCAAGAGTACAAGCTTTTTGGAAAATCAAAGATGCCTTAAGGGGTAAGAATGACTTTTCAAAAGAAAAAGGAAGTTTCCTCTTTTTACCATGTGTGAAAAATCTTCAATTTGATCCTATCTCATCCCAATTATATCTAGCTGATATTTATCAGCTCAATGATCCATTTGGCAAGGTTGTATTGCTTCTAGATGAAGAAATCTCAAAAATGACCTATAATTTGAAGTTTTGACTTTTGAAAATTAAGTTCATGGAGCCTTATGTTTCAATTTCCAAAGTATAGCTAGACTCCATGGATTTGTGAGTTCTTGGACATTTTGGAAAGCTTGTTTCACAAGCTACAACTTTCATGTTTTGAGTTTTTTCCAATTCAAATTGGAACTAGGTGAAAAAATGGCATGAAGTTTGGAAAAAATAAGAAATTTCAACACTTAGAAATTTTTCTAAGTCTTGAAACTTTTGACTTTTTGTTGACTTTTCCAAATTCTTTGATTTTTTATGATCATGATGGATCATTTGAAGTATTTTGATGATGGAAAAAGTTTTGTTTTGAAAATTTTGACCAAAAGTCAAAGTTTGACTTTTAAGCGATGAATTTTCATCGATGTTTCGAAATCGATCGATGAAGTCTGTGAACTTCTGGGATGTTTTGAATCCAGAAATTAGGTCAAGATGTTGTATCTAAGATATAATGACCAATCTCTAGCCAAAAAAGTCATTCAATGTTCAAGAAATCAGAGGATACTCATGCTCGACCAAAACCCTAATTGGTCGATCCTCGATTGATCAGTGAGAAAAGATGGATATCTGATGATCAGAGGTTGATGATTTGATCAAGATAGATCAAATGAGGTGAGTAAAACTCAAACCCTAATTGGTTGCCTCTTGAATCAGATGAAAATCTGATGAAACCCTAATTTTGACCTGTGAATGCTACACCCGATTAATGCTATCTGAACTGTTAGTGATGCAATGATGCAAATGTAAGGTGGTATATTAGGTCAAAAATTGGGGTATGACACTACCCCTTGGGAATAACTACAAATGATACACCATAGCTCAACAGAAACATCTAGGCAATAGAAACTTGCATACAATTTGTTTCAAATCAATCTTCAAATTCATCTTCTTATACTCAACGGAGTCGATGGAAAGCATGCCCCAGATTAGGAACATTCTTCAAAAAATGGTTCAATCTTCAACACATCCCTGAAGCAGTTTGTCTCTCGGGATAATCAAGTTTTCCATATGATGCTCATTATGCAAGCTTACTTGATGTTTAAACACTTATTCATATGCAAAGAATGTTTTATTCTATGAATGATAATTCTAATGCAAAACATATGCTTGTCTTGAAATTAAAAACATTTATTGAAAAGATGTCAAAACATCGAATTTTTGTTCAAAGAAAATAAAAAAAGATGGAGTGATACCAACTCAAAATTTTAGCAAGCCTCCTAGGAGTCAGGATACTGTACTCTTGTTACAATCTAGCTTTCAAATTAACCCTTGCTTCAATTAGGACTTTTAAGGGTTATAACGTGGCCTAGTTCACGGTTTTAGAAAAAAGGATTTTTAGGCTCAAAATATTTGGTGCCCACCCATTCTCCATGATGTTCTCCATTCCTACGTTCAATTAACTCAATACGAGCACCCGCCTTTCACAGGGAGTTTACAATAATTTGGAACCAACGAGGTATCTTCTTTTCGAACATGGTAGTCACTCACCTCTTTCATTTAGTATTTGATCACACGACCTTGTTCTTTGATTTGCAATATCATACTCTTTCTTTTCTTTTCTTTGCTTTTTCTTTTTTCTTTATTATCTTTTTTCTTCTCTTTTTTTGAACAAGTCATGTGAAACTAAGTCATTCGACTCTTTGTTAAGGTGTGACTACCTTATTCTTTGATGGACAAGGAATACCCATTGGGGTTTTGCCATTTTCTTTGACCTCTTAATAAATGAAGGATAACAATTGCGGTTGATCCTTGAATATACTCTCCTGATGAAATTTAAATGCTCGATCAGGTTAATTGAACACTACCCTTCCCTGGGTTAAAAATTGAGGGTTTTTTTAATAGAAAAGAAACTCCTACTTCAAGGCTCAAAGGGGTTAACAAGGGTTTCACTTCCTTATATCTTCGGTGTTTGGGAATTTGAAACAATGCATGTACATCATCAGCAAGGTTTTTATTCGAAGGCAATACCATTTGAGATTCTTGGTATATGGTTCATCATCCTCCCTACAGAGGTTTTGCTTTATTTACAAGAGTTGAGCATCAAAAGCATTTAAAAAAATTAAGAATGAATACGAATGGATCAATTCAAGACAAACATATTCAATGCATTATGATTAATATTCAAAAATGAACGAGTTTTGCATACAAGTAAGTAATGAACATACAAGAAATGTTACAAATGAGAATGCAAAATAAAACTGGAAATTTCCATCATTGAGGAGAGTAGTCTTCGAATGGACTTATTGCTTTAGACGATGCATTTTGAAGTCTTGACATTCAATGAATCAAATGAGCACCCAAATTTGACCATCTGGTGTAAAACCGATAACCTTTGCATCAAGAAGATCTTGCAATTTATCTCTCAAGGATTTACAACCTTCTGGATGGATCATACAATCTTCACAGTCAATACCACAACCTGGGAATACACCCTTTCTCAACAAATGCTCTTTCACAAAGGATAAAGGAGTTGTCATCAGCTTTACATCCTTAACAGGTTCAAACTTCCATCCTCAACAATAGCATTGACAATAGCATCAGCATGAGTTGGTAATGGTTGTTGAATAGCATTAGGTGTTGGTGCTGGTCCGAAGTTAAAAGCCTCAGAATCAAGTAAGTCTTGCACCGCGTGCTTGAAAGCCATACAATTCTCAATAGTATGCCCCTGCCCGTTAGAATGGAAGGCGCACCGAGCGTTAGCCTTGAAATTATTTGGCAACTTATTTGGATCAACTTTCCAAGTACGCAATTCAATCAACTTTAGTTTCATAAGATGAGAAAACAATTCAGTATAATACATCGGGAGAGGATCAAATTTCCTTGGCACCTTTGGTCGTCGTTGACTATCCTGCTTGGGAGCATAAGTTTGCTTTTGAGGCGCAGCAGCAGCCGAAATAGTCACATCTATAATTAGGGTAACATTAATTTGCACACTCAAACCTGTGGGAGTAAGAAGAATTATCCCTTCATCAAGTAAATCCTAAACTTTATGTTTCAATCCCATACAGTTCTCAGTATCGTGACAAGGTGCCCCAGAATGGAAATCACACCTAGCATTTTCATCATAATCACGCAGAAGCTTTCCATGCATCATGAAAATTCGAAGCTCAACCAACTGAAACTTAAGCAATTGAGGAAGTAACTAAGCATATACCATCGGAATGGGATCAAATTGCCTCTCAGGTTGCGACGACCCTGGTTGATGAGCTTTACCCTTTGGATCTTTCTAAGCAACATAAATTGGTTCTGGACGAGCATACCCCAGAACACAAGGTGGTAGGGTAGATGTAAGCTCTGATTCAAGACTTGAATAAGCCCCCAAATTATAAGGAGGAATATAAACTCTTGTTGCGGAAGCGGGTGCAGGTTTGTCTTCCTTTCTCGACACAGTATTCAACATTTCCATAACCAAACTCAACTGAGTCTTCAACTGACGATTCTCTTCCTTCAGGAGTTCTTGTCCACTGACCAAATCTTGCATGTATAGAATCAAGAACACCACATGTTATTTCATTTCCTCCAATTCCCCACAAATTTGTTCTATCACTCAATTCTGATCACAGAGTGGTGAGAAGTCAAGATTTGCAATTCTGCAAAGAAAATACTAGGTCTGAAGAAGAGGAATCCCCAAGTTTCGAACACCTGTTATGAATGCATGAAATGAATGAATATGAAGGTTAGATATGTACATTTATTTTTCTGACATTTCTTTTAAAAGAATAAACATGCTATGCAAGTGCATTAACCATGGGTTCAAATTTTCAGCATAACAACGAGTTGCATCTGTACAATCCGTTGAATAACAACTGCATAATCTCTAAACAAGTTGAATATCACAGGATCCAAGGTTCGACACCAATTCAAAGTACCATGAAGAAAACAAGTCTGAATATCATAAGATCAAAGGTCCGACATCATTTCAGAACATCACAGAAAATACCAGAAAACCAGGTGTCAAGAACCAAGTGTCATAAGCCACAAGGTCATCAATAACAAAACGTCATATAAGGACCAATACAATCACCATCAGAATAAATAGTCACCATCAGAATATAGTCACCATCTGAATAAATAGTCACCATCAGAACATAGTCACCATCTGTACCTGTAATAATCATGATCCTGCCCCGCTCACAGGTGAAACTAAGGCTTGGGTAAAGTCAAGGTAACTCCAGGATCTAGTTCGCCTAGAGAAACTACCATCATAACACCTACGTGAAGATGATATCCCCCTGATTGAACCTCCTCTGAAGCATGGACGACATGCCAAACTACAAGATCTACATCCGGTATCTGACATGTTCCACTCTATTCCTAGGTGTCCTATGTGTCTCTTGGCCAGGGTATGGGGCCTTTTACCTCTTGTAACTCCCACCCAATCAATAGAATAACCTGTACAGCAGCCCAACTAGTATATGAAAGCAGTAAATATGTCACATAGAATGCAATGCAAGCATACAAAGAATGTTACGATAAAGCAAGTAAATAAATAAGCAAGTAAATAAACACCCAATAAACATGAAAATAAAAGCTAGGATCGACTCCTGATCGGACCAGCAAGAGGTCTGTACGATCCCCAGTGAAGTTGCCAGCTGAAACGACCGGCTGAACATCATCCGATAACTATATCAATGAAGTCGCCATCGAACGTTTTTTATCTCACGAAAGGAGAAAGGTGAACGCATCGCGAAAACCTAAAAGGGATAAGATACGGTCTTGCGACCGAGAGATAGGGTAAGGGAATCTATTACGCGAAGGGAAGGTATTAGCACCCCACACGTCCGTAGTACTCTACAGTATCCACTTCTATTTTCAATCTAATAGGTGTGTTTATATCTATTTACTTCTTAATCGCTATATTTGTATGCTAAAAGAGAATGCATGTGAAAGAAATGAAAAATAAAGAAAACACGGGGAAAAGAAGGAAGTATTTACAAAGTTTGCTCGATCGAGCCCCGTGATAAGATGTCTACATATTCCCTCGTGCAATGGGAAAGTCAGAGCGCCGTAGTTCGGCTCACATGTTTTGGTGGGTTATGTGTTTTTTACTTATACAAAAGAATTTTAAACACAAAAAGAAAAACCCGTAGGCAAAAAAAAGAGTTTGCATTGGTTGGTTGTTTTTACCTTAAAAAAAGGAGTTTGAACAATTATTAACTGTTTTAATTTGCAAAAGGAAAAAGAAAACAAGTTTTAATCTTATTACATGCATGGATGCAAAATAAAATGGAAAACAATCAAGGGAAACTATCTAATGATATCCCTAATGTCATCATGCATGGATTACAACCTAAGGTCTAACTCGAACCGCTACCTAAGGTAGATTCAAGAGAATCCTAAGGGAACATGGCAAAGGTTTACAACCTAAATCTATGTCTATCCCGAATCACTAACTAAAGTAGAGTCGAAGATGACAAAAAAAGGAATGGAAAAGGTTTAAAACCTAAGTCTATGTCCATCTCGAATCACCCTAATGTAGAATCGAAGATGACAAAAAGGGATGAAGCAAACAAGTGCTTTTGCAGAAGCACACAAACAATGCAATGGAAACAAACAAATGGCACACAAGCACAGGAAAAGGAGGAAGTCCCATAGCCTTGAACAGTAACGAGCATACCGTGAGTCAACCAGGAGCCGACACATCCGATTCCTATGAATAGTATCACCGCATGACATGAATTGTCAAGTGTGAAGAGCAAATGATGCGAGCTCTGCAATAAATGCGAACCCGTGAAAGCGTGAGAGTCGAATAGGAACTCTTGCCACTTTATTATTATTGACTCGATAAAGGAAGCAACACGATTCGCGGTCCGAGCTTACAAGGACTAGAACGTGGGGTCGATCAGGATCTTTTCCGCTTTCCGCCATATCATCATGACCGATAGCAGAAATATAAAAGCGGACTTTACTTGGTGGTGCCATGTCGGTGTCCTAACCACTCTTGACCTATGCAAGCACAAATATAAACACTTATCGAGAATTACCTCCTATGCAGATGGAGGATTTTAAACAAACCAAACACAATTAGCAATCAGAATTGCCCTAAACGGGTCTTTAAATAAACCAGAGGGGTTCCTGAACATGCTCCAACTATGGAAGCCCCTTCATACATCTCTATTCCTACTTCCCATGGCAAGGAAAGCGGTAAAACCCTACTTCTCATGCTCTCTAGAAAAGCGGTAAAAGAATGCGGTAAACAAAGTAAAATAAATACCAAATGGATAAAGATCCAAGAGCAGCGAGCTAAAAATACTCGAAAACTTCGAGTAAACTGCCATCAACAAAGCAATAATAAGAAACAGCTCGATCAATATAATCCATAAGGTAATATCGTGCAACATGTGCGTGTAGCAAACAAGTCCTCATAACAATCAGAACACCTGCACAAAGGTACACATCCAGACAAAACAGCAGAATATGTATTTCTCGTAACATGAGAAAACACAAAGCAAAATGCGTTTAAAATGCAAACAGAACCACGGGAAAAGTGGCATGTTAGTGTACCACAATTAGGTATCTAACCAAAACATCCTCAATGTACCTTGCACAAGTCAACAAATATGTCAAAAATAACAAGGAAGTAAGAATATAATTGCATATTCACATCACATGTCAAAATATGATCCAAAGGCGAAGGAATGGAATGTAAATGTGTATAGCAACATAAGAATGGAAACTCGGGCAGAAATGCACACATAATGCAAAATAACTCATGAATGATATCAAAATCGAGCTAAGTCCATCACAATAGTTCCCAAATGCAAATGCTAAACATAGTTAAAAGATCTAGAAGAGTTAGAAATAAAAAATCTACACTAAAATGACTTAAAATGCATTATTTACAAAGAAAATAAAGCATGAGAGGTGAATTCTTAATAGATGCAGCAACTAAAATATCTAAAGCTTTCCTAAACATCTAAACAAATAGAGGAAAGGATCACAAACTAGACATGCAAAAGGAAGCTAGAAAAACTATACAATTATCAAACTAGTTCCTAAGAATCGAACCATTAAAAGTTAGCTTTGAAATTATATTTAAAATCCTAAGGTAAGGTATACATTTAACTAAAATTAGATGGTAGAAAAACATCCTAAAGTTTCTAAGAAACCCATGGCATTACACTCCTACAATTAGTCAATTCAAACGACAAAGGAAAAACATGCTTCTAAACATTACAAGTTAATCGAAACTTGAGAATTAAGCAACTATTGAATTCAAATAGATATAAAATTATACAAGTCAGTAGCTAACTCATGCTAAATTATCTCAAATAAAATGCACAAGAAAACATATGCTTAAAACATTCGTGCACAAAATGAAGCCAAAACGATCAACCGTCGCTCTAACGGTTAGCTACCATGAGATCCTAATTATATGACTCAATTAAGGGTTCTAAACCAAAGCGTCAAGTACCTAAACATGCCAACATATTATTCAAGAGGTTAGTTGAGGGTTAGAATAAGTATTAGACATTATATACAAAGAAAATCAACACCACAAATGTATGTGTGTGTAGTGTACAAAAAGATTTGCTTCGATACTTTTCGAGTCAAAAAACACCATTATGGATAAATATGAAAAATGAACCAAAACACAAGGCATAAGCTAAAGAAAACAATCAAAATGATTTATCAAAAATATCGGAAGCTATGCACACGCATACGGTCTCAAAAATGCGGACGGTTCGGTCAAATCTTGTTCAAAGATATATTTTCGCCTAAAGGTCAGCAGCTCCCAGAATTGACCGAAACATGTCCAAATCAAGAAACCGTTCGCTTGGAGAGCTTGAAATGGCTCGAGAAACATGATTTACATTAAGAAAAGTTGAAAAAACTCATTACGGATCAAAAGTTAGAGCCAAAACAAATATTATGTCCAACTTTATCAATTTTCAAAGTGTCATGTTATTTTCCACCAAACTCAAATAAACTTGTTTTCAATGTGTTTTAGTGGTATTTAGATGAATAAAAATGCAAGTGTATATGATATCATGTGCAAGTGATATATACTCAATGAAATACTACCTAAATTCTATGCAAACATGTAAGAATGTTGAAAGAAATTAGATGTGCAAAGTGGTAAAGTGTTGTGAAAAGTGAAATTTCAACATATTTTCATGTCATCAAAGTTGAACAACACCACATCAAATTAGTTAAACTATCTTACATACAAATGCATGGATATGCAAAGATGCAATTTATGTCATAATGTATGAATTCAAGTGTGTCCATGTGAGTTGTGTGCAATGTATAGGTGTAGTGCAAGTGTACCTAAAAACTAGGTGTTAGTTCCTACATTTCAACATAATTTCAATGCACGAAATAAGCCTCAAATTAATGATTTAATGCATGCCAAAGAATTTACATATTACTTGATGCATGATCATATACTTTGCGATCCACAATGCTCACATAAAGTACCTAAATACAATGCAAAGTCACTACACAAGTGTAGGTGTGTGTAGTGTGTAAAAAGTTTCACACTGACACCTTTAAGGCTCCAAAAATGGATCAAGATCAATGAATTCGACAAAACAAATGCTATAATCGGAATCCACACGGAATTTGCAAGAAATCTCAATATTCAATTTCAAGAAATTCAACAATTGAAAAATCGATTGAAATAAGCACTTACTTGTACTTGAAGCTTTGAGTTGAAATTGATGAGGAAAATCTTGTAATTCTCCAAGAAAATACCAAATTAAAGTTGAATTGATGATAATAAGAGAGGAGAATCTTGAATCCTTGAAGAATTGATGAAGAGGAAAACTTCAACTCTTCACCTCGACACCTCGACACCTTGAACGCTCTTCAATGTTCTTGATTGATGAAAAACTTGATTTGATCCTTGAGAATTGAGAGGGAATAGAAGAGTATGGAGCTGTACTGGAGAAGGAGAGAAGAAGAAAAAAAATAAGAAAAAGTTTTCCGGCGCGGTGGTTTTTGGAATTCCGGTGGTGGTTGTTGGTGGTTTGAGGTGGTTGTTGGTGGTTGTGCAACTTTGAGTTGAGAGAGAAAAGTGAGAGCTCTTGGGTCAAATTTAACAAATGATTCTCTCTACCCAATTTTGTGAGTGGTAAAATATATTTATAATATGAAAAATTGGGCTTTGGAGTGTCTTGGATCCACAATTAAGTCCTAATCGTGATTATCAAAATGATTTTCGTACACAGTCAAAAGCAGCCTAATCCGTGCAGAATTTGAAGTCGGAATACAAACGAAAAATGTCCGGAACGTGATTTTGCTTGTGCGAATCAAAATTTCGACACGATCGGATGAACGGTCAAGGTGATATGAATTTTTGAAATTTCATCACAGTTTTCGGGCGTCCGACGCATGCAGAATTCTCAATGCGCTATTCGGAGAAAATGCCTCGAACGAGGGTCTTCTGATCAAAATTTGCAAGTGAGTGTTTCTGAGATAACTGAAGCTAACAAAATTTATGAACTTTTGGCAGTGGTCCCATCTCGTTTCTATAAAAAACAAGCGAGATATGATTTTTTGAAGTTCGTGTACCAGATGAAAATTGCTCGGTTCAGCTCAAAATTACGTCCGAAGAATAAAATACTGGTCTTAAACGATGAGGAATCAGCTCCCGAGTTGCAAATGAAAGTTGCAGAAGGGTTCGATACGGAATTTTAGAAATCGGCCCCACTCAATTTCGAGTTTCCAGCTAAGAGATATGAACTTTTTAGTGGGCAGAATACACGGTTCAGCACTAAAATTCAGTTTAATCCTCTTGAGATATTGAATTTTCCGGGGACCTTCCTCACATAATTTGCTTCCGGATTTCAAACAAAAGTTGTAGATAAAAATGAGAGGGACGTGTCAGTCAAAATTCATCAGAAAATACCTGAAGAGCTATGAGATACACTCTCTGGAGTGCCCGAAACACACTGAAAACCCAAAATCCACTTTATCGAGAAATAAGCGAATAAATTCATTTTTTCTTGACGAAATGACCTCCAACCTGAACAGATAAACTGGAGGATATATTCATATGATTCTAGAGATTGTGGAACCAAGCCAAAATAGCTTCCTGACCAAAAATCTTGCAAATAATCATTTAACCGAGAAACATTGATTTTGGCTCAAATGATCGAGATAGAAAGCACGCTTTTCTTTGAGATGTTTTGAACCTGGTAACCCCATGATCAATGATATGCATGCACCTATATGTATATTTATGCAATCGAATTATAATCCAGAAATACGGAAAAGAAGAGGGCGAATGTTAGGGTACAACATTTGTATGTATTGATACATATCTTCTTGCATCGACGCATGCTGTGTTTAGTTTCCTAGAATGTATTTTGACAAACAATATGCATTGATACATTCACGTTATGTATCGACCCATACTTCATTTAGCCTTCTGGAAATCATGTTAACAAACAGTATGCATCAATTCATAATTGCTTGCTTCGACTCATAGCTTTTTTCATTATTCTGTAAGTCATCTTAATACAGTATGCATTGATACAAAACCTTTTGTATCAATACATAAGTTGCTTGTGTCGACACATAGAATATTTGCATCGACTCATACATATGTTTACTCTCTGGAATTAATGCTTAATATATATATATATATATATATATATATATATAGTACTTGCAGTTTTAAAAAAAAAATGAACAGTTGTTACAAAAAGCAGTTTTGTGAGCATCCAAATTCTTTGAGCATAGAAATCTGAAAGAGACTTCATCTTCATCATCTTCTCAATCATCTTGGTTCAAGAAAATTGACACATAATCATCATTGTTCATTGTATCAAGAGATCAAAGAGATAACGTTCAGTGGTACGATCGGTGATCTAGCTGAGTTGAAGATTCGAAGAGGGTTTCGAGGAAAAACCAGAAGGTTTGTCCAGCAAGAACGGAGGTGTCTTGTGGGTTTGTTAGTCACGATTGCACAGAGCATATTCAGCCATAGCATAGGGTTTGGAGATCGGGGTGATTTCGCAAACAGTTCGCATGGAAGTGGTGAATTGTTTGTGAATTTTGCAGGTGTGTTCTTGATCGGCTCAAATCAAGAGAAGGTTGATACAAGAAGAAGAAGATCTGCATATTTGTTTTTTTGTCTTTGTATTGCAACCTTGTAAACATTTTTCAACATATTGATATAGAAGTTCTCAATTCCAATTTGGAAATTGAGAGGGAGACGTATCCACATGCGTGGACGAACGTGGGGAACTTCCTTACCAAATCACTCCAAGTATCGTATTCTTTCTCTCTATCTCTTTACTTTTACAACACGTTTGTGATTCAATTGGTGTGCAATCTTTCTGTGCATTGATACAAGGCTGGAAGAAAATCTTTGCATAAACTCCATTGCCTTTGATCATTGACTAAGCATCTACCAATTGTTTGATAAAAGTATTAGCTCAAGTTTATTTCATTGGAAAGAGTGTTTGTGATAAGTACATTTATCCATACTAAGGTTGTGTTAATTCATTGTTTTCATCTCGATTAAAATCCAGCAATCTATCGCATGTCTGGTTTTCTTGTAGCCGGTTCAGAATAGACGAAAGTTAATTCAGGGCCGTTTTTCGTTTCCGCGCGTTTGATTAAAACTCTGATAAAATTCTTTAATCCGTAAAGAAAAAGGAGGTGATCTATTCACCCCCTCTTGATCACTTGCCACACTGTCTAATAGAAAAAACTTTGTGTGTGGCTATGCTTCATTCTGAGGACGCGTTTTGAAATTGAATTTCCGTAGTTGGTATGGTTCCTATCCATATACGTTCAAAATATACTGATTAGGAATATGTATCATGCAGGAAAGCAGAAGCTAGATTATAGAATAACATGTTTTTAGTTAAACTTACTGATTCTCTTTATACTAGACTTGATGCCAATTTCACTTGGATGTTAATGCATATATAAAGTTGAGCCGAGCAATGACGTAATGAGAATTAATTTAGGACATATTTTATAAGAGCTATTAGAAGCCCGTAAAAGGTAAAAAGCAGACAGATAAATGTATCCCTTTTATTCGGTTATAGATTGTTGTGCTGATAGTTGCATCGCAGACTGTGGTATGCACCCAAAACTTGAGAATGATTGATGAAGCACTCTGTATTTAATTACTGCTTGTGTCCTGAAGACTTGACGGTTATCATTTATTTAAAGTCTTGTTAAGTTCACTATAGAATGAGGGATGTTTTTGTTGAAAACCAATTTATAGCTTAAAACCAGTTTAATATAATTTATCTATTTTCAAACTAGTTTTAGTGAAAAAATTAATTTTTGTAATTGAATTTTAAATTTGTTTTTTCAGTTTATTTTATAAAAGTATTTTTATTTTCACAAAAATATATATTGATGTTAGAATGAAGAATTTGTAGTGAGATTATCTAGAAGCTTATTTGTCACTAAAATAATTTGCAGTAAGTTCTGTCATTTTTAAGTCAGTAAGGTTGTGCTTATATGTTTTGTTGTTCTTTTATCTTGTGACAAGTCATCAACCCTTATATGTTTTGTTGTTCTATTATCTTGTGATAAGTCATCATGGAAGTTATTCCTATGTGTTTAATGTTTTGTTTCAAGATCTTTGTTGACTATATTTTCAAATGAAGAAATAGATGTGATCCCATCGAAGAACAAAACTCCTGCTGCCCCGGTGCCAACAGTGGTGGTTGTTCAGAAAAGAGGAGACACTCGGGTGCATTGGTTTCTTGTTCTGATTTTGTTAAGTTCACTATAGAATGAGGAATGCTTCTGTTGTTGTTGAGTCGTGTTAATGTAGGTACAGTATGACATAATGTAGAATTTAAACAGCCATAGTTGTTAATTTTCAATATAACATTTCCTGTCTTGGATCTGACATTAACAACAGACCCTCTTGTTATTCTAACAAGTAAACGTTTTTGAGCGACTGTAACTCGTGATGTAACTCTTCGGGTGTAATTTGATCTTTCTCTCTCTCTCTCTCTCTCTCTCTCTCTATCTATCTATCTATCTATCTCTCTCTCTCTCTCTCTCTCTCTCTCTCTCTCTCTCTCTCTCTCTCTCTCTCTCTCTCTCTCTCTATCTATCTATCTATCTATCTATCAATCTATCTCGCATAGGGAACTTTACATGCGCCTATATGTGACGACGGACAAGTTTAATAAAGTTCACCATGCTCTTGCTTCAAGTGTTACCGTTCATGCACCGGTTGAAAAGTGGATGAGCTCCCCCGAAATGGGCCATCTTATAGAAAGTTCATATGATGTGGTGTGTATCGACTTGACGAGATATGGTTTTTTGAAAAACTTTTTTCCTCTTCGGGCTCCACCGCCTATAGATCCATTCGGACGCATCATGTGTGTGGTTATCTTAGATCTTGTCATTTTGTTCAAGTTTATTTTAAATCAGTTTGTCCTATTCCTACCACATCTGTGGAATGGACGGAGCATCATGCGAAAGAGGCAGAAACTTGGCCGAATCATTTTTTAGATAGAATAATGGAGTTCACCAATTTGATGGAGCTTGAGAGAATCCAATAGGGAGAAATTGAAAAAAGAACCGGTTTTAGATTTAAGCGAAGACAATTTTTAATAATAACTAGTCGGAGACTCGTGCTCCTGCACGGGTGAATTTTTTGATGGTGTTGTATTGAGTAAATTAATTATAAGAAATAAGTATATAGACTAAAATGATGATGTTGTATATGGTATAAAATAAGTAAATTAAATTTACGAAATGAAAATAAAATAAATGTTATAGAAATGTCAATTAATTAAGACTAACAATAATGATAACATACGAAATTAGGTGATGTAAAGATAGATGGAAAGCAACAGCACAATATATTACTGTTAATCTAGTAAATAGTAAAAAGTATAATGTGATATTACAAAGTAAACTACACAAATGTTTAGGCATTTTCTATAGGTTAGATGAAAAATAATAAATAAAAATCAAACAACGTAATTAATGGTAAAAAACCATAATGTGATATTACAGAGTCAAGTCAACAATTGTTTAGGCCCTTTGTAACGGGTAGGTGCAAAATAACAAATACAATTCAAACAACGGTAGAAACATTCACCACATTGAAACTATTCTAACCAACCTCTAAAATCATGAATTCGGTGGGAGCACCTGAAAATTAAATAAACCATGTAAGTAGGATGATTAAGAAAGAAATGCAAGGTTAAGTTTCATCAAAATTGAACCATAGACATATAAAAGTCTAACCTATTAAATATTTTGGAAGACTTCTTTGAACACAACATTAGTGGTAGTAACCATGGCCTCTTTTTCTTTGTCATGAATAAGAATCCTAAGACCCTTTTTAGATTTAACCCTTGAGATAACGACATACAATTGACCATGGCTAAAGACTTCTCTTGGTAAATACAACCCAACATGGTCTAGTGATTGGCCTTGTGATTTGTTAATTGTCATAGCAAATGAAACTATTATTGGAAATTGGCGTCTAACCAACTTAAATGGTCATGGTGATTGTGAAGGTGATAGAGACATTCTTGGAATATAAATGATGTTACCTATATTCTTCCAAGAAATAATTTTGGCTTCAATGACATCATTGGCAGGCCTGGTAACGGTGAGTCGGGTTCCATTGCACAATCCTTCAGATTGGTCCAGGTTACGCAATAGCATGATAGTAGCACCCACTTTCAACTTGATAGAATGATTTGGCAATCCAGAAGTTTTGAGAGCATTTAGAAACTCAGTCGTAACATGCTCATATGCATCAACGTTTGTAGCATCAGATTTATCTATGGAATCACTACTAAAGTATTCTTTAACCTCTCCTACAAATATAATAGAATTTATTTAATCACCAAACATGTATATAAGAGCAAGATGAAACAGATACTATACATATCATACCAACATGGTTACTTTAAAAGATTACGATAATTGAATAAGTTAAAGTTTATCATTAATACCTGGAAGAATGTTTGTGATGTACTGGTTGATATCATCAACGACTTCAATTGTAGAAGCTAAAATTGCACGACTTTGAAGATAAGATGCGTCAAGATATTCATGATTCAAATTAGGGTATGTATCCTCTACTATTTCTTTAATAGGATCATCGAAATTCGCAATTAAAAACTCACCAGGAATAGAAATATCAGCATGACCATCATTCGGTTCACACATGGTGCCATCTCCAATTTTTAGATCCACTCAAAAAATGCCCTAATGTCTTCAGTTGTTGATGTAGGTTCACCATTTTGCAAACGCGTGTTCTTTGTAAGCTTTAGGACTTTACAATGATCCCAAATATATGAGACATTGATAGTTACATGGATAATATCAGACCTAGTACCTCTTGGTACCACAGGGAGAATTTTCCTGAAGTCACCACCAAAAACAACAACTTTACCTCCAAATATCTTGTCTACACCATTAGTTGAATCACTCATAATATCTTTTAATGATTTGTCAAGTGCCTCAAAGCATAACCTGTTAGCCATAGGAGCCTCATCCCAAATGATAAGATTTGTCATCTTTAGTAGCTCAGCAACATCATTCTTTTTATTTATATTGCAAATAGATGTATCTAAAGTAGGAACTGGAATCTTAAATCTAGAGTGAGTTGTTCTCCCACCAGGTAACAACAAACTTGCAATCCCACTGGAAGCCACCGGCAAGACAATTTTTATCCTAGACCTAAGGGTTGCTGATAAAGTGTTCCACATAAAGTCTTCCCAGTCCCACAGTATCCATATAAAAAAAAAAACACCCCGTCTTTCTGCTTATCTACAGCATCCATGATTTCTTCAAAAATGGATCGTTGTTCATCTACATTCCATAAAATAGAAAACAAAACAAAAACAGTTATAATAGCATAATATATATGTTGAATTTACATTTTGTAAATGTCATGTTAAATTTATTAATAAAAGTGAAATTGCATAAAAAATAAACAACAATGTATTTACCTGTAAGAGAAGAGTATAACCCAAGAAAAATTTGTTGTTGAGCAACCGAATCATATTGACGCTCATCATAAATTAGCCTATTTCCTAGAAAGGAAACAACATAATTTTTTGGATACGGCATTGGCTTGTAGTCATGCAAACTTTTGTTGTTATTTTGTAGAAGTGTTTAAATAGCAACCAAAGTTAAATGTTTCAGATCCTCGTCATTTAACTTCAAATCTAATAAATATTTAGAAATCATTGGTGTTATTTCAAAATGTATTATAATACAAAAACAATAATAAAAAATTTTGTTACCTTTGTTTCTTGCCAACATCCTTTGTTCATAAAGTATACCATTAGACAAATACTTCCATGTTTTTCTCCATACATGTGATGGTCGATTCATGGATGATGATAACAACATAGTAACAAATAACTTACACAAAAACAATCCAGAACCCCATACATATGCCTCTTTGATTGCCTCAATAAATTCTCTATCATATTGAAGAAAACCCATAGCAAAACATGCTTTCCTAAATGTCTTATGTTGTACACCATCAACATTTCTTATGTCTTTATAACAAAGGGGGCCCTTTTTGACCGTTAGCATCATCCTCAAATAATCACCTGATCATTAAGGAACCCAACATAGACGACCAATTGTATACCCTTTTTCCTTGGCTTCCAACTACGACTTCGTTTATGATAAACAAACTTGGAAACAAAGTCGCCATAAGTTAGATGTCTTGCTTCTTCATAAGTGTTGTTTGCCTCAAACCAGGCTGTAAACATTGATTCAGTAACACTTGGTTTGAGTAAAACATCACCAACTTGCTCATAGTCTCTGTAGTAAACTGACTTCTCTCCTTCCAAGTGAAAAAACATTCTCTTTACAGGTGGCTTTCTTCCATGAATGGAATATGCAAATATCCTCCAACATGCCTCAGCTGGTGAAATGTAACGACAATCCAAATATTTCTTGATTTCATCTAGGTTTCTTTTGTCTAATTGTGTACTATTCTCATGGCCTTGAATCACAGTAGAAATTCGATCAGACCCTTTGTTAATGTACTTGAACAGGTATTTGATAGAAGTACTTTGATTGTACCATTCCATGTTGATGTGTTCTTCGTACTTCAATAATAAACTTGGGTTATGAGGAACAACATGCCCACTATGAAAGACCACGCCGTTTTTCTCAATAGTTAGGCCATTGTTTCTCCTTATATAAACTGGATATCCATCTTGGTCCACAATTATTGTAGTTTGGAATTTCTTTGGATAATATTTGGAGCATTTTGTGTCTTTCATGCAAGGTGATTTAGGATTTTCCAAACCACAAGGACCATGAATCATTTGAGACTTAACCAAATTGTACAACCTAGGAAGTTGATGAGGATCAAGAATTTCAGCACTAATGATCTTGTCAATGTCTTCTGGTCTTGGATATTTGTTGGAAGGATGCAAGAATAGTAATATATGTGCATGTGGCAAACCTCTCTTTTGAAACTCAATGGTGTACATATCTAAATGAAAATATCATAAAATAACTCAAAAATGTACATAATAAAATTATAAGACAGAATATGAACAAACATGTAAGAACAAACTCACATGCGAGGACTTTGCCGAGCACACCCTTCTTTGTTAAATCAGAAAGCAATTGATCAAACTTGATTTTGAAAATTCTTGAAATGACGTCCGGTCGATCTTGTGGTTTCAAATTAAGTGGACCAAGTACTCTTTGAATCTCGGCCAATTGGGGTTGCAAGTAAATGTTATGAACAAATCAGGAAATCCAATTTTACTACAAATCGCCATTCCATCATAGTACAATTGATCCATAAACCGCCGACCGCCATCAAAGGAAGAAGGTAGAACAACTCTCTTACCTGTGCTAGAACCTAGATGTTGACTTTGGTCACCCTCTTCATTTAAAGAATTGTACTTGGACACCCTTAGTTTAGGTTGGTTGTTGCGAATCCAATCTAACTTTTCTAACCCTAACATTATGTAACCATCGACAAGAAATTTTTGGAACAACCTACACGAAGCTAACAAAGTTTTAGCTTCGGTTGACCTGGTTTGAATGCGAAATGAAAGCCATTCTCTAATTGTTAGCCAGTTTCGGGAGCTATTTTGGTTGATGGGGGAGTCTCTATGAGCTATATTAGGTCTGTAACCGTCTTCACCATATGGAAAGATCAATGGATATTGGTACGCCATGTAGCTTGCATGGAGCTCATTGATTCTTGTAATACGATCGGAGAACTGACTTAGGATTTTGTTTTGCTTTTTATCGCAAATGTTGCGGATAGCAAGAGTCGCCATCGACTTTTCTTTTATCCAATTAAGGGAAGGTGAAAAGAACAGAAAAAGACCTTCGTTAGATTCTGAGTAAGGGAGAAGGTTATGAAAAGGGAAGGTGTTAGCACCCCTTTCCATCCGTAGTTATCTACGAGCTCTTAGTTGCTTTCGATCATCGTTAAAATTTTCTTTCTGTGTGTGTGTGTTTGAAAATGTTTTAAAAAGGCATTTCGCTTTGACTTCGTAATGATTCACGCTGGAATGTATACGAAGTGTTTGGAAATGTTTCTTTTTGGAAAAGTGTTTTAACTTTGTAAAAGTGTGAGTTGTAAAAAGTATTTTGATAGAGCAAGCAACTAAAAGTCTTATTACCTACTCAGAACGGTCGTTTTCGTGTTATTTTACTTTCCTTTAGAATAGTGTTATCCATACCATTAGTTGGTAGGTAACCCTATTCGTTGGATGTAAGAGGGACATTTGAAGGGACATCGGATGGTCATAGAAGGCAACTTGTAGGAGTATCTTAGCACATTCGAAAGGACGATCATTACTTTTCGTAGGCAACAATCGAGGGAAGCGATCACGTATTCGTAGGCTACGTCGAGGGACTATGATCTTTGTGTCGAAGGGACTATGATGACATGTTTGTAGGCAACGGTGCTAGGATACCTCTACGTTCGAGGGACTTGACCATTTGTTCGAAAGGCAACGAGAGAGAATACTCTAGGGGGTGCATGTGTGAAGAGAGTGTGTCAATTAGAAGTGATCTACATTCGTTTTTATCTTGCCATACACGCCTAGTTACTAGCAGTTTATATGGTGCGGAAAGTAAACTGCGGAAAATAAAGTGGGGAAAGTAAATCCTACGCTATTACATTGCTTTGGGGCAGTTACATAATATAGGAGTGCGGAAATTAAATCCTAATTAAACTATTACATCCCATGAGCAGTTACATAATATTGGAAAAAAGAATGCGAGAAAATTAATCCTAACTATTACAACCTGGAAGCAGATACATAATAATCGGAAAAGCAAAGAAATTCGCATAACAGAAAATGTGTTAGTAAAAAAAGATTTTTAAGTTAGGAAAAAGATTTTAGGTTAGTAATCCTAATTAGATGATAAAGCAATTTTTTGGGAATTTTCTGGATTGGTTTTAGTAAGGAAAAATAATTAAAAGTCAATTTTATGGTTAATTAACGATTAATTAAAATATGCATGCAAAAATATTAATTTTTATGCCAAAAATTAAATAAATATTTTTCTGTCCTAAATGCAAAAACAAAATATTTTTTGGTGATTTTTTGATGTGTTAGAAAATTGTTTGAAAAGAAATTAAATTAAGAAGAAAAATATGAAAAGAAATAGAAAATAGTGTTAGTTTTTGCAAAGTGTAAAAAATATTTGACAAAGCCAGGGATCGAACCCCTGACCTATGGGTGAACACGCGCGCTGCTTACCACTGGACCAACCTGCATTTGGTGTTAGCAATATGGAAACAAAGCATTATAAGGGCAATTAATCCCTGAAAATCAATTTAAAAACAAAACCGCGCCAAAGGTCATCGTCCCCGTTTCAAATACCCAGGCTTTTAGCTACGGTTTTCTGGCGTTGCTATAGCTTTTACCTACGGATTATTCCCGTAGCTACATCCCTGCAAAATCAAACCATTCATAATACACAAAATAAATTAATTTTAAGGACATCAATCGATTGGAAATCGTCCTCTGAATATGATGGTGGTCCTGGTTTCTCCTAATTTTGCCTAGAATGCAAAGCTCTAATTCAGACCTTCAAAACCTAGCAATGGTGGATTCTGATTCCTGTACTCAAAACACAATTAACCTATGCAGAAAGCTTCGAAACTCCATTCTAAACACAAACAAACAATCAAAACATGTTAAATATGCATGAAAATCAAAAATCGAATTTGAGTTAGAGTGTTCAAACCGAAATCGTGTTGTCGTGATTCTGGGCTTGTTGATGGCTGGTAATGATTGGAAAAGCTTCAGAGAGGATCAAGGAATGTGTTGGAACACTTTGTTTGGCTTGAATTGATCCAACAACCTGGCTGCAATTTGCTTGTATCACACGGTTTTTTGAAGCTTTTTTAGGGTTCTTGGAGGCAAGAATTTCGTCCTTTGTGCTTGTGGATGTATCATGTACTCATAGTAGAGTGAATTAGGTCAAGAATCATGAAGAAATTATATGCCAATCAATGAGAAAATATTTGATTTGGAATGAAACCAAATATGGCCTTTTTTGATCAAATCTCATTCAATTCCTTTGCCAATCAATGCAATTTCGAAATTGACAGCTTGTATGGCTTGCTTGGACTTCAAGAATGAGAGAAAAATCTTCCTTGCAATTAATTTTGATTTTCTATCTTTTATTTTAATGAAATTGGCTTTTAAATGATTAAAAATCCAAAATAAATAGAAAATAAAAGATAAATTCGTGGCCTTGGGCTTGGAGGTTCCAATTCAGCTAAGCAACATGTTTGAACCAAGAAAAGTTAGGCCCATTTGCAAAAATTTTGGTTTTGTCAAGTATTTCTCTTTGTGCACCTCCTCAAAAATGCTCAACTTGTGCAAGGTGTATCTTGCTTAATTTTTAACATTTTTGGGTGTTCTTGGACTTTTTAGAAAGCTCAAGATGTCCTCTAAACAGCCTCTTTGGTTTCATCTTCATTGAAGTTTCCATGCTCATGAACACTTATTTACATAAAGTTGACTTTTTGTTGACTTTTAAAAGGACCTATAATGTTTTGATCCATATCTTCCAAATGAAGCATTTTCTGCCCAAGCTTGTGAGACATGAAGTTGTAGAGAATTGAATTCTCTTCAAAATGAGCTGTGGTGGAAAATTTTCTGATAAAGTATGTGAAAGTTATGCCTGGTCAAAGTTCTGTTGACTTTTGTCTGAGAAAGCCCAATTTAGAAACTTTGACTTTTGATCAATTCTTGAATTTTCCCGATGAATTATGATCAACCCTTGATCAAATGATGAATATTACTTCAAAATATTGATGTTGACCAAAAATTATGAAGTTTGACTGTATGTTGACCACAGTTGACTTTTTGTCCAATACAACTGATTTTCAACCATCTGAGCAATTGTCTGAGGAAACTTGACTTGTAAGGCTTGAAACTTGACATGGAGATTCTTTGAAGCATATAATGAGGCATGATGACCACTGGAAGTGTTAGAGGCCACCCTTGATTTGAGTATGACCAAACCCTAGTTTGGGTTGACTACTTAGGAGAGGGTTTGTCTGGTCAACCCTTGTGAAATCCTTGAGTAGGGATATGTGGAATGTCTTGAGAAGTAAGAGGGCAAATTTTGGGGTATAACAATTCTCTTAAGTTGTCCTCCTTGTTTTTGCATTAAGATATCCCTCACATCTGCGGTGTCAATATCACCGACTACCAGGGCAGCAACTTCTGAAACCGTAGGTTGATTATATACCCTACCATCGGTGGACCTATCTGAAATGAGTCTTAACTTAATATCTTGAGTATCGGCTTCGTTCATCCACTGTTTTGCCATTTTAAAGCTCTTAGCATGAGTATTGTGGGCATACAACATATCAGAAAGATGTTCCACCACCAATGGATCAATGCCCTTAGCATTCCTAAAAACATAATGGTGATATCCGTATTAAATTTAAAAGGGGAAGACATTAAGGATGTTTAGTATTCTACATAAGTACCATAATGTATGCAAAATATAGAATTTGGAAAATACCTCACAACCTGCTGTCATACCCCAAAATTTGCCCTCCCATTTCTCAAGACATTCCATACATCTATATTCAAGGATTCCTCAAGGGTTAACCATCCAAACCCTTTCCTACACAATCAACCCAAACTAGGGTTTGGCAATTCTCAGATCAAGATGGGTTCTCAACACCTCCAATTATCATCATGCCTCCTCATATGCTTCAAAGAATCTCCATGACAAGATTCAAGCCTCACAGGTCAACTTTCCTCAGACAATTGCTCAGATGGTTGAAAATCAGCTGTATTGGACAAAAAGTCAATTGTGGTCAACATACAGTCAAACTTCATGATTTTTGGTCAACGTCCTCATTTTGAAGTGACATTCATCATTTGATCAAGGGTTGATCATGATTCATCAAGAAAACTCAACATTTGCCCAAAAGTCAAACTTTCCAAATTAGGGTTTTCTAGTGAAAAGTCAACTGAACTTTGACTGAGCATAACTTTCTCATACTTTATCAGAAATTTTCCCACCAAAGCTCATTTTGAAGGAAATTCCATTATCTACAACTTCATGTCTCACAAGCATGTTCAAAAAATGCTTCATTTTGAAGATATGGATCAAAACATTACAGGTCCTTTTCAAAGTCAACAAAAAGTCAACTTTTTGTAATGAAGATTTATTAAGAATGGAAACTCCAATTGAGATGAAACCAAAGAGGTTGTTTAGAGGACATCTAGAGCTTTCTAAAAATTATAAGAACATTCAAAAATGTGAAAAATTGAGCAAAGTACACCTTGTACAAGTTGGGCATTTTTGGACAATTGCATAAAGAGAGATACTTGTCAAAATCCAATTTTTTCCAAATGGGCCTATAATTTTATGATCCAAACTTGATCATAATATTATTTTTGACCTATTGATGCCTTGCCACTTCCTCTTTCTATTTTATTTATTTATTTTTGAATTTAAAAGCATTTAATTCAAATTTAAATTAAATAAAATATGAAAACAAGGTATAATTCAAGTTGGGTTGGATTTTTATCAATCTTGAGGTCCAAGATAGCCCACAAAACTTGCCAATTTCGTGCTAGCTCTTACATGGAAGGAAAAATCAAATTTTCAAAAGATTTGATTTGATTTGAAAGAGAAATTATTTTGCATTGAATGACATATCTTTTTTCTTTCTTTTTGCTCCAATTCTTCACTCTATAAATACACAACACATCCCCAGTACAAGAGGACGAAACCCTAGCCCTTGCAAGCAACCCTACTTTTCTCAAAATTTTCTCAAAGTTGTGAAATTCGAATCCTTATTTCCAGCAAGTTTCAATCAAAACCAAGCTTTCCTTTGTGTTCCTGAGCACTCCAAGGTTCAATCCATACCCTTACTCGAAGCCAAGACTGCCCAGAACGCGAAGAACATTAAGCTCCGATTTGGTATTTTTCACAATTTCGATTTTCACAATTCATGCATTGCTAACTGTTTTTGTTTGATTATTTGGACTCAGGACATCCATTAGAGTGCATTTGAATCATTACATGTAAGCTTGAACGTCCAGAATCCGTGTTGCCATTGTTAGGGTTCAAAAACTGGAAAGCTTTGAACCGGCTTATACAAGCATTTTCAGGGAAAACGGACACCACCATCGTGTTCGCAGCCCTCGATTTAGGGGGATAGGGTACCCCTTTCCTTTTTATTTGGCTTATTTTGCAGGTTTGAAGATCCTGCTCGCCGGAGAAGACGACCGGAGCTAGGGCTCCGGCGTTGTAGACCAGTTGACTCAGGCGAGGGCGTGCGTGGCAATTCTGCACGTTCTGATTCGTTCGTGTGTTACACCTGGGCCCCACGCGGTTGACTGTGCTTTGAATTCCAAATCAGGACACGTTTCACACTTATAATCCAACGCTTCCAGATTACAAACACCAAAGCAAACTAGCTCAGATGGCAACGCGTGTGTGGATTTCTGCAAAGGGCGTGGGTTCGAATCCTGGCAAGACCATTCTTTTTTTAACACTTTTCCATAACTTTTCTATTTTCTTATTTTTTTTCATGTTAATTTAATTTATCTTTAAACATTTTTTTTCATGCATTTAAAAATTACCAAAAATATTTTCCTTTTGCATTTTAATCAGAAAAATACTTATTTAATTTTTGGCATTAAAATTAATATCTTTGCATGCATATTTTAATTAATTGTTAATTAACCATTAAATTGACTTTTAATTTCTTTTAATTATCAAAATCAATTCAGAAAATTACCAAAAATTTATCTTATCATCTTATTGTCATTAATAACTTAAAGTATTTTTCTCCATTCAAAAATCATTTTTTTACTAACATTTTTCCTCTTATGCAATTCCTCGTATTTTCCGATTATGTATCTGTTCACAGGTTGTAACGTTTCGGACAATTTTTCTTGCTTTTTTATTTTCAATATTGTAACTGCCCATGGGATGTAATAGTTTAATTAGGACTTTTATTTTCCGCACTCTTATTATGTATCTGCCCCAAAGCCATGTAATAGCGTAGGATTTACTTTCCGCACTTTACTTTCCGCAATTTATTTTCCGCACCCTATAAACTGCTAGTAATTAGGCGTGTATGGCAAGATAAAATTGGACATAGATCACTCATAACTTCAAGATAACATATCTGAATTTGACACACTCTTTCACACACGCACCCCTTAGGGTAATTCTCTCTTGTTGCCTTACGAATACAAATGGTCAAGTCCCTCGAACGTAGAGGTATCCTAGCACCGTTGCCTTCAAAATATATCATCATAGTCCCTTCGATACAAAGATCATAGACCCACGATGTCGCCTACGAATACATGATCTTGACCCTCGATTGTTGCCTACGAAAAGTGATGATCGTCCCTTCGAAAGTGCTAGGATACTTCCTACAAGTTGCCTTCTATGACCATCCGATGTCCCTTCGAATGTCCCCTCTACATCCAACGAATGGAGTTACCTACGAACTAATGGTATGGATAGCACTATTCTAAAGGAAAGTTAAAACAACACGAAACGACCATTCTGAGTAGGTAATAAGACTTTTAGTTGCTTGCTCTATCAAAATGCTTTTCACACCACACACTTTTTGTCAAAGTTCAAACTCTTTTCAAAACGAAACATTTCTGAACACTTTGTATACATTCATACATGAATCATTACAAAGTCAAAGCGAAATGCCTTTTCAAAACATTTTTGTCAAACACACAGAAAGCAATTTTAAAAAGTGATCTAAGAGCAACTAAGAGCCCGTAGATAACTACGGATGAAAAGGGGTGCTAATACCTTCCCTTTTCATAACCATTCTCCCTTACTCAGAATCTAACGAAGGTCTTTTCCTGTTATTTTCACCTTCCCTTAATTGGATAAAAGAAAAGTCGGTGGCAACTCTTGCTATCCGCAACATTTGTGATACAAAAATCTAAAAGTCAGTTCACCGTATTACACCTGCATTTGATTCTGGACTTCGTTTTCCGTATCATAAATATATAACTGAGCAAACCTCGGTGGTTGTCCTTGTGCAGGTAACAAACTTCCGATTCAATGGTATGTTTGACCTTGTATACGTATGGTTGGTGGTCCACATCCGTTGTTAAAGCGATTGTCTAACTTTGCACCAGGTGATGTGAATGCAAACATCATGTTGTAAACACGGATATGTTGTTGAAACTTTTTGCTAGCTACGTTGTCTTGATCAAACAATAATTTTCCAAGAATAGCAGGAGGTTGTTTTAGTAGGGGGATTTGAACTTTTCCATTCCCACAACACAACATAAACTTAGGATTGGCAGAATGTGTACTTTTGTTCATTCTCTCGTAGTACCACATTATGGCATTACAATAATGACACTCAATTAGAGGATCCCCGATGTCATAATTTGCTACATAATAAGACAAGCTGTTAAAACATATATAAAATGGTTTAAAAGGATATGGAGTTGTATTCATGGCGTACCTTCAGAAGTTTCGTTATTGCTGTCATGAATTGTGAATGGTGCATCGTTTTCTTCTGGATCAGAACAGTAATCCTCGTCAGATAGATATGCTATGAATGAAAGTAAACGTTAATTTAACGAAATAGATAGTAAGAGTAAAAATACGCATTAACATAAAAATTAGTACCCAACAAACCAATTTTTGAATAATAAAATATGGAAACGACTCACTCGCAAAAGAATCATATTCGCTATCATTATCCGAGTCGGTCATAAAATCCAAATTGATAGTGGGTGTAAAAATTGGACATGTAGTGTCCGTATGCTCAACGGGTATATGCATGGAGGTAGGAACTAGTTTAGTCACAGGGGAATCATGACTAAATTTGTCGGCATTTGTATGATCTGCATTGACAAAATCTGGACTGCTAATAGAATTAAAAAAAAAATGTAAGTTTGTTATAAAATTTGGTATGTATTAATGAAATAAGGATATACTATTAATAATAAAGCATGAGATCTGTTTGATTTCTACCTTTTTTGTGAGGTTGTGTTATTCCTTGTGTTAGCACTGGTTGTTGGTATATTCATGGATTGTATACGGAAAGGACGATTCAAATTCATGGCGAGATTTGGTACATAATGCTTTCTTTGGCCACGACCGGTCTTGGAATGGGTGTGTCATTATAATCACATTGCAGAAAAGAAACATCAATAGCAGTGATAGATGTTGTATGATAATCCTGAAACTGTTTTTTGCAATGGGATGAATTTAAAATCGTCACTTTGTACAATAATGGAGCAAAAACGGTAACAAATCATAGCACTGACAGATGCAGTATGATGACTACAAAATATACCGAATGAAAGGAAAAGTATTCATCATACATAGGGGGATTTTTCAAGGATTCATCATTGTTTGTATTGAACGATTGCTGTAAAACGTCTGAACGACTTGGATTATGATGGAAAGGAGTATTTTTCGAGCCTGCAATGTTTCTTTTGTTCTTGCCTTTAGTTTTATGACCCTGCAGTGGGCAGCTGCAACATTTAAATGTATGATGGTTAATTAGACTCATTAAATTATAATTAGACATTTATAAGAGAATACTAACTATATAAACGAAATAAGTATACCTGATATTGACATTGACATTTTGTGTTTGGGTCGGATCATGAACAGATGACGCTGCAAATGTTTTGTTACAATTCCTTAACCTGACAATTCAATTGAGATAAATTTGAGCCCCCTCTGTATTTCATTTATATGTCGAAACGGGATGTTTAATTAAAATATTAATACATAAATATGAAACTTACATTAGATAATGAGAAGTACTTTCAACTTCAAAATTCTTATTGAGTCGGAAATGATTGAATTGTTGTGCAGGTCCCATTTCATAAGTTTGGCCATATTTAGTCGTCACGAGGTTAGAATTCGTCGAAAAAGCTGGACAACAAATTTTTCCCAACGACTTGTATATTGGAAGATTTTATACTTGGCCTAAAACCATGTTTTTATAGGCTAGGTTCAGATCCCTGTAACGGTGGGCTTAAAACAACAATATGATCTCCTAAGCGGGCCTCGAAACGTTGATTTTGAATCTATGGGGTAAGTTCGGAAAATGGTTGTCTTAATGTGTAGGAGTTTGGAAACACAACATTTGAATTATAAAATCTTCCAAGCTTAGGACATTGTCTTTGACGCTTAGAACGATTTTCCTTTAGAATAAGCGATCATTTTTCTCTTGCTCGTTTGCTCGATCCGTTGGGGTCAAGTTGGTCCATTATAGAAGCAATAATTGGGATTAGTATAGACGCACCAATGTGGATATATATGAGTATACACAAAATTATAGCAGCTACTAAGTAAACAGATTATAATAACATTGACATTTATAAGAGAATACTGACGTTCATAAACGAAATTAGTATAAAAGATTATAACTAACCAAAATTATTGCAGCTACTAAGTAAACAGATTATAATGACAACATAAATGCACATTGGTACCGGTTATAAGTAAAAAAAAATTGGTACGGATTATAAGTAAACAAAATTATTACAACTACTAAGTAAACAAATTATAATAACAACATAAATGCACATTGGTACCTCTCTTCAAAATTTATTGCAGCTACTAACCAATTGGAACATAACATTTATGAAAGTTTTTATATAGGTGCAGCTACATTAATGGGATTAATTAGTAGATAGCTTGCAAGCTCAGTGGTATTTAAATGAGGACATCAGTGCAATAGTTATGTGGAGGAAAGCTATTAACCCAACAGAGGAACTCATAAGGTCGAAGCCATGAGGATTGGTAAAATCAGAATCCAACTTTGTTTGAGGACAAACTTTTACGACCAGGTTAGTGTCTAAAATACTTCTATAAAAATTTCCTGGTTGTTACAGAATAAGCACAGCTAATAGAACACTTAACAGAATACCTATCCAAACTTAGAGAATAGCTAATAGAACAGTTAACATAATAAGAATAATAGATAGATAAATTGTAAAACTAATTGACCTAGTTGCAGCATGTTAGTTAGATACAATAGATAGATTCTTTGTAGAAGAAAAACCTGGTTGCAAGGATGATATGAATCACATAAGCAATGGAAATCTTTCAACGAATCTCAGAAAATGGTGAGGAGGATTGTAATCAACCAAAAATTGCTGTAGTTACTGGAACACTATAGTGAGAGTGAATTTTTTGGCCTTGATGTTACTAATGATTGGAATTGTTATTTATGTTTTAAATTAATTATTGGATAAATTGAGGATCAACTTGCAAAAAATTAGTTCCATAAATTATTATACGAGTTAGATATATGTAGTCATGTAGGAGTAATAAAATTAGGTTGGTTTAGAACCATGTAGTTTCTTAAAACTAAGGATATTGCAGATTTTGTAAATAATAACTTAAGTCTGTCAATGGTACTACAACCTACTGCACCTAGTACATTAGTCGGGTATTGCAGGATTATTTACACTAATTGCATTTTGTACTTGTAAAAGGAAAATAAAAGTGCATGTCATTTCAAGCTTAAAAAGAAATGCACAAATAATAAGACATACATTTGCATTTAAGGTTGAAAAGATGTTGAGTGTGATACATACAGTTTCCAAGCTGCCTGCTGTCAAAAGAAGTCCCCAGTGCAGGTCTGTTTATCATCCCAATGTGTTATAGTAGTTAAACCTATTAAAATCCAAAAGATAACAGCATTACATGGTCGAAAATAACAATATGCAACAACTATTAAAGCAATCTGGTAATGTGAAGTGCAAAGCATGAAATAGGACTTATTAGTGTGGTCAATTTTAGTCAGAAATTATGATTTTTGTTGCTTAAATATAGGACTACTAATCAACTGATAAATGGAAGCAGGGTACTAACAGCAGGATGGAAAAAAGAGTCTTGTGCAATTTAATAAATGGAAATCAATAAATTTGAGGCATACTTAAAACTTGCAGCCATGTATTGTCTGAGAATTCAAATTATTTGGGTTGTACATAAAGTAATTTAAACAGACATATTAATTTAAATAGACTGCATTTTTTGTTTAGTTACAGTAAGTAAACAATTGATTGGTATTGTTATATGAGCAATATAAATGTTGACGACATTCATAACAAAAAACCATACATATTAAGGTTTGAATTCCTCATTTGCATTAATACACTGCATAGTGGTCATGACATATAACAATTCTAAAACTACTGAACAAAAGTCGACAATAGTCGAATGAATCCATAACAATATTCAAGGAAAAAAAAGCACTAAGTAATTTAGTAGATTTTAAGTAGAATAAAATTCTTGCAATCCATACACCCAACTAAGTCATTACACATGAAATCTGATTTAAAATCTTACAAAAAGAGGGTGTATGGATTTGTGAAACAAAAGACATAAGGGTACTGGAAATGATGGCACTAGAAATGAGGACCAGCAATTCACTCCTTCTTGACATGCTTCACCTTTTTTACTGGCTTTCCCTTAGTGAGGATTTGAGGTTAAGTAGTTCTTTAACTTGTTGAAAACATTCTCCTCATTAAGTATGGCAACAATTGAGTATTGTTGGAAGTTGGACTGGTATTTGATACGGAAAGCCATGTCTCTATTCAACAATACATCGAGGTGAGCAGGCCAGATTTTAGGGTTGTCCTCGCCAGCCTATATAATAAACAAATTGTTGAACAGACAGAGTAAAAAAAATGTAGAACAGTGAACTCAAATTCATATGCTATTATGATATAAGGTACTCACAGCCTTCATCACTTGTCGTATTTCCCTAGCGGACATTTTGGTATATGGAATACAATCCTTATCCCAAAAAACGAAAGTACCCTTTTGGTCCTCATATTCAACTTCAATTTCAATTTTGAATCTACAACAAAATAATAAGAAAGACATTATAGCAGTTGATGTTAAATTTGAAACCAACAAAATACAAATTATTAATAGAGGATGCTAACTTTGTGATAGGTTCAACATCTCTAACTCCGCATTGACACTCAAAAGTATTGCCTGTTGACTTGTTAGAGGACCTGCAGCCTGGGTAAGACTCAAAAAACCACCTGAACCTTGAAGCCTTGAAGCGTTTGGTCGTGCCAATAGTTGTAGCATAAGAATCCTAACCGTGAACATTTAATTATGTTTGTCAATCATTAAATTACTCATAACGACATATATTGTGAAATATGTTACAAACAATATAGATACCTTGCCTCCTTCATATATGTCTCGAATACACCTGACTTCTTGCGGGCTAGTCCAGCTTTGGTCATTTGATTGAACAGATGAATCAGAAGTTAGTGGCTGAGAAAGAGCATTTTTGGTTGGCAAGTATGTCGTACCAAAACTGTATTGGGGAATAGCGTTAGGGAATGAGACATATTAAATAAAGGAAACTAATGACAGTAAGTTGATATTGGATAGGTAAATACCTGGATTTGAATGCGTGAACTTGGGGGTGGTACAGGTTAATGTGAAGTCTCGATCTGTTCCAACATTAGAAAGACTCGGCAAACCAGTAACTGCAGAGTTGTGTACACATGAGAAAATCAGTAAATAATCTAATTTGAAAATGAGTTCAAATACACTATGCCCTACTTCCATTGGGCTTACACTAAGCATGAGTCAAAATGATAACAGTAGGGCCAGTTCCGTTATTAGGTGCAGTGTAGTTCAACAACTATTTTGCAAAGTCATCCCACAATGCGACTTCGATGGCATTTCCTTCTACGTCACGTAAAGTGATGTTAGCACAAGACTTCTTGCTGTTACCGCCCAATTGTGTTCTAAGTACTTCTTGAAAAATGCCAATCACATCTACAACGAAAAAAATATTTTAAATGAATTCAAGCAAACAGAGTTATGTTTAAATAACAGATAGAGTAATAGCAACACTTACCGTACACCAAATCTGGCTTAAAATTTCCAGCAAGAATGTTTTCGATGGGATGCCAGTTGAATGCGTGAGGCGGTATTTCTGGAATATCCTTCTTTGTCACAGTAGTCCCTCCATTGAAGATAAGCTTTAGTTGGTTAGAACAAACTCTATAAAGCCCATCATTTACAACAGGCTCACCATTGTACAGAATATAAGTGTCGTGTTCTGTGAGTTGGCTACTCCAATCGTTCAGGTCACGGCTCCAAGTAGTTACGTGAATTTGATCGCCCTAACAATGAAATGAAACAGGGCCATAAGTCAATACATGTGCAAATTATAGATATAATTATCGTTCAATACCTGTGCGTCCTGAATGACCATTTCAAGATGTTGTTGTCCTGCCTTCTCCTTAACAATCCATAGGTCAACAACCCTGATTTCCATCTTCCACACCTGGTTTCCTTTGACCAGGTCCTTAATCAGAATGGGAGCCCTTGACATAGTTAAATGTCGTATCTGTCAAATCCAACACCATCAGCAAAAGGATGTCAAAAAGTGTTATGATATGGAAGCATCATAACAAAACAACAACACAACAACAGAAACATAGCAACAACAGAAACAGAAACACAGAAATAGAAACACAACAACAACAGAAATAGAAACACAACAACAACATAAACAGAAACAGAAACACAACAACAGAGAGCAGGTTCTATTCTATTAGCAACCACAACAGAAAAAAAAAACCAAACAAAGCGGGGCTTCTAGCAACACAAGCAAACAAACATAGGCTTGTATGCTAACAACAACAACAGAAAAACAACAACACTAATACCAAACAAACCGTATTCTATGGTGTTAGCAACAACAACAGAAGATTTAATCCAAATCTGTTAAATACAACAACTTTTAAATACCAAAAAGTCTCAAGTTAACATTTTTATGGATGAAAACTGACATTTACGAAATCGGTTAGCAACAACAGAAAAACACCAAGAGCAAAACCAAAGAAAGTAGGAACGAAAAACCCAACAGAGGAATAGTTCAAGAGGAAGAAGGATATGACAATGAGAAATATACCCGGTTGCAAGAGGAAGAAGCTGATATCAAGCGGAGGGAGCGAGCGGAGGAAGCGAGCGGAGGGGAGGAAGAAGTCAGTGAAGGGAGCAGGAAAAGTGTATGACCTGAAAGTGTATGACATAAGTAAAGGTAGAGGGAAATTTGTAGAGGGAAAGATTATAAAATATTATGGCCAATGAGAGGTAAACACTTGGCAAGAGATAGAGCAAGTAAGGTAAGTTGGAAAAAGTATTTGTTAATTACTATAATAAACAAATGTGTTTATTAAAAATTTGAAAGGTAAGGGTATTTACGGTAGAAAGGTCAATTGCTTACAAAATATCTTAGTAGATCATACAGTTTTTTTTACCAAAAGTAATTAATTTAGTTTTTATGGCTCAGCTATTCGTGTATAATTGAATTTGGGAGAAATAAACGCTTTTCTTTCTTTCTCTTTCACTCCAATCACAACGATAAGAATTTGAATTCTTGCTGCGAGTTTTGGGAGAATTTGAGAAGATGCTGAAATCGATTACGTCTGAAAAGGTTAGCAATCACATTCCCGACGATCTTACCTTTTCCATTTTGTCGAAATTGCCTCTTAAATCCTTGAAACGATTCACCTGTGTACGCAAATCATGGTCACTTTTGTTTCAAAACCCTAATTTTATGAACGTCTACGGCAACAATTTCATGTCTAGAAATAATGAACACCAAGAGGGTTCATCTTTCCTCTTGCAACAAACTCAAACAGATTTTCTAAATCTTCAAGAGTTATATTTGCTATCTGGTGAGAGGTTAGAGAATAAGATCAAATTAGACTGGCCACATCCATTTCAACAACAGGATAAACAAGGTTTTTATATTTTGGGTCCAGTTATTAACGGCATTCTTTGTCTTTATCAAGGCCAGGAACCTCGCCTTGTATTATGGAACCCAGCTACCCAAGAATCCAAGCTCGTTCCTTCCAGTGCTACCGAGTCACCCATGCTTTATGAGGATGGATATTTTAAGTATCATGGATTTGGTTATGACCATGTCAATCATGACTATAAGGTCATTCGATATGTATCTTATCGATTCTGTCTAACTGACTTTCAAGAGGATGGAGGTATGATAGATAGAGTTGCGGCACCTGATGCCACGTGGGAGGTGTACAGTCTAAGAAACAACTCTTGGAAGAAACTTGATTTGAACATGCCGTGTGGTAATCATAGTTACATAGGTGCCTTTGTTTCTATCAAGGGACTGTGTCATTGGTACGATGAAGGTTGGTTCACGGAAGGTGAATATGAAAATAAAGCATATTTGGTGTCATTTGACTTAACCAATGACCTTTTTTCTACAACACCCATGCCCTCTGATATGCATGATGCTTCTGATGTTGTATTTTTCAGGAGACACTTGGTGGTATTAAACGACCACATTGCTTTTATCTCTAATTATGTAGATACCACTACTTTTCACATATCAATTTTGGGTGAACTTGGTGTGAAAGAGTCTTGGACTAAAATCTTTGTTCTTGGGCCTTTACCTTGCATCGAGGAACCTATTGGAGTGGGAGAAAATGGTGATCTATTCTTTAGAAGAAGAGATGACGAACTTGTCTGGTTTAATTTCAGTACCCAGATGATCAAGGAGCTTGGTATTAAAGGGCAGCTCCTTTTTTGTCAGATTGTCGTTTACAAAGAAAGCCTTCTTCGCATTGGGCAGATAAATGATTGATTATTTTTCTTTTATAATCTCAAAGATTTTCCCAAGAGGTTTATGCCAGTTGTTATTAAGATTTTCCCAAGAGGTTTATGCCAGTTGTTATTAAGATTTTCCCAAGAGGTTTATTGTAATTTGTATTGGGGTTTATAGTATTCTATCACATTTCACAGTTTTACTTTTGCAACAAGCTGTTAAAGGCGATCTTTGCTCAAATGTCAGAGGGAAAAAGCTCTTTTCATGGGTTGAACAATCAACTTTTTTTTATAACTTGTTTGTAACAGAGTCTCCAAACTTCTTATCAACTGCAATGATGGAATTAGTCATCCATGAATTTGTTAAGCAAAGCCCAACTACTATTCTGGCAATATAATTGGAAATTCTAAATTGTATAGCTAGTTTCTGGTATTGCTGTCAGAGTTAGTAAGAGTGTTAGTTAGTAGTTAACCTTTGTATTTTGGGAGATCTCTATATGGATTCCTAGTTCCCCATGTCCTAAAAGAAAATAAATCAATCCTCAATTATATGTATTTGGAAGTTTTTTCCTTGAAGACCCAATGTGCTAAATAATGCACAAGACAAGTATGTATCTTCACCTATTAATAAAGTTAGTTACTTAAACTTTTCTAATGATGTAGTCATATCATATGTGTAACCGTAGCTTTTTAATAGAGGCTTCCAGCTAAAAAGAAATCAATAAAGTGAACTAGATGCTAAGTTCCACAATATGTAAATAGCAATGGCATTTCTCTTGTTAAGTAATAAGTTATCATGCATCTTTGTTTTTTTTAACATTGTTTTATCACTTTGATATTGGCAGGAGAATTGAAAAATTAGTTAAATAATATGTAGTTTAGTTTTTGAATTATACAATCGAATGAGGTCCAGAAACTCATCAAATTTTACTACTATGGTCGTGGTGGTGCCTGCTTATTCAAATTAAGTTGTATGATTGAGTTCATTCTGTTTGAGTGTTGTCTGGTAGGTATTGTTTGCTGATTTTATAGAATAGCAGTTATCACAATCTAATTCAGATTAAGTTTTTGTAAGCTTTATCTCTATTTACAAACATGTCAATTTATTTTGTTAATCTGCATTTGAGAGGAGGAGTTTGACCATTGTAGATTGTTTTTCTTCCAATCACTATACTCTTTCGTTTATTCTTGTTAATCTTCCTAAGTAAGCTCGTTAACTTTAGATTATGGAATTCCAATCACTCTACTAGTTTGTTTTTATTTCAAATGCATTTGACATTCAATTCCACCATAGCAAAACTGAATTGGGTTTTGTTTTAGGCTAGATTTAAAGTTTTGCTTATTTTTTGTAGTTGGAGGTTAATCATTTGTATCCCAAAAACAAAATTAGGTTAAGCTTAGGGTTAGATTCAAGGTATTCATATGAAGATAAATAGGAAACATGATAACTTATGATTTGGACTCGATGATTGTTTAAATTAGGTTACTCATTTATGATTTGGAAACAAAATTTTGGATGTGCCTGTTAACTATTATTAATGATAGTACACTCGCTGATATGGATGGATCATGGATCTCTTGTAAGTATTGTATGTACTACACTTGTATTGATAATTAAAGTATGATATATTGATGTTAGAATGAAGAATTTGTAGTGAGATTGTCTATAAGCTTATTTGTCACTAAAATAATTTGCAGTAAGTTCTGTCATTTTTAAGTCAGTAAGGTTGTGCTTATATGTTTTGTTGTTCTATTATCTTGTGATAAGTCATCATGGAAGTTATTCCTATGAGTTTCATGTTTTGTTTGAAGATCTTTGTTGACTATATTTTCAAATGAAGAAATAGATGTGATCCCATCGAAGAACAAAACTCCTGCTGCCCCGGTGCCAACAGTGGTGGTTGTTCAGAAAAGAGGAGACACTCGGGTGCATTGGTTTCTGGTTCTGATTTTGTTCCCCTGGTGGCGTTGCTCTTGAAAGTGGAACTTTTTATTGTATCGTTGTACCCTATGTGGTTTGTCAAACAAGAGCTAATCCATTTCAAGGTATATCATAGAGATATAGAGCCAGAGAACATTCTGTTAGATGAAAATGAGAATCTGAAGGTCTCAGATTTTGGGTTAAGTGAATTCACAAGCGCTTGTAGCTAAGGATCTTCATGGTCTGGAATGGAGGTTTTCACATGTATAATGAGGTATATAAATCACTTATGTTAATTAACATTACAGTACATTGCCCGTCGACTACTTGTGGTTTGATTGACTGAAAATGTGAGCATTCCTTTAAATAATGTGTGCAAGAATGCTAGATAGTTTTGAATGATAGCAAATATATATGCTTGATTGTTTAATTGAATAAATGTACAAATATATATGCTTGATTGTCAAATATATATGGTTGATTGTTTAATTGAATAAATGTACATGTATGTGTAAAAGTGGTCAATGTGTTAGTTATGTATTAACCTCTTATGTCGAACACGTTAGAAGAAGAAAAGTTCTACACAGGTTCTGATGCCTCTTATGCCAACACGTCAGAAGAAGAAATGTTACACAGGTTCTGATGCCTCTTGTGTCAACACATCAGAAGAAGAAATGTTACACAGGTTCTGATGCCTCTTGTGTCAACACGTCAGAAGAAGAAATGTTACACAGGTTCTAATGCCTCTTGTGTCAAACACGTCAGAAGAAGAAATGTTTTACACAAGTTCTGTTGGAATATTTTTGTCAGAAGTTCTGATACGTAGTTTTACAGAAGTTCTGATGAAATGATGTTAGAAATTCTGATACGTGAGTTTTCCAGAAGATCTGTTGGAATGATTTTTGGACAGGAGTTCTGATACATAGTTTTACAAAAGCTCTGATGGAATGATGTCAAAAGTTCTGATACGTGAGTTTTCCAGAAGTTCTGTTGGAATGATTTTTGGACAGAAGTTCTGATACATAGTTTTACAGAAGTTCTGATGGAATGATGTTAGAAGTTCTGATACGTTAGTTTTCCAGAAGTTCTGATGGAATGAATATATGTCAGAAGTTCTGATATGTGGGTCTTACATAAGTTCTGATGGAATGATCTATGTCAGAAGTTCTGACTTGTAACGTAACAGAAGTTGTGAACCTAACAGAAGCTCTGACTTGTAATGTAACAGAAGTTGTGAACCTAACAGAAGCTCCGACTTGTAACGTAATAGAAGTTGTGAACCTAACGGAAGCTCTGACTTGTAACGTAACAGAAGTTTTGAACCTAACAGAAGCTCTAACTTGTAACGTAACAGAAGTTGTAAACTTAACAGAAGTTCTGATTAAGATTGTGAATCAATACAGAAGAAGATTCTGATCTGAATTCAACAAAAGTTATGACGTATACTGTGTTTGGTTTCTTGAAATTCATTTTGACAAATAGTACGTATTGATACATATCTGCTTGCATCAACGCATACTGTGTTTAGTTTCCTAGAATCTATTTTGACAAACAGTTTGCATTGATACACACGCGTTATGTATCGACCCATACTTCATTTAGCCTTCTGGAAATCATGTTAACAAACAGTATGCATCAAGTCATAATTGCTTGCATCGACTCATAGCCTTTTTCATTATTCTGGAAATCATCTTAATACAGTATGCATTGATACAAAACTTTTTGTATCAATACATAAGTTGCTTAATAAACACATACAACATTTGCATCGACTCATACACATGTTTTTTTACTCTCTGGAATTAATGCTTAATATAATATGTATCGATACAAACTCTCTCAGGTCGACTCATACGTATTTTGTATCGACTCATACGAGTTATGTGTCGACTCATAAGTTTGCTTTCAACTAACATTTGTTGTTTCTGTGTATATATATATATATATATATATATATATATATATATATATATATATATATATATATAAGATAGTTCTGGCAGTTTTCAAAAAAAATGCACAGTTGTTACAAAAGCAGTTTTGTGAGCATCCAAATTCTTTGAGCATAGAAATCTGAAAGAGACTTCATCTTCATCATCTTCTGAATCATCTTGGTTCAAGAACATTGACACATAATCATCATTGTTCGTTGTATCAAGAGATCAAAGAGATAACATTCAGTGGTACGATCGGTGATCTAGCTGAGTTGAAGATTCGAAGGGGGTTTCGAGGAAAAACCAGAAAGTTTGTCCAGCAAGAACGGAGGTGTCTTGTGGGTTTGATAGTCACGATTGCACAGACCATGTTCAACCATAACGTAGGGTATGGAGATCGGGGTGATTTCGCAAACAGTTCGTGGAAGTGGTGAATTGTCTGTGAATTTTGCAGGTGTGTTCTTGATCGGCTCAAATCAAGAGAAGGTTGATACAAGAAGAAGAAGATCTGCAGGATTTGTTTTACTGTCTTTGTATTGCAACCTTGTAAACATTTTTCAACATATTGATATAGAAGTTCTCAATTCCAATTTGGAAATTGAGAGAGAGACGTCCCCACACGCATGGACGAACGTGGGGAACTTCCTTACCAAATTGCTCAGAGTATCGTATTCTTTCTCTCTATCTCTTTACTTTTATAATATGTTTGTGATTCAATTGGTGTGCAATCTTTCTGTGCATAGATACAAGGCTGGAAGAAAATCTTTGCATAAACTCCATTGCCTTTGATCATTGACTAAGCATCTACCAATTATTTGATAAAAGTATTAGCTCAAGTTTATTTCATTAGAATGAGTGTTTGTGATAAGTACATTTATCCATACTAAGGTTTTTTTAATTCATTGTTTTCATCTCGATTAAAATCCAGCAATCTATCGCATGGCTGGTTTTCTTGTAGCCGGTTCAGAATAGACGGAAGTTAATTCAGGACTGTTTGTCGTTTCCGCGCATTTGATTAAAACTTTGATAAAATTCTTTAATTCGTAAAGAAAAAGGAGGTGAACTATTCATCCCCCTCTTGATCACTTGCCACACCGTCTAACAAGTGGTATCAGAGCATCGGTTCGCTGGTGCTTTGTGGCTGCTTCTAAAGATATGGCTTTTGAACCTAAGGGTGCGTACACTAGAGCTCCTGTTTTTAACAGTGAAAACTATGGCTATTGGAAAGACTGCATGCGAGTTCACATAAACTCCATTGATAGGACTGTATGGACTGCCATTCAGAATGGACCTTTTGAAATTACGATGACGAATGCTGCAGGTGCCATTATGCCTAAACCTGAGGATAATTGGGATGAAAAAGATGAGAAAAAGTGGTCAAGCGATTGGAGAGGTCGAAATATGATAATTTCAACACTTGGTGTTGATGAATATTATCGGGTATCTCATTGCACGACAGCTAAAGAAATATGGGATGCTTTAGAAGTTGCCCATGAGGGCACGACTAATGTTAAGCAATCTCGAATTAACACACTCAACCAAGAGTTTGAGCTCTTTCGCATGAAATAGGGATAAACTATTTCTGACATGCAAAAGAGATTCGTTCATCTCACTGGTCGTTTAAATGCACTTGGAAAACCTGTTTCCAATGAAATTGCTACTAATAAAATTCTGAGATGTCTTAGTAGGAAATGGCTACCTAAAGTTACAACAATCAAGGAAGCCAACGACCTCACTACGCTTACTATCTCAACTCTGTTTGGTAAGCTAGAAGAACATCAGCAGCAACTGCAAAGCCTTGAAAATTATGAAAAAAGAGTGAGAAGGAGAAGAATAAATACAAGGAGAGTGAGAAGAAGTCTATAGCTCTTAAGGCTTCTAGCTCTATGTCCTCAAAAATAGAGCAAAGCGATAATGACTCAAATAGTGACGAAGATTCAGATGATGAAGATATGAGATTTTTTGTTAGAAAATATAATAGATTCATTCAAAGGAACAAAATCAAACACTCCGACAAAAATCTCACAAAGTTTAGAAGACAATCCATGGAATCCAAGCAAGAAGAAAATAAGAAATACAAGGGAAGAGGATCTTTCTACAATTGTGGTAAAACAGGGCACTATAAGACAGAATGTCCTAAGAACAAAAGGGGCAAAGAAAAGGATCCACCAAAGAAGTTCAACAAACAAAGAAGAGCCTATATTTCTTGGGAAAGTGACAGTGAGCCATCAAGCAAGGACAACTCAAGTGATAGTGATGAGACTGCAAATCTATGCCTCACAGCTCTCATCAATAAACAGTCCAGCCACAAGAGGAGAAACAAGGAGAAGAATGTAAGACAAACCTACTACAGTAATTTTGATACTTTGTCTTTCTCTGAACTAAAAATAGCTTTTGAAAAACTGCATAACGAAGCTGTAGACGCTTTTAAACATTTATCCTCCAACAAACAAATTTTTCATTTGGAGGGTAAAATGTATAAAGCTGAACAAGATCTAAAAAGTCTAAAAGCTAGTATTGCAGAAAGTTCAAAAGATGGATGTATTGAGACTGTAAATTGTGGAGTTTGTCATATTTGGCAAAAAGAAGTTAAAACTCTTAATGTCAAATTGGAAAAAGCTCTACGGCCCAAGATTACTCATGCTGTTGATCCTAGGATTTTTAAAAAATCATTAAATCCACCATATGCTAAATACACTTTTGTGCAAAAGATTCCAAAGGATTCAACTAGGAAAAGTAAGCAAGTTCATCATCATGGTTTATGTCATTATTGTTGTCATAAAGGTCACACCATCGAAAAATGCAAGTTTATGAGATTTCTTGCTTCGAAAGGCATTTATCAATGGAGGCCTAAAGGCAATCATGTTAGCACTTACCCTTAAGGACCCAATGAAAGTTGGGGACCTACCTTTCTCTTTTGATATTGCAGATTATGTGTCTTGTATCCATAAATAGAAGATGGTTTCTAGACAGCGGGTGCTAAGCAAAGAAGAAGTGATATGTTACTTACGGAGTCAATAACAAAGGAGGTATACTCGACAAAGGTAGTGTAGATGATCCCTCTACCACTACTATTTCTAATGTCCATCTTGTAGAGGGTCTTAGACATGATGTGTTAAGTATTATGCAATTATGCTACAAGGTTCCTAAAGTGTCTTTCACAAAAACTTGCTGCATTATTGTACATTCTGAACAGAACATTATGTCTGAGGAAATTAGAGTAAACAACACTGATATGTTTGATACTATTGAAGAATCTGGTCATGTCTCTTTTAATGAGTCTCATTCGAAAAATATCGGAAAAGGTATTTCTTTTGATAACACAAGTGTATCTTCAGAAGACATGCTCAAGGAAACTGTTTTGGAAATTGATCAGTCAAAATCAGTTGACTATGTTAAGGAGGAAGATACTAGTCATGACAAAGATGAGGAAGAAAGGCCAACAGACATGAAATCTATTCAACCAGCCTGGATTTCCTCAAAAGAACGTCCTATTGACAACATATTGGGAGACATATCAAAAGGAGTGATGACTCATTCTAAGATAAGAAATTTCTGCTATCACTTCGCATTTGTTTCACAAGTAGAACCTAAAAATGCCAAAGAGACCTTGATTGATGAATTATGGCTAAAGGCCACACAAGATGAGCTTAATCAATTTAAAATAAATGGCGTTCGGGAATTTGTCCCTCGTCCGCGAGACCATCATATCATAGGTACCAAGTGGGTTTCTAGAATCAAACTTAATGAAACAGAGTGATATTGATTTTATCTTACATCTCTACTTCATTGTCAAATGTTTATATATGTTTGCTTGTCATTTGCCTTATTTCTGACACTCTGTGTGAGTGACAGTTTGTGCTAACCCTAAAACCTATCAATCTTTGTGATTGTCGTCTATATATCAATATTATTGTGTTTGCCTAACTGTTGTCCTTATTACTGTTGTCAACTACTACTTCGGTATTGTTCTTTTTCGCTTTTTGATGTTGTCAAAGGGGGAGAAAAGGCAGATGTCATGTTAGAAATCCTGCACATACTCAGGGGGAGAAATTACCAATCAGTCAACATACATACATCTTGCAAGAATTTTCCATCATCAAAAAGGGGGAGTTTGTGAGCATTCCTTTACATAATATGTGCAAGAATGCTAGATAGTTTTGAATGATAGCAAATATATATGCTTGATTGTTTAAGTGAATAAATGTACAAATATATATGCTTGATTGTTTAATTGAATAAATGTACAAATATATATGCTTGATTGTCAAATATATATGGTTGATTGTTTGATTGAATAAATGTACATGTATGTGTAAAAGTGGTCAATGTGTTAGTTATGTATTAACCTCTTATGTCAACACGTTAGAAGAAGAAAAGTTATACACAGGTTCTGATGCCTCTTATGTCAACATGTTAGAAGAAGAAATGTTACACAGGTTCTGATGCCTCTTGTGTCAACACGTCAGAAGAAGAAATGTTACAGAGGTTCTGGTGCCTCTTGTGTCAACACGTAAGAAGAAGAAATGTTACACAGGTTCTAATGCCTCTTGTGTCAAACACGTCAGAAGAAGAAATGTTTTACACAAGTTATGTTGGAATGAATTTTTGTCAGAAGTTCTGATACGTATTTTTACAGAAGTTCTGATGAAATGATGTCACAAGTTCAGATACGTGAGTTTTCCAGAAGATCTGCTGGAATGATTTTTGGACAGAAGTTCTGATGCATAGTTTTACAGAAGCTCTGATGGAATGATGTCAGAAGTTCTGATTCGTGAGTTTTCCAGGAGTTCTATTGGAATGATTTTTGGACAGAAGTTCTGATACATAGTTTTACAGAATTTCTAATGGAATTATGTTAGAAGTTCTGATACGTTAGTTTTCTAGAAGTTCTGATGGAATGAATATATGTCAGAAGTTCTGATACGTGGGTCTTACAAAAGTCCTGATGGAATGATCTATGTCAGAATTTCTGACTTGTAACGTAACATAAGTTGTGAACCTAACAGAAGCTCTGACTTGTAGCGTAACAGAAGTTGTGAACCTAATAGAAGCTCTGACTTGTAACGTAACAGAAGTTGTGAACCTAACAGAAGCTCTGACTAGTAACGTAACAGAAGTTGTGAACTTAACAGAAGTTCTGATTAAGATTGTGAATCAATACAGAAGAAGATTCTGATCAGAATTCAACAGAAGTTCTGACGCATACTGTGTTTGGTTTCCTGAAATTTATTTTGACAATTAGTATGTATTGATACATATCTGCTTGCATCGACGCATGCTGTGTTTAGTTTCCTAGAATCTATTTTGACAAACAGTATGCATTGATACATACACGTTATGTATCGACCCATACTTCATTTAGCCTTCTGGAAATCATGTTAACAAACAGTATGCATCAATTCATAATTGCTTGCATCGTCTCATAGCCTTTTTCATTATTTTGGAAGTCATCTTAATACAATATGCATTGATACAAAACCTTTTGTATCAATACATAAGTTGCTTGTGTCGACACATACATCATTTGCATCGACTCGTACATATGTTTACTCTCTGGAATTAATGCTTAATATAATATGTATCGATACAAACTCTCTTAGGTCGACTCTTACGTATTTTGTATCGACTCATACGAGTTATGTGTCGACTCATAAGTTTGATTTCAACTAACATTTGTTGTTTCTATATATATAAGATAGTTCTGGCAGTTTTCCAAAAAAATGCACAGTTGTTACAAAAAGCAGTTTTGTGAGCATCCAAATTCTTTGAGCATAGAAATCTGAAAGAGACTTCATCTTCATCATCTTCTCAATCACCTTGGTTCAAGAACATTGACACATAATCATCATTGTTCGTTGTATCAAGAGATCAAAGAGATAACGTTCAGTGGTACGATTAGTGATCTAGCTGAGTTGAAGATTCGAAGGGGGTTTCGAGGAAAAACCAGAACGTTTCTCCAGCAAGAACGGAGGTGTCTTGTGGGTTTGTTAGTCATGATTGCACAGAGCAGATTCAGCCATAGCGTAGGGTTTGGAGATCGGGGTGATTTCGCAAACAGTTCGTGGAAGTGGTGATTTGTCTGTGAATTTTGCAGGTGTGTTCTTGATCGGCTCAAATCAAGAGAAGGTTGATACAAGAAGAAGAAGATCTACATGATTTGTTTTTCTGTCTTTGTATTGCAACCTTGTAAACATTTTTCAACATATTGATATAGAAGTATTCCAATTTGGAAATTGAGAGGGAGACGTACCCACACGCGAGGACGAACGTGGGGAACTTCCTTACCAAATCGCTCTGAGTATCGTATTCTTTCTCTCCATCTCTTTACTTTTACAATACGTTTGTGATTCAATTGGTGTGCAATCTTTCTGTGCATTGATACAAGGCTGGAGGTAAATCTTTGCATAAATTCCATTGCCTTTGATCATTGACTAAGCATCTACCAATTGTTTGATAAAAGTATTAGCTCAAGTTTATTTCATTGGAAAGAGTGTATTTGATCAGTACATTTATCCATACTAAGCGTTGTGTTAATTCATCGTTTTCATCTCCATTAAAACCCAGCAATGTATCGCATATCTGGTTTTCTTGTACCCGGTTCAGAATAGACGGAAGTTAATTCAGGACCGTTTGTCGTTTCCGCGCATTTGATTTAAACTCTGATAAAATTCTTTAATCCGTAAAGAAAAAGGAGGTGATCTATTCGCCCCCTCTTGATCACTTGCCACACCGTCTAACAGAAAAAACTTTGTGTGTGGCTATGCTTCATTCTGAGGACGCGTTTTGAAATTGAATTTCCTTAGTTGGTATGGTTCCTATCCATATACGTTCCAAATATACTGATTACGAATATGTATCATGCAGGAAAGCAGAAGCTACATTATAGAATAACATGTTTTTAGTTAAACTTACTGATTCTCTTTAATGCATATATAACGTTGAGCCGAGCAATGACGTAATGAGAATTAATTTAGGACATATTTTATATAAGAGCTATTAGAAGCCCGTAAAAGGAAAAAAGCAGACAGATAAATGTATCCCTTTTATTTGGTTATAGACTGTTGTGCTGATAGTTGCATCGCAGACTGTGGTTTGCACCCAAAACTTGAGAATGATTGATGAAGCACTCTATTTAATTACTGCTTGTGTTGAATCCTGAAGACTTGACAGTTATCATTTATTGAAAGTCTTGTTAAGTTCACTATAGAATGAGGAATGCTTCTGTTGTTGTTGAGTCGTGTTAATGTAGGTACAGTATGACATACTGTAGAATTTAAACAGCCATAGTTGTTAATTTTCAATATAACATTTCCTGTCTAGGATCTGACATTAGTAGTAGTATATTGTAGTAGTAGTAGTATACTGGTGAATATAACATTTCCTGTCTAGGATCTGACATTCTTGATAGACATTAGTATTTCATTTCAAGCACATTTAATTGTAGTAAAGTATACAAGAAGCAAATTTATTATATAATATATAAATAAAAATACTCACTTTTTTATTTAAAATTATATTATAAGTGAGTATATTGTAATTTCCCATCATTATGCTGGAAAAATAATCATTTGGTTCTGCTTACAGTTTATGAACCTAATACTTGAGGGACAATCCTGATAGGTGGTTCCATTTGGATACAAACAAAGCCTTATTTCTTTTAGGTAAGTTGGTGCTTTTCCCCAAGTACACATAATTGATGGCTCCAAATTTTTGTTAGCAGTTTTGATAGCGCCAGCAATTTGACTTGCAACATAAGTCTTTGTTTTATGTGGAATAATATTGGATTTTTTCAAAGCATCTAATAAATTGATCTCTTTCTTGATATCTAGAACACGCTGAAAATAAGGAAGTTGTGCAAATGTGTTAAGGGAGCATGTTCCATGTTTTCTCCATTCAAATTCCCAAAAACCTGCATCATCACCTCGTTCTACTTCGGGCCATTCCTTCGCAAGTTGGGTTGACAATGGATTAAGCTGAAGAAGATGAAGAAAAGTAATATATTAAATTTAAGTTCATTATTATTAAAAATAAATATGTAACATACAACTAAAAAATTCTTAAAAAAAGATACTCACTAATGTCTCACTGAAACCTCCACTTCCTTTTCTGCGTCCCTTGCAGAATTCAGGATATGGTGCTGATTTGTTACTGGGCCAAAACCCATGAATACCAAACTCATATGAAACTTTTGTGCAGCCTCCATTAATACACACAGATACTGGCCATTGCTGAGCCATGACGAAAAATTCATACGAAGACTCCAAAACACTTATTTGTGTGATGAAAATTATCACAAACAAAAAACTGAATTTCATTTTCATATTTGAGTATACTTTCTTAACTATGTAAATGGGTTGTGAGTTCAGTATTTACAAACCCTGCTATTTATAATGTAAGACTTGTTAAGAAATTAAATTAAACTTTTTATTATTTATTATTTTAGAATTATTTTTTAAACAATACTTGCAAATTATAATGAATGGAATAGAGTTAAACAATTTCAAATTAAACACGTATGTGTTTTCTAGTAAAACTTTCATTTTTTAATTGACTAAAATCTTTTATTATTTTTTAAATAATGCTAAGCAATACTAATAAAATCAAAGGTATTTATTATTAAAATACATGTCACAATTGTAACAAAACTCTACTCTTTTTTTTAAATAGTTTAAATATTATTCTGAATTTAATACATATCAAATGTATTTACTATTAAAATGCATATCACGTTGTAACAAAACTCTACTTCTTTGATAAAAATTTAAATAATATTATGAAACTCTACTTTCTTTGAGAAAAATTTAAATAATATTCTGAATTTTATACAAAAATAGATAGAAAGAAAGAAATAAAGAATTCTTCCGTGCAAAATATTTTCATAAATATTGTATTGATTTGTTTATTTTTTCTTATCAATTAACATTTAGTGTAGAATATGGTAAGATTATTTTTATAATGGACTATGTATACCATTTGTAAAAGTAACTTCATGTACAATCTCTTAATGATATACCATTAAAAGAGCGATGACTTTCTATATATTGTTTTACTATTAGAAAAAAGGTTTAACATTTTAATAAATTGTTTTTCTATTAGAAAAAAGGTTTATCATTTTAATAAATTGTTTTACTATTAGAAAAAAGGTTTAACATTTTATTTGGTTTCTTAATTTTGAAGTTAATTTTGTTTCTTTTACTTAAATGTTTTTTATGTTTGTCATTTAATTCTTCTAAATTTATTATGTTACCCTTTTTCTTTTAAATATAATTAAGATTAATTTTCGACTCTTTTCATCGTTATTTAGACAAAATACATTTTAAAAAGTTTAATGATCGATATAAATATTTTTAAATTAAAAGATTAGAATGAACTTGAGTTTAATACATAAAAAATATTAAACCTTAATAAAATACTATAACAAAAACTCTGTGTTATCAATTATTAATGGTGGCAAAGCAGCACACCTGTCCTGTTGCGTCTCTTGTAACATCTCGATTTTATTAGTCATTTATTTATTTTATTTATTATTATTATTATTATTATTATTATTATTATTATTTTATATATATTAATTAATTAAATAGTGTGAATTGTTGAATATTTGAATATGTGTTATTGGATAATCAGATTTATGAGTAGAAATAAGATTTATTGATATTGGACCTAATTATAATGACTATGAGTAATAAGGAGGTAATAGTAAGTAAGCCCATTTATGAGATAAATTGTAAGAATAGAGATTAGTGTTAGTGTTGTCATAAAACAAAAGAAGAGAAAGATGAGAAAGAAGAGAAGAAAAGATGAGACAAAGAAGAGAAGAGGAGGAACCTTAAAGGAAGAATCTACAAGAGGTAAGGGGGGAGAATCCTCATTATTATTGATTTGTATGTGATTGGGTAGTGATTAGTAGCATACTATAGGAATGGGTATTTCAATTTCTAGATTTTTAGTTCACTCAAATTGAATTGGGAATTTGAGGTTTATGATGACGAAAACTAGATTTGATGTTATGAATAGGTTCCATTCGCCGCAGAATTTTTCTGCATAATCGCGAGGCCACTGAGCGGGCGGGGTGGTGCTTAGCACGGTTGCCTGAGTGCAGAAAAATTATTTCTTTTTTTATGCATGATTGACTTAGGGGATTGCTTGCTTATGATTTATCATTAGTTTACATGAATTTTAATAATTATTTTGATGGGTTTTGGATTGTTTTTGGATGTGATTTCGATGAATACATGCTTGTTATACCCCAAAATTTGCCCTTCTATTTCTCAAGATAATCCACCTCTCCATACTCAAGAAATTCTCAAGGGTTGATCAGATGAACCCTCTCCTAAGCAATCAACCCAAAATTAGGGTTTTGCTTCTCTCAAGTCAAAATGGATGTCCATTACCTCAAGTGACCATCATGCCTCTTCATATTTCCCAAGGGATCCCCATGTCATGTTTCAAGCCTCACAACTCAAGTTTGCTCAGTCAATTGCCCAGATATAAGTTGTGTAAGTTTGACATTTTTAAAGAGGTGCATGAAGAAAAATACTTAGCAAATTCAAGTTTTTTCTAAATGGGCCTAAGTTTTCATGATTCAAACTTATTCATGAGATGAGCCATGACCTCTAAACTTATTTGCACGCCCTTCCTTTATTTATTTGATTTATTTTTGAATTTAATGATTAAAATTCAATTTTAATTAAATAAAATACAAAGGTAAGAGTTAAGATGAGTTGGGCTTAATTTGTACATGTCTTGAGGACCAAGGAAGCCCATGAGAGTTGTCAAATTCGTGCAAGAAGGTTTAAGGAAAGATTGAGCTATTTTGGGAAATATTTGATAAAATTTCAAATGAGATATTCTTTGCATTCAAGGCAATATATTCTATCCTTATTCTTGACCTAATACACTCTCCAATATATACACTGCATGATCAGAAGCCAAAAAAGACGCCTCCATGCCTCAAGAACAAACCCTAAAATTCTCAAAATTTCAAAGAAACTAGGGCAAATCGAAACTCAATCCACACCCACTTTCAATCACTTTCAAGCACTCCATCATGCTCCTGAGGTAATATAGGGTAAGTATACATCATTATCCATGGCCAAAAGTCCCTGAAACATGCCATACATAAAGCTCTGATTCCATACTTTTTCTTACATTCGAATTTCAATTTTTATCGTGTTTTAATAAAATATATCCATGCTAATGTATTCTTGAGGTCGATTAGAACATGATTGAACCATCGTTCACAAGGTTTGGAGGCCAAATCAAAAAACACCATTGTTAGGGCAAAACTGTGAGCAAGCTTTGAACCTTATGATGTAGTGACTTTTAGGACAAACTAACCCCACCATTGTGATCGCAGGGTCCGATACAGTCGATCTGGACTTTTACTTTTCATTAATTGATGCATTTGTCAGGTTTTTAGGGTTGATGCAAATCAGAGAAGACGACCGGAGTTCCTCTCCGATGTCTCTGACTTTGAGTCAACCGGTGAGGGCAAGCGTGGAACGATCTGGTTCGTCTGTTCAAATATTCTAGGTCATGCGCGTGCTTGTTTGAAAAATTCAAAATGAAACGCAGGTGCAATATATGATCCAATGGTTGTAATTCTAAAACAACTTGGTAGCCTGGCTCAGTTGGTAAGCGTGCGTTTGGTAAGCGTGCGTTTGGTAAACCTAGGGGGTCCTGGGTTCGACCCCTGTTGACCCCATTCTTAAACCTAGGGGGTCCTGGGTTCGACCCCTGTTGACCCCATTCTTTTTCCACTTTTCCTTTTTTCTTCATGTTTTCAAACTATTTTCTTAATATTTTCTTAATTATTAACTTAATTAATTAATTAATTAGTAATTATATTAAATAATTAGGAAAATTAGAATTAATTTCATAATTAACTTTTTTCTTTCTATTTTTCTTAATTAAATTAATTAATTTAATTAGTTTAATTTAGGTTATTTACTTAATTTAAATTAAATTTCTTTCTATTAATTAAAATCAATTAGAATTAGGGTTTCCGATTCACCTGATTTTCACATAGTAATTAGGTTAACTAAAATCAAAACCGTTTCTACTAACCTCAAACTTTTTTTACTAATTATTTTCCAAACTTCTCCCGACTTTTCATTTTCTTCCGATTATCTATCTCGCACATATTATTGTAATTGCTTCCAGGATGTATAATTTTTCACGCGCGTTTTTTTATCATTATGTATCTGCTCATGGGATGTCATAGATAATTAGGCCATTTACGTTCTGCACCTCCTATTATGTAACGGCCCAAAGCCCTGTAATAGCGTAGTATTTACATTTCTGCACTTTTACTTTCCACACCTTTACTTTTTGTACATATTTAACTGCTAGCTAATAGGACTGTATGGCAAGATAAAATCAACCCTAGATTACTTGAAAACTCAAGATAATATATCTGAATTCAACACACTTTCTTCACACATGCACACCCCCTTAGGGTATCCTCTCTCATTGCCTTACGAATAAACAATGGTCATGCCCCTCGCATGTAGGGATACCATTGGCAAAGCTGCCTACGAATAACACCATCATAGTCCCTTCGATACAAAGATCATATTCCCTCGATGAACCACGATGTTTCCTACGAATATATAATCTCGTCCCTCGATTGTTGCCTACGAAAGTGATGATCGTCCCTACAAATTGCTAAGGTATCCCTATATGTTGCCTTCTATGACTATACGACGACCCTTCGATTGTCCCTTCACATCCAAATAGATAAAGTTACCTACCAACTAATGGTATGGATAGCCTTTTTCTAAAGGAGAAGGAAAATAACATGGAAACGAACATTATGAGTAGGTAATAGACTCCTAATTGCTTGCTCAATCAAAATACTTTTCACATCTCACACTATTTTCAAAAACTTTTCAAAAACACTTTGTATACATTCCAGCGAGAATCATTACAAAGTTAAACATTTTTCAAACAAACATTTCTGAACACTTCGTATACACTCAAACGAGAATCATTACGAAGTCAAAGTGAAATGCCTTTTCAAAACATTTTCAAATCACAAACACAGAAAGCAATTTTTTTCAAAAGTGAGCTAAGCAACTAAGAGCCCGTATATAACTACGGATGAAAAAGGTGCTAATACCTTCCCTTTTCATAATTTCATCTTGTACTCAGAATCTAACGAAGGTATTTTCCACCTTCCCTTCATTAGATAAAAGAAAAGTCTGTGGCGACTCTTTCTATCCGCAACATTTGCGATAAAACGCAAAACAAACAAGTTAGTTCTCCCACCGTGTTACAATGCTACTTGAATTTAGTGTAAGTATGTTGTGTTTTTGTGAATTGTTGGGAATAACATTGAGTTTCTTAATTGCTATATGTTATTTGTGTTATGTGGTGGTGAACACTGTGTGTATTGCTTGTTGATGAATGATGCATGATGTTTGTGCAAAGGTGGATAATTCAAAGTGTTGAATTATTGTGATATGCTTGAATAATTAAGGTTGGTGAATAATCTTAATTGCATATATTGTTGATTAAATGCACATTTATTCATGGGGAGATTGAACTACATAATTGGTTTCTTTGATCCTTATGTGGAAATAGAAGCGATGAACTATATGTTCATATTGGTGGACTTTGGTCTTGTCCAGATCAGAAGCGTAACTTTGGTTCTAAAATATTGAATCGGAAGTGAGGTGAGCTTGATGTTCACGATGGTACCACATGCATGGGTCACATTGCATTGGTGTCTCATGTGTAATTAAAGAATGTGTGTTTTAAGTTGGAAGATGTGGTAATTGGACATGTGAATCATTTGATTGATTATATTGGTGATATTTATGCTCTATGTGATAAATGTGAATATATTATACTTGGAATGTTTATATAATGATATTCTTTGATACTTGGATTGTGGAATCATGTTATATGGAATATCACATAAAGTGTAGAGAATTCCTTAATAGATGCTTGTTTCTATATTACTTCTGATTTATATATATTTTGATAATGATTGTGAATTCTCACCCTTCTGTTGTATGTTATGTTCTATGCGACATCGTGAAGGTTATGAGGATAACGGTGCTTCGCTCGAGACTAGTTGATGAGATAGTTAGCTTATCCATTGTTCTAGGTAGTGAGTAATTGCTCTGGTCATGTAACACGGGGGATATATTTGAATTCATGTTATGATTTGTTTTGAGAGATATTTGTTATTACTCTCTTTCATTTGGATATGTATGAGGTTATGTGATGATTGACCTCAGTGCCTAGTACTTATGATATGATTGTTAGTATGAGATTTCAATCATTTATATCCTTGTTGGTGAATTAATTATTTCGCTGTGAGATGCATGCTTTGTATTGTTATGAGAAAATGTGAATTTGAATACGTTTTATGATCATGACCAGTATGCAATTTGAATTTCTGGATGTTTGTGTAATCAAATGTGACACTCTTTTTGAGATGCATGCCAAATTACTCTGTTGTATGCTATATTTATTATGGGGTAGAAAAGGGGTGTTACACCTTAAGCCCGTCTTATAACACACTCTATAGAATTGCCATCCAAATTATAATTTTTTTGTTTTTTCATGTGCTTCCTTTGATAGAATCGTAAAATCGTAGGAAGTGAAAAATTGGATCCACCGCAATTGCACTTGATCTGTCAAACCACAACAGTACCTGTTTCCATACAAAAATAGAAAAATGAAAATTGAAGAATAGATATAGCAGAACTTCCTCACTAGCTAAGAAGAAGGTACACTAATTCTCTATATTATTTGGGATGATTGTGAAGGTGTGAGAAACAGAAGAAAGAGGGTTTGAATTGGGCTTCACCAAAATAAATTGAATATGTTTGTTGATGAAAGACCAAGATAAATTAAAACATAAAGATAAATGAACACAATTATTTTTATCCTGGTTCGTTGTTAACTACGCTACTCCATTCCACCACTCAAGGTGATTTGTCTTCAACAAGGACTTGATCCACTATAACAAAACCGACTACAAATGCACGAGCAACCGCTAGTGACTAACAGACAATGACACATCTAGTGATCATGATGGATATAACATTCACTAACCCCTTAATAATTATGACCAAACTAGTCCCCTAAGAGGATTTCCCACAATGACCCGCAACCAATGTCTTCTTGAGATCAGACCTTCACTCAATCTCTCAAGAAATCAACAATTGTTGAACGCTTTCACTGTATTACAATTTTCTTCTTTTAAGAAGATTACACAAACTTTTCAGTACAAAGAAAAACACCTAAGTGTTTTTACAGCAAGAGACAAGCAACAACTCCTTGCCTATTTACAAAATTATACATAGAAGATTTCTCTAAAGAGTCGCACGACACTTTGGTGTAGTTTTGTTTGAGCCTGATTTAATCCGATAGATTTTTCGTAGTAATGTTGATTCTTACTTTTCTTCATCTTTCAAGTCTTCCTTTTATTGCTTTTAAAAGAAATTTGTTGAAGGGGTAGAAAGCTAATAAAAAATCCAGTTGTTTGTTCCCAACTATCCCAATGAGAATGGTTGACAATACAGTACGAAAGGTCTGTCCTTACGCCACCCTAGAGGGTAGAGGTCACATAACACTCTTTGTACCTTTTGTACACCATCACACGTTAACCATTTTGAATTTATTCTTATCTTCAGAGGCTTCAGATAATTTGAATGTTTGAAGCTTGTTGTACTAGATTTACTCTTAAGTCTTTAGAACCTAAGTCCTGGAGTCTTCAGAACATGTTCCAACATAACCTTGTCTTTAGAGTCTTCATCACTTAGTTTTAAGAACTTATTTTTCTTCAGATCATCAGAACTTGTTCAACATAACCTCATCTTCATAATCTTCAGAACTTGGAACACATAAAAACAAAGCTTTAGAAGGTCTCCAAAGCATAACCACAAAGTCACGATTATAATCTCTTGTACTAATGTTCCTAAGAACCATTACATAAGTTGAATTCCAGAATCTTGACTTCAACTGTAACATGTAACCAAGTGTTTCTTCTAGTAGTGTTTGTGTTCATGACCTGATGACTTCACATGCCTTGATACCAGAGTTAGAACATTACAACACCAACTACACAATAGAATGAAACTATTAGAGTATAAAATTTTTCTTTGTGATACCATGTAAATTTATCATCAAAATATTAAGGCCATATGTAGAAACACTTCTTGTTCTTACAGATTATTCTTTTGATCAGTGGAGCACTAGTAGGCAATCTATCTAGCAATAATCTCTAAGTAAAGACGTTAATTTTGGAAGGAACTTTTACTTCCCACATAACTTTAAGTGCTTCCTTGATTATTGAATCTACCTCTGCAACATCTTATGCCTGCAATATATATATCTAATAGGATTGTACTGAGTAAGACTTGTCTACATTGTTGAACCACACACACTCATCCTCGCTTCATCTAATTGATTGAATCTCGATTATAATTGTTCTCAACTTATCCCCACCTTCCAATATTGGCGCGATTCTAGTATCATCACCACCTAATAACATTGTACTCCACTTCCAAATCGCATCCTCCTAATATCCATGATCGATAACCTTGTAATCTTGATTTGCTGCTAAATCAAACATTGCCGGAAATTGATAAGCTAAAGTACCATTTTCAATCCATCTAGACTTCCAAAAATGAATATTCCCACCATCTCCTAATTTATATCACATTAATTTATAAAAGTCGTCTTCATCCCTACCCTTTTGTTTACCCACCAATTCATTGTCCATCCACCTCAATGACTTTATTGATCTAGTCTTATTATCTTTTATCTTTACTGGTCCACTTTGAAATTCCCCATATTTATGCCTCAATAACCCCATCCACAATGCCTTATTCTCTTTTAGAAGTCTCCATTTCCATTTTCTTAGTAATTCCTTGTTGAACATACTCACATCTTTGAAACCTAAGCCCCCCTGATTTTTCTCCATGCACATTGATTTTTAGTTGACCCATTAAAACCTTTTTTATCTTCATTTTCTTACCAAATGAACTTCCTTTGTATGCTCCTAATAACTTGTTGGAATTTGATAGGTTCTTTGTAAGAATACAGATTATAAATTGGTAAGTTACACAAGACTAAGTTCACCAAGGTGACTCTCACACCAACAGAAATGTGCCATCCTTTCCATGTAGAGATTTCGCTTCTAATTTGTTTTATGACTGGATATCGTGCCCCAATTCTTCTAGGATTACACCCTACCTAAATTCTTAAGAATTTGGAAGGTACTTTATCCCTCATACAATTTAGAAATAATGAAGTAATTTGTATAAATCAGTCTCTTATTCCCACACCATACATTTTTCTCCTCACCGTGTTAATACTTAGCCCTAAAACCATCTCAAATACTCTTAACAATGATTTTATTGCTCAAAGATTCTCCCATGAAGCTTCACCTACCAATAAAGTATCATCAAAAAACTGCAACTGGTTGTATGATACTTGCTCATTCACCTAGATCCTCTAAACAATTTAATCCTAATTACATTCTTCATCATTCCATATAATTCTTCAACTACTATTATAAACAGAAAAAGTGATAATGAATCACCTTGTCTTAGTCCTCTATGAGTTTTGAAATCTTTGGCGGGACTCCCATTTATCAGAATTGGCATACTACTCTCAAATGTTGTTTCTTCCAACCATATACACCATTTTAGACCAAATCCTAACCTTCTAAGAAAATATCTTAAGTAAACCTAACTCACACATTCATATGCTTGTTCGAAATCTATTTTGAACAATAGACAATCTCTCTTTTCCTTTTTAGCTAAGTCCAATATCTCATTAATCACCAACACTCTATCTAAAATTTGGCTGCCCAGGATAAAAGTTGTATAGTTTTTTGAAATTCCATGACCTATCACCCTCTTTAATCTTGCAGCTAGTATTTTAGGTATTACTTTATACATACAACTCACTAGGAAGATATGCATATATTCTTCCATAGACTGTGGACTTTTAACCTTTGGGATCAATTCTATAAATGATGATGCCATTGCCTTAGGTAACCTTCCCCCTCTATGAAACTCATTCACAACATCCACTATATCATATTCAACAATTGGCCAACACTTCTTTAGAAAGGCAAAACTATATGCATTTGAGCTTAGACACATTTCCCCCATCACTACCCCCTAGAGCTTCTTTGGTTTCCTCCATTGTAAAATCTACTTCTAAACCCTCCATCTCACCTGAATCTAACTTTTTGAAATCCCCACCATCTAGTAATGGCCTGTCAAGAACATCTTCTTTAAAGTTGGACTCAAAATATCATTTGATTTCCCCTTTAACCTCATCAACACATTCTGCCATAATCTCTACTTGATTTACTATTTTGGTTAACGATTTCCTTTTTATTCTCTCATTCACCGCATTATGCAAGAACTTGGTATTTAAACCTCCTTCTCTTATCCATCTATTTCTTGACCTGTATCTAACAATAATTTCCCTAAAGTGAATATTATCCCAAACCTTCTTTGAAGCAACCCTTCTAAGCCTCATCCCCTCATCTAACATGTTATTAACCCTTGGTGTTGCACTATTATCTAAGTAACTCAGTTATTTCACATCCACATTCACACTAAAATCTACCCACCCAAACATAACCCTATTCCACCATCTAAATTTGGCCTTCAACAACTTCAATTTCTCCTTCAAAACATAAGCCTTACTCCCCATAACATCAAATGTATCCAACTCCTATTTCATAAATTTTAGAAAGTCCTTAGGGTTATACCAACAACTAAATATTCTAAACGTTTTTGTTCCCTACTCAAGACTATTGAACCTAATCCAAATTAGACTATGATTAGATAAATCTTTATCACCCACAACCTACTTTTTCACCTTCCACCACTCACAAATATTTCCAGTCAAACAATATTCTATTTAACCTACTTTTAGAACCACCATGTAAACTTGATCAAGAATATATATTTGCTACAACTGAGACATCCACCAACTCCATGTTTTCAATTAATTCATTGAATTCCCTTATTTCAGTAGGATTTAAGGCATAACTCATACCCTTACGCTCATCACAAAATCTTACACAGATAAAATTCCCCCAACAACCTACTCCCTTGGCTCCAGTATTGATTTAAAATACAACAAACTTGGTCACAATTCTCTTTTCAAACCTATTCTACATGATGAGTACACATTTGTAAAATAACATAATTTACCTTGCCACATCGCACTGATTCCTATGAATCCTTCTCATTTAAAGTTGAATAGTGGTTGAATGACACCTTCTTGCCATAAAATGATAAGATCCAGATTGTGAATTTGAATTTTTCCCTGACCACCTGATCTCTCTGCTAATCCAAAGACAATTAACCAACTTCTCTTCCAATTTTTGAATCTTTGACTCCTATATTAAACTAAAATTTTCCTTCCCTTTTTCTAGTAACTAAATAAGCCTTTTGTGCTTCATCAAATTACCCCACCATCTAATATTATATGAAACTAAATTCATAACAACCTTAATGATATTACACTTTCTTTTCTTTGTTGGATAACTTGGATTTCTGATCTTTACTATCCAGACTTCTAATAACCTCTTCATACACAACATCCTTGTCTTTTCCTGATATTCCCAACTCTTTAATTGTCTTCTAAACTTTTCCAGCAACTCATATCTCTAAATATCCTTAGAATCTTCTATTACCTTGTTTAGAATCTGAGTCTATAGTTCTTTCACAAATTAATAAAAAACCCACCAAAGAAGTAATTTAATGTATCTTATGAACCCTCTATTAAACTCATTGTTTGAACACTTGCATTCCTCCTCTTCTTTGGTTTTGGTGGTTTGAGAGCCACAAAATACGATTGTGAAATACCCATACTGACACATGCTCCTTTAACTAATTGATTATATTTTATTAAAAATGGGCCTCCCTCATTAGTTGGAGAGAAATTAACATGACACGCCCCAGTCTTGGAAAAATTACGAAAATGTCCCTGAAATATACCAGATTTTTTGAAATTTCTGATGAACTATCGAAAATTTCATGGAAATATAAGAAATTTCGTTAAATTTTCAATTTTTTAACCGTGTCATATGAACTTAACTGAAAATTTGAAATTTCTGCTGTGTAAAAAACCAGAAATTTTAAATTTTCGGTAGTTCTGCAATTGTTTTTTTAGCTTTTAGTTGAATAAAATACACTATGAAATAGTGAACCGAATTAATATATAATTAGAATAAATATCATACATATATGGATTAAGAAAAATTACAATCGCCTCCTAGACAATTCTTCCCAATGTCTGAAACGACCCGCGTATGCCGATTCCTATGCTTTTTCATTATTAGAACAATTCTCCCTCCAACGAGTAGTGACAGGAGGTAGTGGACAATCAAGTTTCAATTTTAGTTTAACCCAATGATTATCATTGACAAAACCAACAACAATGATTGTATGTCAACTCGTGTACGGGAAGTGTCACAGAACAACTTAGAAAACAAGTCAGTGTGTTGATGAACTTGAGTATCCAACTGCTTCCGAACCGAATAACATGCATCTTTCCCCTATCCTAATAAAGATGAAATGCAACAGAAACTATTGTTTCCATCATGCTCAACATCAATTATGTCTTTAATGTATGGATGAAAGAAAGCAGGAAAATGTGACAAGTACTCAGCTCTTAAAGATTTGGTAGAATGTTGCTTACTAATTGGCATGGTTAATGATTGACTTCCAATTGGCTATGTGCATAATCTCTTTGTAGTTTGACTCCCATACGAAGCTGCATCATAGTCACACTGGCTAGGATCACGATGCACATCACTCTCATCACCCTTTCGAATTTTCTTAACTCCCCTCTTTGGTTTGTATTTCACTGGTGGTGGACACATTAAAGTTGTGGATAAGTAAGTTAAATCACGAACTTTTTTCTTCAACACCCTCTAACCCACAATATCCAAAGTACTGAAATATCTCTTAAACTCTTCACTCTTCTTCAAAATCCCACTTACTCTCATCATTAGTCGCATCATGTTCTAAAATGTGCAATTTCGTCCAAAATACATGAATTAATTCCAAAGGTATAGGTGTGCCTAAAATTTGGAAATCGACATGCTGACAAGTACACAGTAACCCATGTGTTGTTATAGTGTAACTACCACACCTATTGTAACACCCCATTTCTACCAAAGTAATTATATAAGAATCAGAGTTACGAAATTCAACATCAAATAATGAGATGTCACACATTCAACGTAAAACAACACAATCGTTCACATGTAGTTCAGAGACATAGCACATAATTTCGATAAATCAAAAACAACCTGTTTGGTCTTTCAAAAATAATTAACTGTTACTTCTACGCAGCGGATTCATAAAATTTCAACCAAAATATCCTGGCATCATGGCCAATTCAAAATAACTTCAAGATAGCAAAATTTAACTTCAAACAATCACAACATCTTTCTCCAACAATAAAACAACTTAAAAATAACATGTCTTCAACAAAACAACTCAAATATTCAACAACAAAATAAAATCAATCAATAAAGAAAACATGTGTTACCCCCCTGAGTGCTACATATCAAAGCGACAACACTGACTCAAACTATTGAAGGGAGACAACCTTCACTCTGGATTACCTGCACATTGCCCACGTAGAGGCAACATCACAACAAAAGGGGTCGGTATCTAAGAATCTAATAAATTGTATAATAAATAATATATATTAGAATTCAGCTAATGTAAATCACCGCTTCACAAATTATTCACACAAGAAACAATTCTACAATTCATTCAATATTCACAACGACTCGAAATGTAACATGAGATGCAACAACGTATTCAAATGCACATGCTTTTGGTACCAATGGAGCAGAACTCCCAACGTAAAAATCAGCTATATCAGAGGCATCAACCAGGTATTAGCCTTCATCATGAACGTGTTGCCAATCCAGGCCATCGTAAATAGAGCAAAGCTCTCATCGTAATATTTTTGTCAATCCAGGACAACGTAATTATGCAATATATGTGACAACATGATGCAACGCAACAACAACAACAATGAAATCGTCAAATAAACATCAACTTCATCATAATTTCATCACTGGCTATAAGCCATCAATGTAATAACAATTCAACAACATCATTCAACGTTGGCACGAGGCCTACAATATTAGCACATCAACACAAGATAACACAACCAATTTCATCACAACCTGCAACTTCGCAATTTATTTAAAACATCAATACAAGCAAACAACAACAACAATTGCTACACAAATTAATCTTCGCGATTCTACGACTAAAACAATTTATTTACCGCTAATGCTATTTACTTATTAAGCATTATCTACTAAATTAATTAATTACTTCGATCATTATTTAATTTCCATTAAAATATCTTCTGTTACTAAAGTACCTGCTATATTCCATTTCTAATATTTTCTATTATAACTTGACATAATTCTAAATGAATCATAAATCACTCTACCACAATTCCTACAATTCTAAAATAACTCTAAGGTGCTCAAAATTGCTCTACGGACAACTCCTGTATATATAATAATTCTTATGAAAATAATCGGTTGATGGTCTGACTCAATTAATGATAAAACAACTCTAAATGGTTAAATACATTTATCTTTAATTCAATGGTTCATTAGATTTAATTTTAAACAACTCGAAAACAATACTGACAACTCTAAACATGTCAGAATTACTCAAAACAAATAAAAATATGACTCTTAATAACTTAAAACAACTCTAACAACTCTATTAAAATAGAAAATAATTTAAATTAACTCATTGATCTAATTGTTTATCTCTAAATTAAAGGTTCTAAATATTATAGTAACAATATTAAATTATTGTTATATAAATAATATCAAACTATTATTTATTATTATTATTATGAAATATATATGATAACTAGAAACGTGATTACTAGCTTGAAATCATAGGTTCTGCTACAGTAATATACTAATTGTTATGTGTATAAGTAATTATATACTAATTGAAAGCTACTGTAAGAGCATGGTTAAAGAGACGCTACAGTATGTACATTATAATATAGTTTTCATTGGTTTCAAAATATAGGCAGTTACGGTACCAAATAAAATAGAAGAACAAAGAATTAAGTGCCCCTCGGCACCAACTTTGTCCCTCACCACACGTGCATGCCGTTAGGTATGCCTTCTTTTTTCATGTGCTGTTTCGGCACACTACTCTTGCTCTGACGGTACTGTTTTTTTCCCAATTTTAGTTCCTGCAATTTTTTATAATTTTTCTTTAAATAATTTTATAATTTTATCGATTCATCAACAACCATAATTTTATCACACATGTCATCATTCAACTATCATCAAATATAATTTTCAATTACAACTAGTCAGAGACTCGTGCGGGAGCACAGATAAATTTTTCGGATGTAATATATTTTGAACGATATGAAATATATAAATAAAAGGAACTACGAGGAATTTGCATAGTCAAAATATATTTTATTAGTTTAATCATATAAAAAAAGACATAAATAATAATTAAATAAATTTAGACACAATAAATATAATATAATTAAATTTAAAATAAATAATAATTATTAAAACTTAATTGTATTAAATAATCATATATAAAAAAGACATAAATATTAAATATTAAATAATAATAAAAAATAAACATTTAACAAAAATAAATTAACATTTTAATTATAAATGCAATATTTGAAATAATTTATTTATTTATAAAATAAACAATAATCATATAGATTTAATTATATTAAATAATCACACAAAAAGAGGAAAATAAAATCGTGATATAAAAAAATAATAATATATAAAAATAAATTTTTTATTCTAAGAAAATTATTATTTCAATAATATACCTTATTCTGGTAGTGACCCATACAATAAAAAGTTAATTCTCTATACAAATTTAAATATAAATGTCAATCCTAATTTTAATAAAGTTAAGATATCCAAAAATGTAAAAGTTGATTTTAATAAAATTAAGATACCCACAAATATAAATGCAGCTATTATAAAGGATATATTTATTTTAAAATGAATAGTAAATTGATAGTAGAAAATAAAATAAACAAATACAAAGTAAGATTTTATATATAAATACAAAATTTCAAATGATTTACTTATTTGTAAAAAGAACAATAATATATTTATTTAATTATATTAAAATATATATTGTATTGAAAGTGACTGGTGAGTTAAAAAAAAATTCTAAAAACAATAAGTATAATATTGAAAGACAATTTATGCAATTAATTTTTAAGATATCCAAAAATGTAAAAGTTAATTTTAATAAAATTAAGATACTCATGATGTAAATGCATCTACTATAAGGGACATGTTTATTTTAAAATAAATAGTAAATTGACAATAAAAAATAAAATTAACAAATACAAAAGTAAGGTTTTATATATAAATATAAAATTTTAAATAATTTAAAACAATAAATATATTTATTTGATTATATTAAAATAAATATTGTATTGATAATGATCCGTGATTTAAAAAAATCAAATTTTTTATAAAAAATTATAATATTGAAAGAAAATTTATGCAATTAATTTTTAAGATACCCAAAAATGTAAAAGTTGATTTTAATAAAATTAAGATACCCACAAATGTAAATGCATCTACTATAAATGACATGTTTATTTTAAAATAAATAGTAAAATGACAATAGAAAATAAAATAAATAAAATTAACAAATACAAAAATAAGATTTTATATATAAGTACAAAATATTAAATGATTTACTTATTTACAAAAAAAATATATTTATTTAATTATAATAAAATAAATATTGTATTGATAACGACTCGTGAGTTAAAAAAAATTCAAATTTCTAAAAGAAAAATTATAATATACTATGAAAGACAATTTATGCAATTAATTTTTAATAAATAGATAGTACTATAGTGAGTGTATAGTGAATGAGTAGGACAATTAATTTATGTAACACTTGGCACATGGCGAGTGAATAGGCATAAAGTTGAAGGACATTTTGTAGATCGCCGAAATGTCCTTTTGGCTTTAGAAATAAAATTTAGGCAAAGAGTATTTTAGTCAGTTAGGTAAGTCCTTTAGTAAATGTTAGATAGAAGATGACCGATTATGTAACTAGTTCAAGAACAAATCCAACACAGTAAAATGATTACTTTCACAAACAGAACAACTACAAATGCATGGTAAATTCCTCATTATCTTAATTCCCACATACTACTCATCATACAACCCATTAGAAAATCACAACCCACCCTTACCTTGGATTGAAAGTCGCTCTACGGAGTTCCGGTCGAATTTTCAGTTTGTCTTTCGGTTTGCAATTCTTTCCGACGACAATTTTTCTCCCAAAACCTTGTTCCTCTTCTCCTTTCCTTCTCACGTACTAATACTTGTTCCTTTCCTTGTTTTCTAATAACTTCTCCAAAACTTAATTTCTTATTATTTATAACTAATAAATCTATTTCTCTTATTGGGCTTAATATTCACACACCACGTTTTACTACTTCTATCACCAAAATAAGCTCAACACAAGTATTCTCTTAATTCTATTATTATTATTATTAATAGCCAACTAATACTATTAATAATATTAATTCTACCAACTATTCAACAATTAAACAATTAAATCAACTAACAACTCGACAACTTAAATCGAAAATAATTAAAAAATATTTAATTAACTAATTAATTAAATAAATGGGTATTAAAACTATCCTTGCTTGCACCAATAAATTTTACTCTTTCTAGTTCTTTTCTAATGAGTTGTATACATTGTCTTGAGACAAAGCTATGCAATTTAGAATAAAAAGGGGTGTTATATCGATGCTCAATGTTGACAATACTTTTTGAAATGACACTCTGATGGAACCTAGTTGCAACTTCAACATTGTGTTCACAACATTCCAACTTCGACATAAATTACAATGACTTGTAGTCAACCAGTTATTTAGTCTCCAATGTGCAGGCTCCACCCTAAAAGTTATGAACATATTATCTAAAAAACTTTCAATTTAATATTTATACATAAAAATATTTTTTGTTAGTGCGACATACTTGTTTGTTGTTGTGTTCTCTAAATGAGTGACTCTGTTAGTCCATGCAACAACAAATCTTTCTTTATATGGTATTAACCATGTTTTATTTATATACATGACAAATGATGGAATATCACCATAAACACTCTCGAAGTGGTTGAAATGTACATCAAACTCGTCTTCTGTATTTGAATACATGATGTTGTTCCATTAATCCATGACATGTTCTTGTCTTTCTGATTTCACATACTCCTTACATTTCATGCTTACATTTTTTGAAATATGAAACGTACACAACATATGATTTGCATTTGGAAACACAAAATCAATGGAATCCATTAATTCAAGTTCCTGGTCCGTCACCACAACATTTGGATGCAATTTCGCTAAATAGAACAACTCTTTGAGCTTCTGTAATTTCCATATGAAGTTCTCATCCCTTTCATGTTCTAAATAGGAAAAAGCAACATAAAACATCAATTTTTTTATATAACACCAACTAACTCCAACAATGGTAGTTGGTACCCGTACAATTAAAATACACATTTTTGTAGCCTAAAATTTTCCCTCCCCATTTTGAGATCAATATACATCTCCAATGCTCATGAACTACTCAAGGGTTGATTAGACAAACCCTCTCCTAAGCAATCAACCCAAAACTATGGTTTTGTCTCTCTCAATGAAAAAGTGATTTCTAATGGCTCAAGTGAATGTCATGTCTCCTCATATGTTTCAAAGTATCCCCATGTCAAGTTTCAAGCCTCATAGCTCAAGTTTGCTCAGTCAATTACTCAGATGGTTGAAAATCAATTGTATTGGACAAAAAGTTAACTGTGGTCAAAATGCAGTCAAGATCCATCGATTTTGATCAAAATCAAGGTTTTGAAGTCACATTCATCATTTGATCAAGGATTGATCATGATTCATCAAGAAAACTCAATAATTGATCAAAAGTCAAAAGTTGCTAAATTAGGGTTTCTTAAGGGAAAGTCAACAGAACTTTGAACAAGGATAATTTTTACATACTTTATTATAAATTTCTCAACCAAATCTGATTTTAAATGGAATTCAATTATCTACAACTTTGTCTCTCTTAGATCAAGTCAAAAAATGCTTCATTTGAGAGATATGAGCCAAGACATTATAGGTCTTTCCAAAAGTCAACAAAAACTCATCTTTTCTCAAAGAAGTGTATATGAACATGGAAGCTTCAATAAATATGAAACCAAAGAGAGATCTTATATGACATATTAAGCTTTATAAAAAGTCCAAGATCACCTCAAAATGATGAGAATTGAGCAATATATAGATTGCGCAAGTTTGGCAATTTTGAAGAAGTGCATGAAGTATTGAGCAAACTTAATTTTTTCCAAATGGGCCTATCTTTTCATGATTTGAACTTGTTTATAACACGGTCCATGACTTATTAGCCCAAGGAGTGTGGGCTTGATTGCTGAGTTCCTTGAGGTCCATGTGAGTCCAAGAAAGCTGGAAAAAACGCATGGGATTGATTGGTATGATTTTGAGCAAAAAATGAAAAATTTGATGCAAATTGCCAATAAAATATTTTCTCATCAAAGGAAATATATTTTCCTCAAATGCTTGACCTAATTCATTCTTTATAAATACAAGATTGATACCAGCCACAAAGAACACGGATTACCGCCCTAAGAACCCTAGCCAAAATTCTCAAAATTTTTCAAGTTTAGGGCACACTCGAGCATCACTTTCCAGCCATACTCAATCAATTTCAAGCAATTATTCATTCTCCTGAGGTGTTCTTGAATCGATCTAGATCCTTGCATGAGTTCAAAGCATCCCAGAATCACTTCATTCGATTGCACCAGTTTGGTATAGTTCATTGATTTCAAACTCTAAATCAATGCCATTTAAACTGTTTCGATGCATTTATATGTGTTCATACTAATGTCTGTGAATGTTTAGATCCATCGTTTATGATATTTGATGCAGGATTCATGTTATGCCATTGTTAGGGCATGAAGAACTACAAGCTTCGAACCCATCGATACAGGGATTTTTAGGATAAAATAATGCCACCAATCGACTCACAACCCTCAAATTAGGGGGGTAGGGTCCTTCGTTTCCATTTATTTGCAATATTTTGCAGGTGTAGGGTTTCGATAAGCTGGAGAAGACTACCAGAGTATAGTTCCGGCGTCTCTGACTTCATTGACCCCAACGAGGGTAGGCGTGGCGAGATCTCATTCGTCTGCTTAAAACCATGGGGTTCACATGCTCGCGTTTTCTGATTTTAATTGATTTCAGGAAATAATTATCACATATATATTTATTGATTCAATTTAATACACGAATGTATCACCACCCCACTGATGCGTGCGCTAGTCCTTTCCTCTCTCTGGGCACGAATTCGATCCCTACCTTTTTCTCTTTTTCACATTTTTCCATTTTTGGCGGTAAAATATGTTAATCTATATTAACTTAATTTATAATTCTTCAAATTTTCTTATTTATAAATTCCAAAATAATTTAATTTTAGATTCAGGTAAAAAATGTTTAATTATTTTTAAGACAATTTTTTTTCTTTTCATTTAAATTATTTTTCCAATTAACTTTTAATTAATTTAGAATTAGATTTTCTCATTTAAATTCACTTAAAAAAATACCAAAAAGGTTTTTTTTCCTAATATTAGGGTTTTAGGACATTGTCATATTTATTAAAATATTTTTCCTTTTATTTATGCTTTATCTTTATTTAAATACTAGAAAACGATGTATAGGTTGTAGCACCCCTTCTAAAATACCCCGAATATATTAATTAAATTAATACTAAAGCCAGATTTAATCAGAGTTAACACGGAAATCAAGGGATGTCACAACTTTGAAATAAATTAAACTTCCAAATAAATAGTAGCCATGCTACACTGAGGGTCATTATTAAAATAATTCAATCAATTTAAGACCATGTCTTACACAGCGGAAAAATACCATAAACCAGAACGGAATAAAACCAAGTCCTAATTATTCCCAATGAATTTCAAAGAACAATTGAATAATAAATAATTCATCAACTAAACGTTCCCCAGTGTTACAACCTATCAGAGCATGACACTGACACGCAGACTTAAATAATATAGCTCTAGAGCCATCCTCACCAACTCCTGAGCTGCTAACTTTAATCTGAAATCATTAAAGTAAGGGTGAAATTTCTCATAATTAACAGGCATTATAAGTTCCTCAATCAACATATATCACAAGCATATTATTTCACCCATTCCAGCATAATTCAGATTCCAATACACATTTACAACCATACAAATCATTATGCACAACAATTAACAACAAGAGAATTGTAACACTGGAAGACATCCTAGCATGTTACAATTCCATGCAAACACAAATGCAGACACAATGCATGTGGTACCAACACGTGACCAAGTCACCCACACTAATCCATCATCAACCGAATACAGCAAATCATCGATTCGTCCATAACCACCCGGACACGAATCCAACCTAACCACCCATCATCACCCGGGTACGGTTAACGGCAATACAAGTCAAATTCCACACAATGGGAATTAACTTCACCAAAAATGCATATGCACGCACAACCCCAACATGCAACATCAAATCAGTCTATGAAATACACCACATTATCATAACTAAATCAAAACCAAAACATGATATCTCAACGATCATGCACACAACCAACAACAATATAAACATGCCTTTCATTCACACAATACTAATACAACCATTGTAACACCCCAAATCTACCCAACACTTTTATATACAAAAGAAAATCAGAGTAATTTAAAATTTCATAAAGTAAATACTGAGGCGTCATATCATCAAACCAAATCACCTTAAATAGTTTGTTTTAAAGTATAAATCTCGGATACATAGCATCGCCGAAAATCATAAATTGATTTAAAAGCATCAACACATCTTCTTTAATAAACTTCCTTATCAAATCATGTTTTCATAAAGTATGATTCTATTTACAAAAGGAAGAACAACAAAAGAACAATCAACAAGACAACATAAATATTCCCCCCGAGTGCTACGTATCAGAGCGACACCGACTCGACTAACAGCAGCTGTAAACTCCATCTTCAAAACCTGCACGTTACCAATATATAGGTAACGGCGAAACAAGTAAAGGGTGAGATACTCCAAAACATATAATTAAAGGCATGATAAAATATATATATATATATATATATATATTGTCGGAATTATAAAGGGTATAGATTAATAAGTGCAATTCCAACACATAATCAAAACTCACTTACTTCACTAGTCATCCTATTGTGTATAATCTACACTTTATCACCCTAACCTCATCGGCATAAACGTCACAACAACACATACACTTCCATCACCATGAAATCGTCACGAGCTAATACCTTACTAATTAACACAGCAGTCTTAAGCAACAACATCAACCAACAACATTAAATAATGCTAATAATATAAGCAACACAAACAAATCATCACAAATTGGCTAAAGCCCATCTTCTCTTTTGGCATAAAGCCCATCTTCGCTTTTGGCATAAAGTCCATCTTCGCTTTTGGCATAAAGCCAGTCATCGCAACATCATCACAACATATATCACAACATATATCACAACATATATCATCGCAATTCAATATCATCCATCAATCAACAAAAACCCAACGTCAAACAACTCAAACATAAACATAACCGACTCCATGAGACACGACTATGTTATGCATGTGGTACCCATCGCTTTGTCCGTAATTAGGGACACTTGGCATAAAGCCGATCTTCGCTCGACATAAAAGCCATCATCGCTTGGCATAAAAGCCTCTTCGCTTGGCATAAAAGCCCTCTTCTCTTACGCAATGTATGTGACTCGACAATAACAACACAACACAAAACATCATCATCGCTCATCACAATTGGCATAAAGCCCACATCGCTATAATTTATCCACATACAGGTAAATATATCATCGCATTATACAAAACGTCACATATAATTCACCATCATCAAAATTATGCATTCACAAATCGGAAGCATTTATCAACAACATCAATATAAGCATCATGTACAAAGACATATATCATTACATCGCATATCATCAAGTATTCATTAATAAATAGGCCATCGCAAACATTATGTTTATCCACACCGCATCATTATCGATTCGTTCACTAACTTCTAAATACGGAGAAATAGTTAAACACCTATCATCGTCGCAAAAGCCAACCCTAATAACCGCCATTACTACTAATTGTCAACATCTCAATTGGATTGACCATACGTGTCTTAAATCCCCTAAAACGAAATCCGATTCAATTAAACCGTCATAAGGCCTATTTCGGGTTATCTTGTAAAAACTCGCAACTTCTAAAAACTAACCTCACCACTAAGCTCTACACGTCAAACTTAGCTAGCATGTCAATTTTCATTGAATTCGGAGCAACTTGCTTCGTCGTCGAATTTACCGAAGTCGGAAAATCGGAACACAAACGGGTTCCAAAGGAAATGCGAAAAATAGGAATTTTTAAGGTTACAGATGCATCAACACGGGTCCCCGTGTGCATCAACACGGCCCGTGTTGAAAGGCCACCAGAACATGCAAAATCACCCAAGACAGAGAATCAACACGAGTGCCCGTGTGCATCAACACGGCCCGTGTTGATTGGCCTGCAGCAACCAAAATTCTTATACCAGAGGGAAACACGGCCGTGTTGATCAACACGGCCCGTGTTAATGGACCTGCGTGAAAACTTCATCTTTTTCATTCCCAAACGAGATTCCTAACGGTTTGATTCGTTCTAATGATCATCAAAACCCATAATCCATATTCCTATTCCAACTCTTCTAATCTATTTCATTCAACAATCAACCAACCCAAAACTCTATAAATCAACTTATCCATTTTCCCCCAAATCCAAAACATAAACATCAAATCCTAACAATATGAGATGGAGAATCAAACCCCTTACCTCATAAGCTTGGATGATCCATGATGTCTACAAAGCTCAATCCACAAGCTTGCTCATGATCTTCTTCCTCTTCCCCTCACGCTCTTCTTCTCAAAACCCTTTTCTTTTCTCTCAAACTCTAAGTTTGGTTTTGTGAGGAAAAATAGAAAGGAAAGGAGGAAAAAATGGTTTTATAAAGCTTCCAAGTTCCATGCTTGCTTTGTGTTTTACCAACGGAAAGAAAACAAGGAGAAGTGTTTGAATGGAAAGAAAATGAGGGGAAATGGTTTATATGCAATCTCACTAGCAACAAGGGTGAAAACCCAATTCTCATCAATTAATCCTCACACCCCCATCTATTCTTATAAATTAACACACTCATAATATCCATCAATATTATCAATTTTATTCATTCAAATAACTCCGGGGAATTAAATATCGGATCCTAACGAAACGTCGCCAAATATATTAATAGATATATTAATTAACACAAACATTCTCGTTGCAAAATAAATATCGATCGGTAATTCGAAATTGTTAATTTAATATAATATTAATTAAAACAGGGCGTTACAACTCTCCTCCACTTATAAATTTTTCGTCCTCGAAACTCCGAACACAACGAACAAATCGGGACATGCCTACGCATTCGTCCACTCAATCCTCGCGTCAATTAAACAACATACAAAATACACCAAAACAAGGAAATATCCTTAAATACAACGTCCAAACAAGAACAACCATGCCGAGATGCAAAGCCCATACAATGCACTCGACAACCAACTAACACCCAACAACTAAACAAGCCGTAAACACACCGGTTCACTCGAGAACCAAACAAACAAGATCGATACTATCCTAACGTCTCAACCATAGAATTAGCCACACACTCGAACCGACACCTCAGAAACGAGTCACCAAAGATAGGAACATAAAGTCCTACAACACAACACCGACACCATCGCTAAATCGAAAACAACAAAATGGTTATACAAACCAAAACGGAAACAATCAGAATAGGATAGAACCACGCGTGCTACGCAACCACGAAAAAGATGCCTTTACTCACGCATAAGCATGAACTCAAGAATTACACTTGCAATTATCGCTATCATTCCAGCCAATCACAAGGTCACATCATCCTTGTAGATTACCAACGTACCACCCTTGACCAAAACAAGTTACCCAAACATAACAGAACTGCGATACACTACGCATTCCAAGACGTACACAGACGACTTACGACTATAACTCACTAGTCCAAATCCAACAACTTCGCTTACTCGCTAGCCAATTCAATGCTTGATATCCAAACCATGCTGCTTCACTTCTATGCATAAGATGCCAACCGTAAAACAACTTGGTTAAACCTCAACTTTACAATCACTCAAAATGGATATGTTCAAAGCGTACACCCATCAAGACATCTCGCAACATCAGCTTCATCAACTCGAAGAATCACTCTCTCATTCTCGATTGATCAACGTCCATTGGTCCTCAGAAATACACAACATAGTTTGACCTCTTCAAATACTGTCCAAATATTTCACTTGTGAAACTTCGACGTATACACTTGACTTCAACGAAGTCGTCCCTTATAAAAATTCAATTCCCAAGGTATAAATAAGTAATCACTATCCTCGCACCGTCACAATGATCAATACACAAGTTTCTTATCCGAACTACCTTCGTAATTCTCAATCCTTCAAAGTGGTAACTTAGACCAAAACACTTTATCAAGAACTCAACCCATCAACGTCGTCTCATACTCCTGACTTACAACACAGGTCAAACTTAGAACCATAGCATCAATTTCTATGGAATTCAATCATGAACACTGTCGCGACCGACTTTAGTCACAAACAGAACATCCTCCTTTATAAAACATCAATCATCTTAAGGTATCTGTGGCTACCAAACCATCACCAAATTCTCACCGTCAAGACTGATCTTAGTCGCAATCTAATAATCCACCGCGACTATCCAACAAAATCCATATGTTAGTGGTGAACAAATCCTTAATAACCTTCTGAGCTTAATCTCAACAAGCGTCTCAAAACAAACATGCAACATTCTTCAAAATAATAAATCTCAAATCAGATAATCTTGGCTATCCACGATATCATCTTACTGAACTCAACACCAGACGAAATCTCTTTATAGATTGCACTCAAACTTGAATTGTCTTCAACAATTCCAATCTCCTCGTTGCTAACATCTGCACCTAAAAGGTTTCAATGAGCACAACCGCATCAAACTCTAACTCACACGTCCGACAATTTTCCTTAAGAGAATCAAATCATTCCAAGGTAGCAATACACTTGTCCAACTCTATGCCGAAATACATCTTAAGTCCAAAATGAAATATCACAATACACCGCACAAGGTTCTCCAGCACAAAACAAAACCAAAGTCAAAGCATTCGCTAAACTTTCTACTAGCTCGAACAAATTCGCTTTCCATTGCGAAGTCCAATTAGTGGCTCAACATCTCGGGTCAAAATACTCACGATCAATACCAACTTATAAAAAGATCTTCCATCAAACTCACAAAGTTAACCATCCAAAACAAAAGAACTTCTAAACTCCGAATTAACCCCTTAAAGTCTTTTACAAGACACAAAATAAATCTCCGTGGAACTGTCCAAAATATCGCCGTCTAAGTTTCTTACTTAAGGCACTCACGTCCAACAGTTCCAAAACTCCTTCTTTAGAATACTCGCCATGCACTGATCTAACTTCACTATTGATAACGCAAAGCTCGGATGCTTGCCACAATTCCTTAACTTGATGTGAACCAAATAATATCCATGAACACGAAACAACTCTACAACCACTCATGAGAGTACTGTTGGAACATTCCAAAATCGTACCTGACACATTAGTCACACTAATGACATCAACAAATACTCGCAAGAACCATACACTATCTTGTAAAGCATTGTCCAAACATCTTCACCCATCACACTAACCCGTAGACAGCCAGACTTCACATCGATCTCAATAAACACATAAACTCCAAATGACCAATCTATCCAACATCAGTCCTTGGAAGTAGACACTCGTCCTCAATATCCACTTCGTTCCTTTGTCCGTAAACGAAACATCAACATAAGCGACCTTCGCCCTTCTTGAACCACACAACGGTAGCACTCCACGGTAACCCGCTCGAATAAACAAACTCTACTCAAACCAATCCTCAAGTTGACTTTTCAACTCTAATTCAAAAGCAAACATCCCTTAAGGATACTTCGAATCACAACTAGTTCCAAAAAAAAAAACTCAATCCATCAAACTTCACTTGGCACTACTGCGGTAGTTCACTCACATCTTCACAATATGCTTCGGAAGAATCACAACAAGAAGCTCGCTTGCCAAAATCTTGTTTCCCACCAAAATCCAAATTCGCTCATAACTCAAGTAACCATGCACCTCCTTGTGCAAACACATCAGCTCCACACACTATTAAGCTGGCAAGACAAGTTCATCCCAACCAACACAATCCCCGACTACTATCAACAAGAGATTAAGGATGATCAGTCCCTCAATTTGTCAATAGACAGTCGACAATCATGATGGTGACATAAACCATCTCTACCAAGCTACAACAGCGTCCTCAAACCTACTCCAAAAGTTACCAAGCGTAACACTGCTTGAGGCCCCAACCTAAGCCTCAAGCGCCACCAAGAAGTAAAACTTCTCCCCCACTTTGTTTCAAACTCATCACTGCAGAAAAACAATTTGAAACAAGTAAGTACCGACAGTGTTTCACACACATGTCGCATACAAAAGGGTTAAACACACTAATAACTTGGTCGACAGACCGACCTGCTCTGATACCACTAATGTAACACCCCAAATCTACCCAACACTTTTATATACAAAAGAAAATCAGAGTAATTTAAAATTTCATAAAGTAAATACTGAGGCGTCATATCATCAAACCAAATCACCTTAAATAGTTTGTTTTAAAGTATAAATCTCGGATACATAGCATCGCCGAAAATCATAAATTGATTTAAAAACATCAACACATCTTCTTTAATAAACTTCCTTATCAAATCATGTTTTCATAAAGTATGATTCTATTTACAAAAGGAAGAACAACAAAAGAACAATCAACAAGACAACATAAATATTCCCCACGTCGAGCGACACCGACTAACTAAGCATTGTAAACTCCATCTTCAAAACCTGCACGTTACCAATATATAGGTAACGGCGAAACAAGTAAAGGGTGAGATACTCCAAAACATATAATTAAAGGCATGATAAAATATATATATATATATATATATATATTGTCGGAATTATAAAGGGTATAGATTAATAAGTGCAATTCCAACACATAATCAAAACTCACTTACTTCACTAGTCATCCTATTGTGTATAATCTACACTTTATCACCCTAACCTCATCGGCATAAACGTCACAACAACACATACACTTCCATCACCATGAAATCGTCACGAGCTAATACCTTACTAATTAACACAGCAGTCTTAAGCAACAACATCAACCAACAACATTAAATAATGCTAATAATATAAGCAACACAAACAAATCATCACAAATTGGCTAAAGCCCATCTTCGCTTTTGGCATAAAGCCCATCTTCGCTTTTGGCATAAAGCCAGTCATCGCAACATCATCACAACATATATCACAACATATATCACAACATATATCATCGCAATTCAATATCATCCATCAATCAACAAAAACCCAACCCCAAACAACTCAAACATAAACATAACCGACTCCATGAGACACGACTATGTTATGCATGTGGTACCCATCGCTTTGTCCGTAATTAGGGACACTTGGCATAAAGCCGATCTTCGCTCGACATAAAAGCCATCATCGCTTGGCATAAAAGCCTCTTCGCTTGGCATAAAAGCCCTCTTCTCTTACGCAATGTATGTGACTCGACAATAACAACACAACACAAAACATCATCATCGCTCATCACAATTGGCATAAAGCCCACATCGCTATAATTTATCCACATACAGGTAAATATATCATCGCATTATACAAAACGTCACATATAATTCACCATCATCAAAATTATGCATTCACAAATCGGAAGCATTTATCAACAACATCAATATAAGCATCATGTACAAAGACATATATCATTACATCGCATATCATCAAGTATTCATTAATAAATAGGCCATCGCAAACATTATGTTTATCCACACCGCATCATTATCGATTCGTTCACTAACTTCTAAATACGGAGAAATAGTTAAACACCTATCATTGTCGCAAAAGCCAACCCTAATAACCGCCATTACTCCTAATCGTCAACATCTCAATTGGATTGACCATACGTGTCTTAAATCCCCTAAAACGAAATCCGATTCAATTAAACCGTCATAAGGCCTATTTCGGGTTATCTTGTAAAAACTCGCAACTTCTAAAAACTAACCTCACCACTAAGCTCTACACGTCAAACTTAGCTAGCATGTCAATTTTCATTGAATTCGGAGCAACTTGCTTCGTCGTCGAATTTACCGAAGTCGGAAAATCGGAACACAAACGGGTTCCAAAGGAAATGCGAAAAATAGGAATTTTTAAGGTTACAGATGCATCAACACGGGTCCCCGTGTGCATCAACACGGCCCGTGTTGAAAGGCCACCAGAACATGCAAAATCACCCAAGACAGAGAATCAACACGAGTGCCCGTGTGCATCAACACGGCCCGTGTTGATTGGCCTGCAGCTACCAAAATTCTTATACCAGAGGGAAACACGGTCGTGTTGATCAACACGGCCCGTGTTGATGGACCTGCGTGAAAACTTCATCTTTTTCATTCCCAAACGAGATTCCTAACGGTTCGATTCGTTCTAATGATCATCAAAACCCATAATCCATACTCCTATTCCAACTCTTCTAATCTATTTCATTCAACAATCAACCAACCCAAAACTCTATAAATCAATTTATCCATTTTTCCCCCAAATCCAAAACATAAACATTAAAACCTAACAATATGAGATGGAGAATCAAACCCCTTACCTCATAAGCTTGGATGATCCATGATGATTCTACAAAGCTCAATCCACAAGCTTGCTCATGATCTTCTTCCTCTTCCCCTCATGCTCTTATTCTCAAAACCCTTTCCTTTTATCTCAAACTCTAAGTTTGTTTTTGTGAGGAAAAATAGAAAGGAAAGGAGGAAGAAATGGTTTTATAAAGCTTCCAAGTTCCATGCTTGCTTTGTGTTTTGCCAACGGAAAGAAAACAAGGAGAAGTGTTTGGATGGAAAGAAAATGAGGGGAAATGGTTTATATGCAATCTCACTAGCAACAAGGGTGAAAACCCAATTCTCATCAATTAATCCTCACACCCCCATCTATTCTTATAAATTAACACACTCATAATATCCATCAATATTATCAATTCTATTCATTCAAATAACTCCGGGGAATTAAATATCGGATCCTAACGAAACGTCGCCAAATATATTAATAGATATATTAATTAACACAAACATTCTCGTCGCAAAATAAATATCGATCGGTAATTCGAAATTGTTAATTTAATATAATATTAATTAAAATAGGGCGTTACAACCATCGCCACAGAATCACTACTGCATACACACCAATATGCGTCAGCCAATAATCACTTAATTCGGAATTCGACTCATTTTCAAAATAATTTCAAGTTATAGGAAATCTTTTCATTTTATAAAATAGAGCATTAAATTTAAGAAACAACGTCCAAAACGGCGCTCAAAACGGACTTATGGTTTGAAAGTTATGAATTTCCAAAGTTTTGAAATTTTTCAAAAAGTTACAGTGGAACCCGGTTCCTCCCAGGGAGTAACCGGTTCCCACAAAGTCAGAAAACACGCCCCCTGGAAAAATGTATGGGAACCCGGTTCCTCCAGGCAGGAAACCGGTTCCCAGGAAAAATTTAGTTTTCTTTGTAAAATTTCAACGTGGAACCCGGTTCCTCCCCAGGAGTAACCGGTTCCTGAGTTCAAAAATGCCCATTTTCACCATTTCACACACTGGAACCCGGGTTCTCCCACTGGGGAACCGGTTCCCACGACTCACAGAGCCAAAAATATCAGTTGACAGCAACAGTTTTCCGAAATCATTTTTTTCCATTCTTCCAAAACGTACCCATACGTTCCAACACAATAAAATCACTAAATCCACACCATTGACATACAATATAACATGTTTTGTTCATTACTATCGACCCTATATCATACAAATCAATGGATTCCATACAATCCGACACAAACCAGGATAATTCTACGGAAACCTAGAATTTCTAAATTGGGGTTCCTAACATACTATGATCCATACTATTGAATATCAAAACCGATAATATGCATTAATTAATCGAAATCACCCCTTACCTTGTGGGTTCTTCGACTTCCGACACAAATAGCTTTCCTCCTTCCTTTTCCTCTTCTCAGTTGCACGTACTGTGAGTTTTTCCCAAACGTGATTCTTTTTCCTCTTTTCCTTCTTTTATTCCTTTTATTATTCTATCATAATAAAAATAAAATAATAATGTGAGTAGAGCCTTTTACTCCTCACACCCTCATTTTACCCTTCACACCACCAATAATTCCACTTCCATTTAATTTAATTAATTCCATTAATCCAAAATATTAATAATTACATTCCTAATTAAATTAATAATTAAAAGTTATAATTATCTAATAATCGAATTATTTGGGGTGTCACAACTCTCCCCTACTAAAAAGAGTTTTCGTCCTCGAAAACATACCTTAGACGAAGAGTTCGGGATACGAGTCCTTCATCTGACTCTCCAGCTCTCAAGTGACATTTCCATCTGCTGGTCCTCCCCAAGCTACTCTCACCAATGCTATCTCTTTACCTCACAACTGTTTCAACTTCCGATCCTCAATTCTCGCAGGTACTGCTTCAACAATCAAATTCTCTCGTACCTGTATATCATCTACCTGAATCTCATGGGACGGATCAGTAATGTACTTCCTCAGCTGAGATACATGGAAAACATCATGCAAGTTTGCAAGTGACGGAGGTAAAGTAATCTGATACGCAACCTTCCCAATTCTCTTGGTAATCTGAAACGGACCAATAAAGCGTGGAGTCAACTTCTTTGACTTCAAAGCTCGACCAATACTAGTCATCGGAGTAACTCGCATAAACACATGTTCTCCTTCACTAAACTCAAGATATTTCCTCCTCTTATCATGATAACTTTTCTGACGACTCTGAGAAGCTCTCATCTTCTCCTGAATCATCTTAATCTTCTCCGAAGTCTGTTGGACAATTTCCGGTCCAATCACAGCACTCTCTCCAGATTCATACCAGCACAACGGTGTCCGACACCTCCTACCATATAATGCCTCAAATGGAGCCATACCAATGCTCGAATGAAAGCTATTGTTGTAGGTAAACTCTATCAATGGTAGGTAACTATCCCAAGCTCCACCCTTCTCTAACACACAAGCTCTTAAGAAATCTTCTAACGACTGAATCGTCCTCTCCGTCTGACCATCTGTCTGTGGATGATAAGCAGAACTCAATCGCAACTTAGTACCCAAAGCTTCCTCTAATCCCATCCAGAACTTAGATGTAAACCTCGGATCTCGATCCGACACAATACTAGAAGGAATACCATGCAAACTCACAATGTTCTCAACATACAGTTCTGCCAACCTCTCCATCGGATAATCCATTCTCATCGGAATAAAGTTAGCAAATTTCGTCAACCGATCAACAATAACCCAGATAGAATCACAATTCTTCGCTTTCCTCGACAAACCAAACACAAAATCCATAGAAATGCCATCCCATTTCCATTCTGGAACAAACAACGGTTCCATCAATCCTGACGGTTTCTGATGTTCAATCTTTGATTTCTGACAAATAAAACTCGCATACACAAACTCAACAATTTCCTTTTTCATTCCCGGCCACCAAAACAACTTCTTCAAATCATGGTACATTTTTGTAGCACCGGGATGAATACTCAACCCGCTACGATGTCCTTCTTCCAAAATACTCTTTCTAATCTCGGCAACATCCAGAACACATACTCTATCACCAAATCTCATAACGCCATTCTCGTCAATTCGGAACTCACCTCCTTGACCTTGGTTTATCAATGTCAATTTATCAACTAAACCAACATCAGATTTCTGTCCATTTCGAATTTTTTCCAGAATACCACTAGCAGCTTCAACATACCCAATTTCACACTATTCGGAGTAGTTTCACATACCAAACTTAAATCTCTGAATTGCTCAACCAAATCTAACTCACGAACCATTAACATCGACATATGCAAGGACTTCCTACTCAAAGCATCCGCAACAACGTATGCCTTACTAGGATGGTAGTTCAAACCGAAATCATAATCCTTCAGAAATTCCAACCATCTCCTCTGCCTCATATTCAACTCTTTCTGATCGAAGAGATATTTCAAACTCTTGTGATCGCTGAATACCTCAAATCGAGAACCATATAAATAATGCCTCCATAACTTCAAAACAAATACAACAGCTGCCAATTCTAAGTCATGAGTCGGATAATTCCTTTCATGAATTTTCAATTGTCTCGAAGCATAAGCCATAACCTGCTTATCTTGCATCAACACACCACCTAAACCCATCAATGACGCATCACAATACACAACAAAAGACGTCGCCGGATTCGGCAAAATCAAGATCGAAGCACTAGTCAACCTCCTCTTTAGCTCTTGAAACCCTTTCTCACATTCAGTATCCCAAATAAACACCTGACCCTTTCTGGTCAACTTAGTCAACGGCAACGCTAGTTTGGAAAATCCTTCAATAAACTTCCTGTAATAACCTGCAAGACCAAGAAAACTACGGATCTCAGAAGCATTCTTCGGCGCTTCCCACTGAGATACAGCTTCTACCTTCGTAGAATCAACAACAATTCCATTCTTGGAAATTACATGGCCAAGAAAACTCACTTCACTTAACCAGAATTCACACTTGGACAACTTCGCATACAACTTCTTCTCTTTCAATAGTTACAACACAATTCTAAGATGATATGCATGCTCTTCATCATTCTTTGAATAGATCAAAATATCATCGATAAATACCACCACAAACTTATCAAGATACGGGTGAAATATCCTGTTCATATACTCCATGAAAACACCAGGTGCATTAGTAACTCCAAACGGCATAACAGAATACTCATAATGCCCATACCTCGTTCTAAATGCAGTTTTCTGAATATCCTCCGTCTTCACGCGAATCTGATGATATCCAGACCTCAGATCAATTTTACTGAATACACAAGCTCCAACTAGTTGATCCATCAAATCATCAATCCTCGGCAAAGGATACCGATTCTTGATTGTAACTTTATTCAACTGTCGGTAATCAACACATAACCTCATTGAGCCTTCTTTCTTCTTAACCAACAATACTGGGGCACCCCACGGCGAAACACTAGGACGAATAAACTTCTTCTCAAGCAACTCCTCTAACTGCTTCTTTAACTCAGCTAATTCAGATGCCGACATACGATAAGGCGCCATCGACACCGGACTAGTTCCAGGAATCAAATCTATAGTAAATTCCACTTCTCTCTCAGGTGGTAATTCACTAACTTTTTCCGGAAATACTTCAGGAAATTCATTCACGACTGGCAATCCATCACTCTTTGCCTTTCCCACCGTTTCTATTGCAGAATACAACATGAACACCACAACACCATCTTTAACATCTAGGTTCATATGTTTAACCGACATAGTCACATCTTCGACACCAACCTCTTTAGGAAAAATAACCGTCTTCTCAAAACAGTTGATATGAACCTGGTTGAATTCCAACCAGTTCATTCCAAGGATGATATCAAGTTGTTCTAACGGTAGGCACACTAAATCCATACCGAAACACCTACCAAAAATCACAATAGGATAATTCCTACAAACATACGAAGTAGTCACTGAACCCGACACAGGAGTGTCAATAACCATACTTCCATCCATATTAGAAATATCCAAATTCAATCTTTTGGCACAATCCAAAGCAATAAAAGAATGTGTGGCTCCAGTATCAATAATCGCAATCAAAGGAATGCCATTAATAAAACATGTACCTTTAATCAACCGATCATCTGGCTTAGTCTCTGATCCAGACAATGCGAACACTTTACCACCAGCTTGCTCCTTCTTGGGTTTTGTACACTGAGGACGAGTATGACCCTCTTCACCACAGTTGTAACAGGTCACCACCCTCACTCTGCAATCATTGGCCACATGGCCGAGTTTCCCACACTTGAAACACTTCCTATCACTACTCTTGCAATCCACCATACGATGTCCTGTCTCACCAGACTTGTAGCACTTAATGGAAGAACCAGAATCTCCTCCACTAGACTTCTTCCACCCACCGGACCGCTGATTACTCCTATCATAAGGCTTACCATGATCCATCTGTTGCTTACCCTTCCTATCGACATACCCTCGAGCATTTGACTTAGTGCTAGCAAGATCCTCCTCCAAAATCCTACTGCAGTCTACCAAATCAGAAAACCTTCGGATACGCTGATACCGAATACCCTGCTTGATCTCATCACGAAGACCATTCTCAAACTTGATACATTTGGAAAATTCTCCATCCGCATCGTTAGTGTAATGAGCATAATACTTCGCCAACTCAGTAAACTTCGAAGCATACTCGCTTACGGTCTTGTTGCCCTGCTTGAGCTCCAGAAACTCAATCTCTTTCTTGCCTCTAATGTCTTCAGGAAAGTACCTTCTCAGAAAAATCCTCCTAAACACAGCCCAAGTCAACGCAATCCCATCTTCTTCCATTTCAGTTCTGGTAGTAACCCACCATTCATCAGCTTCCTCTACTAACATGTGAGTACCATACCTCACCTTCATCTCCTCGGCACAATCAATTACTCAGAAGATCCTCTCGATCTCCTTCAACCACTTCTGAGCACCTTTGGGATCATGTGCACCCTTGAACAATGGAGGATTATTCCTCTGAAAATTCCCCAATTGTCTGTCAGCACCAATAACAGCTCCTTGCGGATTCCCTCCGAGCACACCAGCTAACATTCCCAACGCTTCAGCAATAACAGCATCGTCTCTTCCGTTACCTCTTCCCGCCATTGTTCTATAACACTACAAAACAATCTCGTCAGCACGCAAGTATCGACAGTGTCATATTACACTAGTCGCATACAAAAGGGATAACGACACTAAGACAAGACCGACTATGCTTTGATACCACTATTGTAACACCCCTTCTAAAATACCCCGAATATATCAATTAAATTAATACTAAATCCAGATTTAATCAGAGTTAACACGGAAATCAAGGGATGTCACAACTTTGAAATAAATTAAACTTCCAAATAAATAGTAGCCATGCTACACTGAGGGTCATTATTAAAATAATTCAATCAATTTAAGACCATGTCTTACACAGCGGAAAAATACCATAAACCAGAACGGAATAAAACCAAGTCCTAATTATTCCCAATGAATTTCAAAGAACAATTGAATAATAAATAATTCATCAACTAAACGGTCCCCAGTGTTACAACCTATCAGAGCATGACACTGACACGCAGACTTAAATAATATAGCTCTAGAGCCATCCTCACCAACTCCTGAGCTGCTAACTTTAATCTGAAATCATTAAAGTAAGGGTGAAATTTCTCATAATTAACAGGCATTATAAGTTCCTCAATCAACATATATCACAAGCATATTATTTCACCCATTCCAGCATAATTCAGATTCCAATACACATTTACAACCATACAAATCATTATGCACAACAATTAACAACAAGAGAATTGTAACACTGGAAGACATCCTAGCATGTTACAATTCCATGCAAACACAAATGCAGACACAATGCATGTGGTACCAACACGTGACCAAGTCACCCACACTAATCCATCATCAACCGAATACAGCAAATCATCGATTCGTCCATAACCACCCGGACACGAATCCAACCTAACCACCCATCATCACCCGGGTACGGTTAACGGCAATACAAGTCAAATTCCACACAATGGGAATTAACTTCACCAAAAATGCATATGCACGCACAACCCCAACATGCAACATCAAATCAGTCTATGAAATACACCACATTATCATAACTAAATCAAAACCAAAACATGATATCTCAACAACCATGCACACAACCAACAACAATATAAACATGCCTTTCATTCACACAATACTAATACAACCATCGCCACAGAATCACTACTGCATACACACCAATATGCGTCAGCCAATAATCACTTAATTCGGAATTCGAATCATTTTCAAAATAATTTCAAGTTATAGGAAATCTTTTCATTTTATAAAATAGAGCATTAAATTTAAGAAACAACGTCCAAAACGGCGCCCAAAACGGACTTACGGTTTGAAAGTTATGAATTTCCAAAGTTTTGAAATTTTTCAAAAAGTTACAATGGAACCCGGTTCCTCCCAGGGAGTAACCGGTTCCCACAAAGTCAGAAAACACGCCCCCTGGAAAAATGTATGGGGAACCCGGTTCCTCCAGGCAGGAAACCAGTTCCCAGGAAAAATTTAGTTTTCTTTGTAAAATTTCAACGTGGAACCCGGTTCCTCCCCAGGAGTAACCGGTTCTTGAGTTCAAAAATGCCCATTTTCACCATTTCACACTGGAACCCGGGTTCTCCCACTGAGGAACCGGTTCCCACGACTCACAGAGCCAAAAATATCAATTGTGCAGTTCCGAAATCATTTTTTTCCATTCTTCCAAAACGTACCCATACGTTCCAACACAATAAAATCACTCAATCCACACCATTGACATACAATATAACATGTTTTGTTCATTACTATCGTATATCATACAAATCAATGGATTCCATACAATCCGACACAAACCAGGATAATTCTACAGAAACCTAGAATTTCTAAACTGGGGTTCCTAACATACTATGATCCATAATATTGAATATCAAAACCGATAATACACATTAATTAATCGAAATCACCCCTTACCTTGTGGGTGCTTCGACTTCCGACACAAATAGCTTTCCTCCTTCCTTTTCCTCTTCTCAATTGCACGTACTGTGAGTTTTTCCCAAAAGTGATTCTTTTTCCTCTTTTCCTTCTTTTATTCCTTTTATTATTCTATCATAATAAAAATAAAATAATAATGTGAGTAGAGCCTTTTACTCCTCACACCCTCACTTTACCCTGCACACCACCAATAATTCCACTTCCATTTAATTTAATTAATTCCATTAATCCAAAATATTAATAATTACATTCCTAATTAAATTAATAATTAAAAATTATAATTATTTAATAATCGAATTATTTGGGGTGTCACATAGGTCGCACGGTTTTTTTTGTAATAGTCGTAGATTTACTTTCCTTGCATTTTTTCTATTATGTAACTGTTCATGGGATGTAATAGTTTAGGTTAAATTTACTTTTCTGCACCTCCTTATTATGTAACTTCCCCAAAGCCATGTAATAGCATAGGACTTTTATCTTTCCGCAATTTACTTTTTGTACATATAAATTGCTTAGATGTAGGGTTAATAGGATTGTACGACAAAATTTTAAATCAACTGTAGAATAACCTTAAATCAAGATAAATATCTAAAAATAACACACTCTCACACTTTCACCCTTAGGGTCCTCTCTTTGTTGCCTTCGGAAACAATGGTCATGTCCCTCGAACGTAGGGATATCTTATCAAAGTTGTCTACGAATAACATCATCATAGTCCCTTCGATATAAAGATTATATTTCCTCAATGACCCTCCGAGTTGCCTACGAATATATGATCTCGTCCCTCGATGTTGCCTATTAAAATAGATGATAGTCGCTACGAAGATGCTAAGGTATCCTTACAATATTGCCTTCAATGACCATTCGATGACCATACGTCTATCCCTTCACATCCAATGGACGGGGCTACCTATCAACTAATGGTACGGATAACACTAGCCTAAAGGAGGAGGAAAATAACAAGAATGACCTTTCAGTGGGTAACCTCTTAATTACTTGTTCATCAATCAAAATACTTTTCACACCTCACATTTTTCAAAATAAATATTTTCAAACACTTCGTATACATTCTTGAGCACAGATACAAGAATCATTACAAAATCAAAGTCAAAATATTTTTCAAACAAATCACACACACACACAAAAGCAAGTTTTCAAAAGTGAGCTAAGCAATTAGCTCCCGTAGATAACTATGGATGAAAATTGTGCTAACACCTTCCCTTTTCATAACCCTGTTTTCACCTTTCCTTATGGATAAAAGAAAAGTCGGCGGCGACTCTTGCTAACCACAACATTTGCAATAAAACGCAAAACAACCAAGTCAGTTCTCCCACCGTGTTACAAAACTAGCGACTCTATTGGGGACAATACCTAAAGAGGGGTTAACTTAGGCTTTTTAGATCACTTTTACTTTCTTTCGTTGTTTGACTTGTCTGATTTACTTTTAAGGGTTTTGCTTGGGTATTATTGCTTGTAAGGATCCTATACCCGGATCCAGGTTTCCTTAGGTAAGTAGCAAAAGATCATCGCTATTGTCCGGCGTAGACCGACACAATTAAAATGATGGCTACGATTACTGTGATACTTTGGATGTCCTGATGTTCCTTAAGTCTAATTGAGGAAACATTTGGCGTCTGCGTCGGGTCATCAACACTAACTAGAATTTTAGAACTTTAATTTACCCATCTTGGACATTAGAAGGTAGTGAGATAGTCGGTTTCGGTGCAAACTAAAGTTGGTCGATACTCGATGCTACGCTCTTTGAGATTCGACTTTTTGGATGTTTTGGTCGGCCATTTGGTTGCCGCACTGAAATAAAGCTTGCGAGAAAGATCTGTACTATGAGATTCCTAGAACCTGGTTACTATTGTAGAACAGGTTGAACCAACTTAACTTTAGTGAAGGGGAGTGTTGACGCCATCGAAAAATTATTCGATACAAAATGAAATAATGAAGTCGCCACCTAACTTTATTTATTCCTAAAGATGAAAGGGAAAATATAGATAAAACCCAAGAAAAATGGAAATGAAAAGGTCACTGCAACCAAGAGATGCAGGTTTGGGATTCGGTTATGCAAGGGGAAGGTATTAGCACCCCTCACATCCATTGTACTTGATGGGACCCATTTAGTTCTAAGTGTGTTTTCATGTTTAAAATTAAATTTGCAATCTCTTTATCATGCGCGAAATGAGAAAAGAAAGGAAACATGTTTTAATTTTTTGAAAGTGTGCTCGCCAAGATGTTAGAATCTCGTGCCTACATATTCCCCAAGTGCGATGGGAAAGTCAGAGCTTACGTAGTTATCGGATGTAAGAACATTTGTTGGTTGATTGATTTGCTTTATGAAAAATAGGAGCTTAACTGTACGTGGACGATAAGACATCACTAGTGCAATTCACATGTGAGCGGAAGGAGATCGCGTGCGAGCGATGAGTGTCGCGTGTGAGCGGTGTTTGAAAAATGACTTGCACGTGGGCAAGGTTTGATGATTTTGAATTGATTTTATGTGGGAGACGAGTATCAGACCATAAGTGTTCAACGGCTAACGCCCCAAATACTCGGATGAGTGGACATAACCATCCTAATAATCTTTTTCTACCCAAAAGTTTTATTTGAGAAAAGGTGACGTGAAACGGGGTTCACTTATTAAGATTCAATTAAAGAAACCAAATGTACGATAGAGGGTCGAAATAGGACTGACTACCATATGTTTAGGAAGAGAGAAGTAGAGTATTTATTTATGAATATATTTTTGAGAAGAATCACTCGACGTTGGATCGAGGTTTGAGTATTTATTATGAAAGTGGTGAATGATGAGAAGAGGAGATTTGGGCTATGATTAACCAAGAAAGCTTGATTAATCTCGAGAGAATAGACAAGTGTCTACTCCCTACCAAGAGGCCCTTATTGAATGAAAACTTGGTATGTGGACCAAGGCGCGATAATGGAGATGAGCGATTGCGAATAATTATGTACAAGCATGAAATAAAGCAAGTAGATGAATTAAAAGCCCATACAAGGTGGTTTCCACAAGTGATAAGATAAAATTATATTGTGTAGGTGCATGCACGAAATAAATTTAATCGATTAATTAAACAAAATTTAATCAAATAATTAGTTTAATAAAATTAATTAGATGGCCTAATCAATTTTAAATAAATTAATTAGAAAATTAAATAATTTTTAATTAATCAATCAAAGTCTCATTGTAAGTCCAAGAGCAAGCGTGCTGTGTGCACAAATGTGTGGTCGTTGTGACGCTTCAAAGCTTTGTCGACTCAAGGTATGAAAATGGCTCGCAATCGAGTATTAATTTGAAATGTTTTTTGTTTGTGCACATGTTAGTGAATAATTAAGTGATAAAGCGATAAACTATTTACTAACTATTACATCATGTGGAGAATGGGGGTACAAATTTTCAAATGGGGATGACGGAAATAAATTACAAGTTAGTTATAAATGTACAAGCAATTCAGGCAACAAATCAAGCAAAAAGTAATTGTAAGAGTTAAACAAATAAAAATCGATTAAACAAATTAAGTCAAATTATTTAATTTAGTAATTAAATTAATTAAGTTAAAATAGGCATAAAAATATTAATCAATAAGCAAAAATACACAAAACTAAAAGAAAAAAAAAGAATAAAATGAGTTTAGAATGACCTTTGGGGTGTGTGAAGTGAAATAGGTATGTGGATGGAGCTGGATCGAAACCGGGCAGGGTAAGCTACTTACCTTAGGCCCAGGACGAAAATATAATGAAAGGAGGGTTTAAGAAAAACCTAGATTCAGTGCACCAACCGCCTCCTCATTCCACTCAAATTCCTTGTTTATCTCAACAATTTTTATTCTCAATTAATTAATGACAATTATGGCAATTAGATAGAAAATGAAACAAAATAAAAAGTTTCTCTCTCACTTTCGTTCCAAGCCTCTCACTATCATCTAACGTTTTTTTTCACTAATCCCAAAAATAAACCCAAAATCCCAAACTCAACATCTTATGAAGATTCTGAGTACAAGAAGAAAAAATGGAAGATTAGCAATAAAAACAAACGAAATCATCAAAGAAAATACATCTTTCGGAGATTCCAGCAACGATCATGTTTAGGTAGGTACCGGATCTCTTGATTCGTATCACGTAACTCTGTGCTTTGGTCTTCTTCTACTCTGTCTTCTGAACACTGTGTGGTTTGTCTGGATATGCCACTCGTTGTTATCTGTGTCGATGTTTACGAGTGTTACGGCTTTTGTTTTTGTGATGTGATTTGAATGAAGCGTTGTTCTGGTTATGGGGTTTTTGATAATCGATGATGAAGTTAGATGGTAGCTGTGATGAATGTTGGTGGGGGGATGGTGGCTAGAAGTGAAGACGAGAGGGAGTAGTATTACGCTGGGTTCTGGTCAGTGAGTAGATGATGAGTTTTATTGGTGTTAAGATTTAGGGTTTGGTATGTTTTTGTTGGAAGGTTGACCGTATGGAGTTTGATGGTGGTTTGGATGAGTGAAGGTGAGTTGTGGTTAAATGAGTTTTATTAAGAACGGTTTGAAGGGTTGAAGAGTGGGGTTTATGATATTGTTCGTTGTGCTGAGTTCAAACAGAGGGAGTTGAATAGGTTGGTTTGAGAAGTGGAAGGATAGTGAAACTGTTGTTTTTGGCAGAGGTTTGGGTTTTGAGATAGAAATTGTTGATGTTATAAGAGGTTGTGAAGGGATTTTTTTATAGCAGTTTGAAGAGTAAGGGTAGAAGAGGTAATGGTTGAGAGAATTGAGAGGATAAGGATTGGGGGAACAATAGTACAAGTAGTGGAGCAGAAGTTGTGCAATGGAGGAGGAATTTGAATTAATAGTGGAATTGAAATGGTGAGTGGAATGGTTGTATCTTGTAATGATAATTTGTTTTCTTGTGTTTCAAAGAGTACAATTTGTGTGAGTGGAGAGGAAGAAACCAAAGGAGAGAGGGAGGCTCTGCTAGCTGTAATATAGTATTGAAATTTTGGACAATTAAATTGGACAAAAATATCAAAAGTTCTGGCCATCAGAAGTTCTGATCATCAAAAGTTCTGGTTGTCAAAAGTTCTGCCTGTCAGAAGCTCTGGCCGTCAGAAGCTCTGGCCGTCAGAAGTTCTGGCCATCAGAAGTTCTGGCCATCAGAAGTTCTGACCCTCAAAAGTTCTGACCATCAGAAGTTCTGACTATTAGAAGTTCTGACCATCAAAAGTTCTGGCCATCAGAAGCAACAACACTTAGCAAGCTTCTGATAGCTAGCACTTAGCAAGCTTCTAATAGCTTGCACTTATCAAGCTTCTGATAGCTAGCACTTAGAAAGCTTCTGATAGCTAGCACTTAGTAAGCTTCTGACAGCTAGCACTTAGCAAGCTTCTGATAGCTAGCACTTAGCAAGCTTCTGATAGCTAGCACTTAGCAAGCTTATGATAAAGTCAAATGTGTAAAAATTCAAAAAATGATGCACGTATGACTAAGACTACTTTGATGCAAAATATATTCAATTATAAATTAACAATGCAAAGTGAAAATGCTAACTAAAATTCAAAGACATTATAAAAATGCAAATGAATCAGATGAAAAATTCAGGGTGAAATTTAGGGTGTGATAGCTGCCCCTATTTAATTATCTTTTAGCCTGATAACGTGGATCAATGGCTGAAATTAATTAAATACAAACAAAACGTGAATTTCATCCCTGATGCAATGCGATGAAATGTTGTTCCAAGAATGTATGGATTTTACTGGGGAATTAAAATTGAGAGTAAACTATGCAGGAATTAAATAAGATAAACTATGAAAGAAACATCATCAATGTGTGGGTTAATGAATTTCGACACGATATCCTTGACCAGTGGATCACGTTAGAAAAACAAGAAATAAAGCCAACATTAACCAATGGATTAATAAAGGTGAACAACAATCTAACATTAATACGTGGATTAATGAGAATAAACTACAAGAACTAACATTAACGCGTGGGTTAATGAAAAATAAACACATAGACTTCCAATTAGTGGATTGACAAAAATAAAAACAGACAGCAATACGTGGATTGACGAAAGTGGAAACAAAACTTTCAATCAGTGGACGGACAAAAATAAAGACTGACACCAATACGTGGATTGACGAAAGTCGAAACAAAACTTTCAATCAGTGGATTGAAAAAAAAAAGATTGACACCAATACGTGGATTGATGAAAGTGAACAAAAACTTTCAATCAGTGGATTGATAAAAATAAAGACTGACACCAATACGTGGATCAATGAAAGCCAACCAAAAATAACTAACATTAACATGTGGGTTAATGAAGACAAAACAACAAGAACTTAACAACAACACATGGGTTAATGAAAGCAAACAACGAGAACTAACATCAACGCATGGGTTAATGAAAGTAAACAATAAGAACTAATCATCAATGCGTGGGTTAATGAAAGTAAACATAAAGACTTTTCAATCAATGGATTGACAAAAATAAAGACTCACACCAATGCGTGGATTGACGAAAGTCGATACATCGTCCTCGATCAGTGGATTAAGCTCAAAAAACAAGAAATAAAGCCAACATTAACCAGTTGATTAATGAAGGTGGACAATCGAAATAACATTAATATGTGGATTAATGAAAGTAAACATGATATCTCAACTAGTGGGTTAAGTTTGAAAAATAGAAAGTAAGTCAACATCAACCTGTGGATTGACGAAGACGAAAAAAAGAAAACTACTTTTAACCAGTGGGTTGATTCAAATTGATAAAATCCAACCAGTAGATTGACAAAGGGGTGACATAATGACGACTTTAATCAGTGGATTGATGCACATGAAATAATGCATATGATGAGTGATCAATGCAGAAAATGTTTTTTTTTTTGGACGTGGCCAAAGGGAATTGGATTTTTGTATGATAGAGCTTGGTTTTCAATGGAAAATTCCGAGAAAAGTTTTGATCTTTTTGATGCAATGGGTGGGTGCCCCATGAATGATATGCATGGTTTAATGCATGATTGATGAATGCATGCATGCATGTATGATTGAGGAAGATGATTGGAATGTTTGGGTGAGTGCCCCAATTATAGGTAAATGAAATGAGAAAGGCTTATGAAATTGGTCCTTTGGCAGGATATTGCAAGCATGACTTCCTAACACTTCTTGTGAGATCAAAAATTGCTGAGGATTTGAGTTAATATGCTTGTGAGCATCTTTGAAAGAACAAAGAGGCCTTGGCTCTGAATGCCCCATAATGTTGAGTTCTTGAAAAGTTTAGATCAACAGGAGTTTGGTACTAACTGTTGATCTCGAAGATGACATGCCCCAATGCTTGGAACTCTAAAATTGGAATTCCCCTGATTGTGATCAACTCTTGAAGATATGGCTTTCCCATGATGGGATAACTTGAAGATGATGAAGTTCTTCAACTGATGTGTCACAGATGAAATTCTCTTGACGTGAAGTGCTAAACTTGCAAATGAATTTGTTTTCTTACAATGGTAATTTTAAATCGATGATTATGCAAAACGTTTGAAAGTAAATCATTTATTGAAATGAAATTTCTATAAACAAAAGGTAAATCCTAATGAGTATGAAATGACAATTTGAAATTCAGGATGTGAAAAAGCGATGTGATAATGTGGTATCAACACAAATGAATTTATCAAACACTGAGGAGTCAGGTTAACACAACTTTGCTGTAGTATGCTTTCAAAAGAAATCATGCTTCAATTAGGTCTTTTGAATGTTGTAACATGGTCTGGTTCACAGTTTATGAAACAAAGGATAGAAGGCTCATATTTTGATTTGTACCCAACCGATTCTTCGTGATGTTCTCCAATTCCTATGTTCAGTTAATTGATTGATTCAACTTCCAAGAGGAATTGCAAATGACGATGTGATGTCTTAAGAACCAATACTCTTTGAGGTAACAGTCACCTATTCTTCTTTGGAAGTCACACAAGCTTGTTATTTCTTTGATCTTTCATCAAAGATCTTTGAGGACCTTTCCCCCCCCCCCCCTTTTTTTTTCTTTTCTATTTTTTTGGTTCGTCACTTTTGTATTTGAACAACTTGTGTGACAATTGTTTGATTGATGTGAGAATTTGATGGTTGTAAATGCCATATTGATGGTTCTTTGAGGAACTACCGCTGTAAGCTTTGAATTCTTCACTTCTTCGCCTTTATGAAGGCATCTGGAATGACCCATTATAACATGATTCTCTTGGAAATCGAATGTATCAAATGCTTTAACTGAACAGCTACCCTGCCCCATGTTAAGATTAAGGGTTTTAACTGTTTGCAGAAAGAAACTCATATTTCTAGGCTCGAAGGGGTTAATGAGGGATTATCTTCCTTATATCTCCATTGTTTGGGGATTTGAAGCAATGCATGTATATCATCAGCAAATTCTTATTTGAAAGCGTACTGTTGCAAATTGGGTATTTTTTTTTATCATCATCCTCCCTCCAATGTTTTCTCAAACAAGAAGAAAGTGAGGTGGAAGAAGTATTGTTTTTGTTGTTTTTTTGAGTGATAGCAAGAAAGTAATATCAAGAAAATAATATGATTAATTCAAAAGATGCAATGCTCATTTTATTAAAATTACAATTTTAAGAATGACAAAGTTCAAATGTAGAACAACACATTACAAACAAGAAAATTGCAAGATAAAATGATAAAGGGCCTTGGGACCATCAGCTGCAAGGATGGGCTTTCTCGTCGGGCTTTTTGGAATGTCCCTTGTGTCTTGGCACTTGTCAGGGCATGGGCTTGTTGAAGCGTCTTCATGATCTTGGGCATGAATCTTTGGAACTCACTTGACATGCTCTAGTTCGAAGTTCTCCATCTTCCTTCAGATGTCGAGAAATCAACTTGCCTTGAGTACAAGAATAATATATGAAATGAGATGTCACATACACAATGAAATGCAATATAATGATAAGATCATGTACACAGAGGTACGAAACCAAAATGATACGGGTAATCAGATATAGAATAACCTAACTAGGTGGGCTCCCTATTGTAGGATGGCTATAGGATTTTACCCAAGAACCCCCTCACAAGGTTACTGTGTAAGGTTTTATGGATTTTACAGTCAAATATCCTTTTTGAAAATATTGTTACCAATCGCGATTAAAAATTTGCAAGCCAACAATATTCTCAAAATGGTATGCTCTAAGAGAGGTCAAAGGGTTCATCCAAGGATTCCTAAACTAGAGAAATAATCCCTTCTAACAACATTATTGTCAATTCAAAAATAACTTGCAATCGGCAATAATATCTTCGAAAGAACCTTATTCTAGGTGTGGTCTTCGCACCAACTTACAAGACATTTCCGTCTATAAAATCGATACTATGCAACCACTATAATTTTGGTGCACTCAAGCCTTGGTAGTGGGCTTATCACATAATATAAATGATTCAATCCATAATAGCCCCCACACAATGAATATATCAACAAGATAATAAACAAGGCATATAAAAATAAATGACTGAAACATAAACATAAGTGAGAATTAAAGCACCAAAAAGAAAACAAAGTAACATAATAAACTCGCAAACACACAAAGAACTAAACTACGGTTGACTCGCTTGAAAAATTCTCCCCAGTGAAGTCGCCAAACTGTTGACGCCATCGAAAAATTTTCGATTACGAACAAAACAATGAAGTCTCCACCTAACTTTATTTATTCCTAAAGAGGAAAGGGAAAATATAGATAAAACCCAAGAAAAATGAAAAATGAAAAGGTCATTGCAACCAAGAGATGCAAGTTCGGGAGTCAGGTATGCAAGGGGAAGGTATTAGCACCCCTCACATCCATCGTACTTGATGGGACCCATTTAGTTTTAAGTGTGTTTGTATGTTTTAAATTAAATTTGCAATCTTTTTATTATGCGGGAAAAGAGAAAAAAAACGAAACATGTTTTAATTTTTTGAAAGTGTGCTTGCCAAGATGTTAGAATCTCGTGCCTACGTATTCCCCTAGTGCAATGGGAAAGTCAGAGCTTACGTAGTTCTCGGTTGCGAGAACATTTGTTGGTTGATTGATTTTATTTATGAAAAATAGGAGCTTAACCGTACGTGGACGGTAAGACATCACTAGTGCAATTCGCATGTGAGCGAAAGAAGATCGCGTGTGAGCGATGAGTGTCGCGTGTGAGCGGTGTTGGAAAAATGACTTGCACGTGGGCAAGGTTTGATGATTTTGAATTGATTTTATTTGGGAGACGAGTATCAGACCATAAGCGTTCAACAGCTAACGCCCCAAATACTCGGATGAGTGAACATAACCATCCTAATCATCTTTTTCTACCCAAAAGTTTTATTTGAGAAAAGGTGACGTGAAACGGGGTTCAATTATTAAGATTCAATTAAAGAAACCAAATGTACGATCGAGGGTCGAAATAGAACTGACTACCATAAGTTTAGGAAGATAGAAGTAGAGTATTTATTTATGAAAATATTTTTGAGAAGAATCACTCGACGTTGGATCGAGGTTTGAGAATTTATTATGAAAGTGGTGAATGATGAGAAGAGAAGATTTGGGCTATGATTAACCAAGAAAGCTTGATTAATCTCGAGAGAATAGACAAGTGTCTACTCCCTACCATGAGGCCCTTATTGAATGAAAACTTGGTATGTGGACCAAGGCGCGATAATGGAGATGAGCGATTGCGAATAATTATGTACAAGCATGAAATAAAGCAAGTAAATGAATTAAAAGCCCATACAAGGTGGCTTGCACAAATGATAAGACAAAATTATATTGTGTAGGTGCATTCACGAAATAAATTTAATCGACTAATTAAACAAAATTTAATCAAGTAATTAGTTTAATAAAATTAATTAGATGGACTAATAAATTTTAATTAACCTAATTAGATAATTAAATAATGTTTAATTAATCAATCAAAGTCTCATTGTAAGCCCAAGAGCAAGCGTGGTATGTGCATAAATGTGTGGCCGTTGTGACGCTTCAAAGCTTTGTCGACTCAAGGTATGAAAATGGCTCGCAATCGAGTATTAGTTTGAAAAGTTTTTAGTTTGTGCACATGTGAGTGAATAATTAAGTGATAAAGCGATAAAACATTTACTAACTATTACATCATGTGGGGAATGGGGGTACAAATTTACAAATGGGGATGACGGAAATAAATTACAAGTTAGTTATAAATGTACAAGCAATTCATGCAACAAATCAAGCAAAAAGTAACTTTAAGAGTTAAACAAATAAAAATCGATTAAAAAAATTAAGTCAAATTATTTAATTTAATAATTAAATTAATCAAGTTAAAATATACATTAAAATATTAATCAATAAGAAAAGATACACAAAACTAAAAGAAAAAAATAGAATAAAATGAGTTTAGAATGACCTTTAGGGTGTGTGAAGCAAAATGGGTGTGTGGATGGAGTTGGATCGAAACCGGGTAGGGTAAGCTACTTACCTTAAGCCCAGAACGAAAAAATATAATGAAAGGCGGGTTTAAGAAAAACCTAGACCCAGTGCACCAACCGCCTCCTCGTTCCACTCAAATTCCTTATTTATCTCAACAACTTTTATTCTCAATTAATTAATGACAATTATGGCAATTAGTTAGAAAATGAAACAAAATAAAAAGCTTCCCTCTCACTTTCGTTCCAAGCCTCTCATTATCATCAAACGTTTTTTTTCTCTCATCCCAAAAATAAACCCAAAATCCCAATCTCAACATCTTATGAAGATTCAAAGTACAAGAAGAAAATATGGAAGATTAGCAATAAAAACAAACGAAATCATCAAAGAAAATACATCTTTCGGAGATTCCAGCAATGATCACATTTAGGTAGGTACCGGATCTGTTGATTCTAATCACGTGACTATGTGCTTTGGTCTTCTTCTACTCTGTCTTCTGAACACTGTGTGGTTTGTCTGGATCTGCCGCTCGTTGTTATCTGTGTCGATGTTTACGAGTGTTACGGCTTTTGTTTTTGTGATGTGATTTGAATGAACCGTTGTTCTGGTTATGGGGTTGTTGATAATCGATGATGAAGTTAGATGGTAGTTGTGATGGTGACTTGGTGGTTGGGATGAATGGTGGTGGGGGGATGGTGGCTGGAAGTGAAGACGAGAGGGAGTAGTATTACGTTGGGTTCTGGTCAGTGAGCAGATGATGAGTTTTATTGGTGTTAAGATTTAGGGTTTGGTATGTTTTTGTTGGAAGGTTGACCGTATGGAGTTTGATGGTGGTTTGGATGAGGGAAGGTGAGTTATGGTTAAATGAGTTTTATTAAGAATGGTTTGAAGGGTTGAAGAGTGGGTTTATGATATTGTTCGTTGTGCTGATTTCAAACAGAGGGAGTTGAATAGGTTGGTTTGAGAAGTGGAAGGATAGTGAAACTGTTGTTTTTGGCAGAGGTTTGGGTTTTGAGATAGAAATTGTTGATGTTATAAGAGGTTGTGAAGGGCTTGTTTTATAGCAGTTTGAATAGTAAGGGTAGAAGAGGTAATGGTTGAGAGAATTGAGAGGATAAGGATTGGGGGAACAATAGTACAAGTAGTGGAGCAGAAGTTGTGCAATGGAGGAGGAATTTGAATTAATAGTGGAATTGAAATGGTGAGTGGAATGGTTGTATCTTGTAATGATAATTTGTTTTCTTGTGTTTCAAAGAGTACAATTTGTGTGAGTGGAGAGGAAGAAACCAAAGGAGAGAGGGAGGCTCTGCTAGCTGTAATATAGTATTGAAATTTTGGACAATTAAATTGGACAAAAATATCAAAAGTTCTGGCCATCAGAAGTTCTGATCATCAAAAGTTCTGGTTGTCAAAAGTTCTGCCTGTCAGAAGCTCTGGCCGTCAGAAGCTCTGGCCGTCAGAAGTTCTGGCCATCAGAAGTTCTGGCCATCAGAAGTTCTGACCCTCAAAAGTTCTGACCATCAGAAGTTCTGACTATTAGAAGTTCTGACCATCAAAAGTTCTGGCCATCAGAAGCAACAACACTTAGCAAGCTTCTGATAGCTAGCACTTAGCAAGCTTCTAATAGCTTGCACTTATCAAGCTTCTGATAGCTAGCACTTAGAAAGCTTCTGATAGCTAGCACTTAGTAAGCTTCTGACAGCTAGCACTTAGCAAGCTTCTGATAGCTAGCACTTAGCAAGCTTCTGATAGCTAGCACTTAGCAAGCTTATGATAAAGTCAAATGTGTAAAAATTCAAAAAATGATGCACGTATGACTAAGACTACTTTGATGCAAAATATATTCAATTATAAATTAACAATGCAAAGTGAAAATGCTAACTAAAATTCAAAGACATTATAAAAATGCAAATGAATCAGATGAAAAATTCAGGGTGAAATTTAGGGGGTGACAGCTGCCCCTATTTAATTATCTTTTAGCCTGAAATTAATTAATATAAGGGTTTAGTGATTATTTTTGGGAAAAGTTGTACGTGGGAGAAAGAAAAGAGGAACAAGGGTTTGGAGAAAACAGCCGCTGGAATAGGAATTATAGACCGGAAAGCCAAATCAGAATTCGACCAGAAATTATAGAGAGACCGTAAATCCAAGGTAAGGGTGGGGTTCTAACTCTCTAAATAGATTTATGATGAATGGTATGTGGGGATGGAATTTTATGGAATTATCTCCGTTTGTGAAGATTGTGTGTGGATTAAATTGTTGATTTTATACCTGTGTTGTTAATGTTAATTGAATGATAAAAATAATGGTTATGTCAAACTGTTGGTGTGGTTGGGAATTAATGTTGCAGGTTACCCGATTGAGTCTGGAAGTTAATCGAATTAAAATTTAAGGTAATAGATTTTTGTTACTCCGGTATTGACTTGGAACCTGAAACGACATTGAAGAAGAAAAATACAAGAATCGGGGACGGGGACCCTACACGAAGGGAAGATAGCCCCGTGATTAAGGAATGAAGAATAAATAATAATAGCAATGAGAGAAGAGGGAGACGGTCACCTCTTGTGGCCACATGGGGTAGGGCGGGCGACCCATAGGTGAATGGTTTAAGGGCGGGTACCCTGGAGTAAGGGAGACGTCCGTCTCTTCCTTTGGTGGGCCAAGTTTGTTTAACTTGCATTTTTTTTAGTAATTTGTTTAATTAACTAGCCAATTTACAATATTAGTACATGTTAATATTAATTTTGATGTCAGATTAGTAGATTAATTAATTCATAATGTATTATTAGCATGATATAGTGGGTTGTAAGAAAAAGCAGTTTAGTAGAACTGAAACTAGTTATTTTGATAGTGTACAACTAGTAGCAGAAATTGAATATGGGAGTATAATGATAATATAGAATTGAGTAATTAAGATTGTGTAACCACTTAATAGTAGTAAATTAGTACATTTATAAGAAAATCCAGTTAGCAGATGTTTGTTCTGAGTAACAGGTTTAGTATAGCAGTAGAATGTTTAAAAACTGTTCCGATTTAGCCGAATAGCCGAAATAAGCAGTAAACGTTAGTTGTCCGGAATTAACCGAAAATTGTAGTGGTAGTTTGTGTTTATCAGTAGGTAATCGTGATTGGTTTGTTTTGTGAAATTATGTTGAGTACGTCGTGTTGTGATTTTCTTTGTGAATTATTAGCGATGTGTATATTGCCATATGTTGTTGTTTTATGCAAAGTTGCAGGATGGTTCAGTGACGATGTTTACCTCTATTTATTGGTAATAACAGCGATATGAGCGTATGCCTCGTGAGGTGAAATTCCGTTGTTGTTGTATGTTGTTAGTGTTGCATTACATTTGCATCTTTTTGAAGGCTTGTATTGGCGGAATTATGAAGAAGGCTTATGCCTTGTGCCTCTATTAATTGATAATAGTGAAGGGAGATGAAGCTCTGTTGGTACCACATGCATATGCATTGTTGTATCTCATTTGGATTATGTTGGTGTTAATTGTGAAGTGAATTATGTTGTTGTTAATTTTGAAGTGAATTATGTTGTTGTTAACTGTGAAGTGAATTATGTTGTTGCTAACGGTGAAGTGATTTCATGTTGTTGTTAATTGTGAAGTGAATTATGTTGTTGTTAACTGTGAAGTGAATTATGTTGTTGTTAACTGTGAAGTGGATTATGTTGTTGTTAATTATGAAGTGAATTATGTTGTTGTTATTTATGAAGTTAATTATGTTGCTGTTAACTGTGAAGTGAATTATGTTGTTGCTAACGGTGAAGTGATTTCATGTTGTTGTTAATTGGGAAGTTGTTGTGATGTGCTTACTGCGATGTGATAATTTTGTATGATTTAATCCTAACATTTTATTTATCATACACTTATTTATATTGTTGTATATCTCACCCTTTCTGCGGATATTTCCCCTACCATGGGAATTAGGGAGGTACTCAAGGATAGCCGTGGAAGGTCGAAGTAGCATTATGAAGTCGTTAGTTGCTGTTAGTTTGAATAGGTGTCATTGCTCAGATACGTAACACTCGGGGGGATGAACGTTGCTTAATTTGTTGTAGTTGCTTAAATTATTGAAGTTTTTGAATAATGTGAATACTTGATCATGTTGATTAATGAAGTTGGTTTAGTTGAATAATTATGCTAAATGAAGTTAAATAATATTAATAAATATTGTGAAATGTTTTGAGGTTGAATAAAAGATGTATCGTTATTACTATTGAAGAATTATGATTATGTGGTTAGTTGATTAGTTGATTATTTGAAAAGTATTGTTATAAGTTCATCCTTGATCTAAGTTTTATGTATATGTATAGTTGTGACTAAATGCATGTTGTTTTGCGAAGAAATTGTGACATCCCTTGTATGATTATCTTTCCCGCACTCTGATTTAAACAATATACGTTGGGTAGATTTGGGGTGTTACAAAAATGGTATCAGAGCTTGTCGGTCTGTCCGGCCAGTGTTGTCTAACGTTGTTTACTTACTTTGTACGCGACAAGTGTGTGGAACACTGTCGGTTTTTGTTGCTTTTTGTTTGATTGCTTGCAAGAATTAATTTGAAGCTAAGTGGGGGAGAAACTTTGCTTCTCGGATGTGCTTGGTTGAGAGATATGAGATTAGTATGCTACTAATGGACACAGTGCAAACGTTGTAGGAGCTTTCTGTTTCTCGAATTCAAAGGTAATACGAATTTAAGGTTTTGGTTGTTTAACAAGTTGGAATGTCTTGGAAAATGATAGTTGCTATGAGATGGAATTTAGTAAGTTGTTGTTTAAGTAGGCCGTGCTGTAGAACTATTGGAATTGATTTTAAAAGTTGTAGAAATTGTTGGAGTTGTGGGGATATTTGAACCGTGGGTGCAATTTGGAAAAAAGAAACTGTTAATGTTAGTGATAACAATTTATACTCCATTATGGTTGTCGGCCATCTATTGACAAATTGAGGAAATGATCACCCTTAATCTCTTGTTGATAGTAGACGAGATCATGTTGGATGATATAGGATTATTTGCTATCTTAATGGTAAGTAAGTGGTGGATGTTACGACGAGAATGTTGCTAAGGTGAGAATACCATGTTGTACAAGAAATTAAACGAGTTGTAGTTGTTACTATTTTGTAAGAAGTTGTTTCAAGGTATTTCTAGAATGGTGGGAGGATAGTGACGATTATGTTGCAAGAGTAATTGGAAGATTGAAGCATAAGTATTGGATTTAAAATGTGATTGAATTGCTGAACCGAAGGATTGGATGCGAATGCGGCAATAAGGATGGTTGTGTCGGATAGATTTTCGAGGACGAAAATATCGTAAGTGGGGGAGAGTTGTAACACCCAAAATTTAATTAATTATTTAATTAAATTATATAAGGAATTATTTATTGGAATTTAGTCGAAGTTTGATTTATCAGTATAATTATAAGGAGCATTAATAAATTGATAAGTTGATTTAGGGTGATTAAGTGAATTATCGGAAGTTGGGATTAATTAATGATGAATTAATTTTATTATAGAATATTATTGGAAATAATATTAGAAATAAGTGTGAATTAATATAATTAATTAATTAGGGCCTATTTGGTGTTAGGAACATAGAACGGAGGTGTGAAAAATTAACCTAATAGAAATATTATTATTATTGTTATTATTATTATTATTAATATCATTATTATTACTATTATAAGTTGGATTTAATTATAAGAGATATAAAAGGAGAATTATAAGGGTTTAGTGAATATTTTTGGGAAAAAGTTGTACGTGGGAGAAAGAAAAGAGGAACAAGGGTTTGGAGGAAACTGCCGCCAGAATAGGAATTGTAGACTGGAAAGCCAAATCGGAATTCGACCAGAAATTATAGAGAGACATTAAATCCAAGGTAAGGGTGAGGTTCTAACTCTCTAAATGCGTTTATGATGAATGGTATGTGGGGATAGAATTTTATGGAATTATCTCCGTTTGTGAAGATTGTGTGTGGATTAAATTGTTGATTTTATACCGGTGTGTTAATGTTAATTGAATGACAAAAACAATGGTTATGTGAAACTGTTGGTGTGGTTGGGAATTAGTGTTGCAGGTTACCCGATTGAGTCTGGAAGTTAATCGAATTAAAAATTTAAGCTAATAGATTTTTGTTACTCCGGTATTGATTTGGAACCTAAAACGACATTGAAGAAGAAAAATACAGGAATCGGGGACGGGGACCCTACACGAAGGGACGATCGCCCCGTGATTAAGGAATGAAGAATAAACAATAATAACAATGAGAGAAGAGGGAGGTGGTCGCCTCTTGTGGCCACATGGGGTAGGGAGGGCGACCCATAGGTGAATGGTTGAAGGGCGGGCGCCCTAGAGTAAGGGAGACGTCCGTCTCTTCCTTTGGTGGGCCAAGTTTGTTTAACTTGCATATTTTTTAGTACTTTGTTTAATCAACTAGCCAATTTACAATATTAGTACATGTTAATATTAATTTTGATGTCAGAATAGTAGATTAATTAATTCATAATGTATTATTAGCATGATATAGTGGGTTGTAAGCAAAAGCAGCTTAGTAGAACTGGAACTAGTTTTTTTGACAATGTACAACTAGTAGCAGAAATTGAATATGGGAGTATAATGATAATATAGAATTGAGTAATTAAGATTATGTAAACACTTAATAGCAGTAAATTAGTACATTCATAAGCAAATCCAGTTAGCAGATGTTTGTTCTGAGTAATAGGTTTAGCATAGCAGTAGAATGTTTAAAAACTGTTCCGATTTAGCCGAATAGCCGAAATAAGCAGTAAAAATTAGTTGTCCGGAATTAACCAAAAATTGTCGTGGTAGTTTGTGTTTGTCAGTAGGTAATCGTGTATATTGCCATATGTTGTTGTTGTTTTATGCGAAGTTGCAGGATGATTAAGTGACGATGTTTACCTCTATTTATTGGTAATAACAGTGATATAGGCATATGCCTCGTGAAGTGAAATTCCGTTGTTGTTGCATGTTTTTAGTGTTGCATTACATTTGCATCTTTGTGAAGGCTTGTATTGGAGGAATTGTGAAGAAGGCTTATGCCTTGTGCCTCTATTAATTGGAAATAGTGAAGGGAGATGAAGCTCTGTTAGTACCACATGCATATGCATTGTTGTGTCTCATTTGGATTTTGTTGTTGTTAATTGTGAAGTGAATTATGTTGTTGTTAATTGTGAAGTGAATTATGTTGTTGTTAACTGTGAAGTGAATTATGTTGTTGCTAACGGTGAAGTGATTTCATGTTGTTGTTAATTGTGAAGTGAATTATGTTGTTGTTAACTGTGACGTGAATGATGTTATTGTTAACTGTGATGTGGATTATGTTGTTGTTAATTGTGAAGTGAATTATGTTGTTGTTAATTATGAAGTTAATTATGTTGTTGTTAACTGTGAAGTGAATTATGTTGTTGCTAACGGTGAAGTGATTTCATGTTGTTGTTAATTGGGAAGTTGTTGTGATGTGCTAACTGTGATGTGATAATTTTGTATGATTTAATCCTAACATTTTATTTATCATACACTTGTTTATATTGTTGGATATCTCACCCTTTCTGATGATATTTCCCCTAGCATGGGAAATGTGCAGGTACTCAAGGATAGTCGTGGAATTTCGAGGTAGTATTATGAAGTCGTTAGTTGCTGTAAGTTCGTATTGGTGTCATTGTTCTGATACGTAACACTCAGGGGGATGAACGTTGCTTAATTTGTTGTAGTTGCTTAAATTATTGAAGTTTATGAATAATGTGAATACTTGATCATGTTGAATAATGTGAAATGTTTTGAGGTTGAATAAAAGATGTATCGTTATTACTATTGAAGAATAATGATTCTGTGGTTATTTGATTAGTTGATTTAATTGAAAAGTATTGTTATAAGTTCATCCTTGATCTAAGTGTTATGTATCTGTATAGTTGTGACTAAATGCATGTTGTTTTGCGAAGAAATTGTGACATCCCTTGTATGATTATCTTTTCCGCACTCTGATATAAATAATATACGTTGGGTAAATTTGTTGTGTTACATAGATACCTAGACCTCATGCAAGCCTTTAGAACTAGGGATATTGTGTGACTTGTTTGTGTTTTCTATATAACATCATGACATCATATCATAATAATATTTCATTAACCATTTAGAGGACCTAGGGATTTATCTTTGCTCTTTGTTATAAGTTTATGGCTTCCGCTCTCAGGAAAACTATCCGAGTCAACTTTGTGGGGATACCTTCTCAACCTAAGGAGTTAGTCTCAAAAGTTCTTGACCATGATCAGTTCATCAAGAGGCATGGTTATCTACTCAATTTGGTCATCTCCTGTTTTGAAGGAGATATGATGAGCGTCGTATTCCAATTCTTTGATCCAAAGCATCACTAATTTATCTTCCCAGATTATCAGTTGGTACCTACAATGGAAGAATTCTCTAAACTACTTGGGATATCCATTCTTGATCAGATACCTTTCACTAGTCTAGAAAAATTTATGAGGTTTGAAGACATTGCAATAGCTTTACACCTAAAGTGGTCTAACATTGAAGCTAATTGAGAAACAAGAAATGAAGTTAAGGGTTGCTTGCTAAGTTTCTGATAAAGAAGGCTCAAGAGTTCTTAAGTGGTATGAGTTTCCATGCTTTCTAAGATGTTTTCAATTTTCTAATCTATGGTTTGGTGCTATTCCCTTATCCAGATCAATTCATAGACGTGAACACCATTGAGATATTTCTCACTCACAATCCTGTGCCTACCTTGCTCGGAGATATTCTGCATTCTCTTCACACTCGTAGTTTGAAGAGACAAGGGACTCTCATGTGCTGCATACCTTTATTATCCAGGTGGTTTACTTCACACCTTCCCCGATCAGTAATGAAGAATGAACAAGGTCCGAGGTGGTCTCAAATGTTGATGTCACTCTCTCATTCAGATATTCGTTGGTGTCTCTACTTTTAAGAAGACTTTACTTTCATTGAGCATTGTAGGGAATTCCCTAATGTGCCACTTCTTGGCAAAGAGGAGGTATCACTTACAACCCTTGTATAGCATTATGTCAGTTTGGTTATGCTTGAAGAGATGTTCCTCATGATATGCTTGTCCAAGACATTGTATTTGACTACGACAACGATCTCCAAGGTTATCGTCGAATATTTTTGGACGCTTGGGGCATGGTGAAAAAGATTGAAACCAAGACTTTTCGGCATAAAAACTCCATTCTTTGGGAACCTTACCTCAAATGGGAGCGAGGTCGTGCTCAAAGTCACATGATGCCGTATATTGCTATCCTACCAGTGATTTTGGAACCTATTGTTGAACATGATAAGTCTTATACTATTCTCCATCAATATATGGCCACTAATTTTGAAGAGTTAAGGAGGTCCAGGATTCAACTTAAAGAAGAAAGGGACACATTTGAGGACCAGTGCTATGCAAGCTAGAAAAGCGTGTTAGAGTTGACGAAGTTACTTTATGAGGAGCAAAGCCTTAACACGAAGAGGAAACGTCCATGTGAGATCTAAGCATTAGGATCTTTACTTTACGATGGAATTCCTTTTGTATTTTCTAATTAACTAATAAAAAGTTTGTTCCTTTTTGTTGTTTACCAAATTTAAATCTCACTAAGTCTTTGAAAATATTGCATATCATAACATATCATATCATATCATATCATATCATATCATATCATATCATATCATATCATATCATATCATATCATATCATATCGTATCGTGTCGTGTCGTGTCGTGTCGTGTCGTATCGTATCGTATCGTATCATATCGTATCGTATCGTATCGTATCGTATCATATCGTATCATATCATATCATATCATAACAAGTACTCTAGAGACCGGTTTTCTCATTCTCTCACTGTTATTTTAGCAGAAATGGCTCTCGTACAAAATATCAAAGATCTCCAGGCTCAGAATTCTCAGTTCCAAGAAATGTTCATCAACTTGACCAAAGGACAGGAAGACCTGAAAGAGCTCATCACCAAGAAGAAGAAGAAGATATCTGGTATCCTCAACATGGGAAGAAGATTCCGAGGTCCGGTAAAGACAACCAGACAACTTGAGTTCTCAGGAAATAGTGGTGAAACTGAAGGAAGTTTCAAGGCCAATGAAGGAAGCAATAATGGGTCTAAAGAAGAGGAAGAGGAAGATTATATGAGTGAGAAATATCCTCCTGGTAAGGAGAAATATAATACCGATAAATCCAATTACTCTGATAAATTCTCAAACTTCGTCTAAATCCAATAATTAAATTCTTACATAATTTAACTAAATAATTAATTAAATTCAGGGCGTTACAACTCTCCCCCACTTAGAATATTTTCGTCCTCGAAAATTTATCCGACACAACCATCCTTAACATCACATTCGCAACTAGTCCTTCGATTCAGCAACAACTCAATCACAGTTTAAATCCAATATTTATACCTCAATCTTTCAATTACCCTTGCAACATAATCGTTACTATCTTGCCAACCATTTTAGAAATACTTTGAGACAACCACCTTACAACATAGTAACAACTAGTGCTCGCTTACTTTCTTGTACAACATGGTATTCTCACCTTAGCAACATTCTCGTCGTAACATCCACCACTTACTTACCACTAAGATAGCAAAACAATTCTATATCATCCAATATGATCCTGTCTACTATCAACAAGAGATTAAGGGTGATCAATTCCCCAATTTGTCAATAGATAGCCGACAACCATAATAGAGATTAAACCGTCATCACTAACATTAATAGTATTCTTTTTCCGACTTGCACCCTCGGTTCAAAGATTCCAACAAATCTGACAACTTCTACAACTTTTAAATTAATATCAATAATTCTACAACATGGCCTACGTAAACAACAACTTAATAAATTCTATCTAATAGCAACTATTCTTTTCCAATACATTCCAACTTGTCAAACAACCAAAATCTTAAATCTGTATTAACAACAAAGCTCCTACAACGTTTGCACTGTGTCCATCAGTAGCATACTAATCTGATATCTCTCAACCAAACACATCCGAGAAGTAAGGCTTCTCCCCACTTAGCTTCAACTAACTCCTGCAACCACAATAAGAAAACAACAAGTACCGACAGTGTTCCACACACTTGTGGTGTACAAAGGAATTAAACAACGTTAGATAATACTGGCCGGACAAACTGATCTGCTCTGATACCACTATTGTAACACTCCAAATCTACCCATCAATTATTATTCAAATCAGAGTGCGAAAAAGATAATCATGCAAGGGATGTCACAATTTCTTTGCAAAATAACATGCATTTAGTCACAAGTACAAAGATACATAACACTTAGATCATGGATGAACTTATAACAACATATTTCCATTATATTAATTAAACAGATAAACAACATGATTAAAATTCCTCAATAGTAACAATTTGTTCTTTTATTCAACGAGAAACAACTTCAATTTATTATTATTATTCACTTAACAAATATTCACATTATTCATAAACTCAACAACTTAAGAAACCTCGATAATTAAATAACAACGTTCATCCCCCTGAGTGTTACATATTAGAGCAATGACACAATCCAAACTATAGCAACTAACAACTTCATAAAGCTACTTCGAACATCCACAACTATCCTTAAGTACCTGCCCATTTCCCATGGTAGGGAAAATATCAATTGAAGGGGTGAGATATCCAACAATATAAACAAGTGTATGATAAATAATATGCTAGGATTAAATCATACAGAAATATCACATCGCAATTAACACATCACAACAACTTCCCAATTAACAACAACACAAAACCACTTCACAGTTAACAACAACATAATTTACTTCACAGTTAACCACAACATAATCATCAACATAACAACTTAAATAAACACAACATAACGATAACAACTTAATAGCAACACTAACTTATAACAACAACAACTTATATCAACAACAACACAACGACAATCAATAAACAACGAATAATAACAACAACTTTAACACGCGACTCAATATGTGACTCAACTATGCAAATGCATGTGGTACCATTTGGAGCAGAACTCCCAACTTTAACATATGCCAGTTTATCGAGGCATTAACAAGGTATAAGCCTTCAACATGGTGCCATAAAGGCCAAGGCATAAGCCTTCAACTTTCAACATGGTGCCATCAAGGCCAACTTAATCATGCAATGTATGCCATGCAATCTCAACTTCAACAACAAATTCACAACAATGCAACAACAACACACAACGACAATGACATAACAACAAGTAAACCGCAATTCAACATTGGCCATAGGCCTACAACATAATATTTCATCAACTGTAAAACAAATTATCAACGTTGTTCATAAGACCTACAACTTCATCAACATATCAATAACATACCACAACAAAATTAATATCAGTATATAACATCCCGCAACTTCACATAAATCCACAATAACGTACAATAACATACACATCACTGATATATCATAAGAAAACCACAACATGACATATTCACTTAATTTCACAAAACAACCTAACCACAATTACCTACTAATATATACGAACTACCACGACAAATTTCGGTTAATTATGGACAACTAATTTTACCGTCTAATTTACTAACTCGGTTAATTTGGTATTATTTCTACTCGTTGTTATCACTGTTCATTATCAACTAACTTCTACTAATTTCATTATACTAATTTAATTAATTCCCTGCAACAAACTTCCACCTCTTACTTCTATTTTAACCGCTACACTAACTATTATCTCAACCCTGCTACTGATACAATATACCAGTTAAATGTTAACCCTATTATTTCTTTCCAACTTCTAAGTTATGAACACCGTCATTTAGTTATCTTCTGCTAAACCAAAAGAACCCAATCCCAACAACTAGTATATGGAAACTAAAGTAATTTCTATTAAACCTCTGTGTTAAAAAGCTACTTAAATAGTACATTGTTTTAGATAAATTAATCTACCTTCTAGGTTAGTATATTACCTTGTCATTACTAGCACTTACTTAATATTATCACAAGTACCAGAATAAAAGAAAACAACATGTATTCCTCTCTTTTATTTTAATGATACCAAACTAAATATTTAGTATACTAGAAGTAACATATTAAAGTAAGTTAGCTAAGTGGTTCAAAGTACGTAAGATACTACAACAACATAAGTAATAATAAAGAAAGACATAAGTCCCAAGTGAGCCAAGGGCGCGCGTCTCATCCCTAAAACAAACAGGGGGCGTCCGCCTCCCTCTCCTTGCCACAATCAAAACCTTCTGGAGGCAAAATCAAGTCTCGCCTCGACCATCGTAACACCGACCATCGCTTACTCGACCATCGAACTTCGACCATCGAACTTCGACCAGAACTTCTACTTCCGACCATCATAACTTCTGACCAACAGAACTTCTACTTCTGACCATTATAACTTCTGACCAACAGAACTTCTGACCAATAGAACTTCAGACCAATACAACTTCTGATCAACAGAACTTCTGATCAACAGAACTTCTACTTCTGACCATCAAAACTTTTGACCAACAGAACTTCTGACAAACACTTCTACTTCTAACCATCAGAACTTCTGACCAACATAACTTCTGACCAACAGAACTTCTGACCAACACTTCTACTTCTAACCATCAGAACTTCTGACCAACAGAACTTCTGACCATCAGAACTTCTAACCAACAAAACTTCTGACCAACAGAACTTCTACTTCTGACCATCAGAACTTTTGACCAACACTTCTACTCCTAACCATCAGAACTTCTGACCAACAAAACTTCTGACCAACACTTATACTTCTAACCATCAGGACTTCTGACCAACAGAACTTCTTACCAACACTTCTACTTCTAACCATAAGAACTTCTAACCAACAGAACTTCTACTTTTGACCATCAGAACTTCTAACCAACAGAACTCCTGACCAACAGAACTTCTGACCAACACTTCTACTTCTAACCATCAGAACTTCTGACCAACAGAACTTTTGACCAACACTCTTGTATTTTATTATTTACACCGTATTTTCCTAATCCCTTAAAGGTTGGAATGAAAACTTAATATAAGTAGCAGAGCAAGCACAAAACCAGCAAACAACATAATTAAAAGAGGCTTCACCTGAAGCATAGCCCCACACTCTCCCAGGCCTTTTCTTTCCATGGAGACGTTCGTCTCCCTCTCTATAGGACAAGGGTCGCTTGCCCCACCCCTTTAGCCACCGTCTCTAATTCTTTTCTTCTGCTAATACTACAGTCTCATAGATTTAATTCGATTAAATCTTGATCCAATTGATTATTGTCTGTAACACTAATTCCCAATCACACCAATAGTTTCACATAACCATTATTCTTATCATTCGTTTAACACTAACAACACCAATATAAAATCAACAATTTAATCTACACACAATCTACACAAACAAAGATAATTTCATACAATTCCATCCCCTCATACGATTCATCATAAACCCGTTTAGAGAGTTAGAACCCCACCCTTACCTGGATTCAAAGCAGTTAAACTCCCCAGTCAAATTCCTAATTTCTGGTCGCATTTCGAATCGGCTTTTCGGTCTGCAATCTTCTCCCGGCGGCTATTCCCAAACCTTGTTCCTCTTATTTTAATCCAATAAATCACATGATAATAATATAATTACTATTATTTTCTTAATGGGCTTATTATATATATTCACACATCCACTTCGCTATTCGCCACTCACAATCCAAGTTAATCTAATTAAATACAATTATTAAAAATAAATAAATATTACTATTTTTAATATTATTCGTCCAATTTAACTGATTAAATGCAACTTTAATTTTTAATAATCCAAACACGCTTCTTACAATAATACCGATAAATCCAATTACTCCGATAAATTCTCAAACTTCGTCTAAATCCAATAATTAAATTATTATATGATTTAACTAAATAATTAATTAAATTCGGGGCGTTACAAAAGATATCCAAGCAACTAGATGGGGAAATGACGACTATCCCGAAGATCATGCTGATGTGAATGCGATAAGGATCACCTTTACAAGTCCTTTGAAAATTGCTCCTACACCCAGAGTGGCACCTTTGATTATCACCTCATCTAGACCAATTCCATATTCCTCTGACAAATCTATATCTTGGAATTATGGGGCCGAAGTTTACTACCATGGCATCAAGCAGGAGTCATTGGCCCTTGAAGACGGTAATGTTGAATATGTTAATCTCGATGTCGACAATATTACTGGATCTAGTAAAGTAACTAGAACCGGAAGGGTCTTCTCTCTAGAAATCTCTCCACCGAAAGATGTTGCTGCATAGGTTCGTATCCCCGCTGTTGAGCCAACCATAGAAGCTCAGGCCAAATAAAAAGTGACTCATCCTGCTCAGACAAAAGTGCCAAAATAAGTTATTGAAGATGCCTCCAAGCAAGAGATGGAGGAAATTTTTAGAATTATGAAGAAAAGCGATTATAATGTTGTTGAGCAGTTGAGGAAAAACCCGTCCAAGATATCTATGCTAGCTCTACTGTTGTGCTTTGAGGCTCATGATCAATCCTTGGTGAAGTTCCTGAAGAATGCCCACGTGCCGCAAGAAACTTCTGTTGATAAATTTGAAAACTATATTTCTAGCCTGACCGCAGCGTGAAGGAATCATAACAAGGCCTTGCACGTCTCTATTGAGTGTAAGGGAACTAGGTTGTCTCATGTATTGGTAGGTATTAGCTCTGCTTTGAATGTTTTGCCGAAAATTTCTCTAGATAGACTCGATGTTAAAGAGGTGGTGATGAGGCCTAGTGGCATAATTGTGAGGGCTTTTGATGGTTCGAGAATAACAGTACTTGGAGAGCTCGACCTGCCAATCAAAATGGGTTCCCAGACTTTTGATTCCACTTTCTCTGTGATGGATATTCGACCAACTTATTCTTGCTTACTTGGACGCCCCTAGATACATAGGGAAAACGTTGTTACCTCTATCTTACATCAGAAACTGAAGTACCCAATGAAAGGGAATATTGCCACCTTTTATGGAGAAGAGGAGTATATGGTGAGCCACCTGCAGTCCTTTTGATATGTTGAATTGGAGGGAGAATTCATTGAGACTCCCTGTCAAGCTTTTGAAGTAGTTCCATGAGTAATGCCCATCAATGATCCTGTCACTCCCAAGATTACTAGAGTTCTATCGAAGATGGCCTCGCCGAAGTATGCAAGGGATGTAGTCGAAGAAGAAGGTTGTACTGTTTGGGGTTAGTTTCCAAATTTCCCATTCAAATCTGATAAGTTTGGTTTAGGCTTCACTTCCAAAGGATGGAAGATGATACATCACGAACGTTTTGGTGGACCTCCGTTCCGCATCAACAGAGATGAAGTTCATACTATAGAAGGCGATGATGGTGATTTTGACATCAACAACTAGATCTTCCCTACTATCAACGAAAAACTCAACAATTGGATGGTGAAGGACGTTTTATCAATCTCCTTTAGTCATGAGTAATTGCTTTTTTCTATTTTATGCTATTAAGTTTTTATGTAATTCTGAACAATAAGACTTTAAGCCTAATGTCTTACCTGTGGCATGATGGCTCATTTGTGAGGATTATTACTTGTCATTTGCATATTTTCATTCAATAAATCATTGGACTTTTGCATTCAAATTTTGCGCTCCTTATCTTTTCTTTTACTTTACTGCTTTTTCAAAAAAATAGCTATGTGTTCTTACACACCCACATAATAAACTGCAGATCCACATCCACTCTGGATCCCATCGATAACGATTCTGTTATTGTCAAATATGACTTTGGAAATCCGATCTACCAAGCCAAAGACGAAGGTGAGGAAGATTGTGAAGTTCTAGGAGATCTTGCTAGATTGTTACAGCAAGAAGAAAGATCTATACAACCGCATGAAGAGTCGGTCGAGGTCGTAAACTTGGGTACTTAAGAGGACAAACAAGAAGTCAAGATAGGAGTTGGTCTTGAGAACAGTGTCAAAGAAAGGTTAATCCAGATGCTGCGAGATTATGTTGAGATTTTCGCTTGGTCCTATGAAGACATGTCAGGGCTGGATATTATTCTTGTGGTACATCGGTTACCAACGAAAGAAGGATTTTCTCCTATAAAGTAGAAGGTTCGTCGTATGCGTCTTGAGATTTCTAAGAAAGTCAAGGCCGAAGTTATGAAGCAATTCAATGTAGGTTTCTTAGTTATTACTTCCTATCCACAATTGGTTGCAAACGTGGTACCAGTTCCTAAGAAGGATGGGAAAGTGCGTATGTGTGTGGATTACCGAAATCTGAATAGGGCGAGTGTGAAAGACGATTTTCCACTTTCACATATTTATGTTTTGGTTGACAACACCGCTCAACATAAAGTATTTTTTTTCATGGATGGTTTCTCCGATTATAATCAAATCAAGATGGCTCCCGTGGATATGGAGAAAACTACTTTCGTCGCGCAGTCAGACACTTTCTGTAACAAGGTTATGCCATTTGTGTTAAAGAATGCAGGTGCAACATATCAGTGTGCCATTGTAGCTTTATTCCATGATATAATCCATCACGAAATAGAAGTCTATGTTGACAACATGATAGCCCGATCTCATACTAAAGAAGAACATCTTGATCATTTGTGCAAGCTATTTGATAGATTGAAGAAGTACAAATTGATATTGAACTCGAACAAGTGTACCTTTGGAGTAAGATCCGGTAAACTCTTAGGTTTCATTGTCAGTGGAAAAGGTATTGAAGTGGATCCCTCCATGGTTAAAGCCATTCAAGAAATGCCGCCGCTCCGCACCGAGAAAGAAGTCAAAGGTTTTCTAGTACGATTGAATTACATTTCCAAATTTATTTCACATTTTACCGCTACTTGTGAGCCAATCTTCCAATTACTGAAGCAAGATCAAATAGTGAAGTGGAATGACAATTGTCATATAGCCTTCGACAAAATCAAAGAATACCTCCAAGAACCCCTACCCTGATGCCACCAGTTGAAGGAAGACCTTTAATCATGTACTTAATACTGTTAGAGAATTCAATGAGGTGTGTGTTGGGGAAACATGACGAGTATGGTCGAAAAGAGCATGCAATATACTACCTTAGAAAAATGTTTACCGACTGTGAAATAAGATATTCTCTTCTCGAGAAAACATGCTGCACTTTGGCTTAGGCTGCTCGTCGACTAAGATAATATATGTTGACTCATACTACTCTATTGATCTCTAAGATGGATCCGATAAAATACATATTTGAGAAACCTGCTCTCTCCAGAAGAATAGAAAGATGGAAAATGATCTTGCCCGAGTACGACATTTAATACACTACTCAGAAAGTAATCAAAAGAAATATGGTAGTAGATTATTTGTATCATCAAGCTGTAGACGACTACCAGTCTATGCATTTTGAGTTCCCTGACAATAATATCATGCTAGTCACTGATTACGAAGAACCTGGACTGGATGAAGGATCTGAGTCAGGATCTCAATGGACTATGGATTTTGATGGAGTTTCTAACGCACTTGGAAATGGTATTGGTGCGATAATTACCTCTCCCAAAGGTGGCCATACACCTTTCATTGCCAGAGTATGTTTTGACTGCACCAACTTTATGGTCGAATATGAGGCGTGCATTGTGGGTATCAAAGCTGCTATTGATTTGAGAATTAAGTTCCTACAAGTATATGGATATTCAGCCTTGGTGATTAGTCGGATCAAAGACGAGTGGGACACGAAGCATCCAAATCTCATTGCCTACAAAGAACATGTATTGAGTTTGATCCCCAACTTCGAAGAAATTACTTTTGAACATATTCCACGAGAAGAGAATAAATTGGCGGACACATTGAATACCATGTTGTCTATGTTCAAACTCAGATGGGACAACAAAGCTCCTCAGATTACCATTGAAAATCTAGATGAACCGATGTATTGTTGTAAACTTTGTACTGAATGAGTAGAAGAAAAGCCTTGGTTTTACGAAGTGAAGAGATATCTTGAGGCTCAAGAATACCCTGAGGGGGCATCTGTCAATGATAAGAAGTTTTTGAGGAGGTCATCTTCCAAGTTCTTTCTAAGTAACAACATTTTATACAAGCGCAACCATGATTTGCCCTACTTCAGTGTGTAGACTTGAAGGCGACTGAAAGAATCATGGAATAAATGCACGAAGGCGCTTTTGGTACCCATTCCAGTGGACATGCAATGGCTAAAAATATTCTTAGAGCAGGTTACTATTGATCCACTATGGAGGCTGATTACTATTGTTATTCATGAACTTGTCACAAGTGTCAGATTTATGCTGACAAAGTACATGTACCTCCGGTTCCGTTAAATGTCTTGAATGCTCCTTGGCCTTTTGCAATGTGGGGCATTGATATGATTGGAAAAGTTAAGCCTACAGCTTCCAATGGACATCACTTAATCCTCGTCACCATCAATTACTTTACCAAGTGGGTAGAAGCAGCCTCGTTTACGTTTATTACCAAGAACATTGTGGCTCGATTCATCAAACATAATCTTATCTGTAGGTATGGCATCCCCGAAAGGATTATCACATACAATGGTACCAATCTCAACAACAAGATGATCACTGAACTCTACACGCAGTTCAAGATAAAGCACCATAACTCTTCTTCATACCGGCCAAAGATGAATGGCGATGTGGAAGCCGTGAGCAAGAACCTTAAGACAATCATACAGAAGATGACAATAACTTATAAAGATTGGCACAAGATGCTACCATTTTCTTCTAATGGTTATCACACCTCCGTATGAACATCAACTGGGGAAACCTTGTTCTGTCTCATGTATGGTATGGAATCCGTCTTACCTATCGAGGTTCATATTCCTTCATTAAGAGTCATAAAGGATGTAGAGTTAGATGAAGATGAGTGGGTCCAAACTCGGCTTGATCAGATAAATTTGGTTGATGAGAAAAGGCTCACGGCCATTTGCAATGGACAGATATATCAGAAGCGATGATCAAAGCTTTTAACAAGAAAGTCAAGCACCGAGTATACCAAGTTGGTGATTTAGTAGTCAAACGAATTATCCTACCACAAGGTGATCCCAGGGGAAAATGGACTCCCACATATGAGGGACCATTTGTAGTCAAAATAATATTTTTTGGTGGAGCCATGATATTGACCACTACGGATGGAGAGGACCTTCCACATCCTGTGAACGCGGACATAGTTAAAAAAATACTACACATAAAAGAGACTCGCTAGGTTGACTGACCTAGGCAAAAATAAGGGAATCCAGACGAACCAAAAGGGTTTAGGAAAACGTTAAGGATATATACCAAAAATTGTACACCCAACAAGTCGAAAACCTACAAAGGCGGCTTGGGCAAAAAAGGGTATCCCGGTGGACTGAAAACCGGAAAGTGTTGTCCAGGCAAATATTATGGATTTGAGCGTATAAGTATGTTCCATCGGATCAACTACTTACTGAACACATTGTTATCGACTCCAAATGGCACAGATCAATCCAGTAACCTTTTTCTAGCAGCAAGAAGATGAGATACTCGAACATATATGAGCAATAGCAGAGTTGAAACTCAATGGATTGTTTCCACATAGCTTTCTTTACCACTTTATAGTTTTTCAATGTTTTTCGATGATTTCCTCTTACTAGGATATCTGTCTCTTTGTACGCAAACTGCCCTTTTATATGCCAACTTCTTTCAATCAATATAATTTCTCTTCCAATTTCAAAACTTTTATTTTCTCTGTTTTGTTTGCATAAGTCCAATGATTGCTTTGAATGATCATATGCATCTGACAATAATTACAATATGTACACTTCTTCTCGCTACATTGGTCCCCGAGCGGCAGCAAGTCAACTTTCAACTCATCCCATTAGTCCCTGAACAGTGACTATCTACATTTTTCTTGCTACATTGGTCCCCGAGCAGTGGCAAGTCAACTTTCAACTCATCACGTTAGTCCCCGAGCAGTGATTATCCATATTTCTTCTTGTTACATTAGTCCCCGAGCAGTAGCAAGTCAAATTTTGAACCTATTACGTTAGTCCCCTGAGTAGTAATGGGTTGCTTCTGATCAAATCACGTTAATTCTTGAGCAGTGATTATTTACATCTATTCAACTCATCACGTTATTCCCCGAGCATTAATCATCTACATCTCTTATTGTTACATTAGTCCCCGGGCAATAACATGTCAACTTTCAAATTGCCACATTACTCCCTGAGCAGTGATCGTCCATATTCCCTCTTGCTATATTGGTCCCCGAGCGGTAGCAAGCCAACTTTCAACTTATCACGTTGGTCCCCGAGCAATGATCACGTACAAGATGGCTACCAACTTATTATGTCAGTCTCCGAGCAATAATAATTTATCCAAAATTAGATTGTTCCCCAGAAAAGGGTTATTCCCCCAATACTATTAAAAGTATTTAATCCCCCTGCCAAATTTTGTTCAGGATTTCGCCATCCCCGACTGAATGTTACCTAAGGCTTATCATTCCCCAGTAAAGCCGGTATTCGTATATGAAATTGGGTAAGATAGTGCATTGGAGGAATTTACATCTCTTTTATCCCCAGTCAGGATCTTCAATGGTCACTTCTCTATCCCCAAGCAGAAGTCGAGGATCCCCAACAGAACAATTCTTAGGCTAAAGCAAGGAATCTCCAACAAGAAATGACGAATCATCTTCCTCAAGATGAATATGTTTTGAAAGATAGCAACATTTGCATTCATACATCATTTACAAAAAGTCATAAAATATGCATACAAGATGCATACATCATTCTCGTTTATTTCCAGAGCACCATTACATATTACATGCATAATGTTATACATAAAGCTAACCATGCATTTTCAGATCAAAACTCTTCGTCTGCAATTTGCTGCATATCTGGTTAAAAATCAATATATGACTGCAAATACTTTCCTTCAAGGACGATCTTGGAACACATAACTCTTCTAAAAAAGTTATTCTGAAGAGCATCTCTTCAAATGAAGTCTAGCGTACGACTCATTCTGATACAAATCACAACATCAATTTCTCCGGATGGCATCTTTAGGCCCAACTCCACCTGCACATCGGTTGCTTCTCTCTAAATGGAATATTCAAGCCTATTCAAGTATACCATCAGCCGACGACTTCACTCCATGCACCAATGAGTGCAAATTTTAGGGCAATCAAGTGTTTAATCATCTTCCACCTTCAAGTCACGAATGGCGTGCACACAAATATAACCCCTCAGGTACAAGAAGATTTAACATGGGGAGCTATTTTACCCTAAAATTTTCCCTCCCTATTTTGAGATCAAGATGCATCTCCAATGCTCAAGAACTACACACGGGTTGATCAGACAAACCCTCTCCTAAGCAATCAACCCACAACTAGGGTTTTGTCTCTCTCAAGGAAAAAGTGATTTCTAATGGGTCAAGTGAATTTCATGCCTCCTCATATGTTTAAAAGTATCCCTATGTCAAGTTTCAAGCCTCATAGCCCAAGTTTGCTCATTCAATTGCTCAGATGGTTGAAAATCAATTGTATTGGACAAAAAGTCAACTGTGGTCAAAATGCAGTCAAACTCCATCATTTTTGGTCAACATCAAGGTTTTGAAGTCACATTCATCATTTGATCAGGGTTGATCATGATTCATCAAGAAAAATCAAGAATTGATCAAAAGTCCAAAGTTGCTAAATTAGGGTTTCTTAAGGGAAAGTCAACTAAACTTTGACAAGGCATAACTTTCACATACTTCATTAAAAAATTATCAAATAAAGCTCATTTTAAAGGGAATTCAATTCTCTACAAATTGTCTCTCTTAGCTCAAGTCCAAAAATGCTGCATTTGAGAGATATGGGTCAAGACATTATAGCAGGGGTGTTCAAAACCAAACCAACCCAATAGAAAACTGCAAACCAAACCAAACCAAACGAAACCTCAAAAAACCGCATTTGGTTCGGATTTGTTTGGGTCATCTTTTAACAAAATCGCATGGTTTGGTTCGGTTTGCGGTTTGTATTTTGCAAACCGAACCAAACCGAATCAAACCGCATTATATTACAACTTAAATTTTACTTAACTCACATCCCACCCAAAGCTAAACCTATTATACTTTAGCCTTATGATTACAAATAATGTTCTCATTCTTTCACTTATGATTTCAGTTTCAATCTTCTCAAATATCTCCTAGCATTATTGTGCCATATTTGCCACATACATCTTACATCTTCTTCTCTAATCTCTAGTTTCTTATATTCTTTGTTTTCCACCTTCTCATTTTTATGCAAATGTTCTCTCTTTAATTTCTTTTTTATTGCACATCTTCTTTTATAATCTCTCATATGTTCTTTCTTTTTCATCTTCATTGATATCCCGTCTCTTTTTTTTTTGTTTCATTGTAATATTTTTGATATTGTTTTATATATTATTTTATATTTATTATTCCACTTTTGTCTAATCTAATTTATACATATTAAATGGGAAGTTGTTGTCCAAATATGATGAGTTTTGATGTTATTTCGTAGTGTACGAATGAGTAAATACGAAGCTATATTGTCATCTATATGTGTATGTATGACTCAATAAAATATTTATAAAAAACCGAACCAGCCGAACCGAATCAAACTGCATTAGTTTGGTTTGGTTTGGTTTTTTTCTAAAAGCCAACTGAACCAAACCAAACCGCTCATATTTTTCTCTTGCGGTTGGGATGATTTTTTTGTAAAAACTGCCCAAACCGCACCTCGAACACCCCTACATTATAGGTCTTTTCAAAAGTCAACAAAATGTCATCTTTTCTCAAAAGAAGTGTACATGAACATGGAAGATTCAATGAAGATGAAACCAAATAGAGATCTTAGAGAACATCTTAAGCTTTCTAAAAATTCCATGATCACCTCAAAATTATGAGAATTGAGCAAGATATAGTTTGTGCGAGTTGGTAATTTTGAAGAAGTGCATGGAGAGAAGTATTGAGCAAACTTAACTTTTTTTTCCAAATGGGCCAATGTTTTCATGATTTGAACTTGTTTATAACATGGTCCATGAATTCTAAGCCCAACTACACGCTCTCCTACTATTTATTTATTTTTTGAATTAATTCATTTAATTTCAATTTTAATTAAAATAAAATGCAAGGAAAGACTTCAAGGCGTGTGGGCTTGATTGCTAAGTTCCTTGAGGTTGAAGTGAGTCCAAGAAAGCTGACAAAAACGTATGGAATTGATTGGCTTGAGATTAAGCAAAAAAAGAAAAATTTGATGCAAATTGCCAATCAAATATATTCTCATCAAAGGCATTATATTTTCCTCAAATGCTTGACCTAATTCATTCTTTATAAATACAAGATTGATACTAGCCATAAAGAACACGAATTACTGCCCTAATAATGCTAGCCAAAACTCTCAAATTTTCTAAAGTTTAAGAAAACTCGAGCCTCACTTTCCAGCCATTCTCAATCAATTTCAAGCACTTATTCATTCTTTTCAGGTGTTCGGGAATCGATCTAGATCCTTGCACGAGTTCAAAGCATCCCATAATCACTTTATTCGATTGCGCCGGTTTGGTATATTTCATCGATTTCAAACTCTAAATCCATGCCATTTAAACTATTTCGATGCATGTATATGTGTTCAAACTAATGTTTGTGAATATTTAGATCCATCGTTTGTGATATTTGACGCATGAATCATGTTATGCCATTGTTAGGGCATGAAGATCTGCAAGCTTCGAACCAATAAATATAGGGATTTTAAGGACAAACTAATGCCACCAATCGACATACAACCCTCAAATTAGGGGGGGTAGAATCCTTCCTTTCCATTTATTTGTGATATTTTGCAAGTTTAGGGTTTCGATCGGCTGAAGAAAACGACTGGAGTATAGCTCCGGTGTCTCTGACTTTGTTGACCCCGGCAATAGCAGGCGTGGCGAGATCTCATTCGTATGTTCAAAACCACGGGGTCCACATACGTGCATTTTACGATTTTAATTGATTTCAGGAAATAATTATCATATACTTATTTATTGATTCAGTTTAATACACGGATGTATCACCACTCTAGAAGTTAACTGTGATGACTGGTTTTTTTCATCGGTTGTTTTAAAAACAATGAAGTCGCCACCTAATTTTATTTGTTCTAAAAAGAACGGGAAAATATAGATAAAACCCCACAGATGCGGATAAGGCGGTCTACGTGACCAAAAGACATGGAATCGGGAGTCGGTTATGTAAGGGGAAGAAAAAGAATACAAAAGAAGAAAAATAATTTGTCTATTATTATTTTGAGTTTGGCACGGTTTCAAAACCGTGTGCCTACGCATACCCTTGTGCAATGGGAAAGTCAAAACTTCATAGTTCCTCTTGAAAAGGTGTTAAATTGGTTGTGTTGATTTTATAAGAAAAATCGTGCGTTAGAAATTTCAAATGCTTGAACTTGGACTTGTTTTGTTTGTTTGAAAAGCTTAAGTCCTTGTTCGTGTTTGAAATGGCTATTGCACACTCTTTGTCAGAAAAGAGTTTGATGATCGCATATGAGCGATAAAAAAAAAGTTGAGTGAATTGAATTGTTTTTAAGTGGGTGAAAAGTACCGAACAATAGGACTAGCATCCTATGATTCAAATACTAGAAACAAGAGGAGCTCAATGCTCAACGAGTTGTCTATTATCCAAAAGTTTTTTCTTATGAAGTGAAACAAAGTTCACATTATTAAGAATCTTTAAACAATGGGACTAGCATCCAACGATTTAAAGAATCGAAGTTCATTTTTTACAAGTGTTTAAACAATTGGTCTAGCAACCAACGATTTAAATACTTGGGTTTTTATTATGAAAAGAATTTTGAAAATGCACTCGACGTTGGATCGAGGTTTGTAAGTTAATTGTGAAAGTGTTTTAGATGGGGTTTTGAGAAATTATTTTGAAAAGTGAAGGATATTCACAAGAAGTTTTGAAAAAAAGATTTAAGTTTGAAAATTGGAAAGAAAACATCTTTTGAAAAGTATTAAGAAATACTTAAAATGTCTCATTTTTAACTTAATTAAAATATAATCAAGAAAATATTTTTGGATTTTTTGACATAATCATAAAATATGAATATTAAATGACAAGTGTGCAAAAAATTATCTCAAAATGAGAAGTTTTGATTAGTTTTTGAAGATGTCGAAGTTTGCTAGAAACTTGAGAAATTAGTGATAAAAAAGAGTTTTTGGTCCTAAGGAGGTTTGAACCTTGGACTTTTGACTTAGAAGTGAAGATTTTTTCCACTGAGCCATGTGTTTGAATTGTCATTTAATCACCTTGTTTAGAAGGAGTTTTGAAAAAGATTTAGTTTTTTTGAAAAAATGTCCAGAAGTTGGCTTGCTTCTGGAGGCAGAAGGCTTAGAAGCTGTCTGCTTCTAGGACGTGTGGCTTCTGGCTACTTCTGGAGCATGTAGAAATTGAAAGTTTCTAAGGGTAGAAGCTTGGTGCTTCTGGGGATAGAAGCATTATAAGTTCTTCTGAAGAGATTGGAAATGGAGAGCTTCTAGGAATAGAAGCTTCAGAAGTACTTCTGGAGGGTTGAACCTCAGAAGTGCTTCTGGAGAAGCAAGCTTCAGAAGCTTGCTAAGCCTTTTATTAAAAAAAAGGTTCCAGGGGGATTCGAACCCTGGACCTTAAGGCGAAGGAAAGTTTTAAGGCGTGCTGGCTTTACCACTGGGGTGGCTATACATCCATTGTTTTAAATTAAACTACAAATATATATTTTAAACCCATCCTTTTAAATTTCTGAAACCAACTTCATCTTCTTCGTTGGAATAGAGCGCGACATGGCCATAGCTGGGATTCGAGTTTCTTCATTTCTTGATATATTTTAAAAGTTCAAATACAGTTTTGTCTAGATTTTCATCACGATTTTGAACATGTATCTTGTTAAAATTATTAATCAAAGATGAACACGAATTTTAACAATCCCAACTTAAACCCTAACTAAAAAAGTGATTAATTCTTTAAACTTAGTTGATTTTAGTTCAAATTAAAGATCCAGATAGCTTTAGTGATTGAATATCTACATTTTCCTTTTAAATTTTAAAGCTAAAAACGCATGAATGGAGGTATCAAAGTTTGAAAAACTCACCTCTTGGTATGAAATACCAGTTCGAGCTAGGCACCTTCCAGGTGCAAAGTAAGAATTATTTTAGCTTCCCTGAACCTCACTGAGTGTGTTCCTACTCTTAGTTTGTCCTGAGGATGGCTGAAACTTTCTGACCAAGTCAAGTTGCAAGTTGCTTAATTTGAAAATGGAAGATGGTGATAGAGCTGTTCCAGAACTTGTTTAAATGTATGGACAGTCTCTATATCTTGTATAGGATGTGTTTGAAGTGAGAAATCAAGGTTAGCACGAATAGTTTTCTAGTTTGGCAGTTTTGGCTCAAAGCTTGCACAAATGGAGTTTTGTGTAGAAAACTGATTCTTGGCTTGTTTCTTGATGGGTTTAAGTTTTAAACTACTTCTAAATTATGTTTAGAACATGTTAGAAACTTAAGTTTGCTTAGATTTTGTAAAGCTTGAAGATTGCAAAATTTCCCTCTTACAACTTTGAAATTTGGAATTTAAGAAAGAAAGAAATAAAGCTTGGATTATGATAGCTTTTGTGTGGTTTTTGAATGAAGAAGAACTCCTATTTATAGGCAAGGAATTCTGAAATGGTAAGGCAAAATAAGATTAGAAGAGCAACTTGGAAGCTTAAGGCTTAAGAAAGAATATTCCTTCATTAAATGCACATGGAATCTTTCTAATCATTACTTAAAAAAACTCAAGTGTTTCTATCCTTTCCTAGCCATTTCCATCATATTTTTTTCTCTTAAATCCTATCTCATGTAGTGACAGGGCTTCTAGAAGGGAGAAAGTTGCAAAATAACTTGCAATTTTGATGCATGATTTTGGAAATCCATGGTTTAGGAGCTCTATGTTTCAAAATCAAAACCCTAGCTACACAAAGTGTTTTTGCAAGTTCTTGGACTTTTTAGAAAGCTTGTAACAAGACCTACAACTTTCATGTTTTGAGTGTTTCTTGAATCCAAATGGATCTAGGTGAAAAATGGCCAAGAAAGTGAGGAAAAACCATGTTTCTAAACACTTGAAATTTTTTCTAAGTGTTAGAAAAAATTCAAATCTTGACTTTTTGTTGACTTTTTCATATTTCTTGATTTTTTTTATGATCATGATGGATTATTTGAAATGATTTTATGATTGAAAAAGTTTGGACTTGAAAAAGTTGACCAAAAGTCAAAGTTTGACTTGTTTGAGTAGATGAATTTTCATCATATAGTTCAGAATTTGTCTAATGAAGAAACATGGATTTTACAATGTTTTGAATAAGGAAATTAGGTTAAGATGTTGCATTCAAGATGTTGAGATCAATATTCAAGCAAATAGGTCATCCATTGAGCAGAAAGTCAATGATTCACTATCTTCGATTAAAACCCTAATTGGTCGATTCAAGGTAGATCATGAGAAAAAGTTGGGAATTTGAATATCAAATGTTGATGATTGATTAAGATAGATCAATTTAGGTGAGTGGGAACTCAAACCCTAAATGATCATATCTTGAACAGATGAAATTTTTGATAAAATCCTAACTTTGACTTTAGGAGCACACGCACGATCTATCTTGTTCTGAAACTGTTAGTGATGCAATGATCTTATGAGAAATATAAGGGAATAAAGTCTTGATCTTGTGCACTTTCAAAAGAGTGTATTCCTTGAAGAAGGGATGCCTCATGATCACTCCTCATAAACACAAACTCAAAAGTCGTTTCCGGAAGTTGAAACCCTGAGTTTGGGAGGGAAAATTTTGGGGTGCAACAGGTGCCCTTATTCAATCATCTTAAATATGATAAGTGAGAAAAAGTGACAACTTTCGAACATTCTAGGTAGAAGAGGATTGAATACTAAAAGAACCCCAAAAATTTTCCCTACGCAGGACACTAAAATTATAAGAGAGAACAAATAAGATATCTTGACTATAGAGTCAAAGAAGAAACGCTTGAGGAGAATAAACTTGCTAAGCACCAACAAAATACCTTAACACAGCAGTACCCAACGAGAAATAATTAGTAGATCTCATCAACACTGGGGATAACCGAGTACCATAAATGAGCAGTAAACATCAAGTTTTAACGAAAATGCTATGAGAAGAAAACCGAACTTCTCAAGCGAAAAGAACTATAATAAATTAAGCCATCTCAGGATGTCTTAACAAATATGCTATGAGAAGAAAACCGAACTTCTCAAGCGACAATAAATATAATAGATTAAGCCATCACAGGATGTCTTAATGAAAATGCTTTGAGAAGAAAACCGAACTTCTCAAGCGAAAAGAAATATAATAGATTAAGCCATCACAGGATGTCTTAACAAATATGCTATGAGAAGAAAACTGAACTTCTCAAGCGACAAGAAATATAATAGATTAATCCATCACAGGATGTCTTAATGAAAATGCTATGAGAAGAAAACTGAACTTCTCAAGTGAAAAGAAATATAATAGATTAAGCCATCACAGGATGTCTTAATGAAAATGCTTATGAGAAGAAAACCGAACTTCTCAAGCGAAAAGAAATAAGATAAATTAAGGATTCGATATGATTGAGAACTTGTCAGAAAATTCCAGAGAGTTAAGGAATACCCGCAGACCTTAACGAAGATAAAATTGAGAATTTGTCAGAAAATTCCGAAGAGTTAAGGAATACCCGCAAACCTTAACGAAGATGAAATTGAGAAACTGTCTGAAGATCTCAAAGAGTTAAAGAATACCTGCAAACTTTAACGAAGATAATGGTCGGGAATTTGTCAGAAAATCCCGAAGAGTTAAGGAATACCCGCAGACCTTAACGAAGATGAAATTGAGATACTGTCTGAAGATCCCAAAGAGTTAAAGAATACCCACAAACTTTAACGAAGATAATGATCGAGAATTTATTAGAAAATACCGAAGAGTTAAGGAATACCCGCAGACCTTAACGAATATATATGGCTAGAACAATATCAGAATTGTTGTGCACGAAGGTGCGAGGAGCCATGGCATATTGAATGTCTTGACCATGTAACTTCCGAGTTACCAGCAGAACAAGTTCAGTATCATACCCGAGAATACACTTCTCCGGGGATAAACAAATTAATATACAGCACACTGGTGTGATATAGATGTTTATGAAGTTGGCAAATCTTTGTTTCTGACGTTTCTGCTGATGAAATCTCACTGAACATGTAAAGACATGTTGAACAACTTCCGAGTTTTCAAGATCTCCAACCTGTATGCAGATAGCTTTACCGGTGATAGAAGAATCAGATTCAGCACCCGCGACTGAAAAACTTCGAGGGTAATGAGCTTTAATTTGCTGGCATTGTATAGACAACGCGTTGTAGCAAGTGGATATGTGGATCAACTTCTGAGTTGGAGAAATATCCTGAGTTTGAACAAACATCCTACCGGGTAGACATTTATCTGTTGAGTAGTTGATGACTTACTGGGGAAATAAACACACCAGAAGTTCGATGTAGTTTTCTGAGAATAGCTCAAAGAAGTAAAGATTGTAGAAGTCACTGCCACTAGAACTTGCTGAGAAGATTCTTGTCTGAAAGAAATCTTGGAAAATAACCTGAATAATGTTGTAGTAATCCTTTCTAAAGGAGACTCACTTGGGAGTAAATTAAGCTTCACTAGGGAAACTCCATAAGAAAACCGTGTGGAAAACTTCACCGGGGACTCCCGGTAGATAATTTTGTTGACATTAGAGTCCATTGAAAGACAATTGTTTCGTTGGGGAAGAAATCTCTGTTGGGGAAACCATCAGTTGTTAAGATCCATACAACTTGTGCTGGGGAAAAGAGGATAATTATGTCCTCACTCTATAAATACCCAACACATTGCACAAGATAAAGGAAGGAAACCCTAGCCCTACAACAACCCTTATTTTTCTCAAAAGAATTCTTCAAAGTTGTGAAATTCGAAGTCTTGCTCCAACCACTTTCAACCTCTCTCAATCATTCCATTGTGTTCCTAGGGTAAGTTTGAGTAAGTATACACCAAGAACCATGGTTGAAACAGCCTGAATCGAGCCATACTTGATCATACATATTCATATTTTTCTTGAATTTGCATTTTTATTATCTGTGTGTTTTAATCGAAACTAACCACTCTAATGTGTTCATGAGGTTCCATAGAAAAGATCTGGGCCATCGTTTTGATGCTTGAACGTCCAGAAATCGATTTGCCATAGTTAGGGTTTTTGAACTGTCTTCTTCGAACCGGCTTGTACAGGCACTTTCAGGGAAACCGAGCATCACCATTGGATTCGCAGACCCCGATTTAGGGGGGTAGACTTAACCATAGCCTTTGATTTCACATCTTTTGTAGGTTTAAAAAATTGAGTGGCCGGAGAAGACGACCGGAGCTAGGGCTCCGGCGTCGCTGACTTATTGACTCCGGTTGACAGCTTGCGTGGCGTGTTCATGCGTTCTCATTCGCCCATCCGTTCCAGCTGGGGTCCACGCGTGTTGACTGGGCTTTGAGTTATAATCATGACACGATTGCACTTATAATGCATTGTTTCCAGATCCTAAACACCAAAAACACTTTGGCTCAGTGGTAAAGGCAAGCAGACTTGAAGATTCTCTCAAGGGTCTCCAGTTCGAATCTTGGCAAGACCTTTCTTTTTTACTCTTTTGAAAAACTAACATATTTTTTCTATTTTTTCTTTAATATTTTTATCTAATTTAATTTATCTTCAACATTTTTTATCATGCATCTAAAAAACTCCAAAAATATTTCTTTTTTGCATTAGCATCAGAAAAATACTTATTTAATTTTTAAAATTAAAATTATTATTTTTGCGTGCATATTTAATTTAATTATTAATTAATCATTTGAATGACTTTTAATTGTTTTTAAATTATCAAAACGATTCCGAAAATTACCAAAAATTTATCTTATCATATTAATTTCATTACTAACATAAAAACTTTTTCCTCATTCAAAAATATTTCTTTTTACTAACATTTTCCTCTTATGCAATTTTCTCGTATTTCCGATTATGTATCTATTCACAGGTTGGAACGCTTCGGACGATTTTTCTCACTTTTCTTTTCCAATTATGTAACTACCTATGGGATGTAACTGCCCCAAAGCCATGTAATAGCGTAGGACTTTACCTTTCCACATTTTACATTTCCGCAATTTATTTTCCGCACCCTATAAATTGCTAGTAATTAGGCGTGTATGACAAGATAAAATTGGACACAGATCACTCATAATTTCAAGATAACATATATTTGAATTGACACACTCTTTTCACACATGCACCCCTTAGGATAATTCTCTCTCGTTGCCTTTACGAATACAAATGGTCAAGTCCCACGAACATAGAGGTATCCTAGCACCGTTGCCTACAAACAAATCATCATAGTCCCTTCGATACAAAGATCATAGACCCACGATGTCGCCTACGAATACATGATCTTGACCCTCGATTGTCGCCTATGAAAAGTGATGATAGTCCCTTCGAATGTGCTAGGATACTTCCTACAAGTTGCCTTCTATGACCATCCGATGTCCCTTCGAATGTCCCTCTACATCCAACGAATAGGGTTACCTACCAACTAATGGTATGGATAGCACTATTCTAAAGGAACGTAAAAGAACACGAAAACGACCATTCTGAGTAGGTGATAAGACTTTTAGTTGCTTGCTCTATCAAAAATACCTTTTTTTTACACCTCACACTTTTGTTAAAGTTCAAACTCTTTTCAAAACGAAACATTTCCGAACACTTTGTATACATTCCTACATGAATCATTACAAAGTCAAAGCGAAATGCCTTTTTTCAAAACATTTTTGTCAAACACACAGAAAGCACATTTTGAAAATGATTTAAGAGCAACTAAGAGCCCGTAGAAAACTACGGATGGAAAGGGGTGCTAATACCTTCCCTTTTCATAACCTTCTCCCTTACTCAGAATCTAACGAAGGTCCTTTCCTGTTCTTTTCACCTTCCCTTAATTGGATAAAAGAAAAGTCGGTGGCGACTCTTGCTATCCGCACATTTGCGATAACAAATTCTCAAAGTCAGTTCACCGTATTACAGAACTGGCGACTCTGCCGTGGAAACACCCTAAAGAGAGAATACCTTAGGGATTTTTAGATCATTTTTACTGCTTTCTATTTGACTCGCTTGCTTTATCTTTAAGGGTTGCTTGGGTATTATATTTGTGGGGGATTCTACACCCGGATCCAGGTTTCCTTTTAAGTAAGTAGCCATAAATCGTCGCGACCGTTAGACGTATATCGAAACGGTCAACATGATGGCTACGTTAGTGTGACACTTTGGATGTCCTGATACTCTTCATTTCCAAGTTGAGGATAGTATTTGACTTCTGCGTGGTGTCATCAGCACTAACTAAACTTTTAGAACCTTAATTGACCCATCTTGGCCATTAGAAAGTAGTGAGATGGCCGGCTTTGGTGTAGATCGAGGTTGGCTGATACTCGATGCTACGCTCATTAAGATCAGACTTTTGGGATATTTTCGGTCGACCACTTGGTAGTCGTATTGAAATAAACGCCTACGAGAAAGATCAATGATATGAGATTCCTAGAACATGGTTACTATTATAGGACAGGATGAACCAACTCAAAATTTTGGTGGGGTAATCACCTATACCTCATGCAAGCCTTAAACCTAGGCTCGTTGTGTGAATTGTTTGTGTGTGCTAAACATGACATCATGACATCATCGCATTGCATATCATTTCTAACTATTTCAAGGACCTAGGGATTTATATTTGCTCTGTTTTATAGGGGATTATGGCTTCCAGAAAGAATATCCGAATCAACTTCATGGGTATACCTTCTCAGCTCAAAGAATTGGTTTCAGAGATTCTCGATCATGCTCAGTTCATCAAAAGACATGGTTATCTGCTTGACTTAGTTACCTCTGGTTTTGAAGAAGATATAATGCATGTCTTATTCCAGTTCTTCGATCCGAAACACCACTGCTTTACATTCCCAGATTATCAGTTGGTTCTTACCTTGGAAGAGTTCTCTAAGCTACTTGGGATACCTATTCTTGATCTAATGCCATTCACCGGTTTAGAAAAGGTTCCTAAGTACGAAGACATTGCATCAGCATTACATTTAAAGCGCTCAGACATTGAAGCCAATTGGGAAACTAGAAGCGGAGTTAAGGGTTTACTTGCCAAGTTTCTGATTAAGAAAGCCCGAGAATTCCTCAAAGTTATGAGTTTCCATGCATTCGAAGACATTGTGGCCTTGCTAATCTATGGTTTGGTTCTATTTCCTAACTCGGATCAATTCATAGATGTCAACACCATCAAGTTATTCCTCACCCGTAATCCTGTGCCTACCTTACTTGGAGATATCCTACATTCTCTCCACCCTCGTACTACTAAGAGACAAGGAACTCTCATGTGTTGCATACCGTTGCTTTCCAGGTGGTTTATTTTGCACCTTCCTCCATCAGTTTTGAAGAACGAACAAAGGTTGAGATGGTCTCAAAGGCTAATGTCACTCTCTCATTCAGATATCCATTGGTGTCTTTTCTCTCAAAAGGACTTCACATTCGTTGAGCGTTGTGGAGAATTCCCTAATGTACCGCTACTTGGTATAAGGGGAGGTGTTACTTACAACCCTTCTCTAGCTCTACGTCAGTTTGGTTTTGCTCGAAGAGATGGTCCACATGATATGCTTCTCCAAGATATTGTGTTCGATTACAACCACGATCTCCAGAATTATCGACAAAGGTTCATACACGCTTGGGGCATGGTAAATAAGACTGATACCAAGACTTTGGGACACCAAAACTCCATTCCTTGGGAACCTTACCTCAAATGGGTGAGAGCTCGAGCTCAAAACCTCATGATGCCATTCATGCTTGTTTTACCCGTAATTATGGAACCTGTTGCTATAGGTGACGTACCCTATACTGTTCTCCATCCTGACATGCCTAATGATTTTGAAGACTTGAAGAGATCCTGGATTCACCTTAAAGAAGAAAGGGATACATTCGAAGCTCAGTGCTATACAAGCGAGAAGAAGGTACTAGAGTTGACAAAGCTACTTCACGAGGAGCGAAACATCAACGCCTACCTCAACACCAAGAGGAAGAGCCCATGGGAGACTTAGAGCTCTAGGATTTTTGTTATTTTATTGTTTCGAACTATCTTTTGTACTTAAAAAGAAAGAGAATAAAAAGAGAACTAATAAATGTTTGTTCGTGCTTGTTTGACAAAATTAAATCTCTAAGGTCCTTGAAAACATTGCATTGCATCTGCATAAACATCGCATATCATGGCATAACATCTCATAACAGGTACAATGAAGATTGGTTTTCTCATTTTCTCACTATTTATTTTAGCAGAAATGGCTCTTGAACAGACTGTCAAAGATCTCCGTGCTCGTAATGCTCGGCCTGGAGATGTTCACCACTTGGTCCAAGGCCAAGAAGATTTGAAGAAGCTCATCAACAGAAAGCAGAAGGTCGTTGGTGTTCTCAACATAGGCAGACGTTACAAAGGTGGTCCTAAAGTGGTCAGCCGGATAGAGCTCTCAGAAGGGAGTTTCAAAACTGAAGGAAGTGTCAAGGGACATGAAGAAGACCAGCGTGAGCCTGAGAAAGACAGAGAAGATCACTATGATAATGACCAGTACTCTGATGAAGATGACAAGTACAAGCAACTTCAAGACCGTCTGAATGCTGTAGAAAACCTGAAGATGTCCGGGTTGAATTTTGATGATCTGAGCCTTGTCCCTGGTGTGGTGAATCCTCCCAAGTTCAAAGTTCCAACTTTTGCCAAATATGATGGCATTTCCTGTCCAAAGCTGCATTTGAAGTCCTATGTTCAGAAGCTCAACCCTCACACTGATGACAGAAAGTTGTGGATGCATTATTTTCAAGAAAGTTTGTCCGGAACTCAATTGGAGTGGTATTATCAGTTAGAGAATGACCGTATCCATACTTGGAGTGACTTAGCAGATGCTTTCTGAAATTCCTGGCAGCAGACACGTGATGTCACAGAGAATGTTATGACACAGTATCTGACACTTTGTTAACAATTCACGCAGTAAATTCAAACAGCAGTAAAGAACACAATAAATTGTTTACCCAATTCAGTGTGTAACTACACCTACATCTGGGGGCTACCAAGCCAGGGAGGAAATTCACTATTAGTAGAATTAATTCAGGAATAAACCAACCAGTTTATCTCCTTCACTTAAAACCTACCCAATGCAACTTCAATCTAAGTCCTACGTAGACCTGAGTTCCTACTCACTCCCCCTCAATCACAGCAGTGATTTCAACCTATTGATTAATTGAATTGTGAAGACACACTTCAATAAACTATCTTGATTTTGCTTCAGAGCTTTAATAAAGAGACAAAACAATCATGCTTCAAAGCTTTGAATGATAAACAACCCTTACAATCAAATCCTAGTCCAAGGCACTTATCAATTGATAATTACTTGGCTCACAAGAGTAACTAGAATTACACAAATACAACCTGCTAAATCTTCAATACAGTTCAAGAGGCGCAACAACAAAGTAAGGGTTCTATTCCTATTATAGAAGCAGTCCTGAAACTTTAGTTTTGGGCTTCCATAATAATAGCTAGGGTTCACTTAATTAATCCTAAAAACTTGGTCTTTTTAACAACCGATTTAGTTTTAACTAAGATTAACCTAACAACCACGTGAGCATGCAATCTAATACCAGAAAAACATAATAAAGCAGCTCAACAAACTTCCTGAAAAATCTCAGGAAAAAATAGATTCTGCAGAACAGAATGTCACACAGGATGGCATGACATCTGTTATGATATCAATCAAACTTCTGCAGAATTTCCAGCACAGTACTTGCTTCCAGATCTGAGCTGTACTTAAACATCCTTGTCAAGTAGGATTTATCTTCAATCTCTGAATGTCATGACATTTATCAAGACATTGCAATAGTCTAGTTTTACCAAAAAGTAATGCCAACTTAAAACACTAACAAACTCCCCCTTTGCGCATTTTTGGCTAAAACAACTTAAGTCACCAGAGTACCTATGCAGCAGAAGAAAACATACTAGTTCTAAGCTATCCTAAGCTTAAAAAAAATAACCTAGAGAAGATAAATTCTACCCATGATTTTTCATACAATTTCCCAATTGCCCACATATAAATCTCCATACAGTTTCCCCAATTGTCACACATATACTTCTCCCCCTTTGTAGCCTCAAAGGGGCCAAAGGAACTAATACAAGTACCCCAACATTCATCATATATTATAGAAAGTACCATCATAATTAAAGTTACAACTCTGTCAAAGTAATACAATTATTCAAAACAGAATAGGGAAAATGCAGAACAAGGTTAACAATAAAACAACAAAACAGAAACACCATAGCAACAGGCTATCAGATCAAGTGCTCTCTTCTCCTGAAGAAGCACTGTGAAAAGAAGCATCTTCAGAACTTTCTTCAGCTTCAGTCATCTGAACATCATCATTTTCAGCATCACCAACAACATCATTACCAGCTAACCCTTCATTCTCAATCTCAAAAATAGAGTCTTGATCAGACTCTGAAGGTTTAGGTACCTTCCTCTTCTTATCAATTGGTGTCCTCTTGGGTCTAGAGCCACCACCAACAATTTTTACTCTACACTTCTTTGTAGAGGGTCCAGCCTTGTTCTTCTTCTCAGCCTTAGAGACATTGTCACCAACCTTTTCTTTGACTGGGGAATCAACAGGAGTTTCAGTATCAGGATCCACAGGGGTTTTCTTGACATGATCATCAGATGTCTTGACATTCTCAGTGACATCTGGATCAGCTGCTAAACTAGGGCTAGCAGACTTTTGGTTTAGAGGGACATAAACCCCAGGTACAGAGTGGTTTTCATTTAGGATCCTGGTTACTATCCTAGTAATGGCTTCATGCACAGACCTAGACCCCTCTTTGTTTGCTATTTCTGGGGGTACTAAAGAAGATGGTTCAGAGGTCTTACCAGACGGTGAAGCGAGTGACCATTGTGCATTCCTTGTGCGCAGTTTCTTGACCTTCTTAGGGTCTGTAGCTTCACAACTTTAACATGCATGGCTTCAGTGCTTGCCCTAATCCCAGCCATGGTAGGAGATGAAAAACCAGAATCTTGGGATGATGAGGAGGATGATGACAGGTTCTGTTGAGACATCTTGAGGAAAGCAAGAAAATTTTCACAGAGGGCTTGAGAGTGTTTATTATTGAAATGGCAGTAGAGACTTTCAAAAGAAGAAACTAAAATATATATATGCCCCTTCCTATTCTTAGACTTTTCAAAAACAAGGAGAAAATAATTAATTACTCCACTTAGAATTAAATGAAAAAAGTCTCTCCCATTCCTTGTTGTGAGAAATCTTAATTGCTACAATTCCTCATATTGACAAATACCTAGTTTGCCCCTCAAATTCTCAAACTGACTAGCATCAAGAGCTTTAGTAAAAATGTCAGCCAGTTGAAGTTCAGTGGCTACATGTTCCAATTTAATCACTTTCTCTTACACAAGGTCTCTGATGAAGTGATGTCTAATGTTAATGTGCTTAGTCCTACTGTGTTGTATAGGATTCTTTGAAATATTAATAGCACTCAGGTTGTCACAGTACAATGTCATGACATCCTGTGTGTGACATTGTACTCAGTCAGCATCTGCTTCATCCAAACCATTTGAGAACAACTGCTACCAGCTGCTATGTATTCAGCTTCAGCAGTGGACAAGGACACACAGTTTTGCTTCTTGCTGAACCAAGAAACAAGATTGTTTCCCAAGAAGAAACATCCTCCAGAAGTGCTTTTTCTATCATCAGCACTACCAGCCCGCCCAATCATCATCATAATAGCTAGACAAAATTCGTTTACATCCATGAGAATACAGTATACCATAATTGCAAGTTCCACTCACATACTTCAGAATTCTCTTTACCTGATTGTTGTGACTTACTTTAGGTTCAGCTTGGTATCTTGCACACACCCCAACAGCAAATGTAATGTCAGGTCTGCTGGCTGCTAAGTATAGAAAGCTTCATATCATGCTTCTATACAAGCTTTGATCAACATTTTCTCCAATTGTGTCCTTGGACAAATTCAAATGTGTAGGAGCAAGAGTCCTTTTATGGCTGGCATTCTTCATTCCAAACTTCTTGACAATATTCCTTGCATACTTGCTCTGTGAAAGGAATGTTGAGTCTTCCATCTGTGTGACTTGCAGTCCAAGAAAATAAGTCAACTCTTCCATAAGGCTTATTTCAAACTCAACTTGCATTTGGTTGGCAAAATGTCTCACCATTGTGTCTGACATTCCTCCAAATACTATGTCATCAACATAAATTTGAGCCACCATTATCTTTCCTCCTTCATTCTTGACAAAGAGAGTTTTATCCAAGGCTCCTTTCCTATATCCTTTGTCAGTAAGGAACTTGGTCAGCCTTTTATACCAGGCCCTAGGAGCTTGCTTCAGCACTTTAGAAGTGGTCAGATGTCTAGACATTGGGTGTAATATTCTGATTTGCTTTCCAACCTGACACTCACTGCAGACTCTCCCTTCATCAATATGGAGTCTTGGTATCCCTCTGACAGCCTCCATGGAAATGATCTTTTTCATTCCTCTGAGATGCAAATGACCAAGTTTTTGGTGCCACAATTTTACCTCCTTTTCATCTTTGTCTTTAGAGCACACAGAAGACAGATTGGTGTTCTCAGATTCCCATATGTAGCAGTTGTCCTTTGATATGACTCCTCTCATAACCACTTCATGTTTATCATTGATTACAAGAAATTCAGACCTAGTGAAGTTGAATTTGAATCCCATATCACATAGCTGACTTATGCTTATGAGATTGGCAGTCAAGCCTTTTACCAGCAATACTCCATTTAGGTTTGGAACTCCAGAACAGTCCAAGTTTCCAACACCTTTAATTTATCCTTTAGCTCCATCTCCAAAAGTAACAAAACTGGTAGAATGAGGTTTGACATTATTCAATAGATTTTTGATTCCAGTCATATGCTTAGAACACCCACTGTCAAAGTTCCAATCCTCCTTGGCAGACACTCTAAGGGAAGTATGAGCTATTAGAACTGCAGTCTTCTTCTTCCAATGATGAGTGTAGGATACTTTGTTAACCTTAGGCTTGACATAAGGAACTTGATTAGGATATCCATGTAGTCTAAAGCAAAAAGGCTTTATGTGACCAAACCTCCCACAATAATGACATCTCCATCTTTGAAACTTTTTCTTCATGTTTCTTTGATCTTGATGTTGTACCCAATGTTGTGACATCTGCTTAGACATTGGCTTATTAGGTTTGTTCTTCCTTTTGTTATCAGCAAATTTCTTTGCCTCCACATATTCTGAGCCAGACCTATTTCCTGTCTTGTGGTGTGACATCTTCTTTGACATTGACTTGCCAGGTCTGTTCTTCTTCTTGTCACCAACAGGTTTCTTTACAGCTTCATTTCCCAGACCATGCTTATTTCCTGCATTCTGTCCAAGCTGAAGAATTTCCTCCAACTTATCAGTACCAGATGTCAACATTTTGACTGACTTAGACATCTGATCAAGTTTGGAGTTCAACACTATAATTTCACTATTGAGGTGACTTATATTAGCTGTGTTTTCCTTCTTCTCAGCCTCCAATTTTGCATTCTCAGCCTCCAACTTCTCAATCAGCTTTTTCTGTTTCTCATTTTGCTGACATACTTCACCACTTTTTATACACAGCTTCTTGTAGGTTTCAGCAAGCTCTTCAAATGTCACTTCCTCATCACTAGAATCCATATCAGAATTGCACACTCCAGAGAGAGCAGTGACAAGTTTGGCTGCTTCTTCCTCAGATTCACTTCCTGAGTCACCATCAGACCAAGTGACAACCATCCGTTTCTGTTGTTTCTTCAGAAAGGTAGGGCATTCAGCTCTAATATGCCCATATCCTTCACAACCATGACACTGGATTTCTCTGCTTTGACTTCCTTTTTCTTCTGACTTGGATCTTCTGCTAGAGTCATAAGATCTGCTAATGTCAGATGAAATGTTCTTGACATTGGATCTTGACTTTGGATCGATTCTCTTGATGAGTTTGTTGAACTGCCTTCCAAGCATAACTATAGCTTCAGATATCTTCTCTTCATCATCCTCCTTGCATCCCTCTTCAGTATTGGATACAAGTGCTATGCTCTTGTTCTTCCTGTCAAAAGTTTCACTGATTCCCATCTCAAAAGTCTGGAGAGATCCAAAAAGTTCTTCCACCTTCAAGGTGCTGATGTCCTAAGCTTCCTCTATAGCAGTCACTTTCATTGCAAACCTTTTAGGAAATGATCTGAGAATCTTTCTCACCAGCTTTTCTTCTGACATCTTTTCACCAAGTGCTCCTGAGGTGTTGGCAATCTCCAAGATATTCATGTGAAACTCATGAATGGTCTCATCTTCTTTCATCTTCAAATTCTCAAATTTTGTAGTGAGCATCTGAAGTCTTGACATCTTCACCTTGGATGTCCCTTCATGAGTAGTTTTGAGAGTGTCCCAAACATCCTTGGCCAGCTCACATTGATGAACTAGTCTGAAGATATTTCTGTCAATTCCATTGAATAAGGCATTCAATGCTTTAGAGTTCCCCAGTGCTAGCTCCTCTTCTTCTTTGTTCCATTCTTCCTCAGGTTTCAAGACAGTAGTTCCATCCTTCTCAAGCTTGGTGGGATGTTTCCATCCTTTGTCAGTAGCTCTCCAAGCTTTAATATCCAGTGACCTCAAAAAGGCAACCATACGAGGTTTCCAGTAATCATAATTAGATCCATCCAATATAGGTGGTTTACCTCCAAATCCTCCTTCCTTATCCATTACGCCAGAAACTATTATCCCTGGATCTCACCCAGAAATAACAGGCAGGGTGCCTGCTCTGATGCCAATTGAAATTCCTGGCAGCAGATACGTGATGTCACAGAGAATGTTATGACACAGTATCTGACACTCTGTTAACAATTCACACAGTAAATTCAAACAGTAGTAAAGAACACAATAAATTGTTTACCCAGTTCAGTGTGTAACTACACCTACATCTGGGAGTTACCAAGCCAGGGAGGAAATTCACTATTAGTAGAATTAATTCAGGAATAAACCAACCAGTTTATCTCCTTCACTTAAAACCTACCCAATGCAACTTCAATCTAAGTCCTACGTAGACCTGAGTTCCTACTCACTCCCCCTCAATCACAGCAGTGATTTCAACCTATTGATTAATTGAATTGTGAAGACACACTTCAATAAACTATCTTGATTTTGCTTCAGAGCTTTAATAAAGAGACAAAACAATCATGCTTCAAAGCTTTGAATGATAAACAACCCTTACAATCAAATCCTAGTCCAAGGCACTTATCAATTGATAATTACTTGGCTCACAAGAGTAACTAGAATTACACAAATACAACCTGCTAAATCTTCAATACAGTTCAAGAGGCGCAACAACAAAGTAAGGGTTCTATTCCTATTATAGAAGCAGTCCTGAAACTTTAGTTTTGGGCTTCCATAATAATAGCTAGGGTTCACTTAATTAATCCTAAAAACTTGGTCTTTTTAACAACCGATTTAGTTTTAACTAAGATTAACCTAACAACCACGTGAGCATGCAATCTAATACCAGAAAAACATAATAAAGAAGCTCAACAAACTTCCTGAAAAATCTCAGGAAAAAACCGATTCTACAGAACAAAATGTTACACAGGATGTCATGACATCTGTTATGACATCAATCAAACTTCTGCAGAATTTCCAGCACAGTACTTGCTTCCAGATCTTGAGCTATACTTAAACATCCTTGTCAAGTAGGATTTATCTTCAATCTCTGAATGTCATGACATTTATCAAGACATTGCTATAGTCTAGTTTTACCAAAAAGTAATGCCAACTTAAAACACTAACACTTTCTACAGACAGTATGAGTACAATGCTGAATTGACGCCCACTCGCATGCAACTACAAAGCATGTCTACGGTCGCGATGAGAAGTTCAAAGAATATGCTCGAAAATGGAGAGATCTAGCGGTGAGTTCAACCACCCTTGTCCAATAGGGAGTTGGTTGACATGTTTATGGAACACCGCAGGCCATTCTTCAATCATCGATTGGACACTCTTGACCCGATTCACCGGTGACAAGGAAGCGTATTGAAGCTGGTATCAAGAGTGGGAAGATTCATGTAGAGACATCTTCAAATGCTGCGAAGAGATCTTTTGGTGGTAAGAAAGAAGCCAATGCCGTGTATGGTCAAAAAAGCCGAGCCAGGACCGACCGTGCTCAATCTGTGGTGGTAGTTGTGATCTCCAATCCTACATCAGCACAACCTCAGCGAGACAATGCGCGTAGCCAAAACGCGCCACGAAGACAGTTTACGAAGATCAACATGCCATTGTCGCAAGCCTTGCAACACATGTTGAAAGCAGAGTTGATTACTTTGAAGGATCCTCCTCGGAGTGTCACTACTTCCTCTCCGAGATACAATCCTAATGCTAAATGTGCTTACCACTCCAATAGCCCAGGGCACGACACTGACAACTATTGGGCTCTGAAGAACAAAATTCAAGATATGATTGAAGCTAAGCAGATTGAGTTTGACCCTCCTGTCGAGACTCAAAATGTGATCGACGCGCCTATGCCTAACCATGACAAAAGTTCCAATGCTATTGGCGAGAACTCTTACATTTTCAACATAGATGACTTGACCATTCCTCTAATGACTGTTAAGAAGAATTTGCTGCAAGCCGGTGTCAACCCAGGATGCCCAGAGAATTGCCGTTGGTGCCCATCTGCACCTAATGGTTGTGCTTGGTTGAGACGACGTGTTTAGTGCATGATGGATAACCGTGAAATACTATTCCTGAAACCACCTGTGGAGAGTCTGTGTGAAGACATGTCTAAGAAACTGAAGATCGAAGATGTGAGTGAAACTGTATCGTCTGCATGGGATACCTTGGGGCAGCCAAGTGGAAAGTTTGATTACATGGTGAAGTACACTGTTCCCGAAAGCTACAAGATTCCTAATGAAGATGTTAAGGCGACCGGATGGGGAGACGATTTCCCAGAAGACTATGCTGATGTTAACACTATAAGGATTTCCTCTGCTGATTCTGTGCCTAGAGTGGCACCTCTCATTATTACTTCTCCAAGACCATTTCCATATTCCTCCGACAAGGCTATTCCTTGGAATTATGGAGCTGATGTTTACTATCATGGCGTCAAGCAAGACCCTCTGACCATTGAAGATCTTACAGTTGAAGCTACCATTCCTAACATCGACAACATCACCGGATCAAGTAAGGTGACCAGAACCGGAAGAGTATTCTCTCCAGATATCTCTCCTCTAAAGACATCGCGACTCGCATTCCAACTATTCAACCGGCCTCAAGCTAGAGGGAAAGAACCAAGAACTCATCCCGCCGATAAGCACCAAAGGAAGTTGCTGAAGACACCTCCAAACAAGAAATGGAGGAAATTTTGAAGATTATCAAGAAGAGTGACTACAATGTTGTGGAACAGTTGGGACAAACTCCGTCCAAGATCTCTATGCTTGCTCTGCTCTTTTGCTCTAAGGCTCATGCTAAAGCCTTGGTAAACTTTTTGAAGAATGCTCACGTACGCAAGACACTACTACTGACCAGTTTGAAGTGTGTATTGCTAGCCTGGCTACCAACAACGGCCTAGGCTTCTCTGATGCTGATCTGACTCCTGGCGGAAAGAAACACAACAAAGCCTTGCATGTCTCTGTTGAATGCAAGGGCGTTACATTATCTCATGTTTTGGTGGATACAGGTTCCGCTCTGAATATCCTTCCGAAGACTGCTTTTGATCGACTCGATGTTGAAGGATTGGTTCTGAAACCCAGTGACATTATTGTGAGAGCTTTTGATGGTTCTAAACGAACAGTACTTGGAGAGCTCATTCTACTTGTTAAAGTCGGTTCCCAGACTTTTGACTCCACTTTCTTTGTCATGGACATCCGTCCAGCTTACTCTTGCCTACTTGGACGCCCTTGGATACATGGGGCAGGTGTTGTTACCTCTACCCTGCATCAGAATTTGAAGTACCTAGTGAAAGGGAAGGTTGTTACGGTATGTGGTGAAGAAGAATATATGGTCAGTCAACTACAGTCATTCCGATACCTCGAGGTAGAGGGTGAATTCTTCGAGAATCCCTGTCAAGCTTTTGAAACAATCCCCAGAGTCATGCCTGTTGACTCTCCAATCACTCCGAATTACACAAGTTCCTCCTAGGATGGCCTCACGAAGATGCTCAAGTTGTTGAAGGAGGTAGTGCTATTTGGAGACAGCTCCCTGATCTTTCTTTCAAATTTGACAAGACTGGTTTAGTGTGATACGGTGAACTGACTTCTTTAGTGTTTGTATCGCAAATGTGCGGATAGCAAGAGTCGCCACCGACTTTTATTTTTATCCAATTAAGGGAAGGTAAAAGTACAGAAAAAGACCTTCGTTAGATTCTGAGTTCGGGAGAATGGTTATGAAAAGGGAAGGTATTAGCACCCCTTTCCCTCCGTAGTTATCTACGGGCTCTTAGTTGCTCTAGATCACCTTTTAAAATTTCTTTCTGTGTGTTTGACAAAAATGTTTTGAAAAGACATTTCGCTTTGACTTTGTAATGACTCATGTAAGAGTGTATACAAAGTGTTCGGAAATGTTTCGTTTTTGAAAAGAGTTTGAACTTTGAAAAAAGTGTGAGGTGTGAAAAGCATTTGGTGTAGAGCAAGCAACTAAAAGACTTATTTACCCACCGTAATTGATCGTTGCATTTTACATTCCTTTAGAATAGCGCTAGCCGCACTCATTAGTTAGTAGGTAGCTCCATTCGCTGGATGTAAGCGGACATTCGAAGGACATCGGTGGTCATCAAGGCAACTTGTAGGAAGTATCCTAGCACATTCGAAGGACTATCATCATTTTCGTGATGAGACAATCGAGGGTCAAGATCATGTATTCGGAGGCGACATCGTGGGTCTTATGATCTTTGTATCGAAGGGACTATGATGATTTGTTTGGAAGGCAACGGTGCTAGAATACCTCTACGCTCGAGGGACATGACCATTTTGGATTCGCAAAGGCAACGAGAGAATTACCCTAAGGGGTGCGTGTGTGAAAGTGTGTTGATTTCAATATTTTATCTTGAAAATTAGCGGCTAAGTTCATTATTATCTTGCCATACACGCCTAGTTACTAGCAATTGATAGGTGCGGAAAGTAAAATGCGGAATGTAAAGCGGAAGATAAATGTCCTACGCTATTACATGGCTTTGGGGCGTATACATAATTTAAACTTGGAAAATAAAACCTAATTTAAACTATTACATCCCATAAACAGTTACATTATTGGAAAAAATGAAAACGGTAAAGAAACGTCTGAAGCTGGATAACCTGTGAAAGAATGAGAAATCGGAAAATGCAATATGAATCGAACAAGAGAAAAAATGTTAGAAAAATGCAAATTTTTATATGAGAAAATTATTACATGCTGGAAATAATATAAATATGCTAAAATAATTTTTTGGGATTTTTTAGATGCAATTTAATAATTAAAAACTAATTAAATGTGATTTAAATGCAAAATTATAAATAAAAATAAATATGCATGCAAAATTGTATTTTTTAATTTTATAAATTAAATAAAGCTTTTCTGAAAACAAATGCAAAAAGAAAATTAATTTTTGATAATTTTTTAAAGCAGAATAAAAATGTGAAAAGAATTAAAATAAATGCAAAATATTAAAAATATGAAAAAAATATGAAAATAACAAGAAAACATGAGTTTGGAAAACAAAATAGCAAAACCGGTCTCAAGCTGGCTCGAACTGGAGACCTTGGAGAGTATCCTGGAACAGTGAATGCCTTAACCACCAGGCCACGTTGCATCTGGTGTTTTGAAAGCTGGAATTAAATGAATATCAATGTAAACGTGTCACTGATATTTGAAAATCAAACACAGTCAGCGCGCGGGCCCCAGGCAATTTCAAATGAGCGAATCAGAGAAAGGGATCGTGCCACGCATGCGGTCAAAGAGTCCACGTCGGAGTCAGCCACCGGAACCCTAACGCCGGTCATCTTCTCCAGTGGGCTGATTTTCCAACCTGCAAAATACTGAAAATCGAAACGTGAGGTTAAGGCTACCCCCCCTAAATCGGGGTCTGCGAGTCCATTGGTGGTCTCCGTTTTCACTGAATCGGCCTGCAATGTGAGATTCGAAGCTCACAGTCCTAAGAACCCTAGTAATGGCACAATGTAATTCGACGCTCAAAGCCAACAACGATTGCCCATCAAACCCTAGGCATCTTATGAGCATGATAAAAGCATTAGAAACATTTAAAACAAGGTGATAGTAAAGTGCAAAATCGAAAGTTTGAATGTATATGCATGTATATGCATCGATTCGATGATTTGATCAATGGTAATGATGCATTCTTACTCAAACCTACCTCCGAGCACGATGGAATGGTGGAAAAGGCCGAGTGTTCTTTTGATATTCGATTTTTCAAGAATCTTGAAATAAATTTGCAAAGATAAGGGTTTGGCTTGAGCTAGGGTTTCGTCCCTGTGGCTGGCTGCATTGCTTGGTATTTATAGAAGAGATTTGGAAAGAAAAATCAAGCAAAAAAGATTGATCCTTGATTGTGCAATATTTTCCATTTAAAACAAATCAAATTTTCTTAAAAATTGATTTTTTCTTTCCATATGCATGCTATCACGAATTTGGCAAGAGTCTTGGGCTTTCTTGGACTTCAAGGAAAATATAAATCCAACTCTTTTGAAAAAATACTTAATTTTCATATTTTATATAATTTATTTTTGAATTAAATGTTATAAAATTCAAAGATAAATCATAAAAATAGAAAATCACCATGGCCAAGCATTTATGGGTCAATAATAATGTCATGAACAAGTTTGGATCAAAAGATTTTAGGCCCATTTGGAAAATTTTGCATTTTGACCAAAATGTCCTTTTGTGCAATTCTTGTGAGACATGAAGTTGTACAGAATTGAATTTCCTTCAAAACAAGAGGTGGTGTAAAAATTTCTAAGAAAGTATGAGAAAGTTATGATCAGTCAAAGTTTGGTTGACTTTTTACCTAGAAACCCTAATTTAGAAAGTTTGACTTTTGAGCAAATCTTGAGTTTTCTTGATGAATCATGATCAACCCTTGATCAAATGATGAATGTAACTTCAAAATGAGGATGTTGACCAAAAATTATGAAGTTTGACTGTATGTTGACCACAGTTGACTTTTTGTCCAATACAACTGATTTTCAACCATCTGAGCAATTGTCTGAGGAAACTTGATCTATGAAGCTTGAAACTTGACATGGAGAATCTTTGAAGCATATGAGGAGGCATGAAGATCATTGGAGATGTTGGAAGTCCATCTTGATCTGAGAATTGCCAAACCCTAGTTTGGGTTGATTGTCTAGGAGAGAGTTTGTCTGATCAACTCTCGAGGAACTTGAGTATGGATGTATGAAATATCTTGAGAGGATGGAGGGCAAATTTTGGGGTATGACAATGCCCCTGCTCAATCTTCTTGTATCGAAGGGTTAGATTGACACGCTTGTCTTCGTGACCGGAGGTAGAAGATGATTGAACACCGAGTACACCGAAAATTTGCACTCATTATGATGCGGAATGGGCTTCTGTGATGCCATTTGGAGAAGCCGGATATCATTGGGGATGAGTCGACGCTAGACTCGAGGTTGTTGATAGGATAACCGACGGAGATGGGCTTAAGATGCCATCCGAAAGATCGATGCCGGGAGTGAGCCGTACGCTAGGCTCAGACGCTTCGAAGGAGCATGGAGATGGGCTTAAGATGCCATCCGAGGAGTCGTCGTTAGACTTCGTGTCCATTTTTTTGAATGAAGTTACTTGGTTTGCATTGATTTTTAACCATATATGCAGCATTCTGAAAGTGAAGCACTGTTGATAAGTAGTCGGAGATGGGCTTAAGATGCCATCCAAAGCAACTGAGTCGACGAGACTGTAGTCTTGTTGAAAATCAAGAATCGTAATAAATCTTCGTGCTGATTACTCTGAGGGAGGTTGTAGTTGGCCAAATGTGGATAGCTTCCCTGTTGTGCATCGGGTGTTGATCCATTGCCTGTTATCGGAGGATAACCAGAGGCGGTCTTTCGGATAGTTTTCCGCCGATTCGGGCTTAATCCGACCACCGTCGGAGGACAACCAAGGGCGGTCTTTCGATAGTTTTCCGTCGATTGGGGCTTAATCTCGACAAATCGTGGGGACAACCAAGGCTGTCTTTCGATAGTTTTCCACATTCGGGCTTAATCTCGACCAGCGAAGTGATTTCCACTGCTTTGGAGAAAACAAGAGAAACTTTGATAGAATATTTGTTAGTTTTATGCAAAGTATGATGCATGACAGTGTATATGAATGACATATGCATGAATTATGACTTTATGAGTAATGTATGAATGATAGATGTTGTGGTATTTCAAAACATATCCATCTTGAAGAAGATGCGGATGTTCTGTTTGAGGATTTCTGACTCCTGTTTGGGGATCTGAGTAGGTGAGAACCCCGCTTTTGAAGGAGAAGAAAGATATCCTGGATTCCTCCGATGCACTATCTGACCAAGTCTTGGGCCTAGATATTGTTGAGGAAGGTAGAGATTGAGAAAATCGTTGTTGGAGATCTCATATATAGACCCTGCTGAGGAGAATCTGGGAGGCGATCCGTTGGGGACCTTGTATGTAGATCCTGCTGAGGAAATTTAGGAGGCGCTCTACTGGGGATTCTGAGTGTAGATCTCGCTAGAGAGCAATTGGTAGTTACCGGGAGGCCAGGTTGGAAGAGCCAGGAACCCGTTGTAATCTTTGGCTGGTGAATGAAGATGTAGGTTACTCCGATGCACTATCTGACCAAGTTTCGGGTATGGATACTGCTGTTGGGGAGAAAGGGAAAAGACTGAGAGATATCCGAGGATAAATACTTGACTGGGGTGAGGTGTTACCGCTGGAGACTGATGTAACTTTACTTAGTTGAGTGGAATTGCGGCTCGCGGATTCCTTTTGCTCTGCTGGGGAAGTTGTGTTGTGAGTGATACCTTTGTAGGGATCATGCTCTACGGGGGAATGTATTTGGTGACTTTTGTCGTCGTCCCAATTCCTGGAGCCTGTAGTAAGCACTTTTGTATGTTCACCTTTCGTATGTTTGCGATTAGATTCTTATTGTCAAATGCATATAATCATTCAAAACAAACGTTGGACTTATTGCAAATAACAACAACAGAAATTGTAAAGAGAAAGAAGCTTGCGTTTATTTGAAAGGTGGCGTATGGCCAAGTAGTTTATACACAACAAAGGTAAAAAAGCTATGCGGAAACAATCTCGTTAAGTTCCAACTATGCTAGTACTCATATATTTCAACTATCTCATCTCCTTGCTGTCAGTAGAAAGTGAGTAGACTGATCTTCGCCATTTGAACCTTGAATGCTGATAGTAGTCTGGAAGCAGGTGATTTGGAAGAGGCATAGTCGACGCTTAAATCCCTAACTTTTGCCTAGACCGCCTTTCGTGTTTTCACCACCGGATACCTTTTTGCCCAAGCCGCCTTTTCGTGTTTTCGACTTGTCGGTGTACATGTTTTGTATATATCCTTAACTTTTGCCCGAACCTTTTGGTTCGCCAAGATGCCCTTATTTTTGCCTAGGTCACCGACCTAGCGGGTCTATTTCATCGTAGTATTTTTGACTATGTCGTGTTCACGTGGTGTGAAGTCTTCACCATCCATGGTGCTAAGTATCATAGTCCGAAAAATACTGCTTGACTACAAATCCCTCATAGGTGGGAGTCCATTTGCCCTTGGGATCACCTTATGGAAGAATGATGCGCTTGACTACTAGATCACCGACTTGGTAGACTCGATGCTTGACCTTCTTGTTAAATGCTCTGATCATTCGCTCGATAAACTCCATGGCGGATGGATGAGTCGTTTCTCATCAATCAAGTTAATTGGTCAAGGTGAGTCTCGACCCAATCGCTCGCCTAACTCCGCTCCCGGAGGACTCGGTTGAGGGTATCGAACCTCGATGGGTAAGACGGCTTCCATTCCGTGATACGAGAGAGAAGGGGTTGCCCTGTTGATGTTCGCTACAGTGCGGTAACCATGAAGAGCAATGGTAACATCTCATGCCAATCCTTGTAAGTCACACCATCTTCAGATAATCTTCTTAATGTTTTTGTTGGCTTCTTCCACTGCGCCATTCATTTTAGGCCGATACGGAGAAGAGTTGTGATGTTTGATCTTGAACTGCGTGCAGAGTTCGGTGATCATCTTATTGTTGAGATTGGAACCGTTATCCGTGATAATCCTTTCGGGAGTGCCATACCGACAGATAAGATTATGTTTGATGAATCGAGCCACAATGTTCTTGGTAACAGATGCGAACGAGGCTGCTTCTACCCACTTGGTAAAGTAATCGATTGCCACGAGGATGAACCGATGTCCGTTGGAAGCAGTGGGCTTGATTTCTCCGATCATGTCAATGCCCCACATTGCAAAAGGCCAAGGAGAAGTTAAAACATTCAGAGGTACTGGAGGTACGTGTACTTTGTCGGCTTAAATCTGGCACTTGTGACAAGATTGAGCGTAGCGGTGACAATCAGCTTCCATGGTGGACCAATAGTAACCTGTTCTTAAAATCTTCTTAGCCATCGTATGCCCACTGGAGTGGGTACCAAATGCGCCTTCGTGTAACTCTTCCATGATACGATTGTTGTTTCGGTCTACACAATAGATGCACAAGTCGTGGTTGCGCTTGTATAAATGTCGTTCTTGAGGAAGAATTTGATGCAAATCTTCTCATGAACTTCTATCATTGACAGATGCCCTGGGATATTCCCGAGTCTCAAGATACCTCTTCACGTCATAGTACAAAGGTTTCTCGTCTATATCAAGCTCACAACAATACGCTGGTTCGTCAAACTTCTCAATGATGATCTGGGGAGCCTCGTTGTCCCATCTAACCTTGAACATAGACGACATAGTAGCCAATGCATCTGCCAACTGATTCTCTTCTCGTGGAATATGATCAAAAGTAATCTTTTCAAAGTAGGGATCAAGCTCGTGACATGCTCTCACGGAATGAGATTCGGATGCTTCGATCCCACTCGCCTTAACTCGACCGATCACTAAAGTCGAGTCTCCATACACTTGCAAGAACTTGATTCTTAAGTCAATAGCAGCTTTAAGACCCATGATGCACGCTCGATTCGCCATGTTGTTAGTGCAATGAAACATAATCTGGCGGTGAAAGGTGTATGTCCGTCTAGGGATGTAATGATGGCGCCAATGCCATTGCCAAGTGCGTTTGAGGCTCCATCAAAGACCATGGTCCATCGGATCCTTGTTCGGTCCTTCGTCGGGCCCGGTTCTTCGCTGTAATTAGTAAAACATCTTCGCTTGGAAATTCGAACGCATAGACCGATAGTCATCTACGGCTTGATGAGCCAAATGATCGCCACCACACTTCCTTTGATCGCTCGAGAAGTGTATTGATGTCGATTCGGTCGTGATCATTTGCCATCTTGCTATTCTTCCGAGAGCTGGTTTCTCAAATATGTATTTTATTGGATCCATCTTGAAATCAACAAGGTAGTGTGAGTCAACATATACTGCCTTAGTCGGCGAAAGCAGCCCAAGCCAAAGCATTGCAAGTTTTCTCAAGCGTGAGTATCTTGTTTCACATCGGTAAACTTTTGCTAAGGTAGTATATTGCATGCTCTTTTCGACTGCACTCGCCATGTTGCCCCAACACACCCCATTGAGATCTCTAATCACAAGTACATGATAAGAGGTCTTCCTTGGCGCGGCATCGTGATAGGAGAGGATTGGGTACTCCTTGATTTTGTCAAAAGCGATCGGCAATCGTCATTCCATTCCACTACTTGATCTTTCTTTAGTAACTTGAAGATTGGCTCACAAGTAGCGCTTATGTGCAATGAATCGCAATGTAGTTCAATCGGCCAAGAAACCTCCGACTTCCTTCTCGGTGCGGGAGTGGCATCTCTTGAATAGCTTTAACCTTGGCGGGGTCAACTTCAATACCTTTACCACTAACAACAAACCCTAGGAGTTTTCCGGATCTGACTCCAAAGGTGCACTTGTTAGGATTAAGTCTCAATCTGCTTCTTCAATCATCAAATAGTTTCGCAAATGATCAAATGTTCTTCTTCGCCAGGACCGAGCTATCATGTCGTCAACATAGACCTCTATCTCGTGATGAATCATGTCATGAAACAATGTCACCATAGCTACCGATAAGTGGCGCCGCGTTCTTAGTCCGAACGGCATAACCTTGTAGAAAGTGCCCCATGTAACAAAAGTAGTTTTTTCCATGTCTTGAGGGCCATTTTAACTGATTGTAGGAGAAACCATCCATGAAGGAGAAAACCTTATCCGAGCGGTGTTGTCAACGAACATCAATACGAGGAAGTGGGAAATCGTCTTTCGACTCGCTTTGTTCGGATCTCGTAATCCACACATTCGTATCTTGCCATCCTTCTTAGGTACGTACCACATTAGCAACCCAAGGATAAGAGGTGATAGCTAAGAAACCGGTTGAACGCTTATAATCCGCTTTGATTTTCTCGACATCTCGTAACGCATCGCCGAACCTTCTTTCATCGAGAAAACCTTCTTTGTTGGCAATCGGTGCTACAATATCAATGTCCAACCACGCATGTCTTGTATGACCAAGCAAAACCTCAATGTAGTCTCGTAGCATCCGAACCAACCTTTCTTTAACACTTCTCAAGACCCGCCTCCTATCTTGATCTCTTTTGCCTTCATCGCACCCAAATTCACAACCTCAACTTGCTCTTCATGTGCTGTATAAATCGCTCTTCTTCTGTAGCAGTCCGCAAGTTCTCGGCACTTCACAATCTTCCTCACTTTCGTCTTGGCTTGGTAGATCGGATTATCGAAGTCATATTTAGCACTAGCATAGTCATTGTTAACGAGATTCGGAGTGATTCTGCTGTATCACGTGGGTGTGTGTAAGAACACATAGCTTTTTGGAAGGGGTGATAAAGTAAAGAAAGAAAACAAACAATTGAATGCAAAAGTCCAACGATTTATTAAATGAAAATACGCAAACGATGATATAACCCTCGTGAACGAGCCATGATGCCCGGGCAAGGCACTAGGCTTTCAAAGTTTATTGTTCAAAACATAAAGAAATACAAGTAAAACAAAACAAGAGCAATTACTCGACTAAAGGAGATTGGTATGACGTCTTGACCTTCCAATTGTCGAGCCCTTTGTCCGAGTTAAGATCCAATTCTGATGTCAAAGCCGCTGTCGTGGTCTTCTATAGCATGGATTCCACTTTGTGATGTGGAAAGGAAGTTGGCACGTTCGCGGGATCATCTTCGACCCTTGATGGTGAAGCCTAAACCGCCTTGTCAAATTTGAAAGGAAGATCGGGAGCGACCCCAAATAGTACTACCTTCTTCAATAGCACTGAGCATCTTTCAAGAGGCCATCCTAGGAGGAGCTTGTAACCAGAGTGACAGGAGAGTCAACAGTGCATGACTCGGGTATTGTTTCAAAAGCTTGACAGGAGTCTCAAAGAATTCACCTCCACCTCGAGGTATCGGAATGACCGATGACCGACCATATATTCTTCTTCACCACATACCGTGACAACCTTCCCTTTCACCGGTACTTCAGTTCGATGTAAGGTAGAGTAACAGGCCGCCCATGTATCCAAGGGCGTCAAGTAGGCAAGAATAAGCTGGACGAATGTCCATGACAAAGAAAGTAGAGTCAAAGTCCGGGAACCGACTTTAACAGTGAGTGAGCTCTCCAAGCTTTCGCTTAAAGCCATCAAAAGCTCTCACGATTATGTCACCGGTCTCGAACCAACCCTTCGACATCAAGTCGATCAAAAGCGCCTTGGAAGGATATTCGCGAACCGTATCCACTAAAACATGAGACAATGTAGTGCCCTTGCATTCAATGAGATATGTGCAAGGCTTTGTTATGTTTCTTTCCTAAGGAGTTAAATCAAGATCGAGAAGCCTAGGCCGTTGTTGGCAGCCAGCTAGCAATACAAACTTCAAACCGGTCGGTGGTAGTGTCTTGCGATGCGTGAGCATTCTTGTAAACTTCACCAAGGCATTAGCATGAGCCTCGAGCACAAGAGCAGAGAGCAAGTATGGAGATCTTGGACGGATTCTCCCAACTGCTCCACAACATTGTAGTCACTCTTCTTGATTATCTTGAATTTCCTCCATTTCTTGTTTGGAGGTGTCTTGATAACTTCCTTTGGTACTTCGGTTGAGCGGGATGAGTCACTGGTTCTTTCCCTCTAGCTTGGGGAATGGATTGAATAGCTGGAATGTGAGCTGGAGTCGCAGTGTCTTTTGGAGGAGAGATATCTGGAGAGAATACCCTTCCGGTTCTAGTCACCTTACTAGATCCGGTGATGTTGTCAATGTCAGGAATGGTAGCTTCGATGGTTAGATCTTCAATGGTCAGAGAGTCTTGCTTAACTCCATGATAGTAAACATCAGCTCCATAATTCCAAGGGATAGCTTTATCAGAGGAATATGGAATTGGTGATGATGAGAGGTGCCACTCTAGGCACAGGATCAGCAGAGGAAATCCTTATTGTGTTAACATCAGCATAATCTTTTGGGAAATCGTCACCCCATCCTCCTTTAACGTCTTCAATAGGAATCTTGTAACTCTCGGAAGTGTACTTCACCATGTAATCATACTTTCCGCTTGGCTGCCCCAAGGTATCCCATAGATGGTGTTGTTTCATTTGCATTATCGATCTTCACTTAGACATTTCTTCACCAGCTTTTGCAAGTGGTTTGAAATAGTATCTCACGGTTATCCATCATGCCGAACACGTCTTCTCAACCAAGCACAACCATCGCGCGGATGGGCACCAACGCATTCTGGGCATCCCGGTTGACACCGCTTGTAGCAAATTCTTCTTAACATCGAGGAGGAATGGTCAAGTCATCTATGTTGAAAACATAAGTATCGTCTCCCACAGCATTGGAACCCTTGTCATGATTAGGCATAGGCGCGTTGATCACATTCGGAGTCTCAACAGGAGGATCAAATTCAATCTGCTTAGATTCAATCATATCTTGAATTTTGTTCTTCAGAGCCCAACATTCATCAGTACTATGTCCTGGGCTATTGGAATGGTAAGCACACTTAGCATTAGGATTGTATCTCGGAGAGGAAGTGTTGACATTCTGAGGAGGATCCCTCAAAGTAATCAACTCTGCTTTCAACATGTGTTGCAAGGCTTGCGACAAAGGCATGTTGATCTTCGTAAACTGTCTTCGTGGCGCGTTCTGGCTACGCGTGTTGTCTCGCTGAGGTTGTGCTGATGTAGGATTGGAGATCACAACTGCACCCACAGATTGAGCGCGGTCGGTCTTGGCTCGGCTTTTCTGACCATACACAACATTAGCTTCTTTCTTAGAACCAAAAGATCTCTTCGCAGCATTTGAAGATGTCTCTATCTGAATCTTTCCACTCTTGATACCAGCTTCAATACGCTCGCCTGTCAAAATCAGCTCGGTGAATCCGGCTGAAGAGTTTCAATCGGTGATTGAAGAATGGGCTGTCGGTGTCCCCATGAACATATCAACCAACTCCCTATTGGACAAGGGTGGTTGAACTACTCGCTAGATCTCTCCACTTGAGCATACTCTTTGAATTTCTCGTCACGACCCATAGACATGCTCTGTAGTTGCATGCGAGTGGGTGTCAATTCAGAATTGTACTCATATTGTCTGTAGAAAGCATCAGCTAAGTCACTCCAAGTACGAATACGGTCATTCTCTAGCTGATAGTACCACTCTAACCGAGTTCGGACAAACTCTCTTGAAAATAGTGCATCCACAACTCATCATCGGTGTGGGGATTGATCTTCTGAACATAGGACTTCAAATGCAGCTTAGGGCAAGACATGCCATCATACTTAGCAAAAGTGGGAACTTTGAACTTGGGAGGAATCACAACACCAGGGACGAGGCTCAGATCATCAAAATTCAGCCCGGACATCTTGAGTTTTCCACAAGATTCGGTCTTCAAGTTGTTTGTACTTGTCATCCTCATCAGTATTGGCCATCATCATAGTTCTTCTCAAGTTCAGCCGCCTTCACCATTACCCTTGTTACTTTGTTCGGTCTTGACACTTCCTTCCGAGAGCTCTATCCGATGACCTCTTAGGACCACCTTTGTAGCGTCACCCATGTTGAGGAGATCAACAACCTTCTTCTTCGTTGATGAGCTTCTTCGATCTTCTTGGCCTTGGACCAAGTTGGTAAACATCTCTCCGGCATTACGAGCTTGAAGATCTTTGATGGTGCTCAAGAGCCATTTCTGTTAAAATAAATAGCGAGCAAATGAGAAAACCAATCTCCAATGTACCTGTGATGCAATATTATGCTATGATATGCAATGTTTATGTGAATGCAATGCAATGTTTTCAAGGACCTTAGAGATTTAAATTTGTTAGACAAGCAATGAACAAACATTTATTAGTACTCTTTTATTATTCTTTTTTCTTTTTAAGTACAAGAGATAGTTCAAAACAATAAAAGAAAACATAAACATCCTAAAGCTCTAAGTCTCCCATGGGCGCTTCCTCTTGGTGCCGATGTAGGCGTTGATGTTTCGCTCCTCGTGAAGTAGCTTGGTCAACTCTAGCACTTTCTTCTCACTTGCATAGCATCGAGCTTCAAAGGTATCCCTCTTCTTTAAGTTGAATCCGGATCTCTTCAAGTCTTCAAAATTAGTAGGCATGTCGGGATGGAGAACGATATAGGTACGTCACCTATAGCAACAGTTCCATAATTCCGGTAGAACAGCGTGAATGGCATCATGAGGTTTTGAGCTCGAGCTCACACCCATTTGAGGTAAGGTTCCCAAGGAATGGAGTTTTGGTGCCCCAAAGTCTTGGTATCGCTTCTTTACCATGCCCCAAGCGTGTATGAACCTTCGTCAGTAATGGAGATCGTGGTTGTAGTCGAACACAACATCTTGGAGAAGCATATCATGTGGACCATCTTTTCGAGCAAAACCAAACCGTAGAGCTAAAGAGGGTTGTAAGTAATACCTCCCTTATACCAAGGAGTGGTACATTAGAAATTCTCCACAACGCTCAATGAATGTGAAATCTTTTTGAGAGAAAAGATTCCAACGGATATCTGAATGAGAGAGTGACATCAATCTTTGAGACCATCTCAACCTTTGTTCGTTCTTCAAAACTGATGGAGGAAGGTGCGAAATAAACCACCTGGAAAGTAACGGGACACAACACATGAGAGTTCCTTGTCTCTTAGTAGTACGAGTGTGGAGAGAATGTAGGATGTCTCCAAGTAAAGTAGGCACTGGATTGCGGGTAAGGAACAACTTGATGGCATTGATATCTATGAATTGATCCGAGTTAGGAAATAGAACCAAACCATAAATTAGCAAGGCCACAATGTCTTCAAATGCATGGAAACTCATAACTTTGAGGAATTCTCGGGCTTTCTTAATTAGGAACTTGGAAAGTAAACCCTTAACTCCACTTCGGTTTCCCAATTGGCTTCAATGTCGGCGCTTAAGATGTAAAGCGATGCAATGTCTTCGTACTTAGGGACCTTTTCTAGACCGGTGAATGGCATTTGGTCAAGAATAGGTATCCCAAGTAGCTTAGAGAACTCTTCCAAGGTAGGAACTAACTGATAATCTGGAAATGTGAAGCAATGGTGTTTCGGATCAAAGAACTGAAATAGGACATGCATCATATCTTCTTCAAAACCGGAGATAACCAAGTCAAGAAGATAACCATGTCTTTTGATGAACTGAGCATGGTCGGGAATTTCTGAAACCAATTCTTTGAGCTGAGAAGGTATACCCATGAAGTTGATTCGGATAGTCTTTCTAGAAGCCATAATTCCCTACAAAACAGAGCAAAGATAAATCCCTAGGTCCTTGAAATAGTTAGAAATGATATGCAATGCAAATGATGTCATGATGTCATGTTTAGCACACACAAACAATTCACACAATGAGCCTAGGGTTAAGGCTTGCATGAGGTATAGGTGATTACCCACCAAAAGTTTGAGTTGGTTCATCCTGTCCTATAATAGTAACGGGTTCTAGGAATCTCACATCATAGATCTTTCTCGTAGGCGTTTATTTCAATCGACGCCAAGTGGTCGATCGAAAATATCCCAAAAGTCGATCTCAATGAGCGTAGCATCGAGTATCAACCAACCTCGGTCTACACAAAGCCGGCCATCTCACTACCTTCTAATGGCCAAGATGGGTCAATTAAGGTTCTAAAAGTTTAGTTAGCGCTTGATGACACCACGCAGAAGCCAAATACTATCTTCAACTTGGGAATGAAGAGTATTGGGACAACCAAAGTGTCATGCTAACGTAGCCATCATGTTGACCGTTTAGTTATACGTCTAACGGTCGCGATGATCTAATGCTACTTACCTAAAAAGGAAACCCGGATCCGGGTGTAGGATCCCCCACAAATATAATACCCAAGCAACCCTTAAAGATAAAGCAAGCAAGTCAAACAAAAAGCAGTAAAAATGATCTAGAAATCCCTAAGGTAATTCTCTCTTTTGGGTGTCTCCCCGGCAGAGTCGCCAGTTCTGTGATACGGTGAACTGACTTTTTTAGTGTTTGTATCGCAAATGTGCGGATAGCAAGAGTCGCCACCGACTTTTATTTTTATCCAATTAAGGAAGGTAAAAGTACAGAAAAAGACCTTCGTTAGATTCTGAGTTCGGGAGAATGGTTATGAAAAGGGAAGGTATTAGCACCCCTTTCCATCCGTAGTTATCTACGGGATATTAGTTGCTCTAGATCACCTTTTAAAATTGCTTTCTGTGTGTTTGACAAAAATGTTTTGAAAAGGCATTTCACTTTGACTTTGTAATGACTCATGTAAGAGTGTATACAAAGTGTTCGAAATGTTTCGTTTTGAAAAGAGTTTGAACTTTGAAAAAAGTGTGAGGTGTGAAAAGCATTTGGTTTAGAGCAAGCAACTAAAAGACTTATTTACCCACTCAGAATTGATCGTTTTCGTACTTCTACATTCCTTTAGAATAGCGCTAGCCGTACCATTAGTTAGTAGGTAGCTCCATTCGTTGGATGTAAGCGGGACATTGAAGGGACATCGGATGGTCATTGAAGGCAACTTGTAGGAAGTATCCTAGCACATTCGAAGGACTATCATCATTTTCGTGGCGACAATCGAGGTCAAGATCATGTATTCGGAGGCGACATCGTGGGTCTTATGATCTTTGTATCGAAGGGACTATGATGATTTGTTTGGAAGGCAACGGTGCTAGAATACCTCGTTCGAGGGACATGACCATTTTGGATTCGCAAAGGCAACGAGAGAGAATTACCCTAAGGGGTGCGTGTGTGAAAGAAGTGTGTTGATTTCGAATATTTTATCTTGAAAATTAGCGGGCTAAGTTCATTATTATCTTGCCATACACGCCTAGTTACTAGAAATTGATAGGGTGCGGAAAGTAAAATGCGAATGTAAAGGTGCGGAAAGATAAATGTCCTACGCTATTACATGGCTTTGGGGCAGATACATAATTTAAACTTGCGGAAAATAAAAACCTAATTTAAACTATTACATCCCATAAACAGTTACATTATTGGAAAAAATGAAAACGGTAAAGAAACGTCTGAAGCGGGATAACCTGTGAAAGAATGAGAAATCGGAAAATGCAATATGAATCGAACAAGAGAAAAAATGTTAGAAAAATGCAAATTTTTATATGAGAAAATTATTACATGCTGGAAATAATATAAATATGCTAAAATAATTTTTTGGGATTTTTTAGATGCAATTTAATAATTAAAAACTAATTAAATGTGATTTAAATGCAAAATTATAAATAAAAATAAATATGCATGCAAAATTGTATTTTTTAATTTTATAAATTAAATAAAGCTTTTCTGAAAACAAATGCAAAAAGAAAATTAATTTTTGATAATTTTTTAAAGCAGAATAAAAATGTGAAAAGAATTAAAATAAATGCAAAATATTAAAAATATGAAAAAAAATATGAAAATAACAAGAAAAGATGAGTTTGAAAAACAAAATAGCAAAACCGGTCTCAAGCTGGCTCGAACTGGAGACCTTGGAGAGTATCCTGGAACAGTGAATGCCTTAACCACCAGGCCACGTTGCATCTGGTGTTTTGAAAAAATGAATATCAATATCGTGTCGCGATATTTGAAAATCAAACACAGTCAGCACGCGGGCCCCAGGCAATTTCAAATGAGCGAATCAGAGAAAGGGATCGTGCCACGCATGCGGTCAAAGAGTCCACCGAGTCGACCACCGAACCCTAGGTCATCTTCTCCGATGGATTTCCAACACAAAATCTGAAAATCAAACGTGAGGTTAAGGCTACCCCTAAATCCGAAATCTGCAGTCCATTGGTGGTCTCCGTTTTCGAATCGGCCGCAATGTGAGATTCGAAGCTCACGATTCTAAGAACCCTAATAATGGCACAATGTAATTCGGCGTTCAAAGCCAATAACGATTGCCCAGATCAAACCCTAGGCATCTTATGAGCATGATAAAAGCATTAGAAACATTTAAAACAAGCAGGATAGTAAAGTGCAAAAATCAGAAAAGTTTGAATGTATATGCATGTATATGCATCGATTCTGGATGATTTGATCAATGGTAATGATGCATTCTTACTCAAACCTACCCTCTGAGCACGATGGAATGGCTGGAAAAGGCTGAGAGTGGTTGCTTTTTGAAATTCGATTTTTCAAGAATCTTGAAAAAAATTTGCAAAGATAAGGGTTTGGCTTGAGCTAGGGTTTCGTCCCTGTGGCTGGCTGCATTGCTTGGTATTTATAGAAGAGATTTGGAAAGAAAAATCAAGAAAAAAAGATTGATCCTTGATTGTGCAATATTTTCCATTTAAAACAAATAAAATTTTCTTAAAAATTGATTTTTTTTCTTTCCATATGCATGCTATCATGAATTTGGCAAGAGTCTTGGGCTTTCTTGGACTTCAAGGAAAATATAAATCCCAACTCTTTTGAAAAAATACTTAATTTTCATATTTTATATAATTTATTTTTGAATTAAATGTTATAAAATTCAAAGATAAATCATAAAAATAGAAAATCACCATGGCCAAGCATTTATGGGTCAATAATAATGTCATGAACAAGTTTGGATCAAAAGATTTTAGGCCCATTTGGAAAATTTTGCATTTTGACCAAAATGTCCTTTTGTGCAATTCTTGTGAGACATGAAGTTGTACAGAATTGAATTTCCTTCAAAACAAGAGGTGGTGTAAAAATTTCTAAGAAAGTATGAGAAAGTTATGATCAGTCAAAGTTTGGTTGACTTTTTACCTAGAAACCCTAATTTAGAAAGTTTGACTTTTGAGCAAATCTTGAGTTTTCTTGATGAATCATGATCAACCCTTGATCAAATGATGAATGTAACTTCAAAATGAGGATGTTGACCAAAAATTATGAAGTTTGACTGTATGTTGACCACAGTTGACTTTTTGTCCAATACAACTGATTTTCAACCATCTGAGCAATTGTCTGAGGAAACTTGATCTATGAAGCTTGAAACTTGACATGGAGAATCTTTGAAGCATATGAGGAGGCATGAAGATCATTGGAGATGTTGGAAGTCCATCTTGATCTGAGAATTGCCAAACCCTAGTTTGGGTTGATTGTCTAGGAGAGAGTTTGTTTGATCAACTCTTGAGGAATCCTTGAGTATGGATGTATGAAATATCTTGAGAGGATGGAGGGAAAATTTTGGGGTATGACATTTAGGTTTCACCATCAAAGGTCAGAATATGATATGCCGCGAACGTGCCGGCCAATTTCCTTTCCGCAACAGCCAGAGTGGAATCCATGCTATAGAAGACGACAACAACGACATCGACATCAGCAATTGGATCTTCCCAACTCCCGACAACGGACTCAGCAATTGGAAGACTGAAGACGTCATACCAATCTCCTTTAGACCGGAGTAGTTGCTCTTGTTTTTGTTTTGCTTTTCGTTTTCTATGTTTTGAACAATAAACTCTAAAGCCTAGTGCCTTGCCGGGGCATCACGGCTCGTTTGTGAGGGTTATTATCTGTCATTTGCATATTTTCATTCAATAAAATCATTGGGCTTTTGCATTAATTGTTGCTTTCTTTCTTTTACTTTATCACCCCTTCAAAAAGCTATGTGTTTCTTACACACACCCACGTGATACACTGCAGAATCACTCCGAATCTCGTTGATAACAGCTATGCTATTGATAAATATAACTTCGATAATCCGATCTACCAAGCCGAAGACGAAGGTGAGGAAGATTGTGAAGTGCCAGGAGAACTTGTCAGACTGCTACAGCAAAAAGATCGAGTTATACAGCCACACGAAGAGCCAATTGAGGTTGTGAATTTGGGTACTGGTGAAGACAGAAAAGAGATCAAGATAGGAGCGGGTCTTGAGAACAGTGTCGAAGAGAGATTGATTCAGATGCTATGAGACTATATTGAGGTTTTTGCTTGGTCATACGAAGACATGCCGGGTTTAGATATTGATATTGTGGTACACCGGTTACCGACAAAAGAAGGTTTTCTCCCAGTGAAACAGAGGGTTCGTCGCATGCGTCCTGAGATGTCAAAGAAAATTAAAGCCGAAGTTATGAAGTAGTTCAACGCCGGTTTCTTAGCTGTTACTTCATATCCGCAGTGCGTTGCAAATGTGGTACCCGTACCCAAGAAGGATGGCAAGGTACGAATATGTGTGGATTACAGAGATCTGAACAAAGCGAGTCCGAAAGACGATTTCCCACTACCTCATATTGATGTTCTGGTTGACAACACTGCCCAACATAAGGTTTTCTCCTTCATGGATGGTTTCTCCGGTTACAATCAGATCAAAATGGCTCCAGAAGACATGGAGAAGACTACTTTTGTTACACAGTGGGGTACTTTACGCTAAAAAGGTCATGCCGTTCGGCCTGAAGAACGCGGGCGCCACTTATCAGTGTGGTATGGTGACGTTATTTTATGACATGATTCATCACGAGATAGAGGTCTACATCGACGACATGATAGCTCGATCACAGAATGAAGAAGAACATCTTGATCATCTACGGAAACTGTTTGATAGGTTGAAGAAGTACAGACTGCGACTTAATCCCAACAAGTGCGCCTCTGGAGTCAGATCCGGAAAACTCCTAGGGTTTGTTGTCAGTGGGAAAGGTATTGAAGTTGATCCAGCCAAGGTTAAAGCTATTCAAGAAATTCCAGCTCCCCGCACCAAGAAAGAAGTCAGAGGTTTCTTGGGCCGATTGAATTACATTGCCAGATTCATTGCACGTCTAACTGCTACTTGTGAGCCAATCTTCAAGTTGCTAAAGAAAGATCAAGTAGTGGAATGGAATGATGATTGCCAGATTGCTTTTGACAAAATCAAGGAGTACCTACAGAATCCTCCTATCCTCATGTACTTGACAGTGTTAGAGCATTCAATGGGGTGTGTGTTGGGGCAACATGACGAGTCTGGTCGAAAAGAGTATGCAATATACTACCTTAGAAAAAAGTTTACCAACTGTGAAACAAGATACTCACAGCTCGAGAAAACTTGCAGCGCTTTGGCGTGGGCTGCTCGCCAACTACGACTGTATATGTTGACTCACACTACCTTGTTGATTTCCAAGATGGATCCGATAAAATACGTATTTGAGAAACCAGCTCTCTCCGGAAGAATAGCAAGATGGCAAATGATCTTGACCGAATATGACATCCAGTATACTTCTCAGAAAGCAATCAAAGGAAGTGTAGTAGCCGATCATTTGGCTCATCAAGCCGTAGATGACTATAAGTCTATGCAGTTCGAGTTTCCAGATGAAGATGTTTTACTAGTTACAGATTGCGAAGAACCAGGCCCAGACGAAGGACCTGAACAAGGATCCCGATGAACCATGGTCTTTGATGGAGCCTCAAACGCACTTGGCAATGGCATTGGCGCCATCATTACATCTCCTACAGGCGGGCACACTCCTTTCACCGCCAGATTATGTTTCAGTTGCACCAATAACATGGCCGAATACGAAGCGTGCATCATGGGTATCAAAGCTGCTATTGACTTAAGAATCAAGTTCTTGCAAGTGTACGGAGACTCATCTTTAGTGATCAGTCAGATTAAGGGCGAGTGGGATACGAAGCATCCGAATCTCATTACATATCGAGAGCATGTTTTGAGTTTGATCCCCTACTTTGAAGAGATCACTTTCAATCATATTCCATGAGAAGAGAATCAATTGGCAGATGCGTTAGCTACTATGTCATCTATGTTCAAGGTCAGATGGGACAACGAGGCTCCCCAGATCATCATTGAGAAGTTTGACGAGCCAGCATATTGTTATGAGCTTGATACAGAAAGAGAAACCTTGGTACTATGACGTGAAGAGGTATCTTGAGACTCAGGAATATCCCACAGGGGCATCTGTCAATGATAAGAAGTTTTTGAGAAGATTCGCATCCAAATTCTTCCTCAACAATGGAATCTTATACAAACGCAATCACGATTTGTGTTTACTCCGCTGTGTGGACCAGAAAACAGCAGCACGTATCATGGAAGAGTTACACGAAGGCGCATTTGGTACCCACTCCAGTGGTCATACGATGGCTAAGAAGATTTTGAGAACAGGTTACTATTGGTCCACCATGGAAGCTGATTGTCACCGCTACGCTCGATTTTGTCACAAATGCCAGATTTATGCAGACAAAGTGCACGTACCTCCTGTACCTTTGAATGTTCTAACAACTCCTTGGCCTTTTGCAATGTAGGGCATTGACATAATCCGAGAAATCAAGCCCACAGCTTCCAACGGACACCGTTTCATCCTCGTGGCAATTGACTATTTCACCAAGTGGGTAGAAGCAGCTTCGTTCGCATTTGTTACCAAGAATGTTGTGGCTCGATTCATCAAACATAATCTTATCTGTCGGTATGGCACTCCCGAAAGGATTATCATAGATAATGGCTCTAATCTCAACAACAAGATGATCACCGAAATCTGCACGCAGTTCAAGATCAAACATCACAACTCTTCTCCATATCGTCCTAAGATGAATGGCGCAGTGGAAGCCGCCAACAAGAATATCAAGAAGATTATACAGAAGATGACAGTGACTTACAAAGATTGGCATGAGATGCTACCATTTGCTCTTCATGGTTATCGCACTACAGTACGGACATCAACAGGGGGCAACCCCCTTCTCTCTTGTATACGGTATGGAGGCAGTCCTACCAATCGAGGTTCAGATACCCTCAACCAGAGTCCTCCAAGACGTAGAGTTAGGCGAAGAAGATTGGATCCAGACTCGCCTTGACCAGATTAACTTGATTGATGAGAAATGACTCGCATCCATCTGCCATGGACAGATTTATCAAAAACGAATGATCAGAGCATTTAACAAGAAGGTCAAGCACCGAGTATACTAAGTCGGTGATCTAATAGTGAAGCGAATCATTCTTCCACAAGGTGATCCCAGGGGCAAATGGACTCCCACCTATGAGGGGCCATTTGTAGTCAAGATAGTATTTTCCGGCAGAGCTATGATACTTAGCACCATGGATGGTGAAGACTTCCCACACCCTGTGAACGCAGACATAGTCAAAAAATACTACGCATAAAAGAGACCCGCTAGGTCGACCGACCTAGGAAAAAATAAGGGCATCCTGGCGAACCAAAAGGGTTCGGGAAAAATTTAAGGATATATACAAAACATGTACACCCGACAAGTCGAAAACCTACAAAGGCGGCTTGGGCAAAAAAGGGTATCCCGGTAGACTGAAAACCCGAAAGGGCGGTCTAGGAAAAAGTTAGGAATTTAAGCGTACGACTATGTCTCGTCCAGATCACCTACTTCCAGACTATTACTATCAGCATTCAAGATTCAAATGGCGAAAATCAATTCACTCAGTTTCTACTGACAGCAAGGAGATGAGATAGTTGAAGTATATGAGTACTAGCATAGTTGGAACTTAACGAGATTGTTTCCGCATAGCTTTTTACCTTTCTTGTGTACAAACTACTTGGCCATACGCCGCATTTCAAATTAATACAAGTTCTTTCTTTATAGTTTTTGCTATTGTTGTTTGCATAAAGTCCAACGTTTGCTTTGAATGATTATAGCATCTGAAAATAAGAATTTATTTACAAACATGCGAAAAGTGAACATACGAAAGTAATTACTACAGGCTCTAGGAATTGAGATGACGACAAAAGTCACCAGTACATTCCCCTACAAAGAATTATCCCCACAGAGATGCCACTCACCACAAAATCTCCCCGACGGAGTACGCATTTCTCTCCACTAGTCTAGACCTTTTAGGCTTCATCACGTTAGCCCCCGAGCAGTGATTCCACTCAACTAAGCCATATTACATCAGTCTCAAAGCAGTAATGATTCATCACAGCGAGGTATCTGACAAAATATCTCTCAATTATCACCTCCCAGCAGCGGCGATATCCGGACTTAGAACATGGTCGGATAATGCATCGGAAAACCTACATCTTTATTCCCCACCAGAGATTTGACGGGCTCAGATCCTTCTAACCGGTCTCGCAACTATCAAATGCTCTCCAACGGATCTATGCAAGATCCCCAATAGAGTACCTCCTAGATTTTCCCAGCACATCTCCAGCGTCTCTCAACCTCTACCATCCTCAACATTATCTAGGCTCAAGACTTGGTCAGATAGTGCATCAGAGAAATCAAGGTTATCTTTCTTCTCAGGGTTTCCAATCCATTTCATCCCCAAACAGAAGTCAGAAATCTCCAAGCAGAGCATCCACATCTTCTTCAAGATGGATATGTTTTGAAATACCACAACATCTATCATTCATACATTACTCATAAAAGTCATAATTTGTGCATATGTCATTCATACGCATCGTCATGCATCATAATTTGCATAAGACTAACGATATTCTATCAAAGTTTCTTTTGTTTTTCCCAAAACAGGTGAAAATCACTTCTAAAACAAACAGGTCCAGGATTAATGCCCGAAGCCAGACGGGAAAACTAGCTGAACACCCGCCCTAGTTGTCCTCCGACAATTGGTCCAGGATTAATGCCCGAAGCCAGACGGGAAAAATATCTGAACGACCGCCCAAGTTGTCCTCCGACAACAGATCCAGGATTAATACCCGAAGCCAGACGGGAAACCCTATCAGAACGATCACACAAGTTATCCTCCGAGAACAAGCATTGGATCAGTACCCGAAGCACAACAGGGAAGCTATCCACATTTTGCCAACTATTATCCTCTCAGAGTAATCAAGACGAAGATTTGTTCTGACTCTCTCTTATTATCAACAGCAACTACAGAGTCTAGCGTACGACTCAATTTCCTTGGATGGCATCTTAAGCCCATCTCCGATTATTTGTTGACGTCTCTCCGCTTTCAGAATGCTGCATATTTGGTTAAAAAACCAATACAAATCAATAACTTCATTCAAAGATGAGCACAAAGTCTAACATATGACTCCCTCCGGATGGCATCTTAAGCCCATCTCCATGCTCGTTCCACTTCCAGGAACATCTGTCGAGCCTAGCGTATGGCTCACTCCCCATCATTGATCATTCCAGATGGCATCTTAAGCCCATCTCCGATGCCTCTCTTATTCAGATGACATTCTTGAGTCTAGCGTACGACTCATTCCCCAGCGAAATCTCCAACTTCTCCAAATGGCATCTATAAGCCCATTCCTGCATCAATCAACAACGAGTGCAAATTTTCAGGTGTACTCGAGTGTTCAATCATCTTCTACCTCCAGGTCACGAAAGGCAAGCATGCCAATCTAACCCTTCCAGCACAAGAATATCGAACAGGGGCAGCTGTCATACCCCAAAATTTGCCCTCATACTTCTCAAGGCATTTCATACATCTATACTCAAGGATTCCTCAAGGGTTGATTAGACAAACCCTCTCCTAGATAATCAACCCAAACTAGGGTTTGGCTATCCTCAGATCTAGATGTACTTCCAACATCTCCAATGGTCATCATGCCTCCTCATGTGCTTCAAAGATTCTCCATGTCAAGTTTCAAGCCTCACAAGTCAAGTTTCCTCAGACAATTGCTCAGATGGTTGAAAAATCAGTTGCATTGGACAAAAAGTCAGCTGTGGTCAACATACAGTCAAACTTCCTGATTTTTGGTCAACATCCTCATTTTGAAGTCACATTCATCATTTGATCAAGGGTTGATCATGATTCATCAAGAAAACCCAAGATTTGCACAAAACTCAAACTTTCCAAATTAAGGTTTTCCAATGAAAAGTCAACTGAACTTTGACTGAGCATAACTTCTTCATACTTTCTCAGATATTTTTCCACCACCTATCATTTTGAAGGAAATTCAATTCTCTACAACTTCATGTCTCACAGGAATGTTCAAAAAATGCTTCATTTGGAAGATATGGATCAAAACATTACAAGTCCTTTTCAAAGTCTACAAAAAGTCAACTTTTTGTTTTAAAGATTTATTGAGCATGGAAACTCCAATTGAGATGAAACAAAAGAGTTTGTTTAGAGGACACCTAGATATTTCTAAAAAGTCCAAGAATACTCAAAAATGTGGAAAATTGAGCAAAATACACCTTGTACAAGTTGGGCATTTTTGGACAATTGCACAAAGAGAGATATTTGTCAAAATCCAATTTTTTCCAAATGGGCCTATAATTTTATGATCCAAACTTGTTCATAATATTATTTGTGACCTATTGATGCTCTGCCATGACCACATTCTATTTTTTTGATTTATTTTTTAATTTAAAAGCATTAAATTCAAATTTAAATTATATAAAATATGAAAACAAGATATATTTCCAAATGGATTGGATTTTTATCAAACTTGAGGTCCAAGATAGCCCACAAGACTTGCCAAATTCGTGCTAGCTTGCATATGGAAGAGAAAGTCAAATTTTCAAAAGATTGGATTTTATTTGAAAGGAAATTATTTTCCATTGAATGACATATCTTTTTTCCTACTTTTTGCTCTCATTCTTCACTCTATAAATACCCAACACATTACACAAGACAAAGGACGGAAACCCTAGCCCTACCACAACCCTAATGTGTTCATGAGGTTCCATAGAAAAGATCTGGGCCATCGTTTTGATGCTTGAACGTCCAGAAATCGATTTGCCATAGTTAGGGTTTTTGAACTATCTTCTTCGAACCGGCTTGTACAGGCACTTTCAGGGAAAACGAGCATCACCATTGGATTGAGACCCGATTTAGGGGGTAACCATAGCCTTTGATTTCACGTCTTTTAGTTTAAAAAATTGAGTGGCCGGAGAAGATGTTGTAGGTTTTCTCCGTGAACAAAGTATTTTTAATTATCGATTCCACAGGGATTGGTGCATGTTATAGTCTTTCAATAGAAAAGTATGTTTTAAGATGATGTAACCAAAGGGTTTGTTATCTACTCTACTAGAACCATGAGTTTCCAAACAACAACTAAATTAATTCTTTCAAAGAGTGTTATAGTTTGGATTAGAGAGTTTGAGATTGTTTTCAAGTTAAGAAGGCATGTCAAGATTAGTTTCATTGATCTAGTTTCATACATATTCATTTAATCAAGTGATGAACATAATAGATGATTTCTACAAATACATATCCTCTCAATCTTGTAGATTTCCCACCAAGATTGTGAATGTTATCATGTTAATCCTTGCATGATTCCTCACTACAACTATTAGCATGATAATCATTAAGTTCAATATTTTGTAAACTCTAACACACAAATCTATTCCTAGCATTTGTTTATTAGAGGATGAATATCCTAGGTCACTTTGAAATATTCTTTTCCAAGCAAAACTCAAAGCATAAAGATGAAGAACAAAGATATTCAACTATATTAATCATCAACCATGTTCATACACAAATGGATTAATAGAAATACATACTATATAGATCAACTACCTCTAATCTTGACACAAAAAGAGCTTAGCCACTCATTTCCATGGTTGCTTGCTCTCAAGATTGTTGGTAGTGATGATGAAAATCCAAGAAAATCAAGAAGGAAAAGCTATGGTTTTTCTTCCTAAACTTGCCCTAGATTTACAAAAATGAAAGATAATGATGGTATGTGTTTTCTTGCTTCCTTTTCAAGCCAAAAAGATCAGGTGAAGTGATGGGTTGGTGGCTCAAAAGGTGAAAGCATGGGCTGTCCTTTTTCGAATTTGAGACCTGGCCAATAAGTCATGTTGGCGCTCATCTTGGCTTTTGCGTGTAGCATGCTTCCATCACCCAAAATTATCTTCAAAAGAATCATCCCTAAAGCTCTTCAAGTGCCCTTGAATCCAAGCTTGGGAGAATTAGTTAATAAATTCCTATAATTAAGAGTGAAAATAAGTTAAATAATATATATTAAACAAAAACTAAATAAAACCTAATTAAAACAAAATACTAGAATAAATATACAAATTAAATAAAAAGACATTGTTAAGGACCACAAAATAATGTACAAAATAACTACAAATTGGTCCTTAACAACTCTCCCCAACTTACTTCTTTGTTTGTCCCCAAACAAAAGTCAATAATCTTACAAAGCTAGAAAGAACAAAATGCAAGCATGCAAACTCACACAAGAGTAATGGTTCAAACTCGACATACCAGGCAAAAGCACACATCAATCGCTTCTTCTAAACACAACATGGCCATGAATTAAGTTCTAAACACAATATATCAAAACATATAACAAAATAAAAGATATGTTCACACTTGAATCACCTAATCATTTCTTCAAAATTCAAGAAGAACAAAATGTAAATTCACAAAGGACCAAACACTCTCACTAATAATTATGCACATCCAGAATAATTCATGCATTCATTGAAATAAGTTGAATGATAAAATGGAAACGAAGATCACTAAGGACTTTCAAGGTTGTAACTTGGCTTAGGTTAGAAACAAGGGATATTTAAGTACAAAGCCATTGAAACGAATCGGGTAAAAGGATATGAAGAGCATTTCACAACTAATTCCCATCTCATTATTCACAACCTCTTTTCTTTCCACACAATGATCCTCTCTTTTTTTTTCTTTTTATAAACAAATTTCTTTCTTCTTTTGTATTTTTCTTTTTCTCTATTCTTTTTCTTTCTTTAGGATCATTGTGCCATCAATTCTAGGTTCTTTTTGATCCACCTCCCCAACTTTATTTATATAAATCCCTTTTTTTTTTATTCAAGACATGCTCTTCAAGGGCTAATTAACAAAAGGGTTGGTATTCGCAAACAAGAAAATTTATAGAATGAATGATCATTGAATTTTTCAAAGATCATCAACAACTATTAAGTGGCCTACTTAACAATTAGTTGATTTGATACATTCATCCTACAAATACTATTTAAGCTCAAAAGGGTTCACAAGGATTCGCTCTCTCACGGGTAATTGAAGCCCTTTTTAGAATTGGTGGTTTTCCTCATAATGCACAAAAAAATTGCCTTGATCATTTCTTAGTTTCCAAGTTATCACAAACAAGTAAAGATTAAGCATGAATCACACGAGTTAACACAACTATTAGACACTCAATATTTGGTAAAAAGTGGAAGCTTCTCACATATATGGTTTATGTCCTAATGATTCGAATGTGAACACAATTTTTTTTTTGTACATGGCAAAATATCTTGCATAAAGAACAAATTTCATAGACATGTTATGTTTCTACAAAACGATTAAATGTGTACCTTCTTTGTGGAATGAATCGAGAATTTTATCATCACCATCGCTTTGGTGAAACACGCTTACTAGCTTTGAAGAACCATTTGAACAATCCGGACAAACCACAAGAAGTAAATTCAAACTAAATACTATAATCTAAAAATAAAATAAAATAGAACAAAATAAAAGAAACTAAACTTAAAATGAAAAGACACCCCAAAATGGTGTTTAAAACTTAAAAAGAAGTGTTTAGGCTCCATGCCTACAAAATATTAATTGGAATTACAAGCCAATCCCCAAAATTGGATGGCAACCAACAAAATCCAAAGTTTAAAACTAAAATGCAAAAGTAAAATCTAAAACTAGAATGCTGAAAGTAAAATAAAAACGGGAAAATAAAAGAGAACATCAATCAGAGGTCTCGAGAATCGAATCTCCAATCGACCCCGAGTCAGAACCGGAACCAGAACCAGAACTCTCTTCACCATCATCCTCATCTCCCACCTCCTCCTCAGCATTTGGCCCGACCTCAGGCCAACTAGCATATGCACGGAGCTGCTCACCCGTGCGAGTGAAATGGTTCACTCTGGGCTCTCTAATCTGCAGAGGAAGGTGCTCCATGCTCTCATGCATAAACAAAAATGCTCTCTGATGAGCGAGATGCATCTGCCTGTTCCATTCTTCTGATGGACTTGCCTGAGGAAGTGCCGCTGCAACTGGTACAGCCTGGGCAGCAGTATTATCAAGGACCCTACAAAATCGATCACAGTAGTGATCATCAACAACTCCATCAATGGTTAGGTGTCCTACAGCAGGAAAGGCCACCTTCGCCCTCTTTAGCAAACCCATGATCAACCCTAGGATATGTGAGAGCACACTTTATACGCTCCCCCCTGGAGGTATAACTAAGCGTAACCCTCTTCAGCTCATTCGCAATCAGACGGCCGAAATCAATTTGCTCCTCATCGAGCATGTAAGCAATCAAACCTGCCATCTCCATGGGTATCGAAGATGTGTGGCTCCTAGGTTTCAGATTGTACAGAGCCACACACATCATAACGCGGGCACTTGTTTTCAGACTGGCCCTGTTGAATTTCAAAGGTTGACCAGCCCGATTCAACTCATAAGAATGCCCAGACAAACAAGCTTATTCCTCAGCATGTTGTAATCCCAATTACCACGAGCCAAGTGCTCATGGTAGACATCCGATTGGTCCTCAGGGCTGTCGTTGATGCCCGAAAACGATTGTTGCGAGAGAAAAGCGGTTTGCCTCGAACAACGAAGCAAACCTAAACTCACATCCCTCGGCCGGGATATCATTAGCATAGAACTCTCGAACAAGCTCCACGTTCACCTTTGTCTGAGGATTACAAAGAACTTCCAACCCGTAGTTATCAAGGATGACATGAGGCGTGTGGTAGTGCCCTTGCTCACGGAGGCTGATGGTGCGCTCAGTCCAGATGTTTCGCTCCTCGAGCTCTTTGTAGCGAGCCTCCTGAGCAGCTCCCAAAAAATCGAACAGCATCGAACGCAGCAGGCCGAGAGGGCCCAGCCCCAGCAGAGGAAACTCTTTGTCGCTTAGGTGCCATCTGAAATTTATACACAAAAATCAATGGAAAAGTGACACCGAGGTGTCCATTAGCAATGAATCATGCAAACAGCAAAGCAAACCAACCAACCAAAGCATTACAACTAATCGGAAACACTAAAAACACAGCAGAAGAATTTTTCAAAATTCTGCAGATCGCGCTCTGCGATTTTCAGAAAAATTCTTCTGCAAAACAAAATTTTTCTCCACAAAAACACTTCCTAGGGCAGCGAAAATGACATTGTAATACTTCTCTATCAAATAAACATCCTAATTCTAAGAGAAATTCGAAAATTCCTAACCCTAGGTTTTCAAAATCTAACCTAAACATGCAATGTACACGTAATTGAGAAAGGAAAAACATAGAATACTTACTAGGATGCCTTGGTTGATTGATTGGACAAAGAAATTCGCAAAAATTCGGAGATATTTGGTTGGGGGTTTTTGGGATATTTAGAGAGTGAGGAATGGTGAAGAAAAGAGGGAAAAAGGGTTGAAAATAACCCTAACTCCTATTTAAACTAATCAGGCCACAAATGGGCCTCCAAAAATCTGATTTTTTCAATTTTTTTTTTTTAAATCCCAGACCGCGCTGAGCGCGGTCCCTATCGCGCTGAGCGCGGTCCCTATCGCGCTGAGCGCGAAAGTTTCTGCCAGATGGGTCAAAGTGCGCGCTGAGCGCGGTCTGCAGAATTTTGATTTTTCTGCTAAAACAGCAAAACTAACAGTGCGGGCAAGTGTAAATGAGTTCAAGGAAGAATACTTACAATGTTGGGGTGCCTCCCAACAAGCGCTTTGTTTAACGTCGGTAGAGCTCGACGGTTCATGATGATCATTGATCATCAAAGAAAGATTCGGCTATGTTGCGGCTCACCTCTCCGCCAACGTACCGTTTCAACCGCTGCCCATTCACCGTCCATTCTTTTGTTCGTGCAAGATCTTGCAAGACAATTGCACCATACTCTTTGACCTCTTTGATTAAAAATGGACCGGACCACTTTGTTTTGAGTTTTCCCGGAAAAAGCCTCATCCGGGAATTGAACAAGAGAACCTTTTGTCCCGGCCTCAATTCCTTGATCTTTATCTTCTTATCATGAGAAACCTTGACTTTTGTTTTGTACCTCCGATTTGAATGGTATGCGTCTTCTCGCATTTCTTCCAATTGAACGAGTTGTAATTTTCGCTTTTTACCCGCCAAGGATGGATCAAAATTCAAGAATCGGAGGGCCCATAATGCTTTGTGCTCCATCTCTACCGGGAGGTGACAAGTTTTTCCATATACAACCTGAAACGGGGTTAGTCCGATAGGAGCTTTATAGGCGGTTCGATACGCCCACAAAGCTTCATCTAATTTTTGTGACCAATCTTTTCTAGAACCGAAACAGTTTTTTCCAAAATCTTTTTGATTTCTCTATTAGACACCTCGGCTTGGCCATTTGCTTGAGGGTGATAGGGGGTCGTCACTTTATGCTTTACACCAAATTGTTTCAAAAGTTTTTGTAACAATGCATTACAAAAGTCGACCCACCATCACTAATGAGCACCCTAGGCACACCAAAGCGAGAAAAAATGTTTCTTTTCAAAATTTGATAACATTTTGGCGTCGGCCTTAGCGAAGCAATGGCCTCTACCCACTTTGACACGTAATCCACAGCTACAAGAATATATTCATTTGAAAGCGAAGATGGAAAAGGACCGACAAAATCAATCCCCAACAATCAAACACTTCCACTTCAACATATTGTTCAACGACATTTCATCTCTTTTCCTATCCGCCACTTCTTTGACATTTGTCACATGACTTAAGTGAGCATCGCATCTTTGAATAGCGAAGGCCAATAAAATCCCGATTGTAAGACTTTGGTGGCGTCCGCATTCCATTATAGTGTCCCCACAAGGAATTGTGACAATGCCAAAGAATGTTTTGGCCTCTTCATCACTCAAACACCTTCTTAGCAATCCATCACTACTCAACCTAAAAATGTAAGGTTCATCCCACATAATACTTAGTATCGGCTAAAATTTCCTCTTCTCATTCCAAGTCAAATCTTAGGCATTAATCCGAGGCCTTGTAATTTGCCATGTCGGCAAACCACGGTCGCTCTTGGATTGCAAATAACTTCTCATCCGGGAATTCCTCCTTCACCTCTTTTTCCTTGTCCGTAATTTTTACGTTCACTAAGCGAGACAAATGATCCGCTACCAAATTTTCCGAACCTCTTTTATCACGGACCTCTAAATCAAATTCTTGCAAAAGAAGAATCCATCGGATTAGCCTTTGTTTAGAGTCCGGTTTGGTAAGCAGATATTTTATCGCCGAATGATCCGTGAAAACCACAACCTTGGAACCAATTAGGTAAGGACGAAACTTTTCCAATGCATATACAATTGCGAGCAACTCTTTTTCAGTTGTTGCATAGTTTATTTGAGCATCATTCAAAACTTTGCTCGCATAATGTATAGCATGGAAGATTTTGTTCTTCCTTTGGCCTATCTGCTCCTACCGCATAATCACTAGCGTCACATTAGTTCAAAATCAAGTTTCCAATTAGGCGCAGTGATTATGGGTGCATTTATCAAATTCTCCTTTAATTTTTCAAAAGCTAACAAACAATCATTATCAAACAAGAAAGACTTATCTTTGTTGAGCAAGTTGCTCAAAGGTTTGGCTATTTTGGAGAAGTCCTTGATGAATCTTCGATAGAATCCCGCATGACCCAAAAAGCTCCGAATGCCTTTGACATTGGTAGGTGGGGGAAGCGTCTCGATAACATCAATTTTTGCTTTGTCAACCTCAATTCCTCTGGAAGATATCTTGTGGCCAAGGACAATCCCCTCGGTCACCATAAAGTTGCATTTTTCCCAATTCAAGACCAAGTTGGTTTGCACACACCTCTTCAAGGCGATGTCCAAATTTTCAAGCATAAATCAAATGAAGCTCCAAAAGCGGAAAAGTCATCAATAAAAACTTCAATTGTCTTTTCAATCAAATCGTGAATATAGCTTGCATGCACCTTTGGAATGTCGCGGCGCATTGCATAAGCCGAAGGCATCGCCTATCTGTGAAAATTCCAAGCGGACATGTGAAGCCGTTTTCTCATGATCTTCGGATTCACGATATTTGATTATATCGAATAACCATCAAGAAACAATAGTATTGTTGTCCAAGCCTTTCTAACATTTGGTCCATGAGCGGAAGAGGAAAATAATCTTTTCTCGTCGCTTTGTTAAGCCTCGGTAATCAATACACATTCTCCACCCGTCACTTTTCTTGTTTGCACTAGCTCATCCTTATCATTAGATACAACCGTCAAGCCTCCTTTCTTAGGAACCACATGAACCGGGCTCACCCACACTATCGAAATCGGGTAAATCATCCCCTTCAAGCATCTTCACTACTTCTTTGCGAACTACCTCCTTCATCACGGATTCAATCGCGTTGAGGTTGGGATACGGTTTGTACTCATCCTCCATCATAATGTTGTGCATACAATAGGCGGGCTTATGCCTTTCAAATCGGCTAAGACCCAACCAATCGCATTTTGTTCGATTTCAAAACTTCAATTAAGCTTCCTCCTCATTCTCCGACATTGTATTGCTAATGATTCGGGCTTTTTACCTCCCTCCTCAAAAACACATACTTTAAATGAGGCGGTAGCTCTTTCAACTCAAGTTTTGGTCGTCATCTTTTAGATCTTTCTTCAAACTTTCCTCTTCTTCCTCCCAAGGGTGCATTTCCTTTGAAATATCCATTCCTTCCAAACACTCCTCAATATCTCGACTATCATCATCATCATTCACCTCTTGTGTTGCTTCCTCAATAACGTCAATCTTGAAACAGTCTTTCTTATCCATGGGATGCTTCATTGCTTCAAAAAGATTAAAGCAAATCTCTTCATCTTGAACTCTCACCTTCATTAGGCCATCATCTATATCAATCATCATCCTAGCCGTCTTCATGAATGGTCTTCCAAGAATTAAAGGTACCTCCACATCTTCCTCCATATCTATGACAACAAAGTCAACCGGAAAAAAGAACTTGTCTACTTTTACCAACAAATCTAAAGCTACACCGTGCGGGCGAGTAATAGACTTGTCCGCTAATTGCAATGTCATCTTTGTAGACTTTAATTCAATCTCCCCCAATCTCTTCACAATGGATAATGGAATCAAGTTGATACTTGATCCCAAATCAATTAATCCATTTCCAACATATACATCCCCAATAGTAACGGGCAAAGTTACACGCCCCGGATCACTCTCTTTCTTCGGAATAGTGCGTTGAATTATTGCACTACAACTCGCATCAACCATTATGGTTTCTTGATCCGTGTATCTCTTCTTTTTTGTCAAGATATCCTTCATGAATTTTGCATATTTGGGCATTTGCTCTAATGCTTCGGTAAATGGAATATTTATTTGCAATTGCTTGAAAATATCCATAAACCTAGCATAGTGCTTTGCATCATCCTTTTTAGAAGGAAGGTGAGGATATGGTAAACTTCTCAATGGATAAGTTACTTCCTTCTCTTTCCCCTTTTTCATTTTCTTCTTTTTCTCCTCTACTTTCTCCTTTTCAACTAAACCATTTTCCTTTTCCTTTTCAACTAACACCTCATTTTCAACTAAATCATCCTCCACATCAACATTATCATGTTTTTCAACTTCAACTTCTTCATCTTTTTCAACTACCTCTTCCTCCTTCTTTCAACTACCTTCCTTTTCTCATCACAAACTCTACCATTTCTTGTTGTTATGGCTTTGCAATGCTCCTTAGGATTTGTTTGCGTAGTTGGGGAAAATGATGTCGAAGCACTTTGTTCGGATAAATTGAGTCTCCAAATTCTTGATGGACGCCTCCGTGCTCTTTTGATTAGACATAGAAGCTTGCATAAATTGAGCTAGAGTGTCTTGAATGTTGGAAGATCTCGCTTGATTTTGAGGTTGGTTTTGTTGTTGACCTTGATTTTGTTGTTGACTTTGATTTTGATTTTGTGTTTGATATGGATTTTGCCTTCCTTGGTTATTGTTATCTTGTTTCCACCCTCCTTGATAACCTTGATTACCCCTTTGTTGGTAACCTTGGTTTTGATTTTGATAAGGGTAAGGAGCTCGTTGTTGGTACCCTTGGCCTTGGTTGGCCACATAGTTAGCTTCCTCATTCTCCTGAGGACAAAATCCGGTTTTATGATCTCCTTTGCACAATTCACAACAAGCTATTTGGTGAGCTTGCTTATTTGATGCTCCTTGTAACTCCATGATTTGTTGAGGGAGTTTAGCCATTTGTTTTGTCAATTCTTCAACTTGTTTACAAACAATTTGTTTTGCGCCACAAGTGCTTCATGACTCGAACCAATTTCTAAAACTCCCGTTTTCACTTGTACACCTCCTTGATCATGTTGAGTTTGATGATCATTCCTACCCATCTTCTCAATTATTTGGATTGCTTCATACGGTGTTTTTGCCATCAAAGAACCTCCCGTCGTGGCATCCAACAACAATTTGTGTTGAGGTTAGAGACCATTTCGGAAAATATGAATTTGTGTAAGCTCGTCGAAACCGTGGCTCGGACACTTCCTTAGCATAGACTTATATCTTTCCCATGCCCGATTCAAAGGCTCGTTTACTGCTTGCGAAAATACCGAGATAGCCGTCTTAGCCTCCATGAAACGTGATTGAGGGAAAAAGCGTTCAAGAAACATTTCCTCCAAAACATTCCAATTAGTCATTGTCTCTTGCAATTGATCAAGATACCAATATTTTGCCTTGCCCACTAGAGAATGAGGGAAAAGCCTTTGGAAATATTGCTCTTCTTGGTCTTCCGGAGCACCCGCCGCTCCCGCGATCTCATAAAACTTGGTAAGGTGAGTGTAAGGGTCTTCATGGTCGTGGCCATGAAATGGACTTGCATAGAGAAGTTGAAGCAAGCCCGTTTTCATTTCCGCAACCCTTGCATTTGCTTGTCGGGAAAATTGAGCATTATGGCGAGGGCTATTGACACACGGCCCCTGCGGTGGTGGTGGTGGTTGATTCTCCGCCATAGTGGTGACTTCTCCAAACACGGGTGGTGTTGAAGAAGTAGATGCTTCTCCTCTTTCTCCTCTTTCTTGCCTTTGTCTAGCTTGTCTTTTTCTTCTTTTAGCACTACTATTAAGTCTCCTAGCCGTCCTTTCAATTTCAGGATCGAAAAGGAGTTGGTCGACCGGAATACTTCCCCGCATAAACTAATTCCCTGAAAAAGTCTAGCCACACAAAAGAAACAAAGAGAGATTAGTAGAAAAAGTCTTAAAACACACAACTATTGCTATACTAACAACATCAAACGCCAATCCCCGGCAACGACGCCATTTTGTTGTAGGTTTTCTCCGTGAACAAAGTATTTTTAATTATCGATTCCACAGGGATTGGTGCATGTTATAGTCTTTCAATAGAAAAGTATGTTTTAAGATGATGTAACCAAAGGGTTTGTTATCTACTCTACTAGAACCATGAGTTTCCCAAACAACAACTAAATTAATTCTTTCAAAGAGAGTTATAGTTTGGATTAGAGAGAGTTTGAGATTGTTTTCAAGTTAAGAAGGCATGTTAAGATTAGTTTCATTGATCTAGTTTCATACATATTCATTTAATCAAGTGATGAACATAATAGATGATTTCTACAGATACATATCCTCTCAATCTTGTAGATTTCCCACCAAGATTGTGAATGTTATCATGTTAATCCTTGCATGATTCCTCACTACAACTATTAGCATGTTAATCATTAAGTTCAATATTTTGTAAACTCTAACACACAAATCTATTCCTAGCATTTGTTTATTAGAGGATGAATATCCTAGGTCACTTTGAAATATTCTTTTCCAAGCAAAACTCAAAGCATAAAGATGAAGAAGAAAGATATTCAACTATATTAATCATCAACCATGTTCATACACAAATGGATTAATAGAAATACATACTATATAGATCAACTACCTCTAATCTTGACACAAAAGAGCTTAGCCACTCATTTCCATGGTTGCTTGCTCTCAAGATTGTTAGTAGTGATGATGAAAATCAAGAAAATCAAGAAGGAAAAGCTATGGTTTTCTTCCTAAACTTACCCTAGATTTACAAAATGAAAGATAATGATGGTATGTGTTTTCTTGCTTCCTTTTCAAGCCAAAAGATCAGGTGAAGTGATGGGTTGATGGCTCAAAGGTGAAAGCATGGGCTGTCCTTTTTCGAATTTCATGACCTTGTTGGCTGTAAGTCATGTTGGCGCACTCATCTTGGCACTTGCTGTGAACCATGCTTCCATCACCCAAATTATCTTCAAAAGAATCATCCCTAAAGCTCTTCAAGTGCCCTTGAATCCAAGCTTGGGAGAATTAGTTAATAAATTCCTACAATTAAGAGTGAAAATAAGTTAAATAATATATATTAAACAAAAACTAAATAAAAACCTAATTAAAACAAAATACTAGAATAAATATACAAATTAAATAAAAAGACATTGTTAAGGACCACAAAATAATGTACAAAATAACTACAAAATGGTCCTTAACAGAAGACGACCGGAGCTAGGGCTCCGGCGTCGCTGACTTGTTGACTCCGGTTGACAGCTTGCGTGGTGTGTTCATGCGTTCTCATTCGCCCATCCGTTCCAGCTGGGGTCCACGCGTGTTGACTGGGCTTTGAGTTATAATCACGACACGATTGCACTTATAATGCATTGTTTCCAGATCCTAAACACCAAAAACACTTTGCCTCAGTGGTAAAGGCAAGCAGACTTGAAGATTCTCTCAAGGGTCTCCAGTTCGAATCTTGGCAAGACCTTTCTTTTTTACTCTTTTGAAAAACTAACATATTTTTTCTTTAATATTTTTATCTAATTTAATTTATTTTCAACATTTTTTATCATGCATCTAAAAAACTTCAAAAATATTTCTTTTTTGCATTATCATCAGAAAAATACTTATTTAATTTTTAAAATTAAAATTATTATTTTTGCATGCATATTTAATTTAATTATTAATTAATCATTTGAATGACTTTTAATTGTTTTTAAATTATCAAAACGATTCCGAAAATTACCAAAAATTTATCTTATCATATTAATGTCATTACTAACATAAAACCTTTTTCCTCATTCAAAAATATTTCTTTTTACTAACATTTTCCTCTTATGCAATTTTCTCGTATTTCCGATTATGTATCTGTTCACATGTTGTAACGCTTCGGACGATTTTTCTCGTTTTTCTTTTCCAATTATCTAACTGCCTATGGGATATAATAGTTTAATTAGGATTTTTATTTTCTGCACTCATATCATGTAACTGCCCCAAAGCCATGTAATAGCGTAGGACTTTACCTTTCCGCATTTTACATTTCCGCAATTTATGTTCCGCACCCTATAAACTGCTAGTAATTAGGCGTGTATGGCAAGATAAAATCGGACATAGATCACTCATAATTTCAAGATAACATATATTTGAATTGACACACTATTTTCACACATGCACCCCTTAGGGTAATTCTCTCTCGTTGCCTTTACGAATACAAATGGTCAAGTCCCTCGAACGTAGAGGTATCCTAGCACCGTTGCCTACAAACAAATCATCATAGTCCCTTCGATAAAAAGATCATAGACCCACGATGTCGCCTACGAATACATGATCTGGACCCTCGATTGTCGCCTATGAAAAGTGATGATAGTCCCTTCGAATGTGCTAGGATACTTCCTACAAGTTGCCTTCTATGACCATCCGATGTCCCTTCGAATGTCCCTCTACATCCAACGAATAGGGTTACCTACCAACTAATGGTATGGATAGCACTATTCTAAAGGAACGTAAAACAACACGAAAACGACCATTCTGAGTAGGTAATAAGACTTTTAGTTGCTTGCTCTATCAAAAATACCTTTTTTTTACACCTCACACTTTTGTCAAAGTTCAAACTCTTTTCAAAATGAAACATTTCCGAACACTTTGTATACATTCCTACATGAATCATTACAAAGTCAAAGCGAAATGCCTATTTTCAAAACATTTTTGTCAAACACACTGAAAGCACATTTTGAAAATGATCTAAGAGAAACTAAGAGCCCGTAGAAAACTACGGATAGAAAGGGGTGCTAATACCTTCCCTTTTCATAACCTTCTCCCTTACTCAGAATCTAACAAAGGTCTTTTCCTGTTCTTTTCACCTTCCCTTAATTGGATAAAAGAAAAGTCGGTGGCGACTCTTGCTATCCACACATTTGCGATAACAAATTCTCAAAGTCAGTTCACCGTATTACAGGGTGCATGTGTGAAAAGAGTGTGTCAAATTCAGATATGTTATCTTGGAATTAGATGTGATCTATGTTCATTTTATCTTGCCATACACGCCTAATTACTAGCAGTTTATAAGGGTGCAGAAAGTAAATTGCGGAAAGTAAAGTGTGGAAAGTAAAAGTCCTACGCTATTACATGGCTTTGGGGCAGATACATAATATTGGAGTGCGGAAAAGTAAATCCTAATTAAATTATTACATCCCATGAGCAGTTACATAATATTGGAAAAGAATGCGAGAAAATAAATCCTAACTATTACAACCTGTAAGCAGATACATAATAATCGGAAAATATAAGAAACTCGCATAAGAGAAAACATGTTAGTAAAAATAAGATTATTGAATGAGGAAAAATGTTTTAGGTTAGTAATGACAATTAGATGATAAAGTAATTTTTTTGGAATTTTCTGGATTGGTTTCGATAAGGAAAAGCAATTAAAAGTCAATTTAATGGTTAATTAACAATTAATTAAAATATGCATGCAAAAATATTAATTTTAATGTCAAAAATTAAATAAGTATTTTCCCTGATTAAAATGAAAAAGGAAAATATTTTTGGTGATTTTTAAATGCATGAGAAAAATATTTGAAAAGAAAATAAATTAAATAGAAAAAATATGAAAAGAAATAAGAAAAGAGTTAGTTTTGTAAAGTTGTAAAAAGAATTGCAATGCCAAGGATAGAACCCCTGACCATGCTCTCACACGCGCGCTGCCTTTGCCACTGAGCAATCCTACGTTTGGTGTTAGCTAAATGAAATTAAAACAATATAAACGAAATTGAGTTTGAATTTTCAAACCTATAGCGACGACCTTGTTCGTCGCTACAGCCCCTGCAAAATTCTAAAATCACACACAAGCAATATAAATTCGTTATGAATACATGGTTCGATTGGAAACTTCGTTCTAAACACGATAGTGGTCTTAGTTTTGTCCAATTTTTCCTAGAACGCAAAGCCCTAAAACGGAGCTACGAACCCTAACCATGGCATCTCGTGATTCCTGTACTCAAAACACAATTAAACGATGCAGATAGCTTCGAAACTCCATTCTAAACACAAACCAAACATCAAAACATGTTAAATATGCATGGAAATCAAAAATCGAAATTGAGTTAGAATGAACAAACCGAAATCTGGAATTCATGATTCTGGATGTTTGGGTGGCTTGTGAGTATCTGGATCGATTCAGGGGACCTCCAGGAATATATTGGAATGCTTAGAATCGATTGAAACCACCTGAAAGTGGGCTGCAAGTTACTTGAAATACAAGTTTTTTTTTGAAGTTGGTAAGGGTTCTTAGAGGCAGAATTTTCGTCCCTTGTTCATGTGAATGCATTGTGTATATATAGTGGATGGATTTAGGTCAAGAATTATGAAGAAATAATGTATCAATCAATGAGAAAATATTTGATTTGGTATAAAACCAAATATTGCCTTTTTGATCAATTTTCAATCAATTTTCTTGCCAATCAATGCCAATTTCGAATTTTCCAGCTTGTGTGGATTTCTTGAACCTCAAGAATGAGAGAAAAATCCAATTTGCATTTAATTTTGATTTTCTACCTTTTAGTTTAATTTAATTGGCTTTTAAATGATTAAAATCCAAAATAAAAAGAAAATAAAAGATAAAATTCGTGGCCTTGGGCTTGGAGGTTCCAAATTAGCTGAGGAACAAGTTTGAACCAAGAAAAGATAGGCCCATTTGCAAAATTTTGGCTTTTGTCAAGTATTTCTCTTTGTGCACCTCTTCAAAAATGCCCAACTTGTGCAATGTGTATCTTGCTCAATTTTTAATATTTTTGGGTGTTCTTGGACCTTTTTAGAAATATCTAGATGTCCTCTAAACAACCTCTTTGGTTTCATCTCAATTGAAGTTTCCATGCTCAATAACACTTCATTATAAAAAGTTGACGTTTTGTTGACTTTGAAAATGACCTGTAATGTTTTGATCCATATCTTCCAAATGAAGCATTTTCTAACCAAACTTGTGAGACATGAAGTTGTAGAGAATTAAATTCTCTCAAAATGAGCTTTGGTGGGAAAATTTCTGATAAAGTATGAAAAAGTTATGCCTGGTCAAAGTTCTGTTGACTTTTCTTTCAAAAACCCTAATTTGGAAAGTTTGACTTTCGACCAAATCTTGAGTTTTCTTGATGAATCATGATGAAACCTTGATTAAATGATGAATGTTACTTCAAAATATGGATGTTGACCAAAAATCATGAAGTTTGACTGTATGTTGACCACAGTTGACTTTTTGTCCTATACAACTAATTTTCAACCATCTGAGCAATTGTCTGAGGAAACTTGACTTGTAAGGCTTGAATCTTGACATGGAGATCCTTTGAGGCATGTGATGAGGCATGATGACCACTGGAAGAGTTGGAGGCTCACCCTGCCTTGAGGATAGTCAAAACCCTAGTTTGGGTTGATTGCCTAGGAGAGGGTTTGTCTGGTCAACCCTTGAGAAATCCTTGAGTATGGATATGAGAAATGTCTTGAGGAATAGGAGGGCAAATTTTTGGGTATGACAAACTGATCCCTTCCATCTAAGTTTCTGTTGTGACACGGAAACACACATTGCAGCATTATATCTTTACATATTCCCTAACTTTTGCATGAACCATCTTCAGAAGATTTTGGGTTCACCGGGATTTTTACCCTTTTTTGCTTAAGCCGCCCTTTCGGGTTTTCAGCTTACCGGGCTTAATTTTTTCTTCTTTTTTTTATACATAATACTTCTTGACCGTGCCTGAGTTGATGGCATGTGCCATATCTTCTTCGTCCATATTGGTGAGAATAAGAGCTCATCCTGAGAAAACCTTCTTTACCACATATGGTCCTTCATAGTTTGGCACCCATTTCCCACGAGGGTCCCTGTGTGGAGAGATTATCCTCTTTAGCACCAATTCGCCCACTTTGAATTCGCAAGGACATACCTTCTTGTCGAAAGCTCTCTTGATTCTTTTCTGGTAAAGTTGGCCGTGACAAATTGCTGTCAACCTCTTTTCTTCAATCAGATTGAGCTGGTCATACCTATTCTGAACCCATTCTGCTTCTTCTAACTCCGTTTCCATCAGAACTCTGAGGGAAGGAATCTCAACTTCTATATGAAGTACTGCCTCCAGACCGTAGACGAGAGAGTAAGGTGTTGCTCCTGTCGAAGTGCGAATAGATGTTTTGTACCCGTGAAAAGCGAAAGGCAACATCTTGTACCAATCCTTATACGTCTTCACCATCTTCTGAAGGATCTTATTAATATTTTTGTTAGCTGCTTCGACAACGCCATTCAACTTCGGTCTGTAAGGCGAAGAGTTATGATGCTCAATCTTGAAGGTGTCGCACAACTCCTTCATCATTTTATTGTTCAAATTTGTCCCATTGTTAGTGATAATCTTGCTAGGAATACCATAACAACAAATTATATTATTCTTGATAAATCGGGTAACTACTTCTCGTGTCACATTTGTATATGAAGCAGCCTCAACCCACTTGGTGAAATAATCTACGGTAACTAGTATGAAGCGATGTCCATTAGAAGCTTTCGGCTCAATCATTCCAATCATATCTATTCCCCACATAGAGAACGGCCATGGAGAGGTCAAGCCATTCAGAGGTGAGGGTGGCACATGCATCTTATCAGCATGAATCTGACACTTGTGACATCTCATTGCATAGACAACACAGTCTATTTCCATGGTCATCCAGTAGTAACCAGCCCTGAGAATCTTTTTCGCCATTGCATGCCCATTTGCGTGAACACCAAAAGAACCTTCATGAATTTCCTTGATGAGTTGATCTGCTTCGTGTCTATCCACGCATCTGAGTAAGACCAAATCAAAATTTCGCTTGTACAGCACACCACTACTTAAGAAAAAGTTAGCAGACAACTTCCTCAAAGTCTTCTTATCAGTGATAGATGCCCCTTCTGGGTACTCGCCTTTCTCTATGTATTGCTTGATATCATAGAACCAAGGTTTACGATCAGTTTCTCCATTAATCGTCATACAAAAACCAGTTCGTCTAGACGTTCGATAGTGATAGAAGGCGCTTCATTAGCCCACTTGACCTTGAACATTGAAGACAAAGTGGCTAAGGCATCAGCTAACTGATTTTCCTCTCTGGGAATATGATGGAAAGTGATCTCATCAAAATACGGTATTAGCTTCAAGACATGATCTCTATACGGGATTAACTTTTCATTACGAGTTTCCCACTCTCCTTTGACCTGGAAAATAACGAGTGCTAAATCTCCATAAATTCAAGGATTTTGATCCTTAAATCAACGGCTTCCTCAATCCCGAAAATACAAGCTTCTCGTATTCTGCCATGTTGTTGGTACAGTCGAAGCAAATTCTGGCAGTGAAGGGAATATGAAATCTTGTGGGAGAAGTAATGATTGCCCCTATTCTGTAACCTACTGCATTAGATGCACCATCAAACACAAGCGTCCACCGGGATCCGGGTTCGGGTCCTTCTTCTGGTCCAGGAATCTTGCAGTCCCTGATAAACATGATATCCTCATCTGGGAAGTCAAATCTCATTGGTTGATAGTCCTCCATGGGCTGGTGAGCGAGATATTCTGATACCACACTTCCTTTAATAGCTTTCTGGGTTACATATTGAATATCATATTCAGATAGTAACATCTGCCAACGTGCAATCCTTCTGACCAAAGCTGGTTTCTTAAAAATATATTTGATAGGGTCCATCTTGGATATCAGCAATGTAGTGTGACACACCATGTATGGCCTCAAACGACGAGCAGCCCATACCAAGGCACAACAAGTTTTCTCTAACAAAGAGTATCGACTTTCACACTCTGTGAATTTCTTACTTAAGTAATAGATTGCATGCTCTTTTCTTCCCGTTTCATCATGTTGTCCCAGAACACAACCCATAGATCCTTTAAGTACAGTGAGGTACATTATGAGAGGCTTGCCGGGTACAGGCGGTATCAAGATTGGTGGTTCTTGCAAGTACTCCTTAAATCTTATCAAATGCTTGCTGACAATCATCATTCCATATAATGGCCTGATCCTTTTTTAACAACTTGAACAAAGGTTCGCAAGTAGCTGTTAAATGTGAAATGAACCGGGAAATATAGTTCAAGTGTCCCAAGAAACCACGAATTTCCTTCTCCATTCTTGGTGCAGGCATATCTTGAATAGCTTTTACTTTGTCAAGGTCTACTTCAATACCTTGTTGGCTTACTATGAATCCAAGTAATTTCCCGGATCGAACTCCGAAAGTGCACTTGTTAGGATTCAAACGAAGTTTATATTTCCTTAATCTATCAAACAGCTTTCTGAGATGAACAATGTGCTCCTCTTCAGTCCGAGACTTGGCGATCATATCATCCACGTATACCTCTATCTCTTTATGCATCATGTCATGGAAAAGGGCTACCATGGCTCTCTGATAAGTTGCCCCTGCATTCTTCAATTCGAACGACATGACCTTGTAACAGAAGTGCCCCAAGGAGTAGTGAACGTTGTCTTCAACATATCTGCAGGGTCCATCTTGATCTGATTCTATCCTAAGAAACCATCCATGAAAGAAAATACTGAAGACTGAGCTGTGCTATCAACTAAGACATCAATGTGAGGTAAAGGAAAATCATCCTTCGGGCTGGCTCTGTTCAAATCTCGGTAGTCTATACACATCCGAACTTTTTCATCCTTCTTGGGGACAGGCACAATGTTGGCAATCCATTCTTGATATACCGACACAGCAAGGAAACCGACTTTGAACTGCTTCTTGACTTCATCTCGAATCTTCTTAGCCATCTTTGGATGTGTTCTCCTCGGTCTTTGTTTCACAGGCGAACATTCGGGCTTTAGCGGAAGATTGTGATAACAATATCTGTGACAAGTTCGGGCATATCCTGATACGACCATGTAAACACATCTACAAACTCTTGCAACAAGTGGACCAACTCATCTTTTATCTCTTGCCCCAAGGCAGTTCCAATTTTGACTTCTTTATGATCCTTTTCAGTCCCCAGATTGATCACATCCACTAGTTCTTGATGAGGTTGGATCGTCTTCTCTTCATGCTCAACCATACGTGTTAACTCTTCAGGGAGTTCATAGTCCTCCTCACCATCGTCTTCAGCTTGGTTGATTAGGAAATCGAAGTCAAAAGGAATTATAGCATGGCTATGTTCAATGAGCTCAATTTCAGGTGATCTGCATGATTGATTTTCTTTTTTTTAGATATGTATGTTTATTTTAACAAAAAATAACAGTGCAAACGTTGTTGTTTTTACTAATATGCACTGGAAAATAATATAAAAAGGATCTCAAACTGAATAACAAAATGCGCTTTTTATTGAAGATAAAAATGTATTCATTAAACGGAATAAGCCCTACAAATCAATCCTTTGTGCCTTGGGCAGAGCACAGGAATTTTTTTTAAAACAAGAAATTACTTTGATAATGAAATGAGAGGGGTAACGTCCTTGACGATCCAATTCTTGGGGACAATGCTGGGAGGAGTACGGAACACCATCTGAGAAAGCTCTGCTGCATGCTCATTGTCATCAATGGCATTGATAACCTTCTCGGAACGGAAGCCTTTCGCAATAAAAGTATCCTCAAGACGAGGGATTTTCCCCTTTCCTACCTCTGAACCTTCACTGATCTTGGAGGATGATTGGTAGCCGAGTCCGCTCTTGTCTTTCCTCTCCGTCACATCCAACATCGTTCCCTAACCTTCGGGATTTCCAGAGTCGATAAGGGCCTTAATATCCTGCCAACAGGCCATGTTACCCTTAAGTTTCTTAGCAGATTTGATCTCTTTTTGCACAGTACCCACAATTTCTAAAGCTTGAAAGAGAGTCTCGTGCACCTCGTCTCCAACATCCACACACTTGAACTCAGACAAGTGACTAACCAAGTAGTCTTCTTCACCACTAACCTCCACCACCTGGTTATTCAGCAAGAACTTCAATTTTTGATGGAGAGTTGAAGTGACAGCTTTAGCATCGTGTATCCAAGGTCTTCCCAATAAGCAGCTATAAGCTGGAAAGATGTCCATTACTTGAAAAGTGATGTTGAATAGCTGCGGTTCGATAAGTACCGGAAGGTCAACCTATCCCACCGCCATCCTGCAGGATCCATCAAAAGCCTTTACAATCAGGGAACTAGGTTTCATAATTGCCCCTTCTACCTGTAATTGGGCCAAGGTTGTCTTCGGGATTACATTCAAAGTTGAACCTGTATCAACCAATACTCTAGCAAGAGTTGTTCCACCATAAGTAACAGAAATGTGAAGAGCCATGTTATGATTACCTCCATTTGGAGGGAGATCTGTATCGGTGAACAATAAACAACTGCCATCATTTAAACCTGAAATTGCAGCATCTAATTGATTAATTGTAATATCTTCAGCCACGTATGCATTGTCGAGGAACTTCAACAAGGCCATCTTGTGGGCTTCAGAACTTTTCAACAAAGACAATATCGAGATCTTTGCAGGGGTCTGGCTAAGCTGATCCACCACTTTATAGTCGCTCCTTTTGATGATTTTCAAAGTCTCATCACAGGGCTTTAAAAATATCCCTCAATTCTTCCGCACTTAAATCAACAACTCCATCCTTCTTCGGAGGAACATCTGGCGCCCTTTCTGCAGCTCTACTTTTTGTCGGATCCTGGTGATAAATACGACCACTTCGGGTCATGCCACTCATACCGGTGATGTTTTCAACAGTAGATTCTCCTAAAACCATTGGCTTACCACCCACAAGAATTTCAGGTTCGTAGTTCCAAGGTACAACTTTAGTATCTTCATAAGGAATACGGACGGGCGGGTAAACCATCATTGGTTCTACTGCTGTAACAGGTTCTTCTTCTTGGATAGGGACCGTTGGAGATATGTGAAGTCTCCTATTGTTGATGAGCGGAACCACCACATCTACTTCAACTTCAGCCGGAGCTCGGCTAAACTGAATCAAATGCTGACACATTAATCCTTGTAGATACTTCTTGAACTCTGCACAGTATTCTGGATTGACTTGACAAATTAAACAATGATCATGAACTCCTTCAAATAAATTAGCCCTCTTCAACTCTTCAAATACCCTCTTTAATGACATTTTCAATTGATCTACATCCATAACCAGACTTCTTCCTTCTTCAACCAAAGCATTCACTGATGACAACCCATGCCTCGGCAACGGATTATTAGCAATGTTGGGGACATCAGCGAAAGTTAACAACTTTCGGTCAATAAGTTCTTGAACCTTGCATTTAAAAGCGAAACAATCCTCTGTACTATGTCCGGGAGAATTGGCGTAAAAAGCGCATCTAGCATTCTCATTAAACCATGGTTTGGGAGGCCCAGGAATAGGCTTCAATTCCCTCGGTACTACTCTTCCATCTTGAATTAAATATGGCAACAGGCTAGTGTAAGTCATTGGAATAGGCTGGATCTCTTCCATTGTGTACTTATGATAATGCGGGCTCTTCTGTTGACTTAGACCTTTAGCTTGTTGTTGCTGGGAAGCTTGATTCTAAGGAACTTGAGTTGAATAAAGCATATGAATTTGCATGGGTTGCTGATACGGCATGCCAGGAAATTGCATAGCAGCAACATAAGGATATGACATATACGGGACCTGAACAAGAGCAGGTCTAGCTGGTTGTCTTCCTCTTTCTCTGCCCCTTGATTCATACACAACATTGGCTTCAGCTTCTTTCGTCTTTAAGCCATTGAACGGTTTCTTTACGGTAGACGTCCCCGCATTCCCTCCGGATATCTTACCGGTCTTCAAACCTTCCTCAATCTTCTCGCCCACCATCACTAGATTGGAGAAATCAAAAAAAGTACTTCCAATCAGTCTCTCGTAATATTGCACCGGCAATGTTCCCATGAACAAATCATTTAATTCTCTTTCTGCTAAAGTTGGTTGAACCCTTGAGGCTACTTCCCTCCACCTCTGAGCATACTCTTTAAAAGATTCTCTTTCCTTCTGAGACATATTCTAGAGTTTTACACGATTGGGAGCCATAGTGGTGTTGAAGTGGTACTGCTTAAAGAAAGCAGCAGATAAATCATCCAAAGAGCGGATATTCGACTTCTCTAACTGCATATACCAGTCAAAGGATGCCCCTGAGAGACTATCTTGAAAACAATGAACCATCAATTTGCTATTTTTAATATGTGCCACCATCTTGCGACAATACATCCTCAAATGGGTATCCGGACAACTCACTCTCTTATACTTTTCAAAGTTAGGCACTTTGAATTTTGGTGGAATGACAACATCAGGGACAAGACACATGTCCACAGCATTCATGCCAACAACGTTTTTCCCTCTCAGTTCCTTCACTTGCTCAGCTAGCTCTTTGCACATCTTTTGGGTGGCCATAGCTCGAAGGGTTCTCACATTTCCCATAACAACAGGAGGAACGGTAGTAGTTGCATTGTTTGCTGTAACAGCAGCGGTAGCAATAGCAGCGGCAGTGGCAGCAGCAGCGGCTCGCTCTTTTTCCCTTATATGTTGAGCAGTCAACATCTTCATCAATTGGTCCATCTTGGACTTCACGGTATCGATGTCATCTTGCATGGCAGCCTGTCTGGTTTCATACTGATCCATTTCTTTCTTCAAGTTGGCCCTGGTTCTGTACTGATGTCGGGTAGTCAGCTTGAATCTTGGCTGAGAGGAAACGTAATGAGTTTGGCGTCCCTCTTTTAAATAAAATGCATGATTATGTATGATTAATGCAAAATGCTTATGATTGTGTTCCCATTCCTAAGGATTTTTATCGGACTCATTCACTTGCAAGTAATTAGCACAAACAAATGGATAATCAGCTCCTTTATAAAAGTTGTATACAGACATCAGTTTTTATAGAGAAAGTAAAGAGCAAGACTCGCAGGCCTGCTTAGTTTAACAGATACAATGAAGCTGAAAAGTACATAAAGGTAACAAAAGGTCAGAAGTGTTGTCCTCTTCGGGGCTTGAACTCCCTTATCTCCTTTTTGAATCGTTCCACAATGTCTTTGCAAAGATAAATGAAGTACTCCACCGCGGAGGCACTCGGTCTTCCTCTAGATCTCCGATAGCTAATTGAAGCCTCCATGGGACCTCCACCATCAATTGTCTGTAGAACTCCACCAAGCCTGAGTAGTTCTCATACAAACTCTTGTTTTGCTCTTCTAATTTGAAAATGGTTTCTCCCCTATTTATCCCACCGGGCTACAAGGTCTCTTGCAGTATCCAACTCTTGAATCTTCTGGGCTAGTTCTTTAGAGTCTACATTACATGCAATGCGAGCTTCCTCCTTGAGGCGAGTTTCATGCGCCAAGCTGGATTTAATATTTTTCAACGCAACCTTTAACTCCTGGATTTGAGTGGTGAGAGTTGTCTTTAGGTCATACTTTTCCTTGATAGCCCGCTCTTCGTCTGCGTCAGCTTGTCCTCTTTCGCGTTCAGCTTTGGATAGCCTACGGTTGAATTTACTTAACTTAAAATTTGATGCATCCAGATTATCTTTCACACGGAACTTTGCTTTCCTTTCTTTCTCTACCTGTTTTTGACTCTTTCGAAGCTCATCATCTCTTTCCTTGAGGTTTTGCATCAAATCATCCCTTTCTCGAGTAACACGGGTAAAGATTTCTTGTTGTCTACCCTCTTCAGCTTTCATCTCTGTAATGGTGAGCTTGAGTTTGTTGAACTCCTCGATATGGACGTGAGTGAGTTCAGGTTCTAGCACATCAAATGGAACTTCCATAGTAAATGGCAATTTTACCTCCATTACTCTTCTAAGTATCCAGGATTTGTAAGGTTCTCCATCGCCATTTCCTCTTTTTTCTGAGCTCTGCACCCTTCCTATGAACTTGGGTCCAAGCTTTCTGTATCTGTTTCAACAAACCAGGATCTTCTCTCCCGAAGTCTAGCAAGATAAACTCTTTCAAAAATTCTCCCTTCGGTGCGGTTTCCATAAGACATCCCAATTGCTTGAGAACCAACCTAGGATTATAATTGATGCATCCTTGAGATCCAATTAGCGTAACGTTAGGAAATGCCCCACAGTGAGTGATGACCTCCCATGTATACCAATTTGGAGAATACCAGAAAACACTGGTAACAGTAAGAGAAGCTAACTTTTGAGACCAAATCAAATTCTCCAAGATTTTAACCCAAGGTCCTCGTTGAGGAAAATGGGACTTCAACCATGAATAGAGCAAAGCGGAACAACACATCACTACTCCTTTCCTTTTGGTGTATCGAGTATGAATGTTGATGAGCATATCTGTTAGCAAAGATGGAACAGGATTCTCTGAAAGAAACATGCTGATTGCAGGCTGTCATACCCCAAAATTTGCCCTCCTACTCCTCAAGATATTTCATGCATCCATACTTAAGGATTCCTCAAGGGTTGATCAGACAAACTCTCTCCTAGACAATCAACCCAAACTAGGGTTTGGTATTCCTCAGATCCAGGTGGACTTCCAACATCTCCAATGGTCATCATGCCTCCTCATATGCCTCAAAGATTCACCATGACAAGTTTCAAGCCTCACAAGTCAAATTTCCTCAGGCAATTGCTCAGATGGTTGAAAATCAGTTGTATTGGACAAAAAGTCAACTGTGGTCAACATACAGTCAAACTTCATAATTTTTGGTCAACATCCTCATTTTGAAGTTACATTCATCATTTGATCAAGGGTTGATCATGATTCATCAAGAAAACTCAAGATTTGCTCAAAAGTCAAACTTTCTAAATTAGGGTTTCTTGAGGAAAAGTCAACTGAACTTTGACTGAGCATAACTTCTTCATACTTTCTCAGAAAGTTTTCCACCACCTCTTGTTTTGAGGGAAATTCAATTCCCTACAACTTCATGTCTCACAAGAATGTTCAAAAAATGCTTCATTTGGAAGGTATGGATCAAAATATTACAGGTCCTTTTCAAAGTCAACAAAAAGTCAACATTTTGTTTTGAAGATTTATTGAGCATGGAAACTCCAATTGAGATGAAACCAAAGAGGTTGGTTAGAGGACACTTAGAGCTTTCCAAAAAGTCCAAGAACACTAAAAAATGTGGACAATTGAGCAAAATACACCTTGTGCAAGTTGGGCAATTTTGAAGAAGTGCACAAAGAGAGATACTTGTAAAAATCAAATTTTTTGCAAATGGGCCTAGTTTTTCTTCATTCAAACTTGTTCCTTATACAATTTGGACCATCCAAGCCCGATGCCACGAATTTTAATTTTATTTTTCTATTTAATTTGGATTTTATTCATTTAAATACAAATTAAATTCAAAAATAAGGTATAAAATCAAAATTAATTGCAGAATTGATTTTTCTCTCATCCTTGAGATCCAAGTAACCCAAGAAAGCTGGCAAATTTCGAAATTTGATTTGATTTGGCAAGAAATTGAAGAAATTAGATCAAATAAGGAAGATTTGATTTTGTACAAAATCAAATATTTTTCACATTGATTAACCATTATTTGTTCCTCAAATCAGCTCAATTTTCATCCATTATAAATATACAATGCATATCACATGGATTAGAACAGAAAAATTGCTTGGAGAAACCCTAACCTAACTCAAAAAAACCGTGCACTACAAGTCACTAGCAGCCCTTGTTCCAGCTTGTTTAAATTGGTTTTGAGGATCCAAACACGTTCCTTGACATCCCTGGAAGCATTCCAGACCTTTACATTGCCCAAAAGCATCAAGAATCACAAAATCCGAATTTGGTTTGTTCATGTTTTTTTCAAAATCGATTTCCATTATTCATGCATTTTTAACACTTTTTGATTGTTTGTTCATGATCAACATCAAGTTTGCAAGCTATTTGGGTAGCCCAATCGTGTTTTAATGGCCTGGAATGAAAATCACCATTGTTATGGTTTTCGGTTTCAAATTAGGGCTTCCTAAAAACGGTTAAATTGGACCAAGAGACCACCACCATCGTGTTTAGAATGACATTTACAATCGATTCATGTACTCACAATTCATTTATATTATGTGTATGAGATTTTAGAAATTGCAGGGGCCTTAGCGTCGAAGAAAGACCGACGCAAAATTCCCAGAATTCAAACGAAAACGATGAAGTTCTTGGCGCGTGATCTGGGCCATCAGGGAGCGACGTTTGTCCAAAATCCATTCGCTCCGATTTTCAAACACGTGTGCAAGCCAGCTCAGTTGGTCAAGGCGTGGGTTTGTGAAGGCAAGGTCTCCAGTTCGAATCCTGGCAAGACCAAAACTTTTTCCCTTTTGCAAAAACTTCATATTTTAACTTTTTTTTCATATTTTTATATTTTCTTTTAATATTTTTCATACAATTTAATTTTTCTTTAATAATTTTTTATCATGCATTAAAAAACACCAAAAATATTTTTTTTTTTGCATACATGCCAGAAAAATGTTTATTTAATTTATAAAATTAAAAATATTATTTTTGCATGCATATTTTATTTAATTTCAATTTTATCATTTAAATCACTTTTAATTGATTTTTAATTATTAAATTAGCTCCAAAAAATCCCAAAAAATTATTTTAGCATATTAATGTTATTCTGTGCCATCAGGGAGCGACGTTTGTCCAAAATCCATTCGCTCCGATTTTCAAACACGTGTGCAAGCCAACTCAGTTGGTCAAGGCGTGGGTTTGTGAAGGCAAGGTCTCCAGTTCGAATCCTGGCAAGACCAAAACTTTTTCCCTTTTGCAAAAACTTCATATTTTAACTTTTTTTCATATTTTTATATTTTCTTTTAATATTTTTCATACAATTTAATTTTTCTTTAATAATTTTTTATCATGGATTAAAAAACACCAAAAATATTTATTTTTTTGCATACATGCCAGAAAAATGTTTATTTAATTTATAAAATTAAAAATATTATTTTTGCATGCATATTTTATTTAATTTCAATTTTATCATTTAAATCACTTTTAATTGATTTTTAATTATTAAATTAGCTCCAAAAAATCCCAAAAAATTATTTTAGCATATTAATGTTATTTCCAGCATGAAAACATTTTTCTCATTCAAAAATTATTATTTTTGCTAACATTTTCCTCTTATTCAATTTCATCGTATTTCCCGATTTTTCATCTGTTCACAGGTTATTCCGTTTCGAACCAATTTTTTATCGTTTTCTTTTCGTATTATGTAATTGCCTATGGAATGTAATAGTTTAATTAGGACTTTTATTTTCCGCATTTTAAATTATGTATCTGCCCCAAAGCCATGTAATAGCGTAGGACTTATCTTTCCGCATTTTACTTTCCGCGATTTAATTTCCGCACCCTATAAACTGCTAGTAACTAGGCGTGTATGGCAAGATAAAATTGAACATAGCTCACTCTAATTTTCAAGATAAAATATCTGAAATCAACACACTCTTTTCACACACGCACCCCTTAGGGTAATCCTCTCTCGTTGCCTTTACGAATTCAAATGGTTAAGTCCCTCGAACGTAGAGGTATTCTAGAACCGTTGCCTTCAAAACAAATCATCATAGTCCTTTCGATACAAAGATCATAAGACCCACGATGTCGCCTCCGAATACATGATCTTGACCCTCGGTTGTCGCCTACGAAAAATGATGATAGTCCCTTCAAATGTGCTAGGATACTCCTACAAGTTGCCTTCTATGACCATACAATGTCCCTTCGAATGTCCCGCTTACATCCAACAAATAGAGTTACCTACCAACTAATGGTATGGATAGCGCTATTCTAAAGGAACGTAAAACAACATGAAAACGACCAATTCTGAGTAGGTAATAAGACTTTTAGTTGCTTGCTCTATCAAAATACTTTTCACACCTCACACTTTTGTCAAAGTTCAAACTCTTTTCAAAAACGAAACATTTCCGAACACTTTGTATACATTCCTGCATGAATCATTACAAAGTCAAAGCGAAATGCCTCTTCAAAACATTTTGTCAAACACACGAAGCAATTTTAAAGTGATCTAAGAGCAACTAAGAGCCCGTAGATAACTACGGATGGAAAGGGGTGCTAATACCTTCCCTTTTCATAACCTTCTCCCTTACTCAGAATCTAACGAACGTCTTTTTCTGTACTTTTTACCTTCCCTTAATTGGATAAAAGAAAAGTCGGTGGCGACTCTTGCTATCCGCACATTTGCGATACAAAAACCTACAAAGTCAGTTCACCGTATTACACAGGCTGGCTCACATACTCATCGTCATGGCTTGGAAACATTACCACCCCGAAGATCAGCAAGGCTAGAATAGCACTTAATGATATCCAATTTTCTTCCCCTATTGACAACTCTTCAGCTCTTTTCTCTAAGAAACTCCTGGGAATTCCTCTTTCCACTAACATTGGCCCTATCTCTCAGATCGGAAGATTCAAAGTAGCTGCTACATCACTTGCATCTATACTCTCCCCCAACTTGGTCAAAGGAACGCTATATTTTAACGGCCAATTCAACAATCTTTCAAACTCTTCAATTGTTGGGACCATCTGGAAATCTTGGAACGTAAAACACCTCAGAGAATGATCAAAGAACTTTACCAGAGCTTTCAAAGCGTTGTGATCAATGTCAACATCCAAAAGCTCCAAAATCCACCCATATCTGGTATGAAAGTTGTTTAATTGAGCATGCTTCACCTTTCCCCTAAGCCTTAACAGTATTTGAATGTTCGGAATTTTGAAATTGATATGAGGATTGTTCTTTCTGCCGGAATCCATTGCACGGTCTGATTACTTTCAAGAATGAATTTATTTTTAAAGATACCTCTAAATGGCAACAAATATGATGAAACATGAATGATTAATGCAAAAATGCAATGCAAATGAGTTAAGGTGGGATCCAATAACAGTGTAGATCACATGATAGGTCATTGGATGGTCAGACATGGTTTCGACGCCTACCCAACAATTCCCTATACAAGGTTGGTGTTAATGTTTTTTTTGCTAAATGTTTCTTGGAGTCTCAGATCCCCTTTTTAAAAATATTATTGCCATGAAAATAGTATTTTCAAAAGTGTACTCCAAGAAACGGCTCTTAAAGGGATAAAAAATTTTTGAGCGATTGATCTCAGTTTTGGACATCCTAATACTTAGAGTTATAGGCCATTTGTCCAGAAATTGTCGTCCCGCACTAGCATACGGTGCGACAATCCCCTTAAGAAGCACTGTGGTATGTAGCATCTTCAGAACTGCTATCAGCACCAAGTTTCTTGATCAGCATCAGCATCTTCATTCACATCTTCAGTAGTATCCTCAGCTAGCCTTTCATCCTCAACCTCAGTGTCTTTTTCCTTTTCCAAAGTAGAGATCAGCTCCTCAAGAATTTGCTTTCTTGCTTCAAGCTCCTTGTAGGTTGCTTTCAGCACAGAAATGACTTCAGCCTTTTGAGAATTACCCTTGACATTTGATGTCTCAGCAGATGTCATGACAATGTCTGGGACATGTTTCCCCTGAAACAGTTTGTAGTGGAAACCAAGAGCAGGAGCTCTTTTACAAACTGAATCTCTCTCTACCAGGATATCAGGGTATTGATCAGTTATAATACCACACAAGAGGGAGGGAAAGGCTATTGGTCTTTTGATAGCATAACTGTCAACATGTTTTAAAGTTTTCTCAAATATGTAAGTTCCATAATCAAACTTTGATTTTGTACCAACAACAAAGATAAATCTACCCAGACCAATGGAGATGGTGGACTTGTGGTTTGTGGGAACCCAGATGGCTGCACCTATCTTGTGCAGAATAGCAAACTTGACACTCAATTTGCTAGCAGTAAGCTTTCCTTTCAATGGCCAGTGTTTCACTTGCTTGGCAGTGATGGTTTGACAGACTTGGTTATCTATTTCTTCAAGCTCAAGTTGAGCATCATCAGATCTTCCCAAATATTTTTTGATTACACTTGGGGAAAACTTCACTTTTCTTCCTCTTACAAACACAGTTTTAAAATCTGTTGACCTTCCATCAGCACAGCCACTAGTCAGATTAACAATGAACTCCTTCACCAAAATATCATAACAATTTGAAAATTTGATCACATTTTTCATCAGCCTAGCTTCCTAACATCCTTGCATTCAAGGGCACTCCTGTTCAGTTCCCTTTCTAATGCAATTCTTTCCAGACAGACATACTTCCACCTGCTAGCACTCTCAGGATGGTGGAAAGAGATGTTATCAATAGCCACCTCAAGAACCTTAGGCAGTTTGCCAAGATAAGGTTTCTTCCTGAGTGGAATGTCTGAGACATTCTCTTCAACATTAAAATCTGAATCCTCATCAGATTCTGAGGGTTCAGGAACCTTTCTCTTCTTTATGATTGGAGTTCTCTTTGGTCTAGAGATACCTCCAACAGACTTCATCCTACCCTTTCCTTTGGAGGGTCCAGCCTTTTTGGCTTTTTCAACCTTTTCATCAGCCTTGCTTTCAGCCCTGGGAGTCTGATGAACAACTTCAGCAACCTTCTCCTTGGAAGGACTTGGAGTAGCATTCTACTTCCCTTTTCTATTCATCATCCTCTTAGCTATGCTAGGGTTAACACTAGCAATAAGGTCATTATCAGAGAATTCTTCATGAAGATCAATGACAGGAGGCTCAACATTCTGATCAGTGGTTTTCTCTGGAGATTTTTCCAAGTTGTCAGCAACAGGTTTCTCAAGAGATTCTTCAAGAATTCCATCAGAAAAGCTCTCTGGAGACTTCTCCATGTTCTCATCAGCAGGTTTTTCAAGGGACTTAACAGTGGTGTCATCAACAAATTTCTTAGGGGATTTATCAGAGGGTTCATTAGCAAGATTTTCAGGGGTTTTCCTAACATTATCATCAGATGTCTTGACATTTTGTGTGACATCTGGATCAGTTGCTAAACTAGGGCTAGCAGATTCTTGATTCAATGGAACAGAAACCCCAGGCACAGGATGATTCTCATTCAGAATCCTAGTAACTATTCTAGCTATGGCTTGATGAACATATCTAGAACCTTCCCTGTTTGCTATTTCAGGAGGAACAGAGGAAGTTGGTTCAGTGGTCTTACCAGAAGGAGATGCTTGAGACCTTCTTGCATGTCTGGTACGAAGTTTCTTGACCCTCCCAAGATCAGTTGCCATGGCACGTAGAGGAGTAACCTCTAGAATCTCAGTCTGCATTGCTTCTGCATTTGCCCTAAACCCAGAATCAGTGGGAGATGGAGAACCAGCTTCCTTTGATGATGAAGAAGACGATGACATGCTTTGTTGAGACATCTTGAGGAAATGAGAAAATAATTGATAGGGAATTTGAGAGTTTCTATACAGGGAATGGAATGTGATACATTCAAATGAACAAACTGATATATTTATATATATATATATATATATATGTCTCTTCCTATTCTTGGACTTTTGAAAAGTAAGAGGGAAATAATTAATTAGCCCACTCAGAATTAAATAAAATAAAAAGTCTCTTCCATTCCTTGTTGTAAGCAATGTTAATTGCTACAACTCTTCATATTGGCAAATACCCAACTTGCCCCTTAAATTCTTAAACTGACTAGCATCAAGAGCTTTAGTAAAAATGTCAGCCAGTTAGAGTTCAGTGGCTACATGCACCAATTTAATCACCTTCTCTTCCACAAGATCTCTGATGAAGTGATGTCTAATTTCAATGTGTTAGTCCTGCTGTGCTGAATAGGATTCTTTGAAATATTAATAGCACTCAGGTTGTCACAGTACAATGTCATGACATCCTGTGTGACATTGTACTCAGTTAGCATCCGCTTCATCCAGATCATTTGAGAAAAACTGCTACCAGCTGCTATGTATTCAGCTTCAGTAGTAGATAAAGACACATAGTTTTGCTTCTTGCTGAACCAAGAAACAAGATTGTTCCCCAAAAAGAAGCATCCTCCAGAAGTGCTCTTTCTATCATCAGCACTACCAGCCCAATCAGCATCACAATATCCAGACATAATTGGTTCACATCCATGAGAATACAGCATACCATAATTGTAAGTTCGACTCACATACTTCAGAATTCTTTTCACCTAATTGATGTGACTTACTTTAGGTTCAGCCTGATATCTTGCACATACTCCAACAGCAAATGCAATGTCAGGTCTGCTGGCTGTTAAGTACAACACCCTTCCTATCATGCTTCTATACAAGCTTTGATCTACATTTGTCCCATTTGTGTCTTTGGACAACTTTAGATGAGTAGGAGCAGGAGTCCTCTTATGACTGGCATTTTCCATCCCAAATTTCTTGACAATATTCTTTGCATACTTGTTTTGAGAAAGGAAAGTTGAGTCTTCCATCTGTGTGACTTGTAGTCCAAGAAAGTAAGTCAATTCTCCCATGAGGCTCATTTCAAACTCAGCTTGCATCTGGTTGGCAAAATGTCTCACCATTTTATCTGACATTCCACCAAACACTATGTCATCAACATAAATTTGGGCTACCATTATCTTTCCTCCTTCATCCTTTACAAAGAGAGTTTTATCCAAACCTCATTTCCTGTAACCTTTATCAGTAAGGAACTTTGTCAATCTTTCATACCAAGCCCTAGGAGCTTCTTTCAGACCATATAAAGCTTTCCTCAATTTGTAAACATGATCAGGAAAGTTAGGATCCACAAATCCTTTAGGTTGTTCTACATATACCTCCTCATTTAAGTAGCCATTTAGGAAGGAACTTTTCACATCCATCTGAAACAGCTTAAATTTCAGAATGCAAGCAACTCCTAGTAGTAATCTTATTGATTCCAGCCTTGCCACAGCAGCAAAAGTCTCATCAAAATCAATCCCTTCAACTTGAGTGTATCCTTGAGCAACAAGTCTTGCCTTATTTTTGGTGACAACCCCTTCTGCATCAGACTTGTTCTTGTAGATCCACGTTGTGCCAATGATGTTTGTTCCTTCTGGTCTAGAAATTAACTCCCACACTTCATGTTGTTTGAACTTGTTTAATTCATATTGCATTGCTCCAATCCAATATTCATCAGTCAAAGCCTCTTTAACATTCTTTGGTTCAATCTTAGACACAAAACAAGAGTTTGAGATAATTTCTCTAGATCTTGTAATGACTCCACAGTTAGCATCTCCAATGATGAGTTCCTTTGGATGATCTTTCTGAATTTTGATGGAAGGATCTTTGTTAGCTTCCTCTGGTTCAGATTTTGGTGAAGTAGGGACAGGCACATCATCCTTATCAGACACTTGTGGTGATGTCTCAAACAATGTCTCAACATCATATGGAATATTGTTTTCCTCATGATGATCATCAACTATGACATTGATAGACTCCATCATAACTTTAGTCCTGGAGTTGAATACTCTATATGCTCTGCTGTTTGTAGAGTATCCCAGAAAAATTCCTTCACCACTTTTAGAATCCATCTTTCTCCTTTGTTCACGATCTGTCAGAATATAGCATTTTCTACCAAATACATGGAAATGCTTCACAGTAGGTTTTCTTCCTTTCCATAGTTCATAAAGAGTGGAGGATGTTCCCTTTCTCAAGGTGACCCTGTTGTGAACATAGCAGGCTGTATTCATAGCTTCCGCCCAAAAATTAATAGGAAGTTTCTTAGCATGAATCATTGCTCTGGAAGATTCATGTATAGTCCTGTTTTTCCTTTCCACAACTCCATTTTGTTGAGGAGTTATAGGTGAGGAGAACTCATGATTGATTCCTTCTGAGGAACAAAATTCATCAAACTTGCTATTTTCAAATTCCTTTCCATGATCACTTCTAATTCTGACAATGCATCCTTCTTTTTCTCTTTGAAGTCTCTTGCATAATTCTTTAAAGACATCAAAAACATCAGATTTTTCCCTGATGAAGTTTATCCAAGTGAATCTGGAGAAGTCATCCACAACAACATAAGCATATCTTTTTACACCAAGGCTTTCAACCCGCATAGGTCCCATCAGATCCATGTGCAGCATTTCCAGCACCTTGGAGGTGGTCAGATGTCTTGACATTGGATGTGACATTCTAGTTTGCTTTCCAACCTGACATTCACCACAAACTCTCTCTTCATCAACATGAAGTCTTGGAATCCCTCTGACAACCTCCATGGATATGATCTTTTTCATCCCTCTAAGATGCAAATGACCAAGTTTTTGGTGTCACAGTTTCACCTCCTTTTCATCTTTGGCTGTAGAACACACAGAAGACAGGTTAGTGTTCTCAGACTCCCACAAGTAACAGTTATCTTTTGATCTAACTCCTCTCATTACAACTTCTTGTTTTTCATTGGTTACAAGACATTCAGACTTGGTAAAGTTGACCTTGAATCCCAGATCACACAGTTGACTGATACTTATGAGATTGGCAGTCAGACCCTTTACCAACAACACTTCATTTAGGTTTGGAACTCCAAGGTAGTCCAAGTTTCCAACACCTTTTATTTCTCCTTTAGCTCCATCTCCAAAAGTGACATAACTGGTAGTATGTGGTCTGACTTCATTTAGAAGATTCTTGATTCCAGTCATATGCCTAGAGCAGCCACTGTCAAAGTACTAGTCTTCCTTGGCAGAAACTCTAAGGGAGGTGTGAGCTATCAAGGTTGCAGTCTTCTTCTTCCACTGTTGAGTATATGGTACCTTGTTGGTCTTAGGCTTGACATAAGGGATCTGATTAGGATATCCATATAGTCTATAGCAAAATTGCTTTATGTGTCCAAATCTTCCACAATAATGACATCTCCATCTTTGAAACTTTTTCTTCATGTTTCTCTGATCTTGATGTTGAGCCCTATGTTGTGACATCTGCTTTGACATTGGTTTATCAGGTCTGTTCTTCTTCTTGTTATCAACAAATTTCTTTGCAGCCACATATCCTGAACAAGGCACATTTCCTACTCTATGTTGTGACATCTGCTTTGACATTTGTTTGCTAGGTCTGTTCTTCTTCTTGTCACCAGCAGGTTTCTTTGCAGCCACATATCCTAGACCATGCTTATTTCCTGCATTTTGTCCAGTCTGAAGGATTTCCTCCAACTTATCAGTTCCAATTGTCAGCATCTTGACAGACTTAGTCATCTGCTCAAGTTTGGAGTTTAACACTATAACTTCACTGTTGAGATGACTTATAGTAGCAGTGTCTTCCTTCTTCTCAGCCTCCAACTTCACATTCTCAACCTCCAACTTTACAATTAGCTTTTCTATTTCTCATTTTGCTGGCAGACTTCAGCACTTCTGATACACATCTTCTTGTAAGTGTCAGCAAGTTCTTCAAATGTCACCTCCTCATCACTAGAGTCATTATCAGATTTATAGACACCAGATAGAGCAGTAACTAGTTTGGCAGATTCTTCTTCAGAATCACTTTCTGTGTCACCATCAGACCAAGTGACAGACATTCCTTTCTTTTGTTTCTTTAGAAAGGTAGGACATTCAACTCTAATGTGTCCATATCCTTCACATCCATGACATTGAATTCCTCTGCTTTGATTGCTCTTTTCTTCAGGTTTTGCTCTTTTGCTGGAGTCATAAGATCTGCTGATGTCAGATGAGATGTTCTTGACATTTGACCTTAACTTTGGGTCAATTCTCTTGATGAGTTTGTTGAATTGTCTTCCAAGCATAGCTATTGCTTCAGATATCTTCTCTTCATCACCCTCCTTGCATTCCTCTTCAATATTGGATACAAGGGCTATGCTCTTGTGTTTCTTGTCAACATTGTCACTGATCCCCATCTCAAATGTCTGAAATGATCCAATAAGTTCATCAACCTTCAAGGTGCAGATATCCTGAGCTTCCTCTATAGCAGTCACTTTCGTTGCAAACTTTTTAGGCAAGGATCTGAGAATCTTTCTCACCAGCTTTTCTTCTGACATCTTTTCTCCCAATGCTCCTGAGGTGTTGGCAATCTCCAAGATGTTCATGTGAAACTCATGAATGGTATCATCTTCCTTCATCTTCAGATTGTCAAATTTGGTAGTGAGCATCTAAAGTATTGACATTTTCACCTTGGATGTACCCTCATGAGTGGTTTTAAGAGTGTCCCAAACATCCTTGGCTAGTTCACACTGATGTACTAGTCTGAAAATATTTCTGTCAATTCCATTGAATAAGGCATTCAATGCTTTAGAATTGCCCAGTGCTAGCTCTTCTTCTTCTTTGCTCCATTCTTCCTCAGGTTTAAGACTAGTAGTCCCATCTTTCTCAAGCTTGGTAGGATGTTTCCATACGAGGTTTCCAGTAATCATAGTTAGATCCATCCAGTATGGGTGGTCTACTTCCAAATACTCCTTCCTTGTCCATAACGCCAGAAACTATTATCCCTAGATCTCACCCAGAAATAGCAGGCAGGGTGCCTGCTCTGATGCCAATTGAAATTCCTGGCAGCAGATACGTGATGTCACAGAGAATGTTATGACACAGTATCTGACACTATGTTAATAATTCACACAGTTAATTTAAACAGCAGTAAAGAATACAATCAATTGTTTACCCAGTTCAGTGTGTAACTACACCTACATCTGGGGGCTACCAAGCCAGGGAGGAAATTCACTATTAGTAGAATTAATTCAGGAATAAACCAACCAGTTTATCTCCTTCACTTAAGACCTACCCAATGTAACTTCAATCTAAGTCCTACTTAGGCCTGAGTTCCTACTCACTCCCCCTCAATCACAGCAGTGATATCAACCTATTGATTAATTGAATTGTGAAGACACTCTTCAATAAACATACTTGATTTTGCTTCAAAGCTTTAATCAAGAGACACAACACTCGTGCTTCAAAGCTTTGAGTGATAAAAAACCCTTACAACCAAATCCTAGTCCAAGGCACTTATCAATTGATAATTGCTTGGCTCACAAGAGTAACTAGAATACACAAAACAGCAGACTGCTAAATCTCCTAACAGTACAAGAGGCGCAACAACAAAGTAAGGGTTTCTTTCCTATTATAGATGCAGTCTTGTGACTTTAGTTTTGGGCTTCCATAATTATAGCTAGGGTTCACTTAATTAATCCTAAAGACTTGGTCTTTTTAACAAACCAATCTAGGGTTAACTAAGATTAACCATAGAGCCACGTGAGCATGAGATCCAATTACATAATCCATAATAAAAACAGCTCAACGGAAATCCTAAAAAGTCTCAGGAAAAGTGAATCTGCAGAACAACAAATGTCACACAGAATGTCATAACATTGTTTATGACATCAATCATTCTTCTGCAAAATTCCAGCACATCAGTTAACTTCCAATCTGAGCTGTACTTGAAACATTCTTCAACTCTGAATGTCATGACATCAGTCAAGACATTGTCATATCCTAGTTTTACCAAAAATTAATGCCAACATAAAAACACTTACATGAAGGTACGGGTTCAAGATGAAGAAATTTGTTCCAATCTTTTTGAAGCAATGAAGCATTCGAATGACAAAAAAGATTGTTTCAAAATAGATGCTATCGAAGAAGCAATAGAAGAAGTTAATGTGCTTGATGATGATGATAGGCGGGAACTTGAAGAGTGTTTAGAGGGGTTAGAGATTTCTAAAGAAATGCACCCATGGGAGGAGGAAGTGGAGATTTTGAAGAATGATCCCAAAGTAGAAGAGCAAAAATGTGAGTTGAAAGCACTACCTTCTCATTTGAAGTATGTGTTTCTTGAGGATGGAGGTAAGAAACCCGTGATTATTAGTATCACATTATCGGAGAAGGAGGAGGGTAGCTTAATTCACGTTTTGAAGTCTAACAAAAATGAAATTGGTTGGGTTTTAGCCAATTGGAAAGGCATAAGCCTAGCTTATTGTATGCATAACATCATGATGGAAGAAGAGTTCAAACCGGTGGCCCAACCTCAGAGGCGCTTGAATCTGGTTATGAAGGAAGTGGTGAGAAAAGAAGTGGTCAAGATGTTGGAAGCGGGGATGATTTATCCGATCTCGGATATTACTTGGGTTAATCCGGTACACGTGGTCCCAAAAAAGGGAGGTTTGACGGTTGTATCGAATGCTAAGAATGAATTAGTGCCGACAAGAAAAGTAACGGGTTGGAGAATGTGCATCGACTATAGAAGGCTAAACAAAGCCACTAGAAAATATCACTTTCCTCTTTCGTTTATGGATCAAATGTTGGAAAGACTCTCAGGACAACAATTTTATTGTTTCTTAGATGGTTACTCGGGGTACAGTCAAATTTCGGTGAATCTGGAAGATCATGAGAAGACGGCTTTCACATGTCCTTTTGGAATATTTGCGTATAGACGTATGCCTTTTGGGTTATGTTATGCGTCGACAACCTTTCAACGATGCATGCAAGCCATATTTGCCGATTTGATTGAGAATACGATTAAAGTATTCATGGATGATTTCGCCATTTTTGGAGCATCATTTGATTTGTGCTTGGAGAATTTGAACACCATCTTGAAGAGGTGTGTGCATACGAATTTGGTGTTGAATTGGGAGAAGTGCAATTTCATGGTGACCGAGGGCATTGCTCTCGGGCATAAAATATCTTCAAAAGGTATCGAGGTTGATAAAGCCAAGATCGATTTGATCGAGACGCTTCCCCCACCAAAAAATGTTAAAGGCATTCGGAGCCTTCTAGGCCATGCGGGTTTCTATCAAAGATTCATCAAAGATTTTTCAAAGATAGCAAAGCCATTGAGCAATCTGCTCAACAAAGATAAGTCTTTCATTTTTGATCGAGATTGTTTAGTGGCCTTTGAAAAATTAAAAGAAAATTCGATCAATGCACCAATAATCACCGCACCAAATTGGAAACATTATTTTGAATTGATGTGTGATGCGAGTGATTATGCGGTGGGAGCCGTACTTGGTCAAAGAAAGAACAAAATTTCCCGTGCTATACATTATGCGACCAAAGTTTTGAATGATGCTCAAATAAACTACGCAACAACTGAAAAAGAGTTGCTTGCTATAGTGTATGCATTGGAAAAAATTTCGTCCTTATCTTATCGGCTCAAAAGTGGTGATTTTCGTGGACCATCCGACGATTAAATATTTGCTCACCAAACCGGACTCCAAACAACGATTAATACGATGGATTCTTTTGTTGCAAGAATTTGATTTGGAGGTCCGAGGCAAAAAAGGTTCGGAAAATTTGGTGGCGGATCATTTATCCCGCTTGGTGAACGTGGGAATCACTGAAAAAGAGAAGGAGGTTAGGGAGGAGTTCCCGGATGAAAAATTGTATGCAATCCAAGAGCGGTCGTGGTTTGCCGACATGGCCAATTACAAGGTCGTGGTATTGATGCCGGAGGATCTAACGTGGAATGAAAAAAGAAAATTCTTGGCCAATGCCAAGTACTATGTTTGGGATGAACCTTATCTATTTAGGTTGAGTAGTGATGGTTTGTTAAGGAGATGTGTGTCTAATGAAGAAGCGAAGGACATACTTTGGCATTGTCATAACTCCCCTTGTGGGGGACATTACAACGGATTGCGAACAGCCACTAAAGTCCTTTAATCGGGATTTTATTGGCCTTCATTGTTTAAAGATGCTTATGCACATGCAAAGAGTTGTGACAAATGCCAAAGGAGTGGCAGAATAAGGAAGAGAAATGACATTCCTCTAAATAATATGTTGGAAGTTAAAGTTTTTGACTGTTGGGGTATTGATTTTGTTGGTCCATTTCCTTCATCTTTTTCTAACGAGTACATTCTAGTGGTCGTTGATTATGTGTCTAAGTGGGTGGAGGCCATTGCTTCACCTAAGGCCGATGCAAATACAGTGATAAATTTTTTGAAGAAAAACATATTTTCACGGTTTGGTGTGCCTAGGGTGTTGATAAGTGATGGAGGTTCTCACTTTTGCAATACACTATTATAGAAAATTTTGAAGCAATATGGTGTAAGGCATAAGGTGACAACTCCCTACCATCCACAAGAAAATGGTCAAGCTGAGGTGTCGAATAGGGAGATTAAAAAAATTCTTGAAAAAACTGTATCTAGTTCAAGGAAGGATTGGTCATTAAAACTTGATGAAGCTTTATGGGCGTATCGAACCGCCTATAAAGCTCCTATTGGACTAACCCCCTTTCAGGTTGTGTACGGGAAGACTTGTCACCTTCTAGTTGAGATGGAACATAGAGCTCTATGGGCTCTTAGGTTCTTGAATTTTGATTCTTCTCTGGCTGGTGACAAGAGGAAAGAGCAACTCGTGGAGTTGGATGAATTGAGAGACGGAGCATACCATTCAAATAAAAAATACAAGGCAAGGGTTAAAGTGTTTCATGACAAGAAGATCAAACATCAAGACTTTCAACCGGGCCAAAGCGTCCTTTTGTTCAATTCCCGAATGAGACTTTTTTCGGGAAAACTAAAAACGAAGTGGTCCGGCCCTTTTGTAGTCAAGGATGTGAAAGATTATGGAGCAGTAATTTTGCAAGACCCTGAAGGTAAGAATGAATGGATGGTAAATGGACAAAGGTTAAAGAGGTATGTTGGCGGCGAGGTAAGCCGAGAGATTGTCGCATTGTATTTTGATGATCCATGATTATAATGAACCGTCGAGCTCGAAACGACGTTAAACAAAGCGCTGGTTGGGAGGCACCCCAACATTGTAAGTATTTAATGTTGTAGTCAATTTGTTAGTTTTCTAAACAATTTTCTATTTTTCAGCTTTTTCTGAAATTCTGCAGACCGGGCTTAGCGCGGTCTGAGCGCGATTTCTACCCCATCAGACAGAACATTTCGCGCTTAGCGTGATCTGTGTTAAAAATTTTTTTTAAAAAAAACCAGTTTACCCAGGCCCAACTTTTGGCCTCGTTCGTTTTTAAATACAATAGGATTTTTCCTTTACCCCTTTTACCATTGTCACTATTCCACTCTTCCACTCAAGAAATTCCCAAACCCCACACTCACAAAGTCAAAATTCGTGCAAATTCCTTGTGTTTTCTAACCATTCAAGCATCAAGGTTTGTTTCTCTCTCACTTTCCCTCTTTAATTTCGTGTTTTCTGCCTTTGCATGTTAGGATTTAGGAATTTAGGGTTTTACTCTTAGAATTAGGATGTTGTGATTGTATATGATGTTTAGGATAGGATTTTCGTTCTGAATAGGGTTAGATTCCTGGGCAAATTCTGCTTTTTGCAGAAAAAATTTTCAGCATATCGCAGAGCGTGCTTAGCGCGGTCTGTAGCATGCTGAAAAATTTTTCTACTATGTTTTTTTTTGTTATTTTGTTAATTCTTGATCCTTGGTTTGGTTATTTTCCACTGCTGTTTGCATGATTCAATTCTAACGGGCATTTCGGTGTCAAATTTTGTTGATTTTGGTGTTGTTTCAGATGCCTCCCAACAGATAACGAGTCGCGTCAGCCGGAGCAGGGTCCTCAAGACCCAATCCTTTTGATGGCACACGATTTCTAGGGCCTGAACAAGAGGCCAGGTACAAGTAGCTTGAGGAGAGAAACGTTTGGTCAGAGAGAATTATTCGCCTGAGTGATCGTGGGCACTACTCTGGCCCAGATGCTATTCTTTACAATTATGGATTGGGGGTTCTTTGTGAGCCCCAATCTAAGGTCAATGTAGAGCTGGTTCATGAATTTTATGCGAATGCTATTCCCAAGGAAGGGAGCCCTTTTCAGTTTACCACCCTGGTTCGGGGAAAGGCTGTATCTTTTTCTCGCTCCTCCGTAAATAGATTTTTGGGCATTACCTGGACAGCCCCCGAGGAAGAATTGGATATCTTCCATGAGCACCTGGCTCGTGGTAATTGGGACTATGAGATGTTGAGGAACAAAATCTGTTTGACCGGGCATTCTTATGAACTGAATAGAGCTGGCCAACCATTGAAGTTTAACAGGTCAAGCCTCAAAACTGATGCCCGGGTACTTATGTGTGTGGCCTTGTAACATTTGCGACCCAGAAGCCACAACTCCTCAATACCCATGGAAACAACCGGCCTTATTTCCTACATGCTTGATGAAGCTCAGATTGACTTTGGCTGGTTGATTGCAAATAAGTTGAAAAGGGTCGCATTGAGCTATACCTCCAGGGGGAGTGTATCAAATGTGCCCTTACTTATACTGGGTTGATTATGGGACTTTGTAAGCGGGCTAAGGTTGTTTTTCCAACTGTAGGACACCTGACAATAGACGGTGTCATTGATGATAGTTACTATGACCGTTATTGTAGGGCCTCTGATACTAACCCTGCAGATGCATTTTGCTCATCAGAGAGCATTTATGTTTATGCATGAGAGTATGGAGCAATTGGCATTGTAGATTCGAGAGCCGGGAGTGGATCATTTCACTCGCACGAGCCAGCAGCTGAGAGCTTATGCCAGTTGGCACGGGGTCGGGCCAAATGCTGAGGAGGAGGAGGATGATGATGGTGATGATGGTTCTAGTTCGGATACTCCGGGAGATTCCATTCTGGAGGCTTCTGACTGATTTCTTTTATTTCCTTTATTTTTATTTTAGTACTTATAATTTTTAGTTTATGTTTTTGTTTTAGTTTCTTAAGACTTGGTTGTATTTTGTTGGTTGCCATCCTTTTTAGGATGTGTTTTGTATTTCCAAATTGATGTTTTGAAGGCAAGGTGCCTAAGTACATTTTTATTTTGAAACACCATTTTGGGGTGTCCTTTTTATTTATTTTTCCTTATTTTATTTTAAGTTATACCTTGTTTATTTTAAATTGTATTTCTTTTGGTTTGTCCTGGTTTTTCAATGGTGCTCGAAAGCAAGTAAGTGTGTTTCACCAAAAAGTGATGGTGATGATATTATTGTCAACTCGATCCACAATTAAGGTACATTTTTAATCGTCTTGTAGAATGTTAACATGTGTATGAAATTTGTGCTTTATGCAAAATATCTTGGCATGTACATAAATTTTTTTTTGTTCATGTTTGAATCATTAGGACTTAAACCACAAAGGTGAGAAGCTTTCCACCTTATACCAAAAATTGAGTGTTCTAGTAGTTATGTTAACTCGTTTGGTTCATGTTTAATCTTAATTTGTTTTTGAAATTTTGGAAACTTAGAAAGGATCAAGGCAATTTTTTGTGCACTATGAGAAAAACCATCTATTTAAAAAGGGCTTCAATTAATCGTGAGTGAGTGAATCTTAGTGAACCCTTTTGAGCTTAAAAATCGAATTTGTGGAATGAATCTATCAAATCAACTAATTTTTAAGTAGGCCACTTAATATTTGTTGATAATCTACGAAAATTCAATGATGATTCATTCTATAAATTTTTCTTGTTTGTAAACACCAACCCTATTGTTGATTAACCCTTTGAAGAACATGTTCTTAAATAAAAGGGATTGATGAATTGAAGTTGGGGAGGTTGATCAAAAAGAACCTTGAATTGATGACACAATGATCCTAAAGAAGAAAAAAAGAGAAAAGAGATTCAGTAGAAAAAAAATATGTATAGAAAAGAAAAAGAAAAGGAGGATCATTGTGTGAGAAATAGAAAAAAGTGGTTGTGATTAATAAGAAGGAAGTGGGAATGATTTTGTGAAATGCTCTTCATTATCTTTACCCAAATTTGTTTTAATGGCTTTGTACATGAATATCCCTTGTTTTTAACCCAAGCCAAGTTACAACCCTTGAAAGTCCTTAGTGATCTTTGTTTCCATTTTGCTCATTTAACTTGTTTTGATGAATGCATGAATTATTCCGGATGTGCATGATTACTAGTGAGAGTGTTTAGTCCTATGTAAATATGGCATTTTGTTCTTCAAGGTATATTGAAGAAATATTTAGGTGATTCAAGTGTGAACATGTCTTTTGTTTTGTCTACATGTGTCGATATATTGTGTTTAGAACTTAATTCATATCTATGTTGTGTTTCGAAGAAGTAATTAATTTGTATCTATGTCGGGTATGTTGAGTTTGAACCATCCTTCTTGTGTTGATTTATATGCTTAAATTTTGTTATTTTGTTTGCTTTTTGAGTTTTTGACTTTTGTTTGAGGACAAACAAGGAAGTAAGTTGGGGAGAGTTGTTAAGGACCAAAATGTGGATATTTTGTAGATCATTTTGTGGTCCTTTACAACGTATTTTGATTAATTTCTAGCATTTAACATAGTATTTTGGTCTAATTATGTTTTTATTTAGTTATTGTTTATAATATTTTATTTAACTTAGTTTACATTTAAGTTGTAGGTTTTTGATATTGATTCCCTCAAGCTTGGATTCAAGGAAACGTGAAGAGCTCTTGGGACTTTTTGAAGAAATTTTTGGAAGAAGAAGCATGCTACAGGTCGCGCTCAGCACGGTGGTAGCATGAGCGCGCTTAGCGCGGATAAGCGGGCTTAGTGCGGTCTGTGAAATCAGAAAAAGGACAGTGACCCATGCCTCCAGCTTTTGCTCATCAACTCTCTATTTTCACCCACTTTTCTGTGCTAGAAAACCATAAAAACACTCTTCTTCTTCATTATTCATCATTGTTGTAATCTAGAAAATAGAAATTAGCGATTTGAATCTTGTTCTTCTTGATTTTCCTTCCATGTTCATCATCTTCTCCAAAAATCTTGCAAGCAAAGCAACCATGAGAATGAGTAGCTAAGCTCTTTTTGTGTCAAGATTAGAGGTAGTTGACCTAACTTTTATGTATTTCTTTTAATCTCTTGGTGTATGAACTTGGTTGATGAAATATATATGTTGAATATCTTTGTTTTACTATCTTTTGATGCTTTAAACCATGATTAAAAAAGTATGTTTCAAAGTTGACCAAGGATATTCTTCCACTAATGAACAAATGCTATAAATAGATTTGTGAGTTAGTGTTTACTTGTATTGAACTTCATTATTATCATGTGTAATACGGTGAACTGACTTTGAGGTTTTTGTATCGCAAATGTTGCGGATAGCAAGAGTCGCCACCGACTTTTCTTTTATCCAATTAAGGGAAGGTAAAAAGTACAGAAAAAGACCTTCGTTAGATTCTGAGTAATGGAGAAGGTTATGAAAAGGGAAGGTATTAGCACCCCTTTCCATCCGTAGTTATCTACGGGCTCTTAGTTGCTCTTAGGTCATTTTTAAAAATGCTTTTTGTGTGTTTGACAAAAAATGTTTTGAAAAAGGCATTTCGCTTTGACTTTAAAATGATTCATGTAGGAATGTATACAAAGTGTTCGGAAATAATTTGTTTTGAAAAAGCGTTTGAACTTTGACAAAAGTGTGAGGTGTGAAAAGTATTTTGATAGAGGAAGCAACTAAAAGTCTTATTACCTACTCAGAATGGTCGTTTTTCGTGTTATTTTACGTTCCTTTAGAATAGTGCTATCCGTACCATTGGTTGGTAGGTAACCCTATTCGTTGGATGTAAAGGGACCTTCGAAGGGACATCGGATTAGTCATAAAGGGGAACTTGTAGAAAGTATCCTAGCACATTCGAAGGGACTATCATCACTTTTCGTAGGTAACAATCGAGGGTCAAGATCATGTATTCGTAGGCGACATCGTGGGTCTATGATCTTTGTATCGAAGGGACTATGATGATATATTTGAAGGCAACTATGATGACATACTGTAACAACCTTCCCCTTCACTGGGTACTTCAACTTCTGATGCAAGGTAGAGGTAACAACGTCTGCCCCATGTATCCAAGGGCGTCCAAGTAGGCAAGAGTAAGCTGGACGGATGTCCATGACAAAGAAAGTGGAGTCAAAAGTTTGGGAACCGACTTTGACTGGCAGAATGAGCTCTCTAAGTACTGTCCGTTTAGAACCATCAAAAGCTCTCACAATAATGTCACTGGGCTTTAGAACCAAACCTTCAGCATCGAGTCGATCAAAAGCACTCTTTGGTAGGATATTCAGAGCAGAACCGGTATCCACTAAAACATGAGATAGTGTAATGCCCTTGCATTCAACAGAGACGTGCAAGGCTTTGTTGTGTTTCCTTCCGGTAGAAGTCAAATCAGCATCAGAGAAGCCTAGGCCGTTTTTGGCAGCCAGGATAGCAATACAAACTTCAAATTGATCAGTAGTAGTGTCTTGCGGTATATGAGCATTCTTCAGAAACATCACCAAGGCTTTAGCATGAGCCTCAGAGCACAAGAGCAGAGCAAGCATGGAGATCTTGGACGGAGTCTGTCCCAACTGTTCCACAACATTATAGTCACTCTTCTTGATAATCTTCAGAATTTCCTCCATTTCTTGTTTGGAGGCGTCTTCAGTAACTTCCTTTGGTACTTCTGTTTGAGAAGGATTAGTCACTGGTTCCTTCCCTCTAGTCTCAGGAACTGGTTGAATAGCTGGAATGCGAGCTGGAGTCGCAATGTCTTTTGGAGGAGATATATCTGGAGAGAACACCCTTCTAGTTCTGGTCACCTTACTTGATCCGGTGATTTTGTCAATGTCAGGAATGGTAGCTTCAACTGTAAGGTCTTCAATGGTCAGAGGGTCTTGTTTGACGCCATGATAGTAAACATCAGCTCCATAGTTCCAAGAGATAGCCTTGTCAGAGGAATATGGAACTGGTCGGGGAGAAGTAATGATGAGAGGTGCCACTCTAGGCACATGATCAACAGAGGAAATCCTTATTGTGTTAACATCAGCATAGTCTTCTGGGAACTCGTCTCCCCATTCGGTCGCCTTAACGTCTTCAATAGGAATCTTGTAGCTTTCGGGAACAGTATACTTCACCATGTAATCAAACCTTCCACTTGGCTTCCCCAAGGTATCCCTTGCAGACGGTTCGGCTCCGCTCACATCTTCGATCTTCAGTTTAGACATGTCTTCACACAGATTTTCCATAGGTGGTTTCAGGAATAGCACGTCGCAGTTATCCATCATGCACTGTACACGTCTTCTAAACCAAGCACAGCCGTCAGGTGCAGAGGGGCACCAACGATAATTCTCTGGGCATCCTGGATTGACACCGGCTTGCAGCAAATTCTTCTTAACAGTCATCAAAGGAATAGTCAAGTGATCTATGTTGAAAACATAAGCAGTCTTATCAATATCATTGGCACTTTTGCCGTGGTTAGGTGTAACACCCCAATTCTACCCAAAGTTTTATATACAAAAATCAGAGTAATTTAAAATTTCATAAATTAAATACTGAGGCGTTACACCATCAAAACAACTCACTTTAAAACAGTTTACTTTAAAGTGTAAATTTCGGATACATAGCATCGCAGGAAAACATAAATTGATTCATGGAAATCAACACATCTCCTTTATTAAACTTACTTCACCAATCACATTTTCATAAAGTATGATTCCTATACATAAAGGAATAACAACTAAAGAACAACAACAAGACATAAATATTCCCCCCGAGTGCTACGTATCAGAGCGACACCGACACGACTAACAGCAGCTATAAACTCCGTCTTCATAACCTGCACGTTACCAATATAAAGGTAACGGCGAAACAAGTAAAGGGTGAGATACTCCAAAACATATAATTAAAGGCATGATAAATATATATATATATATAGTTTGGAATTATAAGCGATATGGATTAGCAGGTTCATTCCACCACATATCTAAATCTCACCTACTTTTATCGCTATTCAAAAGTGTTTAATCTACACTTAATCGCATAAGCCTCATCGGCACAATTCATCACAACAACAATACCCTTCCGTCACCACGAAATCATCACAAGCTAATACATCACTAATTAACACGGCAATCATAAACAACAACATCAACCAACAACATTAAACCATGCTAATAATATAAGCAACATAAACAAATTATCACAAAATTGGCTAAAGCCCATCTTCGCTTTTGGCATAAAAGCCCATCATCGCTTTTGGCATAAAAGCCCATCATCGCTTTTGGCATAAAGCCCATCTTCACAAACATCATCGCAAACATCATCGCAAACATCATCACAAACATCATCGCAAACATCATCGCAAACATCATCGCAAACATCAAATAAAACTCAATACCAAAAGACTCCAAAATAGACATAATGGACTCCATGAGACTCGACTATGTTATGCATGTGGTACCCATCGATTTGTCCGTAATTAGGGACACTTGGCATAAAGCCGATCTTCGCTCGACATAAAAGCCATCATCGCTTGGCATAAAAGCCTCTTCGCTTATGCAATGTATGAGACTCGACAATAAAACAACACAAACACAAACACACCATCATCGCTCATCCCAATTGGCATAAAGCCCACATCGCTATAATTTATCCACATCAAGATAAATATATCATCGCATCATATTTGCATTATGCAAAACATCACTAATAATTCATCATCATCAAAATCATTCATTCACAAATCGGAAGCATTTATCAACAATATCAATATAATCATCACATCATCATGTACAAAGACACATATTATTTCATCGCAAATCATCAAGTATTCATTAATTAAAAAGGCCATCGCAAACATTATGTTTATTCACACCGCATCATTATCGATTCGTTCGCAAACTTCTAAATACGGAGAAATAGTTAAACACCTATCATCGTCGCAAAAGCCATCCCTAATAATCGCCATTATTCCTAATCATCAACATCGCAATTGGATTGACCATACGTGTCTTAAATCCCCTAAAACGAAATCCGATTCAATTAAACCGTAATTAAGTCTATTTCGGGTCATCTCACAAAAACTCACAACTTCTAAAAGCTAACCTCACCACTAAGTTCTACATGTCAAACTTAGCTAGCACGTCAATTTTCGTTGAATTCGGAGCAACTTGCTCCGTCGTCGAACTTACCGAAATCGGAAAATCGGAACACCATCGGGTTCCAAAGGAAATGCGAAAAATCAGAATTTTGGAGGCTACAGGAGCATCAACACGGGTCCCCATGTGCATCAACACGGCCCGTGTTGAAAAGCCAACCGAACGTGCAATTTTCACCCAAGGCAGTGCATCAACACGGGCACCCGTGTGCAGCAACACGGCCCGTGTTGATTGGCCTGCACTAGCCAAAAACCTAAACAAGAGAGAAACACGGCCGTGTTGATGGCCCTGCGTGAAATCTTCATCTTTTTCATTCCCAAACGAGATTCCTAACGGTTCGATTTGTTCTAATGATCATCAAAACCCATAATCCATACTCCTATTCCAACTCTTCTAATCTATTTCATTCGACAACCAACCAACCCAAAACTCTATAAATCAACTTATCCACTTTCCCCCAAATCCAAAACATAAACATCAAAACCTAACAATATGAGATGGAGAATCAAACCCCTTACCTCTAGCTTGGAGATGATCCATGGTGATGCTACCAAGCCCAACCTCAAGCTCCTCTCATGCTCCCTTGCTCTTCTTCTCCCATTCTCCTTTCCAAAATCCTCTCTTTCTCTCTTAGGTTTTTTGTTGTTGGAAAAGGAAAGAAAACAAAGGAAAGGATTTTATAATGGTGTTTCCACTAGCTTGTTCATGATCTTCTTCCTCTTCCCTTCATGCTCTTCTTCACAAAACCCTTTTCTTTTCTCTCAAACTCTAAGTTTGGTTTTGTGAGGAAAAATACAAAGGAAAGGAGGAAGAAATGGTTTTATAAAGCTCCCAAGTTCTCATGTTTGGTTTTGGTATATTGGAATGGAAGGAAAATGAGGAGAAATGGTTTATAATGTGTATTCTTACTAGCAACAAGGGTGAAAGCCCAATTCTCATCAATTACTCCTCACACCCTAACCAATTCTTATAATTCAACATACTAATATTATTTATTCAATTCATTCAAATAATTCCGGGGAATTAAATATCGGACCCTAACGAAACGTCGCCAAATGTATTAATAGATATATTAATTAATACAAACATCCACGTCGCACAATAACTATCGATTGGTAATTCGAAAATATTAATATAATCTAACATTAATAAAAATAGGGCGTTACATTAGGCATAGGTGCGTTGATCACATTCAAAGTCTCAACAGGAGGACGAAACTCAATCTCTTTAGCTTCAATCATGTCTTGAATCTTGTTCTTCAGAGCCCAACAATCGTCAGTGTCGTGCCCTGGGCTGTTGGAGTGGTAAGCACACTTAGCATTAGGATTGTATCTCGGAGAGGAAGTGTTGATGTTTTGAGGAGGATCCCTCAAGGTAATAAGCTCTGCTTTCAACATGTGTTGCAAGGCTTGCGACAATGGCATGTTGATCTTTGTAAACTGTCTTCGTGGCGCGTTCTGGTTATGCGCGTTGTGTCGCTGAGATTGTGCTGATGTAGGATTAGAGATCACAACTGCCCCACAGATTGAGCACGATCGGTCTTGGCTTGGCTTTTCTGACCATACACAGCATTAGCTTTTTTCTGGCCACCAAAAGATCTCTTCGCAGCATTTGATGATGACTCTACCTGAATCTTTCCGCTCTTGATTCCAGCTTCGATATGCTCGCCTGTCAATATCAGCTCGGTGAATCCGGCTGAAGAGTTTCCAATCAGATGATTGAAGAATGGGTCTGTCAGTGTTCCCATAAACATATCAACCAACTCCCTATTGGACAAGGGCGGTTGAACTCTACCTGCTAGATCTCTCCATTTCTGAGCATACTCTTTGAACTTCTCGTCACGACCCATAGACATGCTCTATAGTTGCATGCGAGTGGGTGCCAATTAAGCATTGTACTCATACTTCCTATAGAAAGCATCTACTAAGTCACTCCAAGTATGGATACTGTCATTTTCTAGTTGATAATACCATTCCAACTGAGTTTCGGATAAACTCTCTTGAAAATAATGCATCCATAACTTTTTGTCATCAGTGTGGGGGTTGATCTTCTGAACATAGGACTTCAGATGCAGCTTCAGACAAGAAATGCCATCATACTTGGCAAAAGTATGAACTTTGAACTTGTGAGGAATCACCACACCAGGAACAAGACTCAGATCATCAAAATTCAACCCGGACATCTTCAAATTTTCCACAACATTCAGACGGTCTTCAAGTTGCTTATACTTGTCATCTTCATCAGAGTACTGGTCATTCTCATAGTCTTCTTCCTTCTTCCCAGGCTCACGCTGGTCTTCTTCGTTACCCTTAACACTTCCCTCAGTCTTGACACTCTCTGAGAGCTATATCCGGATAACCACTTTAGGACCACCTTTGTAACGTCTACCCATGTTGAGAACACCAACGACCCTCTTCTTTCTGTTGATGAGCTTCTTCAGATCTTCTTGGCCTTGGACCAAGCTGGTGAACATCTCCTGGAACTGAGCATTCTGAGTCTGGAGATCCTTGACAGTTTGTTCAAGAGCCATTTCTACTAAAATAAATAGCGAGAAAATGAGAAAACCAATCTTCAATGTACCTGTTATGAAATGTTATGCTATGATATGCGATGTTTATGCAAATGCAATGCAATGTTTTCAAGGACCTTAGGAATTTAAATTTGTTAAACAAGCATGAACAAACTTTATTAGTTTCTTTTTATTCTCTTTTTCTTTTTTTATTCTTTTCGAGTACAAGAAATAGTTCAGAAAAATAAAACAAAAGAAACAAAAATCCTAAAGCTCTAGGTCTCCCATGGGCGCTTCCTCTTGGTGCCGAGGTAGGCGTTGATGTTCCGCTCCTCGTGAAGTAGCTTGGTCAACTCTAGTACCTTCTTCTCACTTGCAAAGCACCGAGCTTCAAATACATCCCTCTCTTCTTTCAGCTGAATCCAGGATCTCTTCAAGTCTTTGAAATCAGTAGGCATGTCAGGATGAAGAATATTATATGGTACGTCACCTATAGCAACAAGTTCCAGAATTACTGGTAGAACAGGCGTGTACTGCATCATGAGGTTTTGAGCTCGAGCTCGCACCCATTTGAGGTAAGGTTCCCAAGGAATGGAGTTTTGGTGCCCCAATGTTTTGGTATCAGTCCTCTTTACCATGCCCCAAGCGTGTATGAACCTTCGTCGGTAATTCTGGAGATCTTGGTTGTAATCGAACACAATATCTTGGAGAAGCATATCATGAGGACCATCTCTTCGAGCATAACCAAACTGTCGTAGAGCTAGAGAAGAGTTATAGGTGATACCTCCCCTTATGCCAAGGAGTGGTACATTAGGGAATTCCCCACAACGCTCAACAAATGTGAAGTCTTTTTGAGAAAAGAGACACCAACGGATATTTGAATGAGAGAGTGACATCAGTCTTCGAGACCACTTCAACCTTTGTTCTTTCTTCAATAAAGATGGAGGAAGGTGCGAAATAAACCACCTGGAATGTAACGGTATACAACACATGAGAGTCCCTTGTCTTTTAATAGTCGAGTGTGGAGAGAATGTAGGATGTCTCCAAGTAAGGTAGGTACAAGATTACGGATAAGGAATATCTTGATGGTGTTCACATCTATGAATTGATCCGAGTTAGGAAATAGAACCAAACCATAGATTAGCAAAGCCAAGGTGCCTTCGAATTCTTGGAAACTCATAGCTTTGAGGAATTCTCGGGCTTTCTTCATCAGAAACTTAGCAAGTAAGCCCGTAATTCTACTTCTGGTTTCCCAATTGGCTTCAATGTCTGAGCGCTTTAGGTGTAACGCTGATGCGATGTCTTCATACTTAGGAACCTTTTCTAAACCGGTGAATGGCACTTGATCAAGAATAGGTATCCCAAGTAGCTTAGAGAACTCTTCCAAGGTTGGAACCAACTGATAATCTAGGAATGTGAAGCAATGGTGTTTCGGATCAAAGAACTGGAATAGGACGTGCATCATATCTTCTTCAAAACCGGAGATAACCAAGTCAAGCAGATAACCATGCCTTTTGACAAACTGAGCATGGTCGGGAATTTCTGAAACCAATTCTTTGAGCTGAGAAGGTATACCCATGAAGTTGATTCGGATAGTCTTTCTAGAAGCCATAATCCCTACAAAATAGAGCAAAGATAAATCCATAGGTCCTTGAAATAGTTAGAGATGATATGCAATGCAAATGATGTCATGATGTCATGTTTAGCAAGCACACACAAATCACACAATGAGCCTAGGTTTAAGGCTTGAATGAGGTATAGGTATTTACCCCACCAAAAGTTTGAGTTGGTTCATCCTGTCCTATAATAGTAACCGGGTTCTAGGAATCTCATATCATTGATCTTTCTCGTAGGAATTTATTTCAATACGAATACCAAGTGGTCGACCGAAAATATCCCAAAAGTCTGATCTTAATGAGCGTAGCATCGAGTATCAGCCAACCTCGGTCTACACCAAAGCCGACCATCTCACTACCTTCTAATGGCCAAGATGGGTCAATTAAGGTTCTAAAAGTTGAGTTAATGACACCACGAGAAATACTATCCTCAACTTGGAAATCCAAAGTGTCACACTAACGTAGCCATCATGTTGACCGTTTTGGTATACGCCTAACGGTCGCGACGATCTAATGCTACTTACCGAAAAGGAAACCTGGATCCGGGTGTAGGATCCCCCACAAATATAATACCCAAGCAACCCTTAAAAGTAAAGCATACAATTAAAACAGAAAGTTGTAAAAATGATCTAGAAATCCCTAAGGCATTCTCTCTTTAGGGTGTCTCCCCGGCAGAGTCGCCAGTTCTGTAATACGGTGAACTGACTTTGAGGTTTTTGTATCGCAAATGTTGCGGATAGCAAGAGTCGCCACCGAATTTTCTTTTATCCAATTAAGGGAAGGTAAAAAGTACAGAAAAAGACCTTCGTTAGATTCTGCGTAAGGGAGAAGGTTATGAAAAGGGAAGGTATTAGCACCCCTTTACATCCGTAGTTATCTACTGGATCTTAGTTGCTCTTAGGTCATTTTTAAAAATGCTTTCTGTGTCTTTGACAAAAAATGTTTTGAAAAAGGCATTTCGCTTTGACTTTGTAATGATTCATGTAGGAATGTATACAAAGTGTTCGGAAATGTTTTGTTTTGAAAAAGCGTTTGAACTTTGACAAAAGTGTGAGGTGTGAAAAGTATTTTGATAGAGCAAGCAACTAAAAGTCTTATTACCTACTCAGAATGGTCATTTTTCGTGTTATTTTACGTTCCTTTAGAATAGTGCTATCCGTACCATTGGTTGGTAGGTAACCCTATTCGTTGGATGTAAAGGGACATTCGAAGGGACATCAGATGGTCATAGAAGGAAACTTGTAGGAAGTATCCTAGCACATTCGAAGGGACTATCATCACTTTTCATAAGCAACAATCAAGGGTCAAGATCATGTATTCGTAGGCGACATCGTGGGTCTATGATCTTTGTATCGAAGGGACTATGATGATATATTTGAAGGCAACGGTGCTAGAATACCTCTACGTTCGAGGGACTTGACCATTTATATTCGTAAGGCAATCGAGAGAGAATTACCCTAAGGGGTGTATGTGTGAAAGGAGTGTGTCGAATACAGATATTTTATCTTGGAATTATGAGTGATCTATGTTCAATTTTATCTTGCCATACACGCCTAGTTACTAGCAGTTTATAGGGTGCGGAAAATAAATTGCGAAAAGTAAAGTACGGAAAGATAAAGTCCTACGCTATTACATGGCTTTGGGGCAGTTACATAATAGGAGTGCGGAAAATAAAAGTCCTAATTAAAGTATTACATCCCATAGGCAGTTACATAATATGAAAAGAAAAGCAAGAAAAAATGTCCGAAACGTTATAACCTATGAACATATACATAATCGGAAAATAAGAGAAATTCGCATAAGAGGAAAATGTTAGTAAAAAGAAATATTTTTGAATGAAGAAAAAGATGTTTTATTAGTAATGGCAATAAGATGATAAGATATTTTTTTGGGAATTTTCTGAATCGTTTTTGATAATTAAAAGCAATTATAAGTCAATTTAATGGTTAATTAGTAATTAAATAAAATATGCATGCAAAAATATTAATTTTAATGTCAAAAATTAAATAAATATTTTTCTGATTAAAATGCAAAAGGAAAATATTTTTGGTGATTTTTTAAATGCATGAGAAAATTGTTTGAAGATTAATTAAATAACATGAAAAATATTAAAAGAAATAAGAAAATAGAAAAATATGTTAGTTTTCAAAGTGTAAAAAAGGAGATGGTCTTGCCAGGATTTGAACTCATGACCATCAGGAGAAAACACACGCCCTCTTGCCATCTGAGCCAAGCATGCATGGTGTTTTGTAATTGGAAACATTACATTATATGTGTAAACGTGTCCTGATTTCTGAGTTCAAAGCACAGTCAACACGCGTGGACCCCAGTTGAATGGATGGATGAACCAGAATGCACGATGATGCCACGCACGCCCTCGCCGGTCAACACACATCAACGACGCCGGAGCCCTAGCTCCGGTTGTCTTCTCCGACCAAACAAATTTCAAACTTGCAAAAATAAACAAAATAAAGAGGAAAAGAGTACCCTACCCCCTAAATCGAGGGTTGCGAACACGATGGTGGTGTTCGTTTGCCCTGAAAATGCCTGGATAAGCCGGTTCGAAGCTTTCTAGTTTTTGAACCCTAACAATGGCAACACGAGTTCTGGACGTGCAAGCTTACATGTAATGATTCAAATGCATTCTAATGGATGTCCTGAGTTCAAATATGCAAGCAAAAACAGTTAGCAACGTATGAATCATAAAAATCGAAATTAAAGAAAATACCAAATCGGAGCAAGGTGTATATCGTGTTCTGGGCAGTCTTGGCTTCGTGTAAGGGTATGAATTGATCCCTGGAATCCTCAAGAACACAATTGAATGGCTAGTTTGGGTTGAAACTTGCTGGAATTTGGAATTCGAAAATCACAACTTTGAGAAAATTTTGAGAAAAATAGGGTTGCTTGCTAGGGCTAGGGTTTTCGTCCCTGGTCTTTGGCAATGAGCTGAGTATTTATAGAGCAAGAATTGAAAGCAAAAAGAATGAAAAAAGATCTCTTCTTCAATGCAAAAATATTTTCTCTTTCAAATAAAATCAAATCATTCAAAATTTGATTTTTCTTCCCATGCATGAGCTAGCATGAAATTGGCAAGTTGTGTGGGCTATCTTGGACCTCAGGTTTGATAAATATCCAACCCATTTGAAATTATACCTTGTTTTCATATTTTATTTAATTTAAATTTGAATTAAATACTTTTAAATTCAAAAATAAATAAATAAAAACAAAAATGGTGGTGGCAAGGAAATAAGAGGTCACAAATAATATTATGATCAAGTTTGGATCATAAAATTATAGACCCATTTGGAAAAAATTGGATTTTGAGAAGTATCTCTCTTTGTGCAATTGTCCAAAAATGCCCATCTCGTGCAAGGTGCATCTTGCTCAATTTTCCATATTTTTTAGTGTTATTGGACTTTTTAGAAAGCTCTATATTTCCTCTAAACAACCTCTTTGGTTTCATCTAAATTGGAGTTTCCATGCTCAATAAAACTTCATTACAAAAAGTTGACTTTTTGTTGACTTTGAAAACGACCTGTAATGTTTTGATCCATATCATCCAAATGAAGCATTTTTTGAACATGCTTGTGACACATGAATTTGTAGAGAATTGAATTTCCTTCAAAATGAGAGGTGGTGGAAAAATTTCTGATAAAATATGAAGAAGTTATGCTCAGTCAAAGTTCAGTTGACTTTTCTGTAGAAAACCCTAATTTGGAAAGTTTGACTTTTGAGCAAATCTTGAGATTTTCTTGATGAATCATGATCAACCCTTGATCAAATGATGAATGTTACTTCAAAATGAGGACGTTGACCAAAAATCTTAAAGTTTGACTGTATGTTGACCATAGTTGACTTTTTGTCCAATACAACTGATTTTGAACCATCTGAGCAATTGTCTGAGGAATTTTGACCTGTGAGGCTTGAATCTTGACATGGAGATTCTTTGAAGCATATGAGGAAGCATGATGATCATTGGAGGTGTTGAGAACCCATCTTGATCTGAGAATTTCAAAACCCTAGTTTGGGTTGATTGTGTAGGAGAGGGTTTGTATGGTCCACCCTTGAGGAATCCTTGAGTATGGATATGAGAAATGTCTTGAAGAGTAGGAGGGAAAATTTTGGGGTATGACATCATGTCAATAGTTGTATTAAGAAATCATATAAAGATTTACATGATAAAACTCACAATCTTGGTTTGAAATCAACAAGATTGAGAGGATACGTAATTATATCGTTCATCAACTAGTTCATCCACTTGGTTAATTGAATTTATATGAAATTAGGTTAATGAAACTAATCTTGACATGATTTTATCATTTGAAAACAACTCAAACTCTCTTGAATCCAAACATATCTCTCTTTGAAAAGGGAACAAAAGTTGCTTGAGTGAAATTTATGATACTTGTAGTTAGAAAACAAAACCCTTGTGTTACTTAATCTTAAAATACGCTTTTACTATTGAAAGACGGCAATATCACATCAATCCCTGTGGATATGATAATTGAAATACTTGATTCATCAAATATACTAACAACAACGTGGGATGTAATAGTTTAGGTTAAATTTAATTTTCCGCACCTCCTTATTTTGTAACTTCCCCAAAGCCATGTAATAGCGTATGACTTTTATCTTTCTGCAACTTACTTTCTGTACATATAAACTGCTTAGATGTATGGTTAAGAGAATTGTTTAGCAAGATTTATAATCAACCGTAGAATAACCTTAAATCAAGATAAATATCTTAAAATAACACACTCTCACACTTGCACCCTTAGGGTATCCTCTCGTTGTTGCCTTCGAAAACAATGGTCATGTCTCTCAAACGTAGGGATATCTTAGCAAAGTTGCCTACGAATAACATCATAATAGTCCATTCGATATAAAGATCATAGTCCCTCGATGACCTTCCGAGTTGCCTACAAATATATGATCTCGTCCCTCGATGTTGCCTATGAAAAATGAAGATAGTCCCTATGAAGATGTTAAGGTATCCTTACAATGTTGCCTTCAATGACAATTCAATGACCCTATGCATGTCCCTTCACATCCAATGGATGGGGCTACCTACCAACTAATGGTATGGATATTACTATCCTAAAGGAGAAGGAAAATAACAAGAACGACCTTTGAGGGGGTAAACTCTTATCTATCAAAATACTTTTCACACCTCACATTTTTCAAAACAAATATTTTCAAACACTTCGTATACATTCTTGAGGACTGATACAAGAATCATTACAAAGTCAAATTCAAAATATTTTTCAAACAAATCACACGCACACACAAAAGCAAGTTTTCAAAAGTGAGCTAAGCAATTAAAAGCCCGTAGATAACTACGGATGAAAAGGGTGCTAACACCTTCCCTTTTCATAATTACCCCCCGAACTCAGAATCGATAAAAGGTCTTTCTTATTTTTTCACCTTTCCTTAATGGATAAAAGAAAAATCGGTGGTGACTCTTGTTAACCACAACATTTACGATAAAATTCAAAACAACCAACTCAGTTCTCCCACCGTGTTACACACATAAACAACCATGTCACTCAATCGTATTTTAGAATGAGAGAAGTAAAATTCTAACCTATTTGTCTTGTATGTACAATCAAATATTAACACCATATGAAATACCTTCAACAACTTCACAAAATCAGGATGTGTCCAGAAGATATCACCCATAATATCTGAATTCTCCCAATTTCTCTTGATGAATAAGGCTCAATAACATTTGCATTTCTAGCATTGTACCTCTCTTGCTCATTCTAGCTCCGTATACATGGGTAATACTCGTCATATTTTTTGGGGTGTTTGTCTTGGTTTCATGTTGTACGTCGCCATGTCATTTATAAACTTTATTTCACGGTCTTTTAGATGACCCAATATGTCATGGCCTTCCAAATACTTATCTAGTCTATGATTGTGAAAACCGCATCTAACCATCACCTTCCAACTGATACCACTTAGAACAGATATTAGTCTAAATGAGCATCTAACCTTGATATTATAGTTGCTACCAAAGGGTTCCCAAATTCATTCTTATTTTTTAAGTTCCCTCTCTATCAGAATCCTTAAACAATTTATTCTCCCTCCCTCGCAATCCATTAGCAGAATCGGATTGAATTATTACAACTACGCCATTGTTTTTACCAATAGATTGTGCCCATTCTAAAACTTTAGCTCGTGATTCAAAAGTCTAACAATTACAACAACATATAATTAGTAAACATCGTCAATTTACAAAAACAAAATATTGTATAAATTGAATACGAACCATACCGTATCTATGATGAAGAAGCTCACGCTGACGATTCAAGTCTGCTAAGATATAAAATTTCATCTACAGACATACCGAAACTTTCAAGTATAGTTGAAATTTCCGGTTAAGGTTTTCTTTAGAAATTTGCGTAATTTCTAGCACTTCAGCTAACTTTTGAAAATTAACCCGGAAGTTTTGAATTATCCAGTTAATCGCAATCAGAAATTTGAAATTTTTGGTTAATCACAACCGAAAATTTATAGAGTGTTAAGAATTTCCAGTATGCGACCAAAATCGGCACCGGAAATTTGCTTAGCGTACCAGAAATTTAATTTTTTTTAAATACTTTGACCAATGGTATTTTTTTTTTGATAAAAATAAAAAATCAAGAGTAACTAGTAAAAAGGTTATTTTGGGAATACTGAAAATTGGGAGGTGGAATGTATAAAAAAAGATGGCAAGTTAATTTCCTTTAGTTACACTTATGCTTATCGGATCAGACTCTTTTTGTTGGGACAACATTCCTTTTAGACCACAGTGAGAGAGACCCTATTGAATGTTACCTCGTAAATCACTGTTTTCATCCAAGTTATCTCTTGCCCTTAAACTTCCCCCTCACATATAGTATGACCTACCTTAAAAGAAACACCATTTGTAGTTGACTTTTATTTACTAACATCTGCCCTTTTTCCTTCATTAGTACTACTCCGATCTGATTTATAAGCAAGTATTCTCTTTTTTGGTACATTGAATAATGAATGTATCTGGTTTTTCAAGTGCAACATCAACTGACGATCTCATCCCATATACCAGCGAGTGCAAATTTTCAGGTGTACTCGAGTGTCCAATCATCTTCTACCTTCAGGTCACGAATGACAAGCATATCAATCTAACCCTTCAGTTACAAGAAGATTGAACAGGGGAAACTGTTATACCCAAAAATTTTCCCTCCTATTTCTCAAGACAATCCACCTCTCCATACTCAAGAAATTCTCAAGGGTTGACCAGATGAACACTCTCCTAAGAAATCAACCCACAACTAGGGTTTTGCTTCTCTCAAGTTAAAATGGATGTCCATTACCTAAAGTGATCATCATGCCTCCTCATATTTCCCAAGGGATCACCATGTCAAGTTTCAAGCCTCACAGCTCAAGTTTGCTCAATCAATTGCTCAGATGGTTGAAAATCAATTCTATTGGACAAAAAGTCAACTGTGGTCAACATATAGTCAAAATTCATCATTTTTGGTCAACATCAATATTTGAAGTCACATTCATCATATGACCAAGGGTTGATCATGATTATCAAGAAAAGTCAAGATTTGATAAAAAGTCAAAGTTTTCAAATTAGGGTTTTTGGACAAAAAGTCAATAGAACTTTGACCAGGCATAAGTTTCACATACTTTATCAGAATGGTTTCACTAAAGCTCATTTTAAAGGAAATTCAATTCTCTACAACTTCATGTCTCACAAGCTTTGGCTAAAAATGCATCATTTGAGAGTTATGGATCAAAACATTATAAGTCCTTCTAAAAAGTCAACAAAAAGTCATCTTTTTTAAAAGAAGTGTACATGAACAAGGAAACTTAAATGAAGATGAAACCTAAAGGAGTGTTTACCTTGAGCTTTCTAAAAAGTCCAAGAACATATAAAAAAGTTGAAAAGTGAGCAAGATACAAGTTGTGTAAGTTTGACATTTTAGAAGAGGTGCATGAAGAAAAATACTTAGCAAATTCAAGTTTTTTCTAAATGGGCCTATGTTTTCATGATTCAAACTTATTCTTGAGATGGCCCATGACCTCTAAACTTATTTTCACGCCCTTCCTTTATTTATTTGATTTATTTTTGAATTTAATGAGTAAAATACAATTTTAATTAAATAAAATACAAAGGTAAGAGTTAAGATAAGTTGGCCTTGATTTGTACATGTCTTGAGGACCAAGGAATCCCATGAGAGTTGCCAAATTCGTGCAAGAAGGTTTAAGGCAAGATTGAGCTATTTTTGGAAATATTTGATAAAATTTCAAATGGGATATTCTTTGCATTCAAGGCAATATATTCTATCCTTATTATTGACCTAATACACTCTCCTATATATACACTACATGATCAGAAGCCAAAAAATACGCCTCCTTGCCTCAAGAACAAACCCTAAAATTCTAAAAATTTCAAAGAAACTGGGGCAAATAGGAACTCAATCAACAACCACTTTCAAGCACTCCATCTTGATCCTGACGTAATATAGGGTAAGTAAACATCATTATCCATGGCCAAAAGTGTAACACCCCGTTTTAATTAATATTATATTATATTAATATTTTCGAGTTACCGATCGATATTTATTTTCCGATGAGAATGTTTTTGTTAATCGATATATCTATTAATATATTTGGCGACGTTTCGTTCGGTCCGGTTTTTATTCCGTTCGGTTCGGTAAAATATTATTCGGACCGATATTTAATTTCCCGGAATTATTTTAATTAATTGAGTTAATAATATTATTAGATATTATTAAGGTGATAATTAATAAAAATAAGTTAGGGGTGTGAGGATTAATTGTATAGAAATAGGGTTTACACCCTTGGTTGCTAGTAAGAAACACATTATAAACACTTTCCTCATTTTCTTCCAACATAACACTATAAACCAAACTTAGTAACCTTGAGAGATAGAGAGGGTTTTGGAAGAAGAAGAAGAGAAGAGCAAGAGCAAGAGCTTGAGGTTTGGAGTGGTTGAATCTTCAAGAATCATCCAAGCATTTGAGGTAAGGGGTTTGATTCCCCCATCTCATATAGTTAGGGTTTTTGTTGATATATTTTGGATTTAGGAAAAATTGATAGGTTGATTTATGGGTTTTGGTTGGTTGATGGTTTAAATGACTTAGAAAGTTTGAGTTAGGAGTATGGATTGTGGGTGTTTTAGGTACTAGCTTGTCGAAACTAGAAGTAATAAAAATGGAAACAATGAAACTGTGAAAAACCAGAAAGAAACAAACTGTCTGTTATAGAAAAACGCAGGGAAGAAGAAGAGAAAATGTTGGAGAGTGGTGCAATGGGGGAGGCGCCCACCTCACCATGAGGGGTGGCCGTCCCCTCCCTAGGGCACACGCCTCCTCTTAATGGAAATCATGGGATGTTCGTCCCCAATGGCTAGAGGGATGCAACGAAAATAAACTGTGTTTTGGTTTTTCTGTTTTCTGTATCTTACATTTTCTGTTTTCTGCAAAATTAGTTTTTCTGCATAACTCTTGCTAAGCCTCTGTTTGTTTCAATTTCTTCCATTCCACCTCGTAATAATTTATGTTAATAAAATATAATTAGGACATAAGTTAGCCGATTAAATTTGGAACCCGATTATGTCCCGATTTTCCGATTTCGGTAATTTCGGCGACGGAGCAAGTTGCTCCGAATTCAACGAAAATTGGCGTGCAAGCAAAGTTTGACGTGTAGAAAGTAGTGGTGAGGTTAGTTTTTCGAAATTACGAGTTTTTACGAAACGACCCGAAATAGGCTTAATTACGGTTAAATTGAATCGGATTTCGTTTTAGTCAATTTAAGACACGTATGGACAATCCGATTGCGATGTTGACGATTATGATTAACGCCGGTTATTAGGAATGGCTTTCGCGACGATTATAGGTATTTGACTATTTTTCCGTATTTGGAATTTAGTGAATGAATTGATAATGATGTGGTGTGATTAAACATGATGTTTGCGACAGTGTATTTATTAACGAAATACTTGATGATATGCGATGCGATGATATGTTTATCTTGATGTGGATGAATATGGCGACGTGGACTTTATGTAAATTTTGATGAGCGATGCTGATGTTTTGTTATGTTGTTTTTATTGTCGAGTCACATACATTGCATTGGCGACGAAGGCTTTTATGCCAAGCGACGAGGGCTTTTATGCCAAGCGACGGTGGGCTTTATGCCAAGTGTTCCTAATTATGGACAAAGCGACGTGTACCACATGCATAACATAGTCGTGTCTCATGGATTCGATTATGTTTATGTTTGAGTTATTTGGCGTTGGGTTTTAATTGATGGATGATGTTGAATTGCGATGATATATGATGCTTTGTTCGGTGATGATCTTTATGATGAACATGAAATGAATATGACTTGATAATTTCATGATAACTATGCGATGAATATAAATGATGAGTTTTCCGATGATTTAACTTTGATGAAATGCTTAATGCAAATATGATGTGATGATGTTTGTGACAATGGGCTTTTATGCCAAAGGCGACGATGGGCTTTAGCCAATTTGTGATGATTTTATTTATGTTGCTTATGTTATTAGCATTGTTTGATGTTGTTGTTTATGATTGTCGCGTTGATTAGAGAAGTATTGACTTGTGATGATTTCGTGGTGATTAACGTTTATGTGTTGTTGTGACGATTTATGTCGATGAGGTTATGGCGATAAAGTGTAGATTATACACATTAGAATGACGATTAGAGTAAGTGAGTTTTAGATATGTGTTGGAATGAACTTACTAATCTATACCCTTTATAATTCTGAAACTATATATATATATATATATATATATATATATATATATATGTGTGTGTGTGTGTGTGTGTGTGTGTGTGTGTATTCATGCCTTTAATTATATGTTTTGGGGTATCTCACCCTTTACTTGTTTCGCCGTTACCTTTATATTGGTAACGTGCAGGTTATGAAGATGGAGATTATAGCTGCTATTAGTCGAGTCGGTGTCGCTCTGATACGTAGCACTCGGGGGGAATATTTATGTTGTATTGTTGTTGTTCTTTTGTTGTTTTTCCTTTTGTAAATGAGAATCATACTTTATGAAAACATGATTTGTTAAGGAAGTTTAATTAAGAAGATGTTTTGATTTTTATGAATCAATTTATGATTCCCGACGATGCTATGTATCCGAGATTTATGCTTTAAAGCAAACTATTTAAAGTGATTTGGTTTTGAAGGTGTGATGCCTCAGTATTGAATTTATGAAATTTTAATTTACTTTGATTTTTTTGCATATAAAACCTTGGGTAATATTGGGGTGTTACATTAGTGGTATCAGAGCAGGTCGGTCTGTCAGCCAGGTTACTAATGTGTTTAACCCTGTTGTATGCGACATGTGTGTGAAACACTGTCGGTACTTGCTTGTTTCTATCTTTTTGTCTACAAAGATGAGTGTGAAACAAGAGGGGGAGAAGTTTTACTTCTTGGTGGCGCTTGTAGCTTAAGATGGAGCCTCAAGTAGTGTTACGCTTTGGTAACTTGAAGTGTAAGTTTGAAGACGCTGTTGTAGTTGGTAAAGATGGTTTATGTCACCATCTTGATTGTCGACTATCTATTGACAAATTGAGGAACTGATCACCCTTAATCTCTTGTTGATAGTAGTCGGGATTTATGTTGGTTGGGATGGACTTGTCTTGCCAGCTTAATAGTGTATGAAGCAGATGAGTTAGCACAAGGTGGTGCATGGTTACTTGAGTTGTGGCCGAATTTGGATTTTGGTGAGAAACAAGATTTTGGCAAGCGAACTTCTTGTTGTGATTCTTCTGAAGCATATTGTGAAGATGTGAGTGAATTACCGCCGTAGTGCGAAGTGATGTTTTGATGGATTTAGTTTCTGGAGCTAGTTGTGATTCAAAGTATCCTTAAGGGATGTTTGTTTCTGAGTTAGAGTTGAAGAGTCAACTTGAGGATTGGTTTGAGCAGAGATTGTTTATTCGAGCGGGTCACCGTGGAGTGCGCCAGTTGTGTTGTCCGAGAAGAACAAAGGTTGCCCGAGTTGGTGTGTCGTTTTCAGACAAAGGAACGAAGTGGATGTTGAGGACAAGTATCTACTTCCAAGGACTGAAGTTGGATAAATCAGTCATTTGGAGCTTATGAGTTTAGTGAGATCGATGTGAAGTTTGGCTGTCTATGGGTTAGTGTAAGAGTTGACGATGCTTAATCAATGCTTTTCAAGATAGTGTGTGATCCTGGCGTGTATTTGTTGATTTCCTTAGTGCGACTAATGCGTCAGGTATAATTTTGCAATGTTCGGACAGTACTCTCATGAGTAGCTGCAACAGTTATTTCGTGTTCATGGATATTAATTGGTTCACATCAAGTTAAGGAAATTGTAGCAAGCATCCGAGCTTTGCGTTATTAGTAGTGAAGTTAGACTGGTGCATGTCGAGTATTCTAAAGATAGAGTTTTGAACTGTTGGACGTGAGTGCCTTAGGTAAGCGACTTGGACGATGATATTTCGGACAGTTCCGCGAAGATTTATTTTGTATCTTGTAGAAGACTTCAAGGGGTTATTTCAGAGCTTAGAAGTTCCTTTGTTTTGGATGGTTAGCCTTGTGAGGGTGATGGAAGATCTTTTTATAAGTTGGTCTTGATCGTGAGCACTGTGACTTGAGATGGTTGAGTCGCTAATTGGACTTCGCAATGGTAAGCGAATTAGTTTGAGCTAGTGAAAAGTTTAGCGAATGCTTTGATTTTGGCCTTGTTTAGTACTGAAGAACCTTGTGCGGCGTAATGTGATATTTCATTTTAGACTTAAGATGTATTTCAACATAGAGTTGGAAACATGTATTGCTACCTTGGAACGATTTGATTTTCATAAGGAAAAATTGTCGGACACATGATTTAGAGTTTGATGCGGTTGTGCTCATTTGAAATCTTAAAGGTGCAGATGTTAACGACGAGAAGATTGGAATTGTTGAAGACAATTCAAGTTTGAGTACGATCTATAAAGAGACTTCATCTGGTGTTGAGTTTAGTATGTTGATATCGCGGATAACCCAAGAATGTTTGATTTGAGGATTTGTTATTTTGAAGAATGATCCACGATTGTTTGGAGACACTTGTTGGAATTTAAGTTTAGAAGGTTATCGAGGATTTGTTCACTACTATCATATGGATTTTGTTGAATACTAATAGCTGTTGTGGATTATTAAATGCGACTAAGATAAGTCTTGACGGTAAAGAATTTTGAGATGGTTTGGTAGCTACAGGTACCTTAGGATGAAAACTAGAAAGAAGAAGACCATTGGTATCCTTAACATGGGAAGAAATCACAAAGGTCCAGTCAGGGTGGTCAAACAATTTGAACTCTCAGACAACAACGGTGAAACTGAGGGGATTGTCAAGAACAATGAAGGAAGCCATCATGAGTCTGAAAACGAAGATGAAGACTATGTGAGCGAGCAGTATCCTCCTGACAACGACAAGTACAAATAACTTGAAGACTGTCTAAATGCTGTGGAAAATCTGAAGATGTTCGGGCTGAACTTTAATGATCTGAGTCTTGTTCCTTGTGTGGTAATTCCCTGCAAGTTCAAAGTTTATACATTTTCCAAGTATGATGGCATCTCTTTCCCAAAGATGCATCTGAAGTCCCATGTTCAGAAGATCCATCCTCATACTGAAGACAGGAAATTGTGGATCCATTTCTTTCAAGAGAGTTTATCCAGAACTCAATTGGAGTGGTATTATCAACTAGAGAGTACCCACATTCATTCTTGGAATGACTTAGAAGATGCTTTCTATAAGAAGTACCAGTACGATGCTGATTTGGCTCCTACCCGCGTGCAACTGCAGAATATGTCTATGGGTCGTGACGAGAAGTTCAAGGAATATGCTTAGAAATGGAGAGACTTAGCAAGCAGAGTTCAACCACCCTTGTCCAATAGGGAGTTGGTTGATATGTTCATGGGAACACTAACAGGCCCATTCTTCAATCATCTGATTGGAAAATCTTCAGCCGGATTCATCGAGCTGATATTGACAGGCGAATGTATCGAAGTTGGAATCAAGAGCGGAAAAATACAAGTAGAGTCATCTTCAAATGCTGCGAAGAGATCTTTTGGTGGTAAGAAAGAAGCCAATATTGTATATGGTCAGAAGAGCCATGACAAGGCTGATCGCACTCAATCTATGGGGGTAGTTGTGATCTCCAATCCTGCACAAGCACAACCTCAACGAGACAACGCCCGTAGCCAAAACGCGCCACGAAGACAGTTTACAAAGATCAACATGCCGTTGTCACCAGCCTTACAACATATGTTGAAAGAAGATTTGATTACCTTGAGGGATCCTCCTCAGCACGTCAACACTTCCTCTCCAAACCCTAAATGTGAAATTGAATTCGACCCTCCTGTCGAAACCCTAAATGTGATCAACGCACTAATGCCCGACCATGGTAAAAGTTCCAATGCAATTTCACCTCAAGTGATCCTATCAGTTTCATCAGCTTTAACGATCCTATCAGATTCATGACCTCAAGTGATCATATCATCTTCATCATGTTAGTCCCCGAGTAGTGATCCTATCAGCTTCATCAGCTTCAACTTCATCACGTTAGCCCCCAAGCAGTGATCCTATCAGCTTCAACTTTATCACGTTAGTCCCCGAGCAGTGATCCTATCAGCTTCATCTGCTTCAACTTCATCACGTTAGTCCCCGAGCAGTGATCCTATTAGCTTCATCACCTTAAGTGATCCTATCAATTTCATCAGATTCATCACCTTGAGTGATCTTATCAATTTCATCAGATTCATTACCTTAAGTGATGCTATCAATATCATTAGATTCATCACCTTAAGTGATCCTAACAATTTCATGACCTCAAGTGATCCTATCAGCTACATAAGCTACAAACTTCATCATGTTAGTCCCTGCCTGAGTAGTGATCCTATAAGCTTCACCATATTATGTTAGTCTACAAGCAGTAACAGGTTATGCCACATCCCATTGTCCCCAACAGGGTCTATAGACAATGTACTCATCTGCAACAAGATCTACGTACAAGATCCTCATCCGAGTATCTCTCAATCATCATTATTACTCCAATGGCATTAATATCCAGAGTCAATACTTGGCAGATAGTACATCGGAGGAATCTGAATCATCCCTTATTCCCCCAGCCAGGGTTTTTAATAAACTCATCCCGAAGTAGAAATCAAGATCTCCTATAGAACGGTCCTATCTTCTTTAAGATGGATATGTTTTAAATACCACGATATCTACATTCATACATCTATATTCATGCACCTACATGCAATGCATCTACATAAAAAAGGAAAATCATAACATGTGCATTAATCATAAAACTGTCACATACTCATATGTCATAGGACTAATCATATCCTGTCAAGATTCGTTTTTCCCAACAGGTAAAGCTATTTTCTAAACAGAAGGTCAAAGATTAATACCTGAAACAAGACGGGAGAATAGTCCGAACGACCATGCAAATTATTTCCATGAAATAGATCATAGATTAAAAACCGAAACAAGACGGGAGAACTATCTATATTATTCCAAATACTCATCTTAGAAATAGCCAAGACTAAGGTTTATTCTGACTCTCTCTTATTATCAACCGCCTCGAATGGCATCTTTAAGCCCATATCCGACTACAGGTCTTCAGCTCTCTGGATGGCATCTTTAAGCCCATCTCCAATCTCTCTTTCATCCAAAAGATGAATACAGAGTCTAGCGTACAACTCACTCTCCAGCATCAGCTTCTCCTAATGGCATCTATAAGCCCATTCTAGCGCATCGTCAACTAACGATCCCATTCCATACAACAGCGAGTGCAAGGTGTACTCGAGTGTTCAATCATCTTCTACCTTTAGGTTAGGAAAGGAAAGCATACAAATCTAACTGGTACAAGAAGATTGAACAGGGGAACCTATTATACCCCAAAATTTTCCCTCATACTTCTCAAGACAATCTATCACCCCATACTCAAGGATTTCATAAGAGTTGATCAAATAAACCCTCTCTTAAGCAATCAAGCCAAACTAGGGTTTTGATCGTATCAAGTCAAGATGGATTCTCAGTTCTCTAAGTGGTCATCACATCTCACCATTATACTTCAAAGGATCATCATGTCAAGTTTCAAGCCCTACAAATCAGAATTACTCATCCAATTGCTCAGATGGTTGAAAATCAACGGCATTGCACAAAAAGTTAATTGTGGTCCACATACAGTCAAACTTCATAACTTTTGGTCAACACCAAAATTTTGAAGTTATATCCATCATTTTATCAAGGGTTGACCATGATTCATCAAGAAAAGTCAAGATCTGATCAAAAGTCAAAGTTTCTAAATTAGGGTTTTTCAGACAAAAGTCAACAGAACTTTGACCAAGCATAACATTCACATACTTTATCAGAAATTTTTCCACCAAAGCTCATTTTAAAGGGAATTCAATTCTCTACAACTTCATGTCTCACAAACTTGGGCTGGAAATGCTTCATTTGGAAGTTATAGATCAAAACATTACAGGTCCTCTTAAAAAGTTAACAAAAAGTCATCTTTTTGCAAAGAAGTGTTCATGAGCATAGAAACTTCAATGAAGATGAAACCAAAAGGGTTGTTTATAGGACATCTTGAGCTTTCTAAAAAGTCCAAGAACACCCAAAAATGTTAAAGATTGAGCAAGATACAAGTTGTGCAAGTTGGGCATTTTTGAGGAGGTGCATAAAGAGAAATACTTGAGAAAACCAATTTTTTTCCAAATGGGCTTAACTTTTCTTGGTTAAAACTTGTTTCTAATCACAATTAGAACCTCCAAGCCCAATGCCACGCCCTTTACTTTTTTATTTTATTTATTTTGATTTTTATTCATTTAAAGTTAATTTAATTTAAATAAAATAGCAAAAAATAAATAAATCAATGCAAGGCTGTATATTTGACATTCTTGAGGTCCAAGATACCTATTAAATGTCCTGAAATTCGAAATTGAGTGATTGGCAAGAGATTGGTACAAGATTGGAAATATTCGATCAAGATTGGAAGATTTGGCAGATTAAATATACTCTCATTGAATGGGATATATTTTCTCATCAATGCTTAACCTGAATCCATCCTCTATAAATTCAGAGGGTTTCTAAACCCTAGAAGAGAGTTTTTTGCAGCTGGAAGAACCCTAACCAACCTCAAGAAAACTGTGACTTGCAAGCAACTAGCAGCCCTAGTTTTGAATCAATTCAAGTCATTCCAAGCATTCCAACACGTTCAAGGAGGTTCTCTGATCAGTTCCAGCCATTCACCAAGTATCCAAACGCCCAGAATCGTAAGAACACGTTTACAATTTGCTCTCTAAAACTCAAAATCAATTTTAGTAATTCATGCATTTTCAATACGATTTCATTGATATTTGTGTTTAGACTAATGTTTATAAACTTTCTAGATGGTTTGATTTGAGTTTTAGCACAGGAATAAGAATCTGCCAGGGCTAGGGTTTATGAGCTCGTATTAGGGTTGTCCAAAATAGGATAAATTGGACGAAACCAATGACCCTATCACATTCAGGGGATCAAACCGAGTTGATCCATGATCTCATAACTGATTTAAGTTGCGTATTTTTTAGTTTTGATTTCTTGCAGGGGTACAGTGACGGATGAAACTATGGATATAAATTTTAACCACGAAGCAGAAACCGTGGGTAAAAGTTTGAAAATTCAAACGAAGAAGATGACACCTTGGCGCGTTTTTGTTCCAACTTCTGGACCCCCAGAAGCAGTATCACCTCCAGAAGCTCCAGCTTCTAGATCCCCAGAGGAGGCATCACCCCTAGAAGCTCCAGCTTCTGGATCCCCTTCAGCAACAGAACCCCCAGAAGCTCCAGCTTCTGGATGTCCCAGATCAAAATCTCCAGAAGCCCCAGCTTCTGGACCCTTCCAGCATCAGGGACTCCAGAAGCCCCAGCTTCTGGACCCTTCCAGCACCAGATTCTCCAGAAGCTCCAACTTTTGGACGTCCCCAGCAGTAGAATCTCCAGAAGCCCCAGCTTCTGGACACTCTTAGCAGGATCCTCCCCAAAAACGCCAGTTTCTGGGTGCCTAAGGCCCGCCACTCACAGAAGGCTTGGCTTCTGTGGCAGCTTCCGTCAAAAGCTCTAATTGGGTTTTCCTTTATTTTTATTTTTTCTATTTTTATTATTTCCTTTCTTTTAAATAATATAAATAAATAATTAGTAATTAGGTTAAATAATTAGTCTAATTAGGTTTAATTCCACAAATAATTTTCATTAAACTTTTTCTTAATTAAAATTAGGCTTTTCACTAAAATCAACCTCCCAAAAAACCAAAAAATATATTTTTTCTATTATTTATTATTCCGCATTTTAAATTCTAGAAAGGTTGTATAGGTTGCAATTTTTTTATCATGTAATAGCGTAGGACCTTTACATTTCTGCCTTTACTTTCTGCACTCCCATATTATGTATCTGCCCCAAAGCCATGTAATAGCGTAGGACCTTTATATTTCTGCAATCTATTTTCCGCACCTATTAACTGCTAGTAATTAGGCGTCTTTGGCAAGATTAAAAACAACATAGATCACTTCTAATCATAAGATAAAATATCTGAATACAACACAAAATTCACACTTGCACCCACCTTAGGGTATCCTCTTTCGTTGCCTTACGAATAATGGTCATGTCCCTCGAACATGGGGGTATCTTAGCACGGTTGCCTACAATATATCATCATAGTCCCTTTGACTTAAAAGATCATAGTCCCTCGATGTTGCCTAAGAATATATGATCTTGTCCCTCGATTGTTGCCTACGAAAAGTGATGATCGTCCCTACGAATATGCTAGGATATCTCTACAAGTTGCCTTCTATGACCATCTGATGCCTCTTCGAATGTCCCTTTTACATCCAACACATAAGGTTACCTATCAATCAATGATATGGATAGTCTTATTCTAAAGGAAAGCAAAATAACACGGAAACGACCGTTTTGAGTAGGTAAATAAGTATCTTTTCCTTGCTCAATTAAAACACTATTTTCACACCTCACATTTTCAAAACATTTTCATGCGCTTTGTAAACATTCCAGCGTGAATCATTTCAAAGTCCTTTTCCAAAACAAAACATTTCCAAACACTTTGTATACATTCCGGCATGAATCATTACAAAGTCAAAGCGAAATGCCTTTTCAAAACATCTTTTCAAACACACACCAAAAGCAATTTACAAAGTGAGCTAAGCAATTAAGAGCCCGCAGATAACTACCGATGGAAAGGGTGCTAATACCTTCCCTTTTCATAACCGCCTCCCTTACTCAAAATCTAACGAAGGTTTTTTTCTGTTCTTTTCGCCTTCCCTTAATTGGATAAAAGAAAATTCGGTGGCGACTCTTGCTATCTGCAACATTTACGATCAAACGCAAAACAAACAAGTCAGTTCTCCCACCGTGTTACACTTTCCATACATAAAGCTCCGATTGCATACTTTTCTTACATTCGAATTTTAATTTTTATCGTGTTTTAATAAAATATATCCATGCTAATGTGTTCCTGAGGTTGATTAGAACAAGATTGAACCATCGTTCGCAAGGTTTGGTGGCCAAATCAAAAAACACCATTGTTAGCGAAAAACTGTTATCAAGCTTCGAACCTCATGATGTATTGACTTTAAGACGAACTAACCCACCGTCGTGATCGCAGGGTCCGATACAGTCGATCTAGACTTTTACTTTTCATTAATTGATGCATTTTACAGGTTTTTAGGGTTGATGCAAATTGGAGAAGACGACAGGAGTTCCCCTCCGACGTCTTTGACTTTGAGTCAGCCGGCGAGGGCAAGCGTGGCACGATTTGGTTCGTTTGTTCAAATATTCTGGGTCCCACGCGTGCTTGTTTGAAAAATTCAAAATGAAACGCAGGTGCAATATATGATCCAATGGTTGTAATTCTAAATTAACATTGCAACCTGGCTCAGTTGGTAAGCGCGTGTTTGGTAAACCTAGGGGGTCCTGGGTTCGATACCTCCAGACCCCCTTTCTTTTTCCACTTTTCCTTTTTTTCATGTTTTCAAACTATTTTCTTAATATTTTCTTAATTATTAACTTAATTAATTAATTAATTAATTAATTAGTAATTAGGTTAAATAATTAGGAAAATTAGAATTAATTTCATAATTAACTTTGTTTTCTCTATTTTTCTTAATTAAATTAATTAATTTAATTAGTTTAATTTAGGTTATTTACTTAATTTAAATTAAAATTTCTTTCTATTAATTAAAATCAATTAGAATTAGGGTTTCCAATTCACCCGATTTTTACGTAGTAATTAGGTTAACTAAAATCAAAACCTTTTCTACTAACCTCAAACTCTTTTTACTAATTATTTTCCAAACTTCTCCTGACTTTTATTTTTCTTCTGATTATCTGTCTCGCGCATATTATTGTAATTGCTTCCCGGATGTATAATTTTGTGCGCGCGTTTTTTTATCATTATGTATCTACTCATGGGATGTAATAGATAATTAGGACATTTACTTTCTGCACCTCCTATTATGTAACTGCCCCAAAGCCCTATAATAGCGTAGGATTTACATTTCCACACTTTTACTTTTTGCACCTTTACTTTTTGTACATATTTAACTACTAGCTAATAGGATTGTATGGAAAGATAAAATCAACTTTAGATCACTTCAAAACTCAAGATAATATATCTGAATTCAACACACTTTCTTCACACACGCACACCCCTTAGGGTATACTCTTTCGTTGACTTACGAATAAACAATGGTCATGTCCCTCGAAAGTAGGGATACCATTAGGAAAGCTTCCTACGGATAACATCATCATAGTCCCTTCGATACAAAGATCATAGTCCCTCTATGACCCACAATGTTGACTACGAATATATGATCTCGTCCCTCGATTGTTTCCTACGAAAGTGATGATCGTCCCTATAAATTGCTAGGGTATCCCTATATGTTTCCTTCTATGACTATATGACGACCCTTCGATTATCCCTTCACATCCAAATGGATAAAGTTACCTACCAACTAATGGTATAGATAGCCTTCTTCTAAAGGAGAAGGAAAATAACATGGAAACTACCATTCTAAGTAGGTAATAGACTCCTAGTTGCTTGCTCAATCAAAATACTTTTCACATCTCACACTATTTTCAAAAACACTTTGTATACATTCCAGCGAGAATCATTACAAAGTTAAAAATTTTCCAAACAAACATTTCCGGACACTTCGTATACATTCTAACGGGAATCATTACGAAGTCAAAGCGAAATGCCTTTTCAAAACATTTTCAAATCACAAACACATAAAGCATTTTTTTTCAAAAGTGAGCTAAGCAACTAAGATCCCGTAGATAACTACGGATGGAAAGGGTGCTAATAACTTCCCTTTTCATAATTGCCTCCCGTGTTACAGAACCGGCGACTCTGTCGGGGATATTACCTAAAGAGAGGCTACCTTAGGGTTTTAGATCACTCTATTGCTTTCTATTTGCTTTGTCTGCTTTATTTTTAAGTTTTACTTGGGTATTATATCTATGGGGGATCCTAAACCTGGATCTAGGTTTCCTTAGGTAAGTAGAAATAAATCATCGCAACTGTTAGGCGTAAACTGAAACGGTCAAAATGATGGCTACGGTTAGTGCGACACTTTGGATGCCCTGATGCTCCTCATGTTTAGTTGAGGAAGTATTTGGCGTCTGCGTGGTGTCATAAGCAATAACTCAACTTTAGAACCCTAACTAACCCATCTTGGCCATTAGAAGGTAGTGAGATAGCCGGCTTCGGTGCAGACTGAGGTTGGTTGATACTCGATGCTACGCTCATTATGATTCGACTTTCGGGATGTTTTGGTCGACCACTTGGTAGCCGTATTGAAATAAATCCTGCGAGAAAGATCGAGGATATGAGATTCCTAGAACCCGTTTACTATTATAGGACAGGTTGAACCCACTCAAACTCTGGTAGGGTAGATACCTATATTTCATGCAATCCTTGAACCTAAGGCTATTGTGTGAATTGCTTGTGTGTGCTTATTTAAACATGCCATCATGAAATCATAACATCATATCATTTCTAACCATTTCAAGGACCTAGGGATTTATCTTTGCTCTGTGTTATAGGGTTATGGCTTCTAGGAAGACTGTTAGTGTTTTAAGTTGGCATTAATTTTGGTAAAACTAGGTTATGACAATGTCTTGATAAATGTCATGACATTCAGAGATTGAAGATAAATCCTACTTGACAACGATGTTAAAGGACAGCTCAGAACTGGAAGCTAAAAGCTATGCTGGAAATTCTGCAGAAAATAGTCTGATGTCATAACAGATGTTATGACATTCAGTGTGACATTCTGTTCTGCAGAATCTGTTTTTCCTGAGACTTTTCAGGAAGTTTGTTGAGCTGCTAAATTATGTTTTTCTGTTATTAGAAAGCATGCTCACGTGGCTGCTAGGTTAATCTTAGTTAAACCTAAATTGGTTGTTGAACAAACCATGTTTTTAGGATTAAATTAAGTGAATCCTAGCTATCTTTATGGAAACCCAAAACTGAAGTTTCAGGACTGCTTCTATAAAAGGAATTCAACCCTTACACTGCTGCTGCGCCTCTGGAATTTATTGAAGATATAGCAGGTTGTTATTTGTGTACTGTTAGGAGATTTAACAGTTGTATTTGTGTAATTCTAGTTTCTCTTGTGAGCCAAGCAATTATCAATTGATAAGTGCCTTGGACTAGGATTTGTTTGTAAGGGTAGTTTATCACTCAAAGCTTTAAATCACGAGTGTTTGTCTCTTGATTGAAGCTTTGAAGCAAGATCAAGATAGTTTATTGAAGTGTGTCTTCACAATTCAATTATACAATAGGTTGATATCACTGCTGTGATTGAGGGGGAGTGAGTAGGAACTCAGATCTAAGTAGGACTTAGGTTGAAGTTGCATCGGGTAGGTTTTAAGTGAAGGAGATAAACTGGTTGGTATGTTCCTGAATTAATTCTACTAATAGTGAATTTCCTCCCTGGCTTGGTAGCCCCCAGATGTAGGTGTAGTTAGACACTGAACTGGGTAAACAATTTATTGTGTTCTTTACTGCTGTTTGAATTTAGTTTGTGTATTGTTAACGGAATGTCAGATACTGTGTCATAACATTCTCTGTGACATCAAGTATCTGCTGCCAGGAATTTCAATTGGCATCAGAGCAGGCACCCTGCCTGTTATTTCTGGGTGAGATCTAGGGATAATAGTTTCTGGCATAATGGATAAGGAAGGAGGATTTGGAGGTAGACCACCTATTCTGGATGGGTCTAATTATGATTACTGGAAACCTCGTATGGTTGCTTTCCTAAGATCAGTAGATATTTGAAGCTTGGAGAGCTGCTGACAAAGGATGGAAACATCCCACCAAGCTTGAGAAAGATGGGACTACTGTATTGAAACCAGAGGAAGAATGGAGCAAAGAGGAAGAGGAGCTAGCTCTGGGGAACTCTAAAGCATTGAATGCCCTATTCAATGGTATTGACAGAAATATCTTCAGACTAGTTCATCAATGTGAGCTGGCCAAGGATGTTTGGGACACTCTCAAAACTACTCATGAGGGGACATCCAAGGTGAAGTTGTCAAGACTTCAGATGCTCACTACCAAATTTGAGAATTTGAAGATGAAAGAAGATGAGACTATTCATGAGTTTCACATGAATATTTTGGAGATTGCAAACACCTCAGGAGCACTTGGTGAAAAGATGTCAGAAGAAAAGCTAGTGAGAAAGATTCTCAGATCCTTGCCTAAGAGATTTGCAATGAAAGTAACTGCAATAGAAGAGGCTCAGGACATCAGCACCTTGAAGGTTGAAGAACTTATTGGATCCCTTATGACCTTTGAGATGGGAATTAGTGAAACTGGTGACAAAAAGGACAAGAGCATAGCACTTGTATCCAATACTGAAGAAGGATACAAGGTGGAAGATGAAGAGAAGATATCTGAAGCTATAGCCATGCTTGGAAGACAGTTCAACAAACTCATCAAGAGGATTGATCCAAAGTCAAGGTCAAATGTCAAGAACATTGCATCTGACATCAGCAGATCTTATGACTCCAGCAGAAGATCCAAGTCAGAGGAAAAGGGAAGTCAAGGAAGTGGAATCCAATGTCATGGTTGTGAAGGATATGGACATATTAGAGCTGAATGTCCCACCTTTCTAAAGAAACAAAAGAAAGGAATGGCTGTCACTTGGTCTGATGGTGATTCAGGAAGTGAATCTGAGGAAGAAGGAGCCAAACTTGTCACTGCTCTCTCTGGAGTGTACAATTCTGATATAGATTCTAGTGATGAGGAAGTGACATTTGCAGAGCTTGCTGAAACCTACAGGAAGCTGTGTATAAAAAATGGTGAAGTGTGTCAGCAAAATGAGAAACAGAAAAAGCTGATTAAGAAGTAGGAAGCTGAGAATGTGAAGCTAGAGGGTGAGAAAAAGGAAAACACAGCCACTATAAATCACCTCAATAGTGATATTGTAATGTTGAACTCCAAACTTGACCAGATGTCTAAATCTGTCAAAATGTTGACTTCTGGTACTGATAAGTTGGAAGAAATTCTTCAGCTTGGAAAAAATGCAGGAAATAAGCATGGTTTAGGATATGAGGCTGAAAAGAAACCTGTTGGTGACATTAAGAAGAAGAGACATGGGAAACCAATGTCGAAACAGTTGTCACAACATAAGACAGGAGATGTGTCTGGCTCAGGGTATGTGGCTGCAAAGAGATTTGCTAATAACCAGGAGAGGAACAAACCTGGCAAGTCAATGGCAAAGAAGATGTCACACCACAAAACAGGAAATAGGTCTGCCTCAGGATATGTGGAGGCTAAGAAATCTGTTAATAACAAAAGGAAGAAGAGACCTAATAAACCAATGTCAAAACAGATGTCACAACATTGGGTTCAACATCAAAATCATAGAAACATGAACAAAAAGTTTCAAAGATGGAGATGTCATTATTGTGGAAGGTTTGGTCACATAAAATCTTTTTGCTACAGACTACATGGATATCCTAATCAAGGTTCTTATGTGAAGCCTAAAACCAACAGGGTATCATACACTCATCAGTGGAAGAAAAAGACTGCAGCTCTGGTAGCTTACACTTCTCTTAGAGTGTCTGCCAAGGAAGATTGGTACTTTGACAGTGGGTGTTCTAAGCATATGACTGGAGACAGAAATCTTCTTAAAGATGTTAAACCTCATTACATCGTTCTACTTTTGGAGATGGAGCTAAAGGAGAAATCAAAGGTATTGGAAACTCAAACTGTGCGGGTTCCAAACCTAAATAAAGTGTTGCTGGTAAAAGGTTTGACTGCAAATCTCATTAGCATAAGTCAGCTATGTGATATGGGGTTCACAGTCAACTTCACTAAGTCTGAATGTCTTGTAATCAATGATGAACAAGTAGTGATTATGAGAGGAGTCAGATCAAAGGACAAGTGCTACATGTGGGAATCTGAGAACACCACTATGTCTTCTGTGTGTTCTACAGACAAAGATGAAGAGGAAATAAAGTTGTGGCAGCAAAAATCTGGTCATCCACTTCTCAGAGGAATGAAAAGGATCAGTTCCATAGAGGGAGTCAGAAGGATACCAACATTTCACATGGATAAAGGGAGAATCTGTGGTAAGTATAAGGCTGGACGGGAAATCAGAATGTCACACTCAATGTCTAGACTTCTGAACACTCCTAATGTACTGAAGCTAAGTACTAGGATCTGGCATGAAAGGCTAACCAAGCATCTTACTGTCAAGGGATACAGGAGAGGAGTCTTGGATGAAACCCTCTTTGTCAAAGGAGGAAAGATCATGGTGCTTCAAATATATGTTAATAACATAGTTTTTGGAGGAATACCTGACACAATTGTGAGACATTTTGACAACCAAATGCAAGCTGAATCTGGGATGAACCTCATTGGAGAGTTGATTCATTTTCTTGGACTGCAAGTCTCACAGATGGAAGACTCAACACTCCTTCCACTGAGCAAGTATGCAAGGAATTCTGTCCAGAAATTTGGAATGAAGAATGGGTGCCACAAAAGGACTCTTGCTCCCACACATTTGAAGTTTTCCAAGAAAACAAGTGGAGAAAGTGTTGATCAAAGCTTGTGTAAAAGGCCTCTTGATGGATGTGTCTTCTTGAGAAACAATCTCATTCCTTGGATCAGCAATAAGCAAAATTGTGTGTTCCTATACAATGTTGAAGCTGATCACATAGCAGCTGATAGCAATTGCTCTAGGATGATCTGGATGAAGCAGACACTGATTGAGTACAATGTCATACAGGATGTCATGACATTGTACTGTGACATTGTTACTAAAGCTCTTGAGGCTGGTCAATTTAAGACTTTAAGGGACAAATTGGGTATGTGTCAATATGAGGAGTTGTAGCAATTAACTGTGCCTACAACAAGGGATGAAAGAGACTTTTTACTTCAATTATTTATAAGTGGGTTATTTAGGTATTTTCATCCTTATTTTAAAAGGTCCAAGAATAGGAAGAGACACCCACATATAATAGTTTCTTCATTTGAAAGTAGTATCACTCTTTCTTCATCCAAAAGAAACTCTAAAACCCTCTGCCATTTTCGCTCTCCTTCTCTCAAAAACCATCAGCGAAATATGTCTTCATCATCCTCATCATCTCAAGAATCAGGATCTTCATCTCCATCCATGGCTGAAGTTAGGGCAAATGCTGAAGCCATGCAAACTAAAGCACTAAGGGTTACTCCATTGCGAGCTGTTGCCACTGACCCAGAAAGAGTCAAGAAATTGCGCACAAGGAATGCAAGAAGGTCACAAGCATCCCCTTCTGGTAAGACTTCTGTACCATCATCTTCAGTTCCCCCAGAAACCGTAAACAGAGAGGGGTCAAGGTCTGTGCATATAGCCATAGCTAGATTAGTAACCAGCATCCTAAATGAGAATCGGTCTGTACCTGGGGTCTCAATCCCTCTAAACTATAAGTCTGCTAGCCCTAGTTTAGCAGTTATTCCAGATGTCACTAAGAATGTTGAGACATCTGGTGATCATGATGCTTCCCCTGTCAAGAATGATGCAGATCCTTCAATTAAAGATTCTGAAGTACATATTGATGATGTTTGTAATGAAACCCTTGCTGATAAGGAATAAGTGATCTCTGACAGTATTCTTGAGGAGTCCCCAGCAAAATATGCCTCTGATAAAGCTCCTGCTGACTATATTTCTGATAGTATTCTTGAGGAATCACCAGTAAAGTGTGCCTCTGATAAAGTCCCTGATGACTACATTTCTGACAGTATCTTAGAAGGGTCTCCAATTCAAGGGTCTGATCATTTAACTGAACCCCCAGTCATTGACTTAGATGAAGTATTCTCAGACAATGACCTCATTGCCAATGTCAATCCAAGCATTGCAAAGAGAATGATGAAAAGGAAGGGAAAACAGGCTATCTCACAGAGCCCTGCTAAACAAAAGGGTGTTGAAGATGTGTGCAAGGCTGAAAAGTATCCCAAGGCTAGACCCTCTACAAAGAAATGTAGAGTAAAAACTGTTGGTGGTAGCTCTAAACCAAAGAGAACACCAATTGTGTAAAAGAGAAAGGAACCTGAACTCTCAGAGTCAGACCAAGACTCTGACTTTAATGTTCAGGAGAATGTCACAGACATTCATCCCAGAAAGAAGAAAACTCTTGGGAAACTGCCCAAGGTGGCTGAAGTGGCCATTGATAACATTTCATTTCATCATCCTGGAAATGCTGGAAGATGGAAGTATGTATACTTAAAGAGGGTGGCTCTGGAAAGAGAGTTAAATAAAAGTGCACTTGAGTGCAAGGAAATTGTTGGAATGATTAAATAGGCTGGTCTGATGAAAACAGTTGTGAGTTTCTCAAACTGTTATGAAGTTTTGGTGAAAGAGTTTATAGTCAATCTGTCTAGTGACTGTGGGAATTGGAGGTCTGTTGACTACCAGACTGTCTATGTGAGGGGGAGGAAAGTCGAGTTTTCTCCAAATATGATCAACAGATTCCTGGGTAGATCTGTTAATGCTCAGCCAGAGCTGGAGGAAACTGACAACAAGATCTGTCAAACCATCACTGCCAAACAAGTAAAGCAATGGCCTCTAAAGGGAAAACTCTTAGCAAGCAAGTTGAGTGTCAAATTTGCCATCCTGCATAAGATTGGTGCTGCTAACTGGGTCCCAACCAATCACAAATCCACCATCTCTATTGGACTGGGAAGATTCATATATGCAGTAGGCACTCAGTCTACATTTGACTATGGATCCTATATATTTGAGCAGACCCTCAAGCATGCTGAAAGCTATGCTATCAAAGGACCTGATCGGAAAATTAGCAAGTGCACTATTTTCGCCGATGTAGTTATAATGAGTTTCCCCAAGTATCGATCTCGAGGACTGCGTAGTAAAGACCTATTCGTGCTCTTAATTCAATTGAACAAAAATAATGGTTGGGTTGATTTTAAAACTTTCAATTACGCTAGTAACAAGTAATGGCTGATGAAATATAATGGGAATGATGCTAGGGTGAGTGGTTGATTTAACAAAACTATGATCCGAATTTAGATTTCCTCATTGCGAATGAACACTATCAATTACCTATCTCTAGATTGTTCTTCCTTAAGTCCTTAATGAAGACAACTATTAAAACCCTAATCCTTGTTTAAATGTCCATTCAAACAAATCTTAGTTTTAACCATAAAAATATCAAGAATTCAGGTGATTAAAAGAGAGTCCCTAGTCCTAGGTTACTCCTAATAACCTAATTGTGTAGAAACCCTACCAATCACAGTCCTGCCAATTGTTAGTCATAGGTCTACATGTATTTGTCTGTTACATGATCATAAGAACACTACACAATTAAATTGAAATATAAAAACATTGCATTAAGGAAATCAAGTATTCGAATTCATACAATAATCAAATCAGGACCACTCCCCTAGCATTGGGGGGTTTAGCCTCTCATAGTATTAGAAGAAAACATCGAATAAGAGTTAAACATTACAAAGAAGAGTGATGACTTTGATCTTCAATGGTGGCTGCCCTTGAATCTCGCCGTCTCCGAATTCCTCTCTGTTCCTCTCCTCCTCTGTGGTATTTTTTCCCTAATTTCAAAAGTGCCTTCTCTTTTTCCCAAAACCTCCTTCTAATAGTCTCAGCCACATCCCAATATTAGCCATAGTCCAAAATACCCTTAATGACAAAGAAAAGATCCAAAACTAAAAAAAATAAAGTTTCCTCGCGTCCATCAACACGGGCGTGTTGATTAACACGGTGCCCGTGTTGGTCTCAAATCGGAAAAGAGCTCTAGGCCATTCAACACGGGCGTGTTGATTAACACGGTGCCGTGTTGATCCTTGACTTGTGCGTTTTGCGCTTCCACTTGCTTTTCAACACGGGCGTGTTGATGAACACGGTGCCGTGTTGATTCCTCTGTAGCTCTAATATTCGGTTTTTGCACTTCTTTTGTCCCGATTTGTTCTGTTTCATTCTTGACCACGAAAACACTTAAACACATAACCAAAGCGTAAAATGCGATAAAAGACATATAACACTAGAAAAATGAAAGAAACGATAACGAAACTCAATGCTAAATAACTATGTAAAAACCACCGATCAGGACCCATAGTCTTTCCCTCCTTGCTGTGTGGAATTATCACTGACCAATTTCCTGATATTCTAACTGAAAGAGATGTAGTGCGCAAAGAGCCCTCTTGGATTCCACTACAAACTTTTCAAAGCGGACATGTTCCGGACATTGTCATGACATCCGTGAGACATCCAACATCAAGGCAACTTCTCAAAGGTCCTGTGCTAAGAGCTACACAAGAGCTTGAAGCAAGGAAACAAAGTCTTGAAGAGCTGATCTCTCAACTAGAGCAGGACACAGAGGTTGAGGATTAAGGGATAGGTGCTGATGAGGCTGTTGGTGATGCTGAAAATGAGGATGTTCAGATGGCAGTTGCTGGTGAAGAAGGTTCTGAAGATGCTTCCTTCCACAGTGCTTCTTCTGGAGAGGAAAGAACTTGAGTTGTACTCCTGTGCATTGTTGCTTCTGTCAATTGTTTCTTGTTCTTGTTCTGTATTTTCCCATTTTTGTTTGGATGATTGTAATTTACTGTTGACAGCATTGTACTCTTAACAATTGTTGGTACCTTCTTTAATTATATGCTTGAATGCTTGGGGTACTTGTATTGTTTCCTTTGGCCCTTTATGGCTAAAAAGGGGGAGAAAGAACTACTGTGTGACAGTAGTATTGGGAATTTGGGAAACTGTATGGCAATTTTTAAATTTGTATGTGGGAATTGTGGGATTTCTGTATGGGTAGAATTTATCTTATCTCTAGGTTCTAGTTTCTTAAGCTTAGAAGTAGTTAGTCTTCTGCTGCATAGGTACTCTGATAACTTTAGTAGTTTTAGCCAAAAATGTGCCAAAGGGGGAGTTTGTTAGTGTTTTAAGTTGGCATTAATTTTGGTAAAACTAGGTTATGACAATGTCTTGATAAATGTCATGACATTCAGAGATTGAAGATAAATCCTACTTGACAACGATGTTAAAGGACAGCTCAGAACTGGAAGCTAAAAGCTATGCTGGAAATTCTGCAGAAAATAGTCTGATGTCATAACAGATGTTATGACATTCAGTGTGACATTCGCTCAGAATCTGTTTTTCTGAGACTTTTCGGAAGTTTGTTGAGCTGCTAAATTATGTTTTTCTATTATTAGAAAGCATGCTCACGTGGCTGCTAGGTTAATCTTAGTTAAACCTAAATTGGTTGTTGAACAAACCATGTTTTTAGGATTAAATTAAGTGAATCCTAGCTATCTTTATGGAAACCCAAAACTGAAGTTTCAGGACTGCTTCTATAAAAGGAATTCAACCCTTACACTGCTGCTGCGCCTCTGGAATTTATTGAAGATATAGCAGGTTGTTATTTGTGTACTGTTAGGAGATTTATCAGTTGTATTTGTGTAATTCTAGTTTCTCTTGTGAGCCAAGCAATTATCAATTGATAAGTGCCTTGGACTAGGATTTGTTTGTAAGGGTAGTTTATCACTCAAAGCTTTAAAGCACGAGTGTTTGTCTCTTGATTGAAGCTTTGAAGCATGATCAAGATAGTTTATTGAAGTGTGTCTTCACACTTCACAATTCAATTATACAATAGGTTGATATCACTGCTGTGATTGAGGGGGAGTGAGTAGGAACTCAGATCTAAGTAGGACTTAGGTTGAAGTTGCATTGGGTAGGTTTTATGTGAAGGAGATAAACTGGTTGGTTTATTCCTGAATTAATTTTACTAATAGTGAATTTCCTCCCTGGCTTGGTAGCCCCCATATGTAGGTGTAGTTAGACACTGAACTGGGTAAACAATTTATTATGTTCTTTACTGCTGTTTGAATTTAGTTTGTGTATTGTTAACGGAGTGTCAGATATTGTGTCATAACATTCTCTGTGACATCAAGTATCTGCTGCCAGGAATTTGAAAGACTATCCGAATCAACTTTGTGGGTATACCTTCTCAAGTCAAGGAGTTCGTCTCAGAAATTCCCAATCACTCTCTGTTCATCAAAAGACATGGTTATCTACTCGACTTGATTACCTCATGTTTTGAAGAAGATATGATGAGCGTCGTATTCCAATTGTTTGACTCGAAGCATCACTGATTTACTTTCCCACACTATCAGTTGGTACCTACATTGGAGGAGTTCTCTAAGCTACTTGGGGTGCCCATTCTTAATCAGATACCATTCACTGGTTTAGAAAAAGTTCTGAGGTTTGAAGACATCACATCAGCGTTACATCTAAAGCGATCAGACACTGAAGACAATTGGGAAACAAGAAATGGAGTTAAGGGTTTGCTTGCTAAATTTTTGATAAAGAAAGCTCGAGAATTCCTAAAGGCTATGAGATTCCATGCTTTCGAAGAAGTTTTGGCTTTGATAATCTATGGTTTGGTACTATTTCCTAATCCATATCAATTCATATACATAAATGCCATCAAGATTTTCCTCACTCATAATCCTGTGCCTACTTTGCTTGGAGATATTCTTTATTCTCTCCACACTCATACTATGAAAAGACAAGGAACTCTCATGTGTTTTTGTCATACCCCAAAATTTTCCCTCCATCCACTCAAGAGATTTCATACATCTATACTCAAAGGTTCCTCAAGAGTTGATCAGACAAACTCTCTCCTAGACAATCAACCCAAACTAGGGTTTGGTATCTCTCAGGTCAAGATGAACTTCCAATATCTCCAATGGTCTTCATGCCTCCACATATGTTTCAAAGATTCTCCATGTCAAGTTTCAAGCCTCACAAGTTAAGTTTCCTCAGACAATTGCTCAGATGGTTGAAAATCGGTTGTATTGGACAAAAAGTCAACTGGTCAACATACATCAAACTTCATAATTTTTGGTCAACATCCTCATTTTGAAGTTACATTCATCATTTGATCAAGGGTTGATCATGATTCATCAAGAAAACTCAAGATTTGCTCAAAAGTCAAACTTTCTAAATTAGGGTTTCTAGGTGAAAAGTCAATGAACTTTGGTGATCATAACTTTCTCATACTTTCTCGAAATTTTTCCACCACCTCTTGTTTTGAAGGAAATTCAATTCTCTACAACTTCATGTCTCACAAGAATGTCCAAAAATGCTTCATTTGAGAGGTATAGCTCAAAACATTACTGGTCATTTTCAAAGTCAACAAAAGTCAACTTTTGTTTTGAAGATATATTGAGCATGGTAACTCCAATTGAGATGAGACCAAAATGGTTGGTTAGAGGACTCTTAGAGCTTTCCAAAAGTCCAAGAACACTCAAAATGTGAAAATTGAGCAAGATACACCATTCACAAGTTGGGCAATTTTGAAGGAATGCACAAAGAGAGATACTTCTAAAATCAAATTTTTGCAAATGGGCTTGCTTTTCTTCATCCAAACTTATTCCTCATACAATTAGGAATATCCAATGCCACGAATTTTGATTTATTTTTCTATTTAATTTGGAATTTATTCATTTAAATACAAATTAAATTTAAAAATAAAGTATAAAATCAAAATTAATTGAAAGATTGATTTTTATTCTTTCCTTGAGACTCAAGTAACACACAAAGGCCATCAATTTTCGAAAATTGATCATTATGGCAAGATTGGATGGGAAATTCGTCAAATTTTGAAAATTTGATTTTGTACAAAAATCAATTTTGATTTACATTGAATGTTGATTGATTCTTTCCAAAAACCATGCCAAATTCATCCAGTATAAATGTGTGATGCATACCTATCAAGAGAGAACAGAAAAATTGCTCTAAGAACCCTAACCTAATTCAAGAAATCCGTGACTTACAAGCTACTAGCAGCCATCGATCCAGCCACTTTCAATTGCTTTTGAGGATTCCATTGCATTCCTTGGGTTGTTCTGAGTCGATCCAGACTCTTACATCATTCAAAACCATCAAGAATTCATCAAACACGATTTCGGTTTGTCAAGTTTCTTTCAAAATCGATTTTCATCATTCATGCATTATTAACCCTGTTTTGATTGTTTGTTCATGTTTAGAATCAAGTTTGCAAGCGATCTGGGTAAGCCAATCGTGTTTCCATGGCCTGAATCGTGATATACCATAGCTAGGGTTTCTGAGTTCCAATTAGGGCTTTGTTTAAATGGAAAAATTGGACCATGAGACCTATACCATCGTGTTCGAAATGATCCCAGGAATCGAACCATGCCTTTAGAATTCATTTATATTATGTATGCTGGATTTTTGATTTTTGCCAGGGATGTAGCGTCGAACCATGGCCAACGCAGGCTTTTCAAAAATTTGAAACGAGGAAGATGAAGTCTGGCGCGAGCGGGAGGAAGCCAGGGGACGACGCGTGTTTTGATCCCGCTCACTTCGTTTTCAAACATCAGACGCAACGTGGCCTAGTGGTTAGAGCGCTCATTGTTCCTGGATCCTCTCCCATGTCCTGAGTTCGATCCCTATGGGCACCGGTTTTGCATTTCTTTTTCCAAAACTTGCATATTTTCATATTTTTCATATTTTAATATTTTCATGTTATTTTAATTATTTTAATAATTTTATTTATGCATTAAAAAATCATCAAAAAATTATTTTCTTTTTGCATTTGTTTTCTGAAAATCTTTATTTAATTTAATAAATTAAAAAATACAATTTTGCATGCATATTTATTTTTATTCATAATTTTGCATTTTAATCACTTTTAATTCATTTTTAATTATTAAATTGCATCCAAAAAATCCCAAAAATTTATTTTAGCATATTTATATTATTTCCAGCATGTAATAATTTTCTCATATAAAAATTTGCATTTTTCTAACATTTTTTCTCTTGTTCGATTCATATCGCATTTTCCGATTTCTCATTCTCTTGCAGGTTGATCCGATTCAGATGATTCTTTCTTTATCATTTTATTTTTTTTCAATAATGTAACTGTATATGGGATGTAATAGTTTAAATTAGGTCTTTATTTTCCGCATTTTTTTAAATTATGTATCTGCCCCAAAGCCATGTAATAGCGTAGGACATTTACCTTTCCGCACCTTTACATTCCGCATTTTAATTTCCGCACCCTATAAACTGTAGTAACTAGGCGTGTATGGCAAGATAATAATGAACATAGCTCACTAATTTTCAAGATAAAATATCGAAATCAACACACTTCTTTCACACGCACCTTTAGGGTAATTCTCTCGTTGCCTTCGAATCACAAATGGTCATGTCCCTCGAACGTAGAGGTATCCTAGCACCGTTGCCTACAAACAAATCATCATAGTCCCTTCGATACAAAGATCATAAGACCCACGATGTCGCCTCCGAATACATGATCTTGACCCTCGATTGTCGCCTACGAAAAATGATGATAGTCCCTTCGAATGTGCTAGGATACTTCCTACAAGTTGCCTTCTATGACCATCCGATGTCCCTTCGAATGTCCCTTCTACATCCAACGAATGGAGCTACCTACTAACTAATGGTACGGCTAGCGATATTCTAAAGGAACGTAGAAGTACGAAAACGACCAATTCTGAGTGGGTAAATAAGACTTTTAGTTGCTTGCTCTAAACCAAATGCTTTTCACACCTCACACTTTTTCAAAGTTCAAACTCTTTTCAAAACGAAACATTTTCGAACACTTTGTATACATTCCTACATGAATCATTACAAAGTCAAAGCGAAATGCCTTTTCAAAACATTTTTGTCAAACACACAGAAAGCAATTTTAAAAAAGTGATCTAGAGCAACTAAGAGCCCGTAGAATAAACTGCGGATGGAAAGGGGTGCTAATACCTTCCCTTTTCATAACCCTCTCCCTTACTCAGAATCTAAACGAAGGTCTTTTTCTGTACTTTTACCTTCCCTTAATTGGATAAAAATAAGTCGGTGGCGACTCTTGCTATCCGCACATTTGCGATACAAACACTAAAAAAGTCAGTTCACTGTATTACAGAACTGGCGACTCTGCTGGGGATAAGACCCTAAAGAGAGAATGCCTTAGGGATTTTTAGATCACCTTTATTGCTTTTTGTTTGACTTGCTTGCTTTATCTTTAAGGGTTGCTTGGGTATTATATTGTTGGGGGATCCTACACCCGGATCCGGGTTTCCTTTTAGGTAAGTAGCAATAAATCATCGCGACCGCTAGACGTATAACTAAACGGTCAACATGATGGCTACGTTAGCGTGACACTTTGGTTGTCCTGATACTCTTCATTCCCAAGTTGAAGATAGTATTTGGCTTCTGCGTGGTGTCATCAAGCGCTAACTAAACTTTTAGAACCTTAATTGACCCATCTTGGCCATTAGAAGGTAGTGAGATGGCCGGCTTTGGTGTAGACCGAGGTTGGTTGATACTCGATGCTACGCTCATTGAGATCAGACTTTTGGGACATTTTCGGTCGACCACTTGGTAGTCGTATTGAAATAAGCGCCTACGAGAAAGATCAATGATGTGAGATTCCTAGAACCCGGTTACTATTATAGGACAGGATGAACCAACTCAAACTTTTGGTGGGGTAATCACCTATACCTCTTGCAAGCCTTAACCCTAGGCTCATTGTGTGAATTGTTTGTGTGTGCTAAACATGACATCATGACATCATTCGCATTGCATATCATTTCTAACTATTTCAAGGACCTAGGGATTTATCTTTGCTCTATTTTGTAGGAATTATGGCTTCTAGAAAGACTATCCGAATCAACTTCATGGGTATACCTTCTCAACTCAAAGAATTGGTTTCAGAAATTCCCGACCATGCTCAGTTCATCAAAAGACATGGTTATCTACTTGACTTGGTTATCTCCGGTTTTGAAGAAGATATGATGCATGTCCTATTCCAGTTCTTCGATCCGAAACACCATTGCTTTACATTCCCAGATTATCAGTTGGTTCCTACCTTGGAAGAGTTCTCTAAGCTACTTGGGATACCTATTCTTGATCAAATGCCATTCACCGGTCTAGAAAAGGTTCCTAAGTATGAAGACATCGCATCCGCTTTGCACCTTAAGCGCTCAGACATTGAAGCCAATTGGGAAACCAGGAGTGGAGTTAAGGGTTTACTTTCCAAGTTCTTAATTAAGAAAGCCCGAGAATTCCTCAAAGTTATGAGTTTCCATGCATTTGAAGACATTGTGGCCTTGCTAATCTATGGTTTGGTTCTATTCCCTAACTCGGATCAATTCATAGATGTCAATGCCATCAAGTTGTTTCTTACCCGCAATCCAGTGCCTACTTTACTTGGAGACATCCTACATTCTCTCCACACTCGTACTACTAAGAGACAAGGAACTCTCATGTGTTGCATACCGTTACTTTCTAGGTGGTTTATTTCGCACCTTCCTCCATCAGTTTTGAAGAATGAACAAAGGTTGAGATGGTCTCAAAGGTTAATGTCACTCTCTCATTCAGATATCCGTTGGAGCCTTTTCTCTCAAAAGGACTTCACCTTCATTGAGCGTTGTGGAGAATTCCCTAATGTACCACTACTTGGTATAAGGGGAGGTATTACTTACAACCCTTCTCTAGCTCTACGTCAGTTTGGTTTTGCTCGAAGAGATGGTCCACATGATATGCTTCTCCAAGATATTGTGTTCGACTACAACCACGATCTCATTACCGAAGGTTCATACACGCTTGGGGCATGGTAAAGAAGACTGATACCAAGACTTTGGGGCACCCGAACTCCATTCCTTGGGAACCTTACCTCAAATGGGTGCGAGCTCGAGCTCAAAACCTCATGATGCCATTCACGCCTGTTTTACCAGTAATTATGGAACCTATTGCTATAGGTGACGTACCCTATCTTGTTTCCATCCCGACATGCCTACTGATTTTGAAGACTTGAAGAGATCCGGATTCACTTAAAGAAGAGAGGATACCTTTGAAGCTCGAGTTATGCAAGCGAGAAGAAAGTGCTAGAGTTGACCAAGCTACTTCACGAGGAGCGAAACATCAACGCTTACATCGGCACCAAGAGGAAGCGCCCATGGGAGACTTAGAGCTTTAGGATGTTTATGTTTTCTTTTATTGTTTTGAACTATCTCTTGTGCTTAAAAAGAAAAAGAATAATGAAAAGAGTACTAAAAAATGTTTGTTCATTGCTTGTTTAACAAATTTAAATCTCTAAGATCCTTGAAAACATTGCATTGCATTCGCATAAACATTGCATATCATAGCATAACATTGCATCACAGGTACATTGAAGATTGGTTTTCTCATTTGCTCGCTATTTATTTTAGCGAAATGGCTCTTGAACATCATCAAAGATCTTCAAGCTCGAATGCTCGGTTCGAGATGTTTACCGGCTTGGTCCAAGGCCAAGAGATCGAAGAAGCTCATCAACGAAGAAGAAGGTTGTTGGTCTCCTCAACATGGGTAGACGCTACAAATGAGGTCCTAGAGTGGTTAGTCGAATTGAGCTCTCTGAAGGAAGTGTCAAGACTGAACAAAGTAACAAAGGTAATGGTGAAGGCGATCGGCTGAGCTTGAGAAGAACTATGATGATGGCCAATACTCGATGAGGATGACAAGTACAAGCAACTTGAAGATCGTCTGAATCTTGTGGAAAACACGATGTCCGGATGAATTTTGATGATCGAGTCTTGTCCCGGTGTTGTGATTCCTCCCAAGTTCAAAGTTCAACTTTTGCTAAGTATGATGGCATGTCTTGCCCTAAGTGCATTTGAAGTCCTATGTTCGGAAGATCAATCCCACACCGATGATGAAAGTTGTGGATGCACTATTTTCAAGAGAGTTTGTCGAAACTCAATTGGAGTGGTATTATCACTAGAGAATGACCGTATCCGTACTTGGAGTGATTTGGCGATGCTTTCTGACGATGAGTACAATCTGAATTGACACCCACTCGCATGCAACTACAAAGCATGTCTATGGGTCGTGATGAGAAGTTCAAGGAGTATGCTCGAGTGGAGAGATCTAGCAGGAGTTCACCACCCTTGTCCAATAGAGTTGGTTGATATGTTTATGGGACACGACAGCCCATTCTTCAATCATCGATTGGAAACTCTTCACCGGATTCACCGAGTGATTGACAGCGAGCGTATCGAAGCTGGTATCAAGAGTGGAAACATTCATGTAGAGACATCTTCAAATGCTGCGAAGAGATCTTTTGGTGGTAAGAAAGAAGCCAATGTTGTGTATGGTCAGAAAAGCCGAGCCAAGACCGACCGTGCTCAATCTGGGGGCAATTGTGATCTCGATCCTACATCGGACAACCTCGGTGAGACAACGCGCGTAACGAATGCGCCACGAAGATTCGAAGATCAACATGCCTTTGTCGCGAGCCTTGCAACACATGTTGAAAGCGAGTGATTGCTGAGGATCCTCCTCGAATGTCAACACCTCCTCTCCAGTATAATCCTAATGCTAAGTGTGCTTACCATTCCAATAGCCCCGGACATAATCGATGATTGTTGGGCTCAAGAACAAGATTCAAGATATGATTGAATCTAAGCGATTGAGTTTGATCCCCTATTGAGACTCGAATGTGATCAACGCGCCTATGCCTAACCATGACAAGAGTTCCAATGTTGGTGGCGATACTTATGTTTTCAACATAGATGACTTGACCATTCCTTTGATGGTATTAAGAAGAATTTCCTACAAGTCGGTGTCAATCCGGATGCCCGAGAACTCGTTGGTGCCCATCCGCTGATGGTTGTGCTTGGTTGAGAAGGCGTGTTCGGGCATGATGGATAACCGTGAGATACTATTTACGAAACCACCAATGCGAAGTGTGAAGAAATGTCTAAGTGAAGATTGACAATGCGAATGAAGCAGTACCATCGTATGGGATACCTTGGGGCAACCAAGTGGAAAGTATGATTACATGGTGAAGTACACTGCTCACGAGTTACAAGATTCCTATTGAAGATGTTAAGCGACCGGATGGGGTGACGATTTCCGAAGACTATCTTGATGTTAACACATAAGGATTTCCTCTGCTGATCCGTGCCTAGAGTGGCACCTCTCATCATCACTTCTCCAAGGCCGGTTCCATATTCCTCGACAAGGCTATCCCTTGGAATTATGGAGCTGATGTTTACTATCATGGCGTCAAGCAAGACCCTCTGACCGTTGAAGATCTTACAGTTGAAACTACCATTCCTGACATCGACAACATCACCGGATCAAGTAAGGTGACCGAACCGAAGGGTTTTCTCTCGATATCTCTCCTCCAAAAGACACCGCGACTCGCATTCCGCTATTCAATCCATTCCCAAGCTAGAGGAAAGAACCGTGGCTCATCCTACTCAACCAGAAGTACCAAAGGAAGTTACTGAAGACACCTCCAAACAAGAAATGGAGGAAATTATGAAGATTATCAAGAAGAGTGACTACAATGTTGTGGAACAGTTGGGATAGACTCCGTCCAAGATCTCCATGCTTGCTCGCTCTTGTGCTCGAGGCTCATGCTAACGCCTTGGTGAAGTTTGAAGAATGCTCATGTGCCGCAAGACACTACCAGACCGGTTTGAAGTTTGTATTGCTAGCTGGCTGCCAACAACGGCCTAGGCTTCTCTGATGCTGATTTGACTCCTGCCGGAAAGAAACACAACAAAGCCTTGCACATCTCTGTTGAATGCAAGGGCACTACATTATCTCATGTTTTGGTTGATACCGGTTATGCTCTGAATATCCTTCCGAAGCGCTTTTGATCGACTTGATGTCGAAGGGTTGGTTCGAGACCCGGTGACATTATCGTGAGAGCTTTTGATGGTTCTAAGCGGACGATGCTTGGAGAGCTCATTACACTGTTAAAGTCGGTTCCCGACTTTTGATTCCACTTTCTTTGTCATGGACATCCGTCTAGCCTACTCTTGCCTACTTGGACACCCTTGGATACATGGGTTTACCTCTACCTTGCATCGAAACTGAAGTACCGGTGAAAGGGAAGGTTGTTACGGTGTGTGGTGAAGAAGAGTATATGGTCATCATCTATCATTCGATACCTCGAGATGGAAGGTGAATTCTTGAGACTCCTGTCAAGCTTTTGAAACAATCCCAGTCATGCACTGACTCTCTGTCACTCTGGTTACACAAATTCCGCCTAGGATGGCCTCGAAAGATGCTCAGCTGCTTTGAAGAAGGTAGTACTATTTGGGGACAGATCTTCCTTTCAAATTTGACAAGGCGGTTTAGGCTTCACCATCAAAGGTCGAAGATGATACGCGACGTGCCGCCAACTTCCTTTCCGCATCGGTCAGTGGAATCCATGCTATAGAAGACGACACAACGACATCGGCAAGTGGATCTTCCAACTCGGATCATGGGTTCAACAATTGGAAGGCGAAGGCGTCATACCAATCTCCTTTAGTCGGAGTAATTGCTCTTGTTTTGTTTTGCTTTTCGTATTTCTTTATGTTTTGAACAATAAACTTTGAAAGCCTAGTGCCTTGCCGGGCATCATGGCTCGTTGCGAGGGTTATTATCGTCGTTTGCGTATTTTCATTCAATAAATCGTTGGACTATTGCATTCAATTGTTTGTTTTCTTTCTTTTACTTTATCACCCCTTCAAAAGCTATGTGTTTCTTACACACACCCACGTGATACAACTGCAGAATCACTCGAATCTCGTTAATACACTATGCTATTGCTAAATATGACTTGATAATCCAATCTACCAAGCCGAAGGCGAAGGTGAGGAAGATTGTGAAGTGAGAACTTGCGGACTGCTACTGACAAGAAGGCGAGTTATCTGACCACACGAAGAGCAAGTTGAGGTTGTGAATTTGGTCTTGTGAAGGCAGAAAAGAGATCAAGATAGGAGCGGATCTTGAGAATAGTGTTAAAGAAAGGTTGGTTCAGATGCTACGAGACTACATTGAGGTTTTTGATTGGTCATACGAAGACATGCCAGGGTTGGACATTGATATTGTAGTGCACGATTGCCGACAAAAGAGGGTTTTCTCGATGAAGAAGGTTGTCGCATGCGTCTGAGATGTCGAGAAAATCAAAGCCGAAGTCATGAAGCGTTCAACCGGTTTCTTAGTCACCTCTTATCCCTGGGTTGCAAATGTGGTCCCATACCTAAGAAGGATGGCAAAGTAATGTGTGTGGATTACAGATCTGAACAAAGCGAGTCCGAAAGATGATTTCCCACTTCCTCATATTGATGTTCTGGTTGACAACACCGCTCAACATAAGGTTTTCTCCTTCATGGATGGTTTCTCCGGTTACAATCAGATCAAAATGGCTCCTGAAGACATGGAGAAGACTACTTTCGTTACGTGGGGCACTTTCATTACAAGGTTATGCCATTCGGATGAAGCAGCGCCACTTATCGGCTATGGTGACATTGTTTCATGACATGATTCATCACGAGATAGAGGTCTATGTTGACGACATGATAGCTCGATCACAGACTGAAGAAGAACATCTTGATCATTTGCAGAAACTGTTTGATAGGTTGAGGAAGTCTGGTGAGACTTAATCCTAACAAGTGCACCTTTGAGTCGGATCAGGAAACTCCTAGGTTTGTTGTCGATGGTAAAGGTATTGAGGTTGACCCACCAAGGTTAAAGCTATTCAAGAGATGCCAGCCCCACCGAGAAGGAAGTCGAGGTTTCTTGGGCCGATTGAACTACATTGCGATTCATTGCACATAGCGCTACTTGTGAGCCAATCTTCAAGTTACTAAAGAAAGATTAAGTAGTGGAATGGAATGACGATTGCGGATCGCTTTTGACAAAATCAAGGAGTACCTACGAATCCTCCTATCCCGATGCCGCCAAGGAAGACCTCTTATCATGTACTTGACAAGTGTTAGAGAATTCAATGGGGTGTGTGTTGGGGCAACATGGCGAGTGCAGTCGAAAAGAGCATGCAATATACTACCTTAGCAAAAGTTTACCGGTGAAACAAGATACTCACCTCGAGAAAACTTGCAACGCTTTGGCTTGGGCTGACTAAGACAATATATGTTGACTCACACTACCTTGTTGATTTCCAAGATGGATCCGATAAAATACATATTTGAGAAACCAGCTCTCTCGGAAGAATAGCAAGATGGCAAATGATCGACCGAATATGACATCGGTACACTTCTCGAAAGCGATCAAAGGAAGTGTAGTGGCCGATCATTTGGCTCATCAAGCCGTAGATGACTATCGATCTATGCGATTCAATTTCAGACGAAGATGTTTTACTAATTCTGATTGAAGAACCAGGCCGGACGAAGGACACGAACAAGGATCGATGGACCATGGTCTTTGATGGAGCCTCAAGCGCACTTGGCAATGGCATTGGCGCCATCATTACGTCTCCAGCGGACACACTTTCACCGCCAGATTATGTTTCATTGCACTAACAACATGGCGGTACGTGCATCATGGGTCTTAAAGGCTATTGACTTAAGAATCAAGTTCTTACAAGTGTATGGAGATTCGACTTTAGTGATCGATCGATAAAGGCGAGTGGGATCGAAGCATCCTAATCTCATTCGTATCGAGCATGTTACGAGTTTGATCCCTACTTGAAGAGATTACTTTTGTTCACATTCCACGAGAAGAGAATCAGTTGGCAGACGCATTGGCTACTATGTCGTCTATGTTTAAGGTTAGATGGGACAACGAGGCTCCCCAGATCATCATTGAGAAGTTTGACGAACCAGCGTATGTTATGAGCTTGATACAGACGAGAAACCTTGGTACTATGACGTGAAGAGGTATCTTGAGACTCAGGAATATCCAGAGGGCATCATCAATGATAACAAGTTCATGAGAAGATTTGCATCCAAATTCTTCCTCAGCAACGGCATTTTATACAAACGCAACCACGACTTGTGCTTACTCCGTTGTGTAGATCAGAAAACAGCAATACGTATCATGGAAGAGTTACATGAAGGCGCATTCGGTACCCACTCCAGTGGACACACCATGGCTAAGAAGATTTTGAGCGGTTACTATTGGTTGGTGTCATTGTCTTCTCGATCTTGTCACAAATGTCAGATTTATGCCGATAAAGTACACGTACCTCCGGTACCTCTGAATGTCCTAACAGCTCCTTGGCCTTTCGCAATGTGGGGCATTGACATGATTGGAGAAATCAAGCCCACGGCTTCCAATGGACATCGTTTCATCCTTGTGGCAATCGATTACTTTACCAAGTGGGTAGAAGCAGCCTCGTTCGCATCTGTTACCAAGAATTTTGTGGCTCGATTCATCAAACATAACCTCATCTGTCGGTATGACACTCCCGAAAGGATTATCACAGATAACGGTTCCAACCTCAACAACAAAATGATCACTGAACTCTGCACGCAGTTCAAGATCAAGCATCACAACTCTTCTCCTTATCGGCCTAAGATGAGCGGTAATAAACAAGAACATTAAAAGATTATCTGAGAAAATGGCGGTGGATTGGCATGAGATGTTACCATTGCTCTTCATGGTTATGGTTATTTTCTGGGCATCAGCAACCCCTTCTCTCTTGTATGGTATGGGCCGTCTTACCCATCGAGGTTCGGATACTCTCAACGAGTCCTCCGAGAGCGAGTTAGGCGAAGGCGATTGGGTCGACGGATTAACTTGATTGATGAGAAGAACTCACATCCATACGCCATGGACAAATTTAGAGATTAGAGCATTTAACAAGAAGGTCTCTAAGTCGGTGATTTAGTAGTCAAGCGCATCATTCTTCCACAAGGTGATCCGAGGGCAAATGGACTCCCACCTCGAGGGACCGTTTGTAGTCAAGGCAGTATTTTCGGAGCTATGATACTTAGCACCATGGATGGTGAAGACATCCCACACCACGTGAGCGCATAGTCAAAAATACTACGCATAAATAGACCCGCTAGGTCGGCGAACCTAGACAAAATTAGGGCATCTGGCGAACCAAAGGGTTCGGGCAAAGTTAAGGATATATACAAAACATTTACACCGGCAAGTCGAAAAGCGGCTTGGGCAAAAAGGTATCCGGTGGTGAAAACCGAAAGGGCGGTCTAGGCAAAGTTAGGGATTTAAGCGTCGACTATGTCTCTTCGGATCACTGCTTCGACCACTATCGGCATTCAAGGTTGAAATGGCGAAGATCGATCTACTCACTTTCTCGACAAGGGAGATGAGATAGTCGAAATATATGAGTACTAGCATAGTTGGAACTTAACGAGATTGTTCCCGCATGGCTTTTTTACTTTTCTTGTGTATAAACAACTTGGCCATACGCTACCTTTCAAATAAACGCAAGCTTCTTTCTCTTTACAATTTCTATTGTTGTTATTTGCAATAAGTCCAACGTTTGTTTTGAATGACTATACGCATTTGACAATAAGAATCTAATCACAAACATACGAAAAGTGAACATACAAAAGTACTTACTACGGGCTCCGAATTGGGATGGACGAAAGTCACCAAAGCATTCCCCACGAGCATGATCCCCACAAAGGTGTCACTCACCACAAACCTCCCAGTGAGTATATGTTGGTCCCCGAGCCGTAAGCCCAGTCAACTAAGTCGGATTACGTCAGTCTCAAGTAACATTTCATCCCGACCAAGATATTTATCCCAGCGGACATCTCTCGATCCTTCTTTTTCCCGGTATCCGACTCGAGACTTGGTCGGATAGCGCACCGAGGAAACTTCATCTTCATCTCGGCCAGATTACAACGGCTCGACCCTTCCAACCCGGTCTCCGGCAACTATCAAATGCTCTCTGAGATCTACACCAGAATCCCGGGCGCCTCCTAAATTTCCTCAGGGATCTACATACAAGGTCCCCAACGGATCGCCTCCCGATTCTCCTCGGCGGGTCTATATATGAGATCTCCAACATCGAGCCTCTCTCTACCTTCCTCAACAATATCTAGGCCCAAGACTTGGTCGATAGTGCATCGGAGGAATCCAGGTATCTTTCTTCTCCTTCAAAGCGGGGTTCTCACTACTCAATCCCAAGCGAGTCGAAATCTACAAGCGAGCATCCGCATCTTCTTCAAGATGGATATGTTTTGAAATACCACAACATTTATCATTCATACATTTCTCATAAAGTCATAATTCATGCATATGTCATTCATATACAATCATGCATCATACTTTCCATAAAACTAACCAATATTCTATCAAAGTTCCTCTTGTTTTCTCCAAAGCAGTGTGACTTCGACGCAAAGCAGGTCGAGATTAAGCCCGAATCGGCGGAAAACTATCGAAAGACCGCCCTTGGTTGTCCTCCGATGGTGGTCGGATTAAGCCCGAATCGGCGGAAAACTATCCAAAGACCGCGGTTATCCTCCGATAACGAAATGGATCAACACCGATGCGGAAGCTATCCACATTTTGCCAACTACAATTCCCTCGGAGTAATCAGCGCAAAGATTTATTCGATCCTTCTTATTATCATGGACTCTGAGTCTAGCGTCGACTCGATTGCCTTGGATGGCATCTTAAGCCCATCTCCGACTATTTATCAACAAGCTTCACTTTCGAATGCATATATGGTTAAAAATCAATGCAAACCAATAACTTCATTCAAAAAATGAACACGAAGTCTAACGTACGACTCCCTCCGGATGGCATCTTAAGCCCATCACCATGCTCCTTCCAAAAACGACTACAGAGCCTAGCGTACGGCTTACTCCCCAACATCGATCTTTCCAGATGGCATCTTAAGCCCATCCCCGTCAATTCTCCTATCGACATTCTCGAGTCTAGCGTACGACTCATCCCCCAGCGAAGTATCCAAATGGCATCTGTAAGCCCATTCCCGCATCATCCACCAACAACGAGTGCAAATTTTCAGGTGTACTCGAGTGTTCAATCATCTTCTACCTCTAGGTCACGAAAGACAAGCGTGTCAATTTAACCCTCCAGTACAAGAAGATTGAACAGGGGCAGCTGTCATACCCCAAAATTTTCCCTCCATCCACTCAAGAGATTTCATACATCTATACTCAAAGGTTCCTCAAGAGTTGATCAGACAAACTCTCTCCTAGACAATCAACCCAAACTAGGGTTTGGTATCTCTCAGGTCAAGATGAACTTCCAATATCTCCAATGGTCTTCATGCCTCCACATATGTTTCAAAGATTCTCCATGTCAAGTTTCAAGCCTCACAAGTCAAGTTTCCTCAAACAATTGCTCAAATGGTTGAAAATCAGTTGTATTGGACAAAAAGTCAACTGTGGTCAACATACAGTCAAACTTCATAATTTTTGGTCAACATCCTCATTTTGAAGTTACATTCATCATTTGATCAAGGGTTGATCATGATTCATCAAGAAAACTCAAGATTTGCTCAAAAGTCAAACTTTCTAAATTAGGGTTTCTAGGTGAAAAGTCAACTGAATTTTGAGTGATCATAACTTTCTCATACTTTCTCAGAAAGTTTTCCACCACCTCTTGTTTTGATGGAAATTCAATTCTCTACAACTTCATGTCTCACAAGAATGTCCAAAAAATGCTTCATTTGAGAGGTATAGCTCAAAACATTGGTCATTTTCAAAGTCAACAAAAGTCAACTTTTGTTTTGAAGATATATTGAGCATGGAAACTCCAATTGAGATGAGACCAAAAAGGTTGGTTAGAGGACTCTTAGAGCTTTCCAAAAAGTCCAAGAACACTCAAAAATGTGAAAAATTGAGCCAGATGCACCATTCACAAGTTGGGCAATTTTGAAGGAATGCACAAAGAGAGATACTTCTAAAAATCAAATTTTTTGCAAATGGGCTTGCTTTTTCTTCATCCAAACTTATTCCTCATACAATTAGGAATATCCAAGCCCAATGCCACGAATATTTGATTTATTTTTCTATTTAATTTGGAATTTATTCATTTAAATACAAATTAAATTTAAAAATAAAGTATAAAATCAAAATTAATTGAAAGATTGATTTTTATTCTTTCCTTGAGACTCAAGTAACTCACAAAGGCCAGCAATTTTCGAAAATTGATCAATATGGCAAGATTGGATTGGAAATTAATCAAATTTTGAAAATTTGATTTTGTACAAAAATCAATTTTGATTTACATTGGATGTGTGATGCATACCTATCAAGAGAGAACAGAAATGTGTGATGCATACCTATCAAGAGAGAACAGAAAAATTGCTCTAAGAACCCTAACCTAATTCAAGAAATCCGTGACTTACAAGCTACTAGCAGCCATCGATCCAGCCACTTTCAATTGCTTTTGAGGATTCCATTGCATTCCTTGGGTTGTTCTGAGTCGATCCAGACTCTTACATCATTCAAAACCATCAAGAATTCATCAAACACGATTTCGGTTTGTCAAGTTTCTTTCAAAATCGATTTTCATCATTCATGCATTATTAACCTGTTTTGATTGTTTGTTCATGTTTAGAATCAAGTTTGCAAGCGATCTGGGTAAGCCAATCGTGTTTCCATGGCCTGAATCGTGATATACCATAGCTAAAGTTTCTGAGTTCGAATTAGGGCTTTGTTTAAATGGAAAAATTGGACCATGAGACCTATACCATCGTGTTCGGAATGATCCCAGGAATCGAACCATGCCTTTAGAATTCATTTATATTATGTATGCTGGATTTTTGATTTTTTCCAGGGATGTAGCGTCGAACCATGGCCGACGCAGGCTTTTCAAAATTTGAAGCGAGGAAGATGAAGTCTGCGGGGAGAAAGCAGGACGTTTTTGATCCCACTCACTTTTCAAACATCGACGCAAGCGTGGCCTAGTGGTTAGGCGCTCACTGTTCTGGATCCTCTCCATGTCCCGAGTTCGATCCCTATGGGCACGGTTTTGCATTTCTTTTCCAAAACTTGCATATTTTCATATTTTCATATTTTAATATTTTCATGTTATTTTAATTATTTTAATAATTTTATTTATGCATTAAAAATCATCAAAAATTATTTTCTTTTGCATTTGTTTTCTGAAAATCTTTATTTAATTTAATAAATTAAAAATACAATTTTGCATGCATATTTATTTTATTCATAATTTTGCATTTAATCACTTTTAATTCATTTTAATTATTAAATTGCATCCAAAAATCCCAAAATTTATTTTAGCATATTTATATTATTTCCAGCATGTAATAATTTTCTCATATAAAAATTTGCATTTTTCTAACATTTTTTCTCTTGTTCGATTCATATCGCATTTTCCGATTTCTCATTCTCTTGCAGGTTGATCCGATTCAGACGATTCTTTATTTATCATTTTATTTTTTTTCAATAATGTAACTGTATATGGGATGTAATAGTTTAAATTAGGTCTTTATTTTCCGCATTTTTTTAAATTATGTATCTGCCCCAAAGCCATGTAATAGCGTAGGACATTTACCTTTCCGCACCTTTACATTCCGCATTTTAATTTCCGCACCCTATAAACTGTTAGTAACTAGGCGTGTATGGCAAGATAATAACGAACATAGCTCACTAATTTTCAAGATAAAATATCTGAAATCAACACACTTCTTTCACACACGCACCCCTTAGGGTAATTCTCTCTCGTTGCCTTCGCGAATCACAAATGGTCATGTCCCTCGAACGTAGAGGTATCCTAGCACCGTTACAAACAAATCATCATAGTCCCTTGATACAAAGATCATAAGACCCACGATGTCCTCCGAATACATGATCTTGACCCTAGATTGTCGCCTACGAAAAATGATGATAGTCCCTTCGAATGTGCTAGGATACTTCCTACAAGTTGCCTTCTATGACCATCCGATGTCCCTTCGAATGTCCCTTCTACATCCAACGAATGGAGCTACCTACTATCTAATGGTACGGCTAGCGCTATTCTAAAGGAACGTAGAAGTACGAAAATGACCAATTCTGAGTGGGTGTGATACGGTGAACTGACTTTTTTAGTGTTTGTATCGCAAATGTGCGGATAGCAAGAGTCGCCACCGACTTTTATTTTTATCCAATTAAGGGAAGGTAAAAGTACAGAAAAAGACCTTTGTTAGATTCTGAGTTCGGGAGAATGGTTATGAAAAGGGAAGGTATTAGCACCCCTTTCCATCCGCAGTTTATTCTACGGGCTCTTAGTTGCTCTAGATCACCTTTTAAAATTGCTTTCTGTGTGTTTGACAAAAAAATGTTTTGAAAGAGACATTTCGCTTTGACTTCGTAATGACTCATGTAGGAGTGTATACAAAGTGTTCGGAAATGTTTCGTTTTTTGAAAAGAGTTTGAACTTTGAAAAAAGTGTGAGGTGTGAAAAGTATTTGGTTTAGAGCAAGCAACTAAAAGACTTATTTACCCACTCAGAATTGATCGTTTTCGTACTTCTACGTTCCTTTAGAATAGCGCTAGCCATACCATTAGTTAGTAGGTAGCTCCATTCGATGGATGTAAGCGGGACATTCGAAGGGACATCGGGTGGTCATTGAAGGCAACTTGTAGGAAGTATCCTAGCACATTCGAAGGGACTATCATCATTTTCGTGGCGAAAATCGAGGTCAAGATCATGTATTCGGAGCGACATCGTGGGTCTTATGATCTTTGTATCGAAGGGACTATGATGATTTGTTTGGAAGGCAGCGGTGCTAGAATACCTCTACGTTCGAGGACATGACCATTTTGGATTCGCAAAACGAGAGAGAATTACCTAAGGGGTGCATGTGTGAAAGAAGTGTGTTGATTTGGATATTTTATCTTGAAAATTAGCGGGCTAAGTTCATCATTATCTTGCCATACGCCTAATTACTAGCGATTGATAGGGTGCGGAAAGTAAAATGCGGAATGTAAAAGTGCGGAAAGGTAAATGTCCTACGCTATTACATGGCTTTGGGGCAGATACATAATTTAAAAATGCGGAAAATAAAAGACCTAATTTTAAACTATTGCATCCCATATACAGTTACATTATTGAAAAATAAAGAAAGCAGTAAAGAGCGTCAAGCGGGATAACCTGTGAAACGATAAGAGAAATTGAAAAATATGATGAAATCGAAATAAGAGAAAATGTTAGAAAAATGCAAGTTTTTATATGAGAAAATTATTACATGCTGGAAATAATATAAATATGCTAAAATAAATTTTTGGGATTTTTTGGATGCAATTTAATAATTAAAAACTAATTAAATGTGATTTAAATGCAAAAATATGAATAAAAATAAATATGCATGCAAAATTGTATTTTTTAATTTTATAAATTAAATAAGGATTTTATGAAAATAATGCAAAAAGAAAATTAATTTTTGATGGTTTTTTAATGCAGAAATAAAATCATGAAATAAAATTAAAATGATGCAAAAATATTAAAATAAAAAGAAAATAGAAAAATATTGAAAAGTTGAAAGTTTATGAAAAGAAAACAAAACCGGTGCAAGCAGGATTCGAACTCAAGCCATGGGAGAGTATCTGGAAACAGTGAATGCCTTAACCACTAGGCCAGCTTGCACTTTGTGTTGGAAAAGACAAAATCCCAAAGCTTTTGAGTGATGACGCGTCAGGAATATTTGAAAATCAAAGTCAGCACGCGTGGGGCCCAGGTGGAAAGAGAGAGCGAATCAGAACGCACGATCGTGCCACCCATGCATCGCCGGAGTCAAACCCTGGTCAGCGACGCCGGAGCCCTAGCTCCGGTCGTCTTCTCCGGTGACCTGAAATCGAAACAAGAAAAAATACGCGAAATAAATGGAAAAGAAAGACCCTATCCCCCTAAATCGGACCCTACGAATCCATTGGTGGTCTCAGTTTCGATTGAAAACACCTGCAACTATCGATTCAAAGCTCAACAGTCCGAAAAGCCCTAAACATGGCATCTCACGATTTTGACGTTAAAACTCAGCAGCGATTGCCCAGATCGATCCCTTGGCATCTCATGATCATGATAAAAGCATTAGAATCAATGAAAACGAGCGGATAATAAAAGTGCAAAATCAAGAAAATATTGAATATGTATGTATGTATATGCATCGATTTAGCTTGCTTTGACCATTGTTATTGATGCAAACTTACTCATACTTACCCTTAGAACACGTTTGAGTACTTGAGAGAGGCTGGAAAGGGCTGGAAAACAAAACTCGAATTTTCAAGTTTCTTGAAAAAATTTGCAAGAACTAGGGTTTGGCTTGAGCTAGGGTTCCGTGTTGCTTGCTTGTGATCTTGCTGAGCATTTATAGAGAAAGTTTGGATGGCAAAAGGAGTGAAAAAAGATTGCTCCATCAATGTGCAAATATTTTCCATTTAAAACAAATCAAATATTTGAAAAATTGATTTTCTCATGAATGCCATGGCTAGCACGAATTTGGTATGAATATTGGGCTTTCTTGGACTTTAAGAAAGATATAAATCCATTCCTTTTGAAAAAAAACTTAATTTTCATATTTTATATAATTTATTTTTTGAATTAAATGTTATAAAATTCAAATATAAATCATAAAAATAGAAAATCACCAAGGTCAAGCATTTATGGGTCAAAAATATTGTCATGAACAAGTTTGGACCAAAAGATTTTAGGCCCATTTGGAAAATTTTGCATTTTGACCAAAATGTCCTTTTGTGCAATTGTCCAAAATTGCCCAACTTTTGAATAGTGTATCTTGCTCAATTTTCCACATTTTTTAGTGTTCTTGGACTTTTTGGAAAGCTCTAAGAGTCCTCTAACCATCCTTTTTGGTCTCATCTCAATTGGAGTTTCCATGCTCAATATATCTTCAAAACAAAAAGTTGACTTTTTGTTGACTTTGAAAAGGACGTGTAATGTTTTGAGCTATACCTCTCAAATGAAGCATTTTTTGGACATTCTTGTGAGCCATGAAGTTGTAGAGAATTGAATTTCCTTCAAAACAAGAGGTGGTGGAAAAATTTCTGAGAAAGTATGAGAAAGTTATGATTAGTCAAAGTTTGGTTGACTTTTCATCTAGAAACCCTAATTTAGAAAGTTTGACTTTTGAGCAAATCTTGAGTTTTCTTGATGAATCACAATCAACCCTTGATCAAATGATGAATGTAACTTCAAAATGAGGATGTTGACCAAAAATTATGAAGTTTGACTGTATGTTGACCACAGTTGACTTTTTGTCCAATACAACTGATTTTCAACCATTTGAGCAATTGTCTGAGGAAACTTAACTTGTGAGGCTTGAAACTTGACATGGAGAATCTTTGAAACATATGTGGAGGCATGAAGACCATTGGAGATATTGGAAGTTCATCTTGACCTGAGAGATACCAAACCCTAGTTTGGGTTGATTGTCTAGGAGAGAGTTTGTCTGATCAACTCTTGAGGAATCCTTGAGTATAGATGTATGAAATCTCTTGAGAAGATGGAGGGCAAATTTTGGGGTATGACAGTGGGTAAATAAGACTTTTAGTTGCTTGCTCTAAACCAAATGCTTTTCACACCTCACACTTTTTCAAAGTTCAAACTCTTTTCAAAACGAAACATTTTCGAACACTTTGTATACATTCCTACATGAATCATTACAAAGTCAAAGCGAAATGCCTTTTCAAAACATTTTTGTGAAACACACAGAAAGCAATTTTAAAAAAGTGATCTAGAGCAACTAAGAGCCCGTAGAATAAACTGCGGATGGAAAGGGGTGCTAATACCTTCCCTTTTCATAACCTTCTCCCTTACTCAGAATCTAAACGAAGGTCTTTTTCTGTACTTTTACCTTCCCTTAATTGGATAAAAATAAAAGTCGGTGGCGACTCTTGCTATCCGCACATTTGCGATACAAACACTAAAAAATTCAGTTCACCATATTACAGTTGTATACCGTTATTATCCAGGTGGTTTATTTTGCACCTTCCTTAATCATTAACGAAGAACGAACAAAGGTTGAAGTGGTCTCAAAGGTTGATGTCACTCTCTCATTCAGATATTCGTTGGTGTCTTTTCTCTCAAAAGGACTTCACTTTCATTGAGCATTATGGAGAATTCCCTAATGTACCACTCCTTGGCATAAGGCGAGGTATCACTTACAACCCTTCTCTATTTCTACGACAGTTTCGTTATGCTCGAAGAGATGGTCCTCATGACATACTTATCCAAGGCATTGTGTTTGACTATGACAATGATCTCCATAGTTACCGTCGAAGATTTATGCACGCTTGGGGCATGGTGAAGAAAACTGATACCAAAACCTTGGGGCATAAAAATTCCATTCCTTGGGAAACTTTCCTCAAATGGGTGCGAGCTCGAGCTCAAAACCTCATGATGCCATATACTGCTATCCTGCTAGTAATCATGGAACTTATGGTTGTAGGTGATGAACCCTATACCATTCTTCATCCAGACATGCCTATTGATTTTGAAGAATTAAGGATATCCTGGATTCAACTCAAAGAAGAAAGAGATATGTTTGAAGCCCAGTGCTATGCAAGCGAGAAAAGAGTACTGGAGTTGACAAAGCTACTTTATAAGGAGCAAAGCATCAACACCTATTTCAACATAAAAAGGAAGCGTCCATGAGAGACCTAAGCTCTAGGAATTTCATTTTACTGTCAGAACTTTTATTTGTACTTACTAAGTCAACTAATAATAAAGTTTTTTCTTGCTTGTTTACCAAATTTAAGTTCCTAAAGGTCCTTGAAAACATTGCATTGCATAACATTGCATATCGTAGCATAACATTTCATAACAGGTACACTAAAGACCAGTTTTCTCATTCTCTCGCTGTTTATTTTAGCAGAAATGGCTCTCGAACAGACTATCAAAGATCTCCAGGCTCAGAATGCTCAGTTCCAGGAAATGTTCACCAATTTAGCTCAAGGGAAGAAAGATCTGAAGAAGCTCATCACTAGAAAGAAGAAGACTATTGGCCTCATCAACCTGGGAAGAAAGCATAGAGGTCTAGTTAAGGTAGTCAGACAACTTGATTTCTCAAACAAGAGCGGCGAAACTGAAGGAAGTGTCAAAAATAATAAAGGAAGCCATCATGAGTCTGAAAATAAAGAGGAAGACTATATGAGTGAGCAATATCCTAACGACAAAAAGTACAAACAACTTGAGGACCACCAGAATGTTGTGGAGAATATGAAAATGTCAGGGTTGAACTTTGATGATCTAAGTCTGGTTTCTAGAGAGGTAAATCCTCGCAAGTTCAAAGTTCCTACTTTTTTATGATGGCATTTCTTCCCCGAAGCAGCATCTGAAGTCCTATGTTCAGAAGATCCATCCTCATACTAAAGACAGGAAGTTGTGGATACATTTCTTTCAAGAGAGTTTGTCCGGAACACAGTTGGAGTGGTATTATCAACTAGAGAATACCGAAATTCATACCTGGAATAATTTGGCAGATGCTTTCTACAAACAGTACCAATACAATGCTGAATTGGCACCAACCTGTATGTAACTACAGAGTATGTCTATGAGCCGAGATGAGAAGTTCAAAAAGTACACCCAAAAATAGAGAGATCTAGTAGGCAGAGTTCAACCACCCTTGTCTAATAGGGAATTGGTTGACATGTTCATGGGGACGCTGAAATGCCCATTTTTCAATCATCTGATTGGAAACTCTTCAACCGGATTCATCGAGCTGATATTGATAGGCGAACATATTGAAGCTGGAATCAAGAGCGGGAAGATTCAAGTCGATACATCCTAAAATGTTATAAAGATATTGTTGGCGGGAATAAAGAAGCCAATGCTGTGTATGGTCAGAAGAGCCGTGACAAAACTGACCGCAATCAATCTGCGGGAGCAGTCCTGATCTCCAATCCCACGTCAGTGCAACCTTAACAAGATAACGCGCATTGGCAAAACGCTCCAAGAAGACAGTTTAAGAAGATCAACATGCCATTATCTCAAGCACTAAAACACATGCTGAAAGCAGAGCTGATTACTTTGAGGGATCCTCCTCATCATGTCAACACTTCCTCTCTAAAGTAGAATCCTAATGCTAGGTGTGCATACCACTCCAATATCCCAGGTCACGACACCAACAACTGTTGGGCCCTGAAAAACAAGATTCAAGACATGATTGTAGCTCAGGAAATTGAATTTGACCCTCCTATAAAACTCTGAATGTGATCAACGCACCAACGCCCGACCATGGTAAAAGTGCCAATGCCATTGACAATGACACCTATGTCTTTGATGTGAATGAGCTGGCCATTCCCCTGATGACTGTCAAGAAGGATTTGTTGCAAGCTGGTTTATTTCCATGATGTCCTGACAAATGTCGTTGGTGCGCATCTGAATCCAATGGATGTGCTTGGTTGAAGAGACGTGTTCAATGCATGATGGACAACCGAGAAGTTTTATTCCTAAAATCTCCATCTGTAGAGAGTCTATGCGAAGATATTTCTAAAAGTATAAAAATCGAAGACATAAGCGAAGCCATACCAGAAGTCTAGGATACCTTGGGGAAACCAAGTGGGAAGTTTGATTTCATGGTGAAGTATACTGCTCCTGAAAGCTACAAGATTGAAATCGAAGACATCAAGGAAACCAGATGAGGAGATAATTATCCTGAAGAATATGCTAATGTGAACACAATAAGGATCACCTCTGACGATCCTGCACCCAGAGTGGCACCTCTCATTATTACCCCACCTAGATCAGTTCCATATTCCTCTGACAAAGCTATACCTTGGAATTATAGAGTTGAAGTGTACTATGATGGCGTTAAGAAAGAAACATTGACCATTGAAGATAGTACAGTTGAAGTAACAAATCCTGACATTGTGTCATACCCCAAAATTTTCCCTCCTACTTCTCAAGACTTTTCATACATCCATACTCAAGGATCCCTCAAGGGTTGATCAGACAAACCCTCTTCTAGACAATCAACCCAAACTAGGGTTTGGCAATTCTCAGATCCAGATGGACTTCCAACATCTCCAATGGTCCTCATGCCTCCTCATATGCTTCAAACATTCTCCATGACAAGTTTCAAGCCTCACAAGTCAAGTTTGCTCCGACAATTGCTCAGATGGTTGAAAATCAGTTGTATTGGACAAAAAGTCAACTGTGGTCAACATACAGTCAAACTTCATGATTTTTGGTCAACATGCTCATTTTGAAGTTACATTTATCTTTTGATCAAGGGTTGATCATGATTCATCAAGAAAACTCAAGATTTGCTCAAAGGTCAAACTTTCTAAATTAGGGTTTCTTAGAGAAAAGTCAACCAAACTTTGACTGAGCATAACTTCTTCATACTTTCTCAGAAATTTTTCCACCACCTCTTGTTTTGAAGGAAATTCAATTCTCTACAACTTCATGTCTCACAAGAATGTCCAAAAAATGCTTCATTTGGAAGGTATGGATCAATATATTACAGGTCCTTTTCAAAGTCATCAAAAAGTCAACATTTTGTTTTGAAGATATATTGAGCATGGAAACTCCAATTGAGATGAAACCAAAGAGTTTAGTTATAGGACTCTTAGAGCTTTCCAAAAAGTCCAAGAACACTCAAAAATGTCGAAAATTGAGCAAAGTACACCTTGTGCAAGTTGGGCAATTTTGAAGAAGTGCACAAAGAGAGATACTTGTAAAAATCAAAATTTTTGCAAATGGGCCTAGTTTTTCTTCATTCAAACTTGTTCTTTATACAATTTGGAACATCCAAGCCCAATGCCACGAATTTTAATTTTATTTTTCTATTTAATTTGGATTTTATTCATTTAAATACAAATTAAATTCAAAAATAAGATATAAAATCAAAATTAATTGCAAAATTGATTTTTCTCTCATCCTTGAGATCCAAGTAACCCAAGAAAGCTGGCAAATTTCGAAATTTGATTTGATTTGGCAAGAAATTGAAGAAATTGGATCAAATAAGGAAGATTTGATTTTGTACAAAATCAAATATTTTTCACATTGATTAACCATTATTTGTTCCTCAAATCAGCTCAAAATTCATCCACTATAAATATACAATGTATATCACACAAGAAAGAACAGAAAAATTGCTTGGAGAAACCCTAACCTAACTCAAAAAAAACCGTGCACTACAAGTCTCTAACAACCCTTGTTCCAGCTTGTTTCAATTGGTTTTGAGGATCCAAACACGTTCCTTGACATGCCTTGAAGCATTCCAGATCTTTACATTGCCCAAAAGCATCAAGAATCACAAAATCCGAATTTGGTTTGTTCATGTTTTTTTCAAAATCGATTTCCATTATTCATGCATTTTTAACACTTTTTGATTGTTTGTTCATGATCAGCATCAAGTTTGCAAGCTATCTGGGTAGCCCAATCGTGTTTTAATGGCCTGGAATGAAAATCACCATTGTTAGGGTTTTCGGTTTCAAATTAGGGTTTCCTTAAAACGGAAAAATTGGACCAAAAGATCACCACCATCGTGTTTAGAATTCAATTTGCAATCGATCCATGTACTCACAATTAATTTATATTACGTGTATGAGGTTTTGGAAAATGCAGGGACTATAGCGTCGCACTGAGGCCGACGCTATCTTTTCAAAAATTCAAAACGAAGAAGATGAAGCTTGGCGCGTGATTCTGGGCAATCAGGAGGTGTCACCCGTTTACAAACCATTCACTGTGTTTCCATAACACGTGTGCACTCTGGTTCGGTTGGTAAAGGCAGCGCGTTGTGAAGGGAATGTCCTGAGTTCGATTCCCAGCCATGGCAAAGCATTTTTCACATGTTTGCAATTTTTTCTATTTTTATATTTTCTTTTAATATTTTTCATACAATTTAATTTTTCTTTAATAATTTTTATCATGCATTAAAAAACACCAAAAAATATTTATTTTTTGCATACATGCCAGAAAAATGTTTATTTAATTTAAAAAATAAAAAATATTATTTTTGCATGCATATTTAATTTAATTTCAATTTTATCATTTAAATCACTTTTAACTGATTTTTAATTATTAAATTAACTCGAAAAAACCCCAAAAAATTATTTTAGCATATTAATGTTATTTCCAGCATGAAACATTTTTCTCATTTAAAAATTATTATTTTTACTAACATTTTCCTCTTATTCGATTTCCTTGTATTTCCCGATTTTTTCATCTGTTCACAGGTTATTCCGTTTTGGACAATTTTTTATCGTTTTCTTCTTCATATTATGTAATTTCCTATGGGATGTAATAGTTTAATTAGGACTTTTATTTTCCGCACTTTTCAAATTATGTATCTGCCCCAAAGCCATGTAATAGCGTAGGATTTATCTTTCCGCACTTTATATTTCCGCAATTTAATTTCCGCACCCTATAAACTGCTAGTAATTAGGCATGTATGGCAAGATAAAATTGAACATAGCTCACTCTAATTTTCAAAGATAAAATACCTGAAATCAATACATACTTCTGTCACACATGCACCTTAGGGTAATTCTCTCTCGTTGCCTTTACGAATTCAAAATGGTCATGTCCCTCGAACGTAGAGGTATTGAAGCAACTCGATTTTCAAAAATCTTTTAATTCTCGAAAACTAGTGAAATCGCCACCTAATTTTATTTGTTCTAAAAAGAACGGGAAAATATAGATAAATCCCCAAACAAGCGGATAAGGCGGTCTACGTGACCAAAAAGTGGATCGGGAGTCGGTTATGTAAGGGGAAGGTATTAGCACCCCTTACATCCATCGTACTCGATGGGACCCATTTAATTCTACGCGTTTGTGTGTGTGTTTATTGCTAAGTTATGAATACCCAAAAGAAAAAGGAATTTGTTTGTTATTATTTTGAGTTTGGCACGGTTTCAGAACCGTGTGCCTACATATTCCCTTGTGCAATGGGAAAGTCAAAACTCTGTAGTTCCTCTTAAAAAGGCTTTAATTGGTTGCATTGATTTTATCAGAAAAATCGTGCGTTTAGACGTTTCAAATGCTTTGAGCTAGGACTTGTTTTGTTTGTTTGAAAAGCTTAAGTCCTCGCTCGTATTTGAAACGACTATTGGACACTCTTTGTCGGAAAAGAGTTTAATGATCGCATATGAGCGAGAAAAGAATTTTGAATGAGTTGAATTGTTTTTAGGTGGATGAAAAAGTACCGAACAATGAGGCTAACGTCTCACGATTCAAATACTAGAAACCCACGGAACTGGTGCTCGCACGAGTAGTCTATCACCCAAAAAGATTTTCTTATGAAAGAGTGAGGTGGAACGAGTTTCACGTTATTTAGAGGTCTTTAAGCAACTGGTCTAGCGTCCAATGACTTGAAGACTGAAAGTTCATTTAGGGGACAAGTTTTTTAGCAATTGGCCTAGCGTCCAACGACTTAAAAACTTTGATTTTATTATGAAAAATAATTTTTGAAAAGACACTCGACATTGGATCGAGGTTTGGAATTTTAATTATGAAAGTGTTTTGGATGGGGTTTGGTAACGGACCGGAAGAGAAAGAATGATTCGGGTTATAATTAACTAAAGCAACAAAGGCTTTAATTAACCTCGTGAGGATGGCCATGCCCATCCTCAACTATGAGACCCTTTAAGAAATCGGCCTATGAGCCAAAAGGTTTTCTTAAGAAAAAAGAAGTGAAACAAGTTTCACGTTAATTAGAAATCTTTAAGCACCCGGTCTAGCGTCCGACGACTTAAAGAATAAGAATTCATTTGAGACAAGTTTTTAAGCAATTGGTCTAGCGTCCAATGACTTAAAAACTTGTATTTTATTATGAAAAAGGTTTTGAAAATTCACTCGACGTTGGATCGAGGTTTGAAACTTTATTATGAAAGTATTCTGATACGCGTGCTGAGATGGAAATGGAAGCGGGTTATGATTAATCAAGTATATGGACTAAGGTGCGATAATGGAAATGAGCGATTAATTGCATACAAGCATGAAATAAAGCGAGTAAATAGGTTAAAAGCCCATACAAGGTGGCTCACACAAATAAATAAACAATTTATATTGTGTAGGTGCATGCACGAACTAAATTCAATCGACTAATTAAACGAAACTTAATCAAGTAATTAGTTTAATAAAATTAATCAGATGGACCAATTAATTTTAAATAACCTAATTAGATAATTAAATAATGTTTAAATAATTAATTAAAGTTTCATTGTAAGCCCAAGAGCAAGCGTGGTGTGTGCACAAACGTGTGGTCGTTGTGACGCTTCAAAGCTTTGTCAACTCAGGGTGGTAAAAAAAATGGCTTGCACGAGTATTAGTTTGAAAATATTTTTGTTTGTGCTTTGTGAATGAATAATTAAACGATAAAGAAATAAAAAATATTTACTAATTATTACATCATGTGGGGAATGGGGGTACAAATTTATAAATGGGGGATAATATAAGGAAAAAGGAAAAGAAACTAAAAACTTCCTAATAATAAAAAATATCTAACTAACACTACTATTGTTATTTTCTTGTGTTTTTGGGGTATATTAAATATTTTACTAGTTAAAAAACAATTAATAATATTTGTTATGAATAATAATAGTGGTAAATAATAATGATAATAGTATTAAGTAAAATAAAAAGGTAAAATAATATTAAAGTACTTACTAAATAATAATAAATAATATAATAGTAAAGATGATAGTAGTAATATAAGTTCAATAATATAACAGTAATAATAATAGTATAAATATAAATATAATAGGAGGTAATACTTAGTATAAATATAAATATAATAAGTAATAATAACATAATAGTAATATTAATAACATTTACTAATTAATAATAACAATATAAGTAATAATAATAATATTAATATTACTAATCCTACTTAATTAAAACCAAAATGAAAAGAAAAAGGAAATCAACTCATCTGCTCTCTCTATCGCTTCCGTTCCTTTCCTCTCTCGACCCTTATGGTGAAAACCCAGAAAAATCCATCACTCTCTCTCGCCGTTTCTCTCGTCTCTCACCGTCCTCGCCGCGATTCTCTCTCTCGTCGTCGCGCTATCTCTCTGTCTCTCTCTCTCTCTCTTGCCGTCGCGATCGCTCTCATCTCTCTCTCGTCGTTGCGATCGCTCTCATCTCTCTCTCGTCTCGAACTGTTGCATGTTGGTTTCTGATTTCTGTTTTGATTTCTGATTATGTTTGTTTTGATTTCTGTTCCTGTTACAGATTGTTGGAACAAACTGAAAGGGAACACTGAGCCCTAGCTTGAAGCGATTCCAGCGACAGTGAAATACCTAAGCCTTGGAGACGTGTTGGTGTGAAGGCTTACTTTTCCTCTCGTTTCGGGTGAGACCGTTCCGCTTTACTCTTCTTCTTTCTCTGAATTTCAGAATGTATGATTTTTGAGAAATGATTTCTAAAGGCGTTTGGTTTGGGGAAAATGATGATTTAGGCTCATTTTTGTTTATGTTTGCATTTTCGTTTATGTTTTGGAACTTAGAACAGATCTGCACTTGGTTTTTCTGGTTTGAGTATGAACTGTCTTGAGAGTTTTCTTTTCTATCTTATATCTTGAACAGATATAATATTTTCTTAGCTTGTCCATGTTGCTTGTTCTGATTGCCTACATCCATGTTGTACTGCTCTGAATTTCTGAGTTTTGCCATGCTGTCTGCTCTGAATTTTTGGCTTGCATCAGTTGTTAATGACCATACTGTCATGATGCTTCTTTTTTCTGAATTTTCCTCAACTGTCCCTGTTGCTGATAACCTTGAATGTTGCCTGTTTGTGTTGACTTTTTGGATTTATAATGTTAGATTTATGCTTGCTGCCCGGGATTTTAAGCGTCGTCGTATGCTTGCTACCGGGATTTTAAAGTCGTCGTATGCTTGCTGCCGAATATTAAGCATTGTATGCTTGCTGCCCGGAATATTAAACTGTCGCTATTGTATGCTTGCTGCCCGTTGTACGCTTGCTGCCCGGAATTAAAACCGTGATGAATATTCTGAGTGCAGTTTGTTTGTGAACTGAGTCGAATCATGATTTGCAAACAAACCATTTTCCGCCGATGATTAATCTTTAAGCAAGGAAATCATGTGATTTTGATGAATGGAAAATGAAACCGATTAGGATTATATATATAACAAAGAGTTAACCAAGAGAATCTCAAGTTTCAAAACAAAAATTCACGTTCTTTAATTCTTGCCTTCTAGAAAAAGAAATGAGAACCTCAACTTGAAAATGAAGTCACATGAATGAACATTACTTTCTATCTAGTGGAGAATATAACTTGAAGTTTTACCGCAACTCTCCATGCCTAGAAAAACTCTTAATGGAGTATCTTGAATTCGAAATCAAACTTGTGAAAAAAAGTTGAATGATTATAGGTAACACTCGAATCTTGAATGAATTCCGATAAAAACCCAAATGAGGTACCTGAAACGGTAATAATGACGAATTCCAAAAACTAAGAGTTCTAAGAATTCCAACACGACGACTCTTAGCATTATTCACTCTTGGGTCACCAAACTTTACATCCCGAGCAAATTATTTGCCTTAAATTTCTTGAACCATTTTTGCATTTGGTAAATTCAGATTAACACAAACTAAATTCTTTCAACTTCACAAAGTTTCGAATGAACTTGATTTCTCCGTTGTGCAATATTCGAATGTATTTTGAACCAAAGTTTGAGTTAATTCTGGTTGAAACAAGGAATTAAGCATGACGGGATGTTCCAAGAAAATTTATGGTAAGAAGGGAAAATTTTGGGGTGCGACAGTTGCCCCTATTCAATCATCTTAAACCTGATGAGTGAGAAAAAGCGACAGCTTTCAAACGTTCCAGGTGGAAGAGGATTGAATACCAGAGAACCCCAAAAATTTTCCCTACGCGGGAAACCGATGTCACAAAAGAAAGTGGATAACATATCTTGACTACGGAGCTGTTGCACCCCAAAATTTGCCCTCCTATCTCGATTTTATCTGGCTTAGGCTTCGCATTCGTCTGCATACATATCCATTAGATCATTAACATTAAACATACATTCATCCATTGCATATGCATCATTTCGTCGTATTTAAATTGACCAAAAGTTAGTTTAAATCGATATTTGCATCGTTTTATAGTTATAAAATACCCGATATTTCACTTCATTCATTTTATCTTCTTACATTTATTGTATCGTTTTAAGTTGATTATATGTCGATGATATCAATATTTCGATTTTACAAACAGATTGCTAAAAGCAATTCGACACTGTACGGAAAATTAGCGGGAAAATATTTCAAACTTTCGCCTCTAACTCACTGCTTTATGAATCTACGTGTCACGTAGATCATGAAAATGTGATCTCTCTAATTTTTCGATACATTGCGAAATTTTGTTTTTAACCGTAAGTGTTTTAAATCGGTATTTTTTATTATCGTTTTATTTCAATTTTAAATATTTCGATAATTTTTCTTTAATGTTTGATACCCGTAGTTTATTTTAATATATTCATTTTATTTTTCGGATAATTTATTGTCCAAACTTTTACCATTTTTGATAATTTTAGGTGTCTAATTTTTGTCTCTAAAAATTAAAACAAAAAATATGGTTGGGTAGATTATTTTTTATCTTTCGGGCTTTTAAGGCCCATTTTGTTAAAGGGTGTTTTTGGCATTTTTTAAAATTGCTAAACCTAATTTTTGTAGTATATATGTATGTTATAATTGCTGTTGAAAGGGGAGCCAAAAATTTGGGGATCAAAATTGAGAGAGGCGGAGACAGTTGGCTTTGGGATCCGAGAAAAATAGACTAATTTTCTCTTCATTTTCCAAACAGTATGCTCAATCTCTTGTCACCATCGTGCCAGCTCCATCCATCTCCGTAATAGCCTCAATCTCCAGCCACCTTTCCTTTTCCCTCTGTTCGTTCCATTTTCCTTCACTACTCCTCCATAGCTTCTTCCAACCCTTACTGCGAATCCTAACTCCCCATTCATAGCTGCTCCCGCCGCTTCCTTACCCATCATCTTCTCTTTCACGCCGTTACCACCTCCCGCCGTTCCCTTCACATCCTTCTCTGTTACAAACAGTAACCTCCGCCGCCTTCTCCCTCATCTTTCCGTCCTCTCCATACAACTCCCTCTCCATAACTCCACCCTATTTCCTCCTTCACACCCTTCGTCACTGCCAGCAACCTTCATCTCAACTCCATCTGTCTCACCGTAATACTACCTTCATCAAAACCCAGAACCTCCATCGTCTTCCTCACAATCGTCTCTCACTCTCTGCTAACTCACCGAACAACACTTCTGTTCCGATCCAAACTTCATCCGTCTGTTCACTCTCGCCTCTCCGCTGTTCTGATCCAACCCCATTCATCCTTTCTGTTTCTGCAACAGCCACTGTCTCCTACCACTCACCTCGCTAGACTCCATTCCTCTGTCAAATCGTACACAGCCGTAACCCTTCATCACTTCCGTTCATCTAAACCCCCTCCGAACCGTCTCTTCAACGACCTCCTTTCTCAAACCAGCTTCAGATACCACCTCGTCTCTCACCGTAACACTTCATCTTTTGCAACCTCTTCACAGACCCTCACTCTGCCGCCCTCGACGCCTTCAACAGCATCGTCCAACTCTACGGTTCAAGCTTCGGACAACAAACAACAACACCAGCTCCCTGTTTCTTCCACAAACCGCAGCTCCAGCTCACCCATCTTAACTCAACAACAACGCTCATCTCCACTGCAGATCAACTATGTATCACCAGCAACAACTATCGTTCAACATCAACGGAAGCTTCTGCACCTCTGTTCTGGTGGCTTCGATGTGTCGGTAAGATTTTCGATACTTTTTATCCATTGTGATGCTGTGAACATTCTGTATACGATTCTGGTTTAACCTCGAGCTTGCTATGTCCTTAGGTTGTGCTAAAAATCTGCATCTATAGCATACTGTTTGTTTGACATGAACATAGAAATTCTGTTATTAGTATTGAAGCATGTAGTATCTTGATGTCATATTTTCTGATTTTTATGATAGTATGTTATGCTACATGCTGATAACTTGGCAAGTTTTGAATATTTGAATCTATTTTGAAGCCGTGTCAGTTTTACTTTAGGATTAGAATAAGGTTATTGAAGAAGTGAATAGCCTTTTAGCCATTCCAAAAGGTATCAGAAATTGTTCATGTTGTGATGCACTTGATGTTTTGTTTTGATTAAGTCCGATTGGTCGATTTTTACGTAAGTTTGTGTTAATTGGAAACACGAAACCATGTTGGGATCCGCAAGTGTCGTCTTCTGTTGAAATCATGAGATATTCGGTTTACATGCCATGCTATTTTGTTTTGGTGAGTTCCTTTCATCGCAGGTTGATACCATGATAATTATTAAGTTTATTTGACTTTGAATATACTTGAGTCCATGTATGTTTTGCGGTTTTATGAACTTATCATTGTTAATAGCGTACATTCTTGATTGTCATTTCATTTGTGATTGAAAATAATGTTTGGTGTCGTATTCGATTGAGTTTGAGTGTGTTTAGAATCTTGTGTTTGAATGCTGATTTTTGTATGAGTATGAAGTAATAACATGAATTTTGGATTTTTTTTGGTTTCCGTTGAGGGATTAAGATCATGTTTATCCTTGAGTTTTTGTGCGATAACGACTTTGTGTAGTGGCTGCCCGGATTTGGTTTAGAGGTTTAGCGGTCTATTTTGAACTCGATTTCTCCTTTTACAACTTGAATTTCATCTTCTTGTTTCATTTATGGTTGGAAAACTGTGTTTACTTTTGAGTCCACTTGATCTTGAGTGTGTTTTACATAATGGTAACATGCTGATTTTTGTATTTCCGTTCAGCATTCATTTATTTGCTTGGATATCACTCATTTGTTCACGTTGCATCATACATGTTTCATTTCGATTCTTGTTATTACTTGTTTATGCATGTATAGTGATTTTAATGGTGAATCTTGCCTACTAACACTTGTTCTAATTATTTATTGCCATTTCATTTCGATTTTATCCACACTAATGCTACTAACGAGTTTGCTACTTGTGAAGATCTTCAAGGATTATTGAACACTCGCTTCAATTAGTGCATCCACACTTGCCTTAGCATTTTAAACGTTGAATTACTATTTCTATTAGTATTTTGATATTTTGTGGTGCATATTTAATTTTATAGATATAAATACTTAGTATTTTTACTTTTTATTTATTTTTGTAAATATAATTATATATGGTATTTTTATTTTATATTAGATATTGCAAATATAATTATACATAATACTCTTGATTCTACTTTGCTATTTTCATTTGTAAATAAAATTATACTATAATATACCGATTGCCTTAGAATGATCTCTATATAAATCTATTCTAATTAATCTAGTAAAATACAGTAATTGATGCTTGAGCATTTCAACTTTCTCTGCATATGCTTTGTTTGGATATCATGTAATGTAGGGACCCTTATCTCACATTCATTTGACGAGTCAAGTTGTATCCGATCTTGAAGACTACTTGAAGCGCATTGCAAGCTATTTAATTATTCAAACTAATTCGATTTGGTTGTAATAGCTTAGGATTTATTTCCTTGTGTGTTCTAATTACCGTTTAATTATGCGTTTATCATATTAGAACACATAGCCTCCTCTTGGGCTCCTCATCAAGCGGTAAACATACACAATGCACACACATTTATAGTTTGGTCTGGGCTTTTCTCGTGACAACTATTCGATCGATTTTTCAAATCGGTCGTTTAGAATACTAGTGTCACGCTAGTCCCACTTTTAGGAGCATACATAAAGCCACCTTGTATGGGCTCGCTTGTTTTTCTAAAACACTTTCAAATCAAAACAATTAATCGAACTTGTTCTTTTGAAAATCAATTTTCTACAAAACAAAAAACAAAAACATAGTGATATGGTATTTAATTAAATTGTTAGAGGTTAGCGACGATTTAATTAAAATGTAAAATATTTGGGCCATTAGAGGTAACCCAATGACTTAAATACTTTATTCCATAACATAATAAAAGTGAACTTTGTTTCACCTCACTTCTTTTCATAACAAAGATTTTGGATGAGAGATGATTGGTTGACCTCAATCACCAATCTCGGTGTCGAATCGTTAGAGGATATCAGCGTTTTGATACTTGTCATCCACAACCAAACCCTAAAACACTTTCAAATTAAATTAATTAATTGAATTTGTTTTCTAAATCAATTTTTCAAAAAAAACCAAAAAACATAGTGATATGGTATTTAATTAAATTGTTAGAGGTTCGCCCGACGATTTAATTAAAATGTAAAGTATTTGGGCCATTAGAGGGTAACCCAATGACATAAATACTTTATTCCATAATACTTAATAAAAGTGAACTTGGTTTCACCTCACTCCTTTCATAATAAAGATTTTGGATGAGAGAAGATCGGTTGACCTCAATCACCAATCTCGAGTATCGAATCGTTAGAGGATATCCCAACGTTTTGGTGCTTGTCATCTACCATTAAAATCAATTCAACTCATTCAAATCCTTTTTTCGCTCATATGCGATTATCAAAAATCAAAAACATTTTCATCTAAAATCAATAAAAACAATTCAAGACATTTTCAACAAGAACTACGGAGTTTTGACTTTCCCATTGCACGAGGGAATACGTAGGCACGCGGTTTCAAAACCGTGTCAAACTCAAAACAATAACAAACAAATCCCTTTTCTTTTTTTTCTTATTTATGATTTAGAAGTTAGCAAACACACACAAACACATTTTGAACTAAATGGGTCCCATCGAGTACGATGGACGTAAGGGGTGCTAATACCTTCCTCTTGCGTAACCGACTCCCGAATCCATGCTTTTTGGTCTTGTAGACCGCCTTATCCAATTTTTGTGGGTTTTATCTATATTTCCCCGTTCTTTCTAGAACGAATAAAATTAGGTGGCGATTTCATTGTTTTTGGAAAATTCACATTTAAATGATTTTTCGAAAATCGAGTTGCTTCAGTTGGCGACTTCATTGGGGATTTTTAAAATTTTTTGACTAAGCGAGTCGACCTAGTTTAGTTCTTAGCATGTTTGTGTGTTTGTTTATCGCTTTCTTCTTTATGCTTATCTATTGTTTATTTTCTTATTATTCTCTCTATGCTTTATATATTAATCTGTTGATATATTATTGTGATGGAATTCATGGGCATTGATACATAGATAAGCCCACTACTCAGGCTTCTAGGTCACCTTTTTAGGAATAGAGGGTTGCGTAGCCTAGGTCCACGACTCCATTGTCTTGTTGGCCCGAGCGAAGACTCGGCTTAGAGTTGGTTGTTTTAAGGAGGTTGTTGGCCGCGATAGCGCGGGACATCAATCTTTGGACAAATGACCTATAACTCTAAGTTTGTTGATGTTGTCTAACAGAGACCAAGCGCTCAAATTTTGAATTTCGAGCATCCGTTAAAATTGTTTCTTGGGGTATACTTTTACAAATACTATCGCCACGTAGGCCTCTCGCGCGATGATAATATTTGTTAAAAGGGGATCTGAGACTCCGAGAAACATTTAGCAAAAAACATTAGAACCGCCTTGTTCGGGATTATTGGGTAGAAGCCTAGAGCTGTCCTATCGTAGGAGCCCACCTAAATAAGTTGTTCTAATTACCAATGTCATCCCTGATTCACGTCTCTGTAAACTTGTTATTATCATCATGTTGCATTCCATTTGCATCATCCATGCATCATCATGCATTTCATTCATTTCAATCAAAGGACTCATTTCATCCTGGCTTCTTATTCAGAATCTCAAGACTTCAAGACTGATTTCCTGACATCATCGTCATCATGGATCAACTTCAGGCAAGTGTAGCTGCGATGAATACTCATTTAGATACCCAGATGGATCAATTCATGGAGATTATCCAGAACCTCGCCATTGGACAAGAAGAGTTGAAGCAAGTTGTTCAAAGATCCGAAGTGGTTGCTATTGATCATGTTAATCCACCAGGTGTTAATCTTAACCACATGGAGGTCCTTTCAGATCAAAATGTCAGAAACAATGTTCAAATGCATGTCAATGGAACTCCTCATTGTGATGACATCTTCGGGTCTTCGTTTGACACCTTGATTTTTGATTGAAGGCGAGTCAGAAAAGCTTCACCTCCTTGAGAAAAGGATGAAAGCTATTGAGGTCGTGATTCCCTTGGTTTAGGCGCTCCTAGTTTGTGCTTGGTGCACGATATCAAAATTCCTACAAAGTTCAAAGTCCCCATTTTGAGAAGTATAAGGGTACCTCTTGTCCAATTACTCACATCAAAGTGTATTGCAATAAGATGGCTCCTATCGAAAAATGACAAGCTCCTCATGCACTTTTTCAAGATAGCCTCGGTGGAGCATCTCTCGAGTGGTACACTCGGCTTGAACGAACTCACATTCAAACTTGGAAAGATTTAGCTAAAGCCTTTGTCAATCGATGCGACTATAATAGGGACATGGCTCCACGAATTCAACTCAAGGTTTAAATCGGAAGATTGAAGAATCTTTCAAAGTATCTTGTGAGAGATGGAGAATTAGCTGCTAGAGTTCAACCTCCTCTTTTGGAGCGAGAACTCATTGAGATGTTCTCCAATACCTTGCAAGGTCATTATCTAATTCTTTGGATGTACTTCTCGTTTTCACACGGTTGTTGTAGGGGAGAATTGGCGTGGTCTCAAGATGGGTAACATTCGGGATGTTGCTATTGCTACGAATTTCGAGCAAATTGATGAAGAGGCAAGTACAATTTCGAGGAGGAAGATGCTCCTGCACCCTCGTTTCAAATTCCTAATCAAGTGACAAAAGCTACTTCTAATCGATGTGCTCCACAATCATGCTGCAACTATCAAACACCGTTCGGTATGCTCCCAGAGCGCTCCTCGACAACAAACTTATCGACAAAGTCGTCAGCGGCGAGTGGGAAGAATCTGATAAGGCCAAGAAAAGTGCATGATCGAATCCCTATGGCTCATAGTGAGTTGCTAACTCACCTACTCCAACATTCTTTGGTGGAGTTAAAGGAGCTCGGGACGCCTCCTTTTCCGTATCCTTTGGGATATGATCCTGATGCCTACTGTGAGTTCCATTCTGGGGCACCTGGCCATACAATTGAAGGATGTAATCTTTTCAAAGGCACAGTTCAGAAACTCATCGATTCCAAAGCAATCACGTTCACACCAGAGGGCCTACACATCAATTGACTCTCTTTTGACTCAGAGAACGCCAAGACTACGAAGTGCATCTTCTGAAGCAAGAAATCCATACGGAGACTAGTCTCCTCAACATGGAGATTTCTAGTTTTATCTTGCATGCTCATTTGTAATCTTTCTTATTTTGTTCAGTACTTTCTTGTATGCAAAATGTGCTCATTTCTGAATACTAATCATAATGCATTGAATATGTTTGTCTTGAATTGATCCATTCGTATTCACTCTTAAATGTTTTTACTATGCTTTTGATATTCAACTCTTATTAATAAAGCAACACCTCTGTAGGGAGGATGACGAATAATTTACCAAGAATCTCAAACGGTATGCTTTCGGTAAAAACCACCGCTAATGATGTCTGAGGCCTTGTTTCAAATTCCCAAACAGGAGATATAAGGGAGTGAAACCCTCGTTAACCCCTTCGAGCCTCAGTAGGAGTTTATTTTACATTGAGAAAAACCCTCATTTTAAACAGGGCGGGGATAGTGTTGATTAACCCGTCAGTGTTCAAAACTCATCAAGTGCGCATCAAGGATACAACAATGGTTATCTTTCAAGAGGTCGAGAAATTCAAAACCACAATGGTCAATCTTCAGGTGTGCATTGAAAGAGGTTGAAACCGTAATGGTTATCTCTCGTCAAATCAACAGATGATGATACCACAATTGTTATCTCTCATCCAAGGATTGAAGCGATCCTGATCACCTCGATCAAACAAGGGTGGAAGATCACACGACTTGTTCAAAAGAAAAAGTGATAAAAAATGATGACAAAAAGCCCGCTAAGTCGAAACTTCATAATAAGTCGCTTAGGCAAAAGTCAGGTAAAAGAAAGAAAAGAAAAGGATTACTAGAAAAAATAAAATCCTCAACAAAAGAACAAAGGCGTGTGATCAGACACCAAAAACAAAAGGTGAGTGACTGTCGTGTCCAAGAAACCTCAGTAGTGCCTCAACCGCATCATAAATTTCTCTCAAGAAATGAATGCTCACATCAAGTTATCTGAACCTAGGATTGGAGAACATCACGGAGAATGGGAGGGCACCAAATATTTTGAGCCTCAAAAATCTTTTTTTCTAAAACCCGTGAACCAGACCACGTTACAACCCTTAAAAGTCCTAATTGAAGCATGGGTTAATTCGAAAGCAAAACTGTTACGAGAATATGGTAACCTGACTCCTAGGAGGCTTGCTAAACATTTGAGTTGGTATCACTCAATCTTTTTCAAAAAAATTTCAATGTTTCGATATCTTTTCAATAAAAGTTTTTTAACTTCAAGACAAACATGAACTTTGCATTAGAATTATCATTCGTAGAATAATATATTCTTTGCATATGGACAAGTGCTTAAACATCAAGTAAGCTTGCATAATGAGCATCAAACGGATAATTTGATTGTCCTGAAAGACATATTGCTTCAAGTATCTGATTGAGCACAAAGCAGTTCGAGTCAAGAAGTAAGGTTGTGAAGTAGCCTACTTTCAAGATGAAAACCACCTTGAGCAGGTGATGTCTTCTAATTTCAGTCAATCTGGGGAATTTATGTCGAGATTCGGAAAATCTCTCAAAGAGAGGAGTAATCAAGGGCATTCATCCGAGCGAGGTTGAAGCCCTCTTTACCTTTGGTTGACCAGGGGCAGTGATTCCAAGTTTATAACACTGTGGCAGATCATCTTGATGATACAGATCTCAAGAAGCTTTCTCGAGGCTAATTTCTTCAAAATCCCTACAAACTGGGGAAAAACATTATGTAGGGGCATTCCTCCACCTCAGAATTAATCAGGTCAAGTCCAGGCGCAAGCTAAACAACTATTGAATCTGAATGGCATGTCAGGAAGTCAGGATCGTCATCCTCATCTCATCAGAGATCTAAGTCTGTGTTGGCATTTTCTCCATCAGAAACCAAGGATCATTATCTCCAATTCAAGTCAGGATCGTTATCCTCAGCTCATCAGAGATCGGGATTTAATTCCTGGTTTTTGGCTTCCTTCAACGAAATTCAAAAGGCGGGATTCTATCCATTGAGTCCCAATAAATGTCTTTTCTTCAACGCGTTGCATATAGTAATCATCATTGCATTGCACTGCATCCTCAAAAACGCGTAGCATTTCTATTGATATGGAGCATTACGCTAAAAAAGTAATAATCTCAAACATGCATCTAAGCATAAGCCAGATTAAAGTGTTTCTCGAGTACCCTTTTGCGTCTCCGAAGAGAAGTTTATCCGTAAAAAAAAAAAAAAAAATCCCCAAGTGGTATTCCCAGTCAGAGTTCCCTCAAGAAATTCTTCTTGTTGTTGTTATCTGCATTTTTTGACCCTGTGTCGGTCTCCTACACCGTTCGTTCAATTCAATTACCAAGCGTCTTACTTTTTGCAAATTTTTATTTTTGTATTCTTACCCATGTTTGCCTCTATCGTTAGAGTGTGAGTAAGAGTCGGTGTCTAACCTTTCTTGCTTCTCAATTGTTTGAGTATCCATACTTGGTGTGTGGTAATTCATATAATTGCCACTCTTGAAAAATTACACCCCGCCTTCGGCCTGAGGGATATTGTATTTCTTGCATATTTGCAAACTTTCAAAGTCCAACGTAGCTCAGCAATCCTTGCTAGAGTCTCTTTTTGGTTGGCCTATTTCCCCGTGAATTCGTCTTCGATCGACGATTTTACCACTCCATATATCTTCTCCCGTGAGTGCGCTCGATCGGTCTCCTTCTTGTGTGTGTCTAATATCTTTACGACATATACTCACATTCTCATTTTGATCTGCGATGCAACTTATTGAAGTATCGCGTTCCAAAGATCTATGAGTTCTTACCTTCGATCTGCGAAGCAACTTATTGAAGTATGCTTGTTCAAAGGTGCATGCGGTTTCGTTTTTGATCTGCGATGCAACTTATTGAAGTATCGCGTTCAAAGATCTACATTCTCATTTTGATCTGCGATGCAACTTATTGAAGTATCGCGTTCCAAGATCTATGAGGATATGCGTTCAAAGATCTACTGTTCTCATTTTGATCTGCGATGCAACTTATTTAAGTATGCTCGTTCAAAGATCTATGAGTTCTTACCTTTCGATCTGCGAAGCAACTTATTAAAGTATGCTCGTTCAAAGGTGCATGCGGTTTCATTTCTGATCTGCGAAGCAACTTATTTAAGTATGCTCGTTCCAAAGATCTATCTGTTCTCACTTTGATATACGAAGCCGCTTATTCAAGTGTATTCGCGCTAAAGGTCTATGTTTGGAGTTCTTCGTTTCTCCTTTCTTCTAAGTCCAATTTGACTAAACCTTTTCTCCCCGGTAACCTTACGATGCGATAACCTTCTTTATGTCTCGGTTCCCGATCACGATCGATGTCTTGATAACCTTACCGTTGTAGCAATTTGCTAATTTTGTTTCCCGATCACGATCGATGTCTTGATAACCTTACCGTTGTAGCAACTTTGCTAATTTTGTTTCCCCGATCACCTGATCGATGTCTTCCGGTAACCTTACCGTTGTAGCAACTTTGCTAATCTTGTTTCACCCGATCACCTGATCGATGCTTGATAACCTTACGTTGTAGCAACTTTGCTAATTTTCTTTTCAATCACACGATTGTGATCTCGGTAACCTACCGATGTCATGGATCTTACTACCTCTTTGGTTTCCGGTGACCTCATCGGCGATAATGACCTCACTATGGCTTTCTTTTCCAATCACTGATTGTGAACCCGATAACCTTACCAATGTCGACCACTTTGATATCATTTCAACGAAAGTTAGTAAATTTGCCATAATTTCTTTCCAAATACTTATTTTCGGTGACCCCGATGATAATGACTTCACTATGGCTTTCTTTTCCAATCACGATTGTGTTCCCCGTAACCTTGGCGTCGGCCATTTGATATCATTTTCATTCTAATCACTTGATTGACTCGTAAACGATAACCATCTTGAAGTCGAGCCTTTTACCGGCATTATTTTTCAAAAACTTGGTAGCCACCCGGTAACCTTCTGTCGAGTCGCCCGGTTGTAAATATTCATCGTTTCTTTCCCTTGAGGAAAATCATCTTGGGAATATCATACTATTATCCATAAAGCTTGTTAGTGGAGGCTTCCAAAAAAAACAACAAAAATATTTCTACTTGTTCTTGGACGCAAATTTTAGGGTTCTTTTAGTATTTAATCTTCTTCTACCTTGAAAGTTCAAAGGCTCACTCGCCGGTTTCACTTCGGGTTTAAGGCGATTAAATAGAACATATTGCACCCAAAATTTGCCCTCCTATCTCGATTTTATCGGCTTAGGCTTCGCATTAAATCGCATACATATCCATTAGATCATTAACATTAAACATACATTCATCCATTGCATATGCATCATTTAAATCGTATTTAAATTGACCAAAAGTTAGTTTAAATCGATATTTGCATCGTTTATAGTTATAAAATACGATATTTCACTTCATTCATTTTATCTTCTTACATTTATTGTATCGTTTTAAGTTGATTATATGTCGATGATATCAATATTTCGATTTTACAAGCATTGCTAAAAGCAATTCGACCTTTGTCACGAAAATTAGCGGGAAAATATTTCAAACTTTAGCCTCTAACTCACGCTTTATGAATCTCGTGTCCGTAGATCATGAAAATGTGATCTCTCTAATTTTTCGATACATTGCGAAATTTTGTTTTTAACCGTAAGTGTTTTAAAATCAGGTATTTTTTTTTATTATCGTTTTATTTCAATTTTAAATATTTCGATAATTTTTCTTTAATGTTTGATACCCGTAGTTTATTTTAATATATTCATTTTATTTTTTCGGATAATTTATTGTCCAAACTTTTACCATTTTTGATAATTTTAGGTGTCTAATTTTTGTCTCTAAAAATTAAAACAAAAAATATGGTTGTGTAGATTATTTTTTATCTTTCGGGCTTTTGAGGCCCATTTTGTTAAAGGGTGTTTTTGGCATTTTTTAAAATTGCTAAACCTAATTTTTGTAGTATATATGTATGTTATAATTGTTGTTGAAAGGGGAGCCAAAAATTTGGGGATCAAAATTGAGAGAGGCGGAGACAGTTGGCTTTGGGATCCGAGAAAAATAGACTAATTTTCTCTTCATTTTCCAAACAGTATGCTCAATCTCTTGTCACCATCGTGCCAGCTCCATCCATCTCCGTAATAGCCTCAATCTCCAGCCACCTTTCCTTTTCCCTCTGTTCGTTCCATTTTCCTTCACTACTCCTCCATAGCTTCTTCCAACCCTTACTGCGAATCCTAACTCCCCATTCATAGCTGCTCCCGCCGCTTCCTTACCCATCATCTTCTCTTTCACGCCGTTACCACCTCCCGCCGTTCCCTTCACATCCTTCTCTGTTACGAACAGTAACCTCCGCCGCCTTCTCCCTCATCTTTCCGTCCTCTCCATACAACTCCCTCTCCATAACTCCACCCTATTTCCTCCTTCACACCCTTCGTCACTGCCAGCAACCTTCATCTCAACTCCATCTGTCTCACCGTAATACTACCTTCATCAAAACCCAGAACCTCCATCGTCTTCCTCATAATCGTCTCTCACTCTCTGCTAACTCACCGAACAACACTTCTGTTCCGATCCAAACTTCATCCGTCTGTTCACTCTCGCCTCTCCGCTGTTCTGATCCAACCCCATTCATCCTTTCTGTTTCTGCAACAGCCACTGTCTCCTACCACTCACCTCGCTAGACTCCATTCCTCTGTCAAATCGTACACAGCCGTAACCCTTCATCACTTCCGTTCATCTAAACCCCCTCCGAACCGTCTCTTCAACGACCTCCTTTCTCAAACCAGCTTCAGATACCACCTCGTCTCTCACCGTAACACTTCATCTTTTGCAACCTCTTCACAGACCCTCACTCTGCCGCCCTCGACGCCTTCAACAGCATCGTCCAACTCTACGGTTCAAGCTTCGGACAACAAACAACAACACCAGCTCCCTGTTTCTTCCACAAACCGCAGCTCCAGCTCACCCATCTTAACTCAACAACAACGCTCATCTCCACTGCAGATCAACTATGTATCACCAGCAACAACTATCGTTCAACATCAACGGAAGCTTGCACACTGATTACGGTGGCCCGATGTGTCGGTAAGATTCGATACTTTTATCCATTGTGATCTTGTGAACATTACATATCTGATTACGGTTTAACCTCGAGCTTGCTATGTCCTTAGGTTGTGCTAAAAATCGCATCTATAGCATCTTGTTTGTTTGACATGAACATAGAAATTACATTATTAGTATTGAAGCATGTAGTATCTTGATGTCATATTTTCGATTTTATGATAGTATGTTATGCTACATGCGTGATAACTTGGCAAGTTTTGAATATTTGAATCATTTTGAAGCAGTGTCGGTTTACTTTAGGATTAGAATAAGGTTATTGAAGAAGTGAATAGCCTTTTAGCCATTCAAAAGGTATCGAAAATTGTTCATGTTGTGATGCACTTGATGTTTTGTTTTGATTAAGTCCGATTAGTCGATTTTTACGTAAGTTTGTGTTAATTGGAAACACGAAACCATGTTGGGATCCAAGTGTCGTCTTCTGTTGAAATCATGAGATATTCGGTTTACATGCCATGCTATTTTGTTTTGGTGAGTTCCTTTCATCGAGTTGATACCATGATAATTATTAAGTTTATTTGACTTTGAATATACTTGAGTCCATGTATGTTTTGCGGTTTTATGAACTTATCATTGTTAATAGCGTACATTCTTGATTGTCATTTCATTTGTGATTGAAAATAATGTTTGGTGTCGTATTCGATTGAGTTTGAGTGTGTTTAGAATCTTGTGTTTGAATGCTGATTTTTGTATGAGTATGAAGTAATAACATGAATTTTGGATTTTTTGGTTTCAGTTGAGGATTAAGATCATGTTTATCCTTGAGTTTTTGTGCGATAACGACTTTGTGTAGTGGCTGCCCGGATTTGGTTTAGAGGTTTAGCGGTCTATTTTGAACTCGATTTCTCCTTTTACAACTTGAATTTCATCTTCTTGTTTCATTTATGGTTGGAAGCGTGTTTACTTTTGAGTCCACTTGATCTTGAGTGTGTTTTACATAATGGTAACATGCTGATTTTGTATTTCCGTTCAGCATTCATTTATTTGCTTGGATATCACTCATTTGTTCACGTTGCATCATACATGTTTCATTTCGATTCTTGTTATTACTTGTTTATGCATGTATAGTGATTTTAATGGTGAATCTTGCCTACTAACACTTGTTCTAATTATTTATTGCCATTTCATTTCGATTTTATCCCACACTAATGCTACTAACGAGTTTGCTACTTGTGAAGATCTTCAAGGATTATTGAACACTCGCTTCAATTAGTGCATCCACACTTGCCTTAGCATTTTAAGCGTTGAATTACTATTTCTATTAGTATTTTGATATTTTGTGGTGCATATTTAATTTTATAGATATAAATACTTAGTATTTTTACTTTTTATTTATTTTGTAAATATAATTATATATGGTATTTTTATTTTATATTAGATATTGCAAATATAATTATACATAATACTCTTGATTCTACTTTGCTATTTTCATTTGTAAATAAAATTATACTATAATATACCGATTGCCTTAGAATGATCTCTATATAAATCTATTCTAATTAATCTAGTAAAATCTGATGGTTGATGCTTGAGCATTTCAACTTTCTCTGCATATGCTTTGTTTGGATATCATGTAATGTAGGGACCCTTATCTCACATTCATTTGGCGAGTCAAGTTGTATCCGATCTTGAAGACTACTTGAGCGCATTGCAAGCTATTTAATTATTCAAACTAATTCGATTTGGTTGTAATAGCTTAGGATTTATTTCCTTGTGTGTTCTAATTACCGTTTAATTATCGTTTATCATATTAGAACACATAGCCTCCTCTTGGGCTCCTCATCAAGCGGGTAAACATACCATGCACTGCACACATTTATAGTTTGGTCACAGGCTTTTCTCGACAACTATTCGATCGATTTTTCAAATCGGTCGTTTAGAATCTAGTGTCACGCTAGTCCCACTTTTAGGAGCATACATAAAGCCACCTTGTATGGGCTGCTTGTTTTCTAAAACACTTTCAAATCAAAACAATTAATCGAACTTGTTCTTTTGAAAATCAATTTTTCTACAAAACAAAAAACAAAAACATAGTGATATGGTATTTAATTAAATTGTTAGAGGTTAGCCCGACGATTTAATTAAAATGTAAAATATTTGGGCCATTAGAGGTAACCCAATGACTTAAATACTTTATTCCATAACATAATAAAAGTGAACTTTGTTTCACCTCACTTCTTTTCATAACAAAGATTTTGGATGAGAGATGATTGGTTGACCTCGATCACCAATCTCGAGTATCGAATCGTTAGAGGATATCAACGTTTTGATACTTGTCATCCACACCAAACCCTAAAACACTTTCAAATTAAATTAATTAATTGAATTTGTTTTCTAAATCAATTTTTCAAAAAAAACAAAAAAACATAGTGATATGGTATTTAATTAAATTGTTAGAGGTTCGCCCGACGATTTAATTAAAATGTAAAATATTTGGGCCATTAGAGGTAACGATAACATAAATACTTTATTCCATAATACTTAATAAAAGTGAACTTGGTTTCACCTCACTCCTTTCATAATAAAGATTTTGGATGAGAGAAGATCGGTTGACCTCAATCACCAATCTCGAGTATCGAATCGTTAGAGGATATCCCAACGTTTTGGTGCTTGTCATCTACCATTAAAATCAATTCAACTCATTCAAATCCTTTTTTCGCTCATATGCGATTATCAAAAATCAAAAACATTTTCATCTAAAATCAATACAAACAATTCAAGACATTTTCAACAAGAACTACGGAGTTTTGACTTTCCCATTGCACGAGGGAATACGTAGGCACGCGGTTTCAAAACCGTGTCAAACTCAAAACAATAACAAACAAATCCCTTTTCTTTTTTTTCTTATTTATGATTTAGAAGTTAGCAAACACACACAAACACATTTTGAACTAAATGGGTCCCATCAATCTGATGGACGTAAGGTGCTAATACCTTCCTCTTGCGTAACCGACTCCCGAATCCATGCTTTTTGGTCTTGTAGACCGCCTTATCCAATTTTTGTGGGTTTTATCTATATTTCCCCGTTCTTTCTAGAACGAATAAAATTAGGTGGCGATTTCATTGTTTTTGGAAAATTCACATTTAAATGATTTTTCGAAAATCGAGTTGCTTCAGGAGCCAAGAAAAAAACGCTTAAAGAGAAAACTTGCTAAACACCAACGAAATGCTTTAACACAGCAGCACCCAATGAGAAATAAATAGGAGATTTCAACAACACTGGGGATAACTGCGTAACCGAAATGAGTTTAACAATAAGTTTAATGAAAATGCTATGAGAAGAGAAACGAACATCTCAAGCGAAAAGAAAAACAATATATTAAGAATTTGACATGATTGGGAACTTAACAAAGAGTTCCCTGATAATTAAGGAATACCTGGAGACCTTAAACAAACTTGAGAAATTGACATGATTGAGAACTTAACAAAGAGTTCCCTGATAATTAAGGAATACCTGGAGACCTTAACAAAGATATATGGCTAGAACAATATCGGAATTGTTGGTGCAGAAAGTCACGAGGAGCCATGGCATCTTGAATGTCTTTGACCGTGTAACCACGAGTTACTCATGAGAACAAAATCGATGGCGCGAGTACAATTTTACGGGATAAATATAACAATATCCAGCATACCGGTGTCATATAGATGTTTATGAAGTCGGTAAATCTTGTTTCTGATGTTTCTGCTGATGAGAGATCTTAGTGAACATGTACGGACATGATGAACAACTTCTGAGTTGACAAGATCTTCAATTTGTATGCAGATAGCTTTATCGGTGATAGAAGAATCAGATTCAGCACCCGTGAGTGAAAAACTTCTAGGGTAATGAGCTTCAATTTGCTGGCATTATATAGACCATGCGTTGTAGCAAGTGGATATGTGGATCAACGTCTGAGTTGGAGAAATATCCTGAGATAGAATAAACATCCCGCCGGGTTGATATTTATTTGTTGAGTAGTTGATGACTTACTGGGGAAATAAACGCACCAGAAGTTTGTTGTAGTTTTCTGAGAACAGCTCAAAGGAGTATATTGCAGAAGCCATTGCCAATAGTATTTGCTGAGAAGATTCTTGTCCGAAAGAAATCTTTGAAAATACCAAGAATGATATTGTAGTAATCCTTTCTGAAGGAGACTCACTTGGGGAGTAAATTAAGCTTCGCTGGGGAAACTTCGTAAGGAAACCATGTGGAAAATTCACTGGGGATTCCTGGTTGATAATTTGTTGACGTGAGAGTCCATCTGAAAGAGACAACTGTTTTGCTGGGGAAGAAATCTCAACTGGAGAAACCATCAGTTGTTGAAATCCATACAAGTATATAACTTGTGCTTGTAGAAAAGAGGATAATTTTGTCGTCTGAGAACTAATCCTTCAATTCAGATCCTTACGAGGACAATTCCAGTTTCCGTTGAAAAACCTGCAAAACAAATAGCCGAGGCTGATGCATGAGTATGATATGCATGATATGATTTTTCCTAATGCAAACAGTATATGATTTCCTGATACTGTTGAGAGAAGGGAGACGTCACTGGGGAATCTAATTGAACGATCTTGTTGTCATAAGAGTTCACTGGGGATGATCGATCGCTTATCTGGGGAAGAGACTTCACTGGAGAATTGACACTACTGTCGATTGTCCTTCACCTAAGCATTCACCTGGTACTTAAAAGAAGCTCTATAAAGAAGTTCCATTGATACAAGAGTTCGCTTGGGGAACCCCAATCACTCTGGAATGGATTCGATTCGAGAATCATCATTGTTGTAGACCAATTATGGTCGAGCCCTCAAACTTGTGATCGGAAGAACTAAATTTGTCATTCAAAATAGTCTTCAAATTATGATTCTGCTGAGCAAAATCACTAACCGATCTTGGAATAACCCGAGTCTTGGCTGAGGTTTATGAAGGAATGTGCTATGTAGTATATGATATGAATGCATGAATATACTGGTTAATGCACTGGCTATCAAACTGAATCCTCGACACCGTTATTCCGGAGGATAAAAGAACATGGCACAACAAGATGATTGACCAGACTCCAAATGTTGAATTGCTACTGGAAGGGATGCAATGCTAATTCTTGTAGAAAGAAGAATAGCAAACTCCTAAATTGATCAGATAATGATGTGTAGCGGCGTGCCCCATGCGTGGGAATGCAGTCGCATTAGATTTTGCACTTAAGAGATATATCGACTTCAGAATCTCAACCTTCCACAGTGCATTAGACCTTCAGAAATCTTTCCTACAAGGGTGCTGACATCACATGATACGAAGCAATACTTTCTTGATGCTTGATGTTCAAAGGCTGGATATTCTGATATGGGAATATCATGCCTCGATAGGAGTCTTGGAGGTATTTCCGCATCTCAAAATAACCTCCTTAGATTTATCAAATCTTAGAGTGGCAGACTTTGCGTAGATGGACGACATGCCCGGGATGAACATTGGAGACTCCAGCGTCTCAAAGTAGTTGCTTGGATGAATCTTTCGGCAAGCTTGCTTTAGAATGAATCTTGAAGAGACTTCTACATCTCAAGTAATTTCCTCGGATCATTGCATCGGAATAAGGAGCTATGCAATCATAGGGAAGACGATCCGGGGCGAGCTTTAGAGACTTCGTCTCGGGGTAATTGCTTCTGATTGATTCTTGAAGCGAACCCTTGCTCCAATTAAGAGCTTCACTATCACGAGTAGCTGCGGATCAACAATGAGCGACTAATTTGATGGAGCGAGAGCTCTTGAAGGCTTCCATGCATCAAGTAATTTCCTTGGATTGATTGGAACAAAATTCCCCATGTATCGATTAGAGAGACTTCACGTCTCGTAATTCCTCGAGACTAAGCGAAATGGCTGTTGTCTCGGGCTAACTACTCTTTGAGAGAGACCAAATCATCATTGATTGCTCCTTAGTTTGCCCGGATTGGTAGAAATTCGAGGAGCTGAATTTCGATTTGATTGCCCCCAAATTAACAGAATCTTGAGAAGACAAATAGCGCTAACTTCGTGAGAATAATCAAGTTTCTCCTCTTTGGACAAAGTTGAACTCTTCACTGACGTTCATTATGAGAACTTCTTCAATGTCAAACAATTGTTTTACATGTAGAAGAATGTTTATTGTGACAATTATAATGCAACATTTATGCATCTTGAAGTTTTGTATGAAAAACATTATGATTTTTGTGGTGAAACACTTTTGGAGTGCAACACTAAAATTTTCTTTTTGAAAGATAAGGCAGGCATATGATACCAACATAGATACTTAACACACCGTGGAGTCGAGGTAAGCGATCTCTTCGTTATATGCTTTTGAATTAACACATGCTTCAATTAGGACTTTTGAGGGTTGTAATGTGGTCTGGTTCACGAGTTTTTTTTTTTAGAAAAAGGATTTTTAGGCTCAAAATATTTGGTGCCCGCCTATTCTCTATGATGTCCTTCAGTCTTAAGTTCAACTATCTTGATACGAGCACTCATCTCTCGAGAGGAGTTATGACGGTTGAGGAACCAATACGAGGTTTCTTGGGCACGACAATCACTCACATTTTGTCCTTGGTGTCTAACTACACGACTTGTTCCTTGTTGAGAATTTTTCTTTGAAAATGCATTTCAAGATTTTCTTTTCTTTTTCTTTTGCCTGACTTTTGCCTAAGCGACTTATTAATAAGTTCCGACTTAGCGGGCTTTTTGTCTCTTTCTATTCATCTTTTTTTTTTTAACAAGTCGTGGATCTTTACACAATCATTGATTTGTTAAAGTGATGGTGACTGTCTGAGTCCTTAGGTAGATGAGGGATAACTATTATGGTGTCGTCATCTGTTGACCTTTCTGATGTGCGAGAGATACCCAACATGGTATCCTGATCTCATGATGCACATTGTTGATAGACGAAAGTCGACTATTGCAGTTCTGACCTTTCTCAACCTTATTGAAGGATAACCATTGTTGTATCCTTCGATGCACACTCTCTTGACGAGTTCTAAACGCTCGATCAGATTAACCGAACACTACCCGCCCACAGGTTAAAAATGAAGGTTTTTTTTCGGAAAGAAAAGAAACTCCTACTTCAAGGCTCGAGGGGGGGTTAACGATGGTTTATCTCCCTTATAACTCTGGTGTTTGGGGATTTGAAACAAGGCCTGTACATCATTAGCAGGGTTCTACTCAAAATCACATGACTAGAGACTTGGCGTTTTTTCAGTTATCGTCATCCTCCCTCCGATCTTCGCCTAGGCGAAAGATTCGGTAACGTTGCTTTCAAAATGCTTGCAAATCAATTAAAGAGTGATAACGAATGGATTACTTCAAGACAAACATACTCATTGCATTAAGATGAAAACAAACAAGTTTCTACATGCGAACAAAGTTTGAACAATTAAACAAGATACACATGAAAATGCAGTAAAGAAATAAAAGACTGTCGTGGTTGAGGACACTTGAGCTCTGTCTTGACTTGTTGATTCAGGCGAAATTAGTAGGCTTGACGTTCACTTAAGTACGGGGTTTCCATTCACAAACAGATTCCCTCCTTGAAGAGTCAAGTACTTCTGGTCAATCAATTGTTGAACTTTGGCTTTGTAAGGATTGCAATCCTCTGTTGAGTGTCCTATCGTACCAGCATGGTATCCACATCGCGCGTTATGATCATAACCAAGTGGGAATAACTTTGGTGGTTTAAGAAACTTGGGAACCACCAATGAATTTTGAACCAGATATGGCAGAATTTTACTGTAGGTAACTGGAATTGGATCAAGAGGAGCATTCTTTCTTTCCAAATTATTCCGAGACACAATTTGATTTTGAGAGTTCTGACTCTGAAGTTGAGGAAGATCAGACAAAAGTTGTTGATGCAAAGACTTGAAAGATGGTAATGGAGGATAATGAGTTGGTGTTGCAACTGACTTCCCTTTGCTAGAACTTGAGATATCTTTGCTGAAGGTTTCCACCTTTTCTGAAGTGAATATCTGGTCTACTTCATCACTACCCTTCAAAGTCTCAACTTCCTCTTGGAAAGCAATTGTCCCAATGAGTTTTGGAAGTTCCTCAAAATTGCTATGATTAGACCTTGCAAGCAAAATGTCTAAGCTCGATCCATTCTGTTTGAAAAACAGAATCTTATCATCAATTAGCTCTTGAACTGTGCATTTGAAGGCGAAACAAAACTCAGTTTCATGTCCTGCAGAGTTAGCATGAAAAGCATATTTAGCTTTCTCATCAAACCAAGCTTTAGCAACCCCTGGTACTAGCTTCAACTCCCTTGGTATCACAACACCACTCTGAATCAAGCAAGGAAATAGTTGAGAATATGATATCGGGATTGGCTGAATATCCTGTTGAGCATATCGGCGGTAATGCGAGTTAATATGCTGATTTGGATCCTTCTTCTTCGATCGGGGAGTAAGCAATTGCTGTTGTCGATGAATCTTCGAAGGTGAAGGCCGAGGATGATACTCAGTAGGAAAATTTTGAACTGGAGAGTTTGCCACATGCGGATGTCCTTGACTCATGGAGACATCAGATGATAGAGCAGCAACCAAACTTGCGGAGATTGGTGTGGTGTTGCATTCTCTTTTCAATACAACTTGCAAGAGATTCATGACCAGACTCATCTGACTCTTCAAGTGCTTAACTTCTGCCCTCAATAGTTCCTGACCACGTTGAAGCTCATCTATAGCCTTCTGAGACATCCTTTAGGTTCTGAACGCGCGTCGAGTAGACAGTTTGATATTTCTGGACAGAAGAAATGAAATGAGCTTTTCTGGTGAAAATGGAATGCATGGCAATGCATTAAAGAATGCAAACGTAATGTAATGGTAATGCATGTAAGAATGCAACATGACGGTAATACATATAAGAATGCCATATGATGGTGATGCATGTAAGAATGCAATGATGGTAATGCATGTAAGAATGCGATGTGATGCGATACATATTGATGTTATGCGCAAAATCACATGTAAAGTTAGACGAACAAGGGTTTAAAAGGACGGTCGGACATGGTTTCGATGTCTACCCACAATTCCCCAAACAAGGTTGGTTCTAGTGTTTTTATGCTAAATGCTTCTTGGAGTCTCAGATCCCCTTTTTAGAAATATTATCACTGTGATCGGACTATGTGGGATAATACTTCAAGTATACTCAAGCGACTCTTAAAGGATACTCAAAATCCTTTGGCGGTCGGTTTGTTTTGGACATCCTAATACTTAGAGTTATAGGCCCTTTGTCCAAGAATTATCATCCCACTATAATGCGGTGCAATAACTCCCTTAAAAAGACCAACTCTAAGTTGTGGTCTTCACGTCGATCCAAAAGACACGGATGTCTAGTGGACCTAAGCTACTCAACCACTCTAAGCTTATGTTTCCTAGAAGCCTGGGTATTGGACTTATCTATGAACCATAACCAACAAATGCCCCAATATCAAAATACATCACAGGATACAAAGAAATAATAGGCAATGAATAGTAAACACACAAGCGAAGAATTAAAACTCGCTTTTAAAAATCGTCCCCAGTGAAGTCGCCAACTAAAGCAACTCGATTTTCAAAAATCTTTTAATTCTCAAAAACTAGTGAAATTGCCACCTAATTTTATTTGTTCTAAAAAGAATGGGAAAATATAGATAAAACCCCAAACAAGCGGATAAGGCGGTCTACGTGACCAAAAAGTGGGATCGGGAGTCGATTATGTAAGGGGAAGGTATTAGCACCCCTTACATCCATCGTACTCGATGGGACCCATTTAATTCTACGCGTTTGTGTGTGTGTTTATTGCTAAGTTATGAATACCCAAAAGAAAAAGGAATTTATTTGTTATTATTTTGAGTTTGGCACGGTTTCAGAACCGTGTGCCTACATATTCCCTCGTGCAATGGGAAAGTCAAAACTCTGTAGTTCCTCTTAAAAAGGCTTTAATTGGTTGCATTGATATCAGAAAAATCGTGCGTTTAGACGTTTCAAATCCTTTGAGTTAGGACTTGTTTTGTTTGTTTGAAAAGCTTAAGTCCTCGCTCGTATTTGAAACGACTATTGCACACTCTTTGTCGGAAAAGAGTTTAATGATCACATATGAGCGAGAAAAGAATTTTGAATGAGTTGAATTGTTTTTAGGTGGATGAAAAAGTACCGAACAATGAGGCTAACGTCTCACGATTCAAATACTAGAAACCCGTGGAACTGGTGCTCGCACGAGTAGTCTATCACCCAAAAAGATTTTCTTATGAAAGAGTGAGGTGGAACGAGTTTCACGTTATTTAGAGTCTTTAAGCAAGCGGTCTAGCGTCCAATGACTTAAAGGCGAAAGTTCATTGGGGACAAGTTTTTAGCAATTGGCCTAGCGTCCAACGACTTAAAAACTTGGATTTTATTATGAAAAAGAATTTTTGAAAAGACACTCGACATTGGATCGAGGTTTGGAATTTTAATTATGAAAGTGCTTTGGATGGGGTTTGGTAACGAACCGGAAGAGAAAGAATGATTCGGGTTATAATTCACTAAAGCAACAAAGGCTTTAATTAACCTCGTGAGGATTGCCATGCCCATCCTCAACTATGAGACCCTATAAGAAATCGGCCTATGAGCCAAAAGGTTTTCTTAAGAAAAAAGAAGTGAAACAAGTTTCACGTTAATTAGAAGTCTATAAGCACCCGGTCTAGCGTCCGACGACTTAAAGACTAAGAATTCATTTGGGACAAGTTTTTAAGCAATTGGTCTAGTGTCCAATGACTTAAAAACTTATATTTTATTATGAAAAAGGTTTTGAAAATGCACTCGACGTTGGATCGAGGTTTGAAACATTATTATGAAAGTATTCTGATACGCGTGCTGAGATGGAAATGGAAGCGGGTTATGATTAATCAAGTATATGGACTAAGGTGCGATAATGGAAATGAGCGATTAATTGCATACAAGCATGAAATAAAGCGGGTAAATAGGTTAAAAGCCCATACAAGGTGGCTCGCACAAATAAATAAACAATTTATATTGTGTAGGTGCATGCACGGACTAAATTCAATCGACTAATTAAATGAAACTTAATCAAGTAATTAGTTTAATAAAATTAATCAGATGGACCAATTAATTTTAAATAACCTAATTAGATAATTAAATAATGTTTAAATAATTAATTAAAGTTTCATTGTAAGCCCAAGAGCAAGCGTGGTGTGTGCACAAACGTGTGGTCCTTGTGACGCTTCAAAGCTTTGTCAACTCAGGGTGGTAAAAAAAATGGCTCGCACGAGTATTAGTTTGAAAATATTTTTGTTTGTGCTTTGTGAATGAATAATTAAACGATAAAGCAATAAAAAATATTTACTAATTATTATATCATTTGAGGAATGGGGGTACAAATTTACAAATGGGGGATAATATAAGGAAAAAGGAAAAGAAACTAAAAACTTCCTAATAATAAAAAATATCTAACTAACACTACTATTGTTATTTTCTTGTGTTTTTGGGGTATATTAAATATTTTACTAGTTAAAAAACTATAATAATATTTGTTATGAATAATAATAGTGGTAAATAATAATGATAATAGTATTAAGTAAAATAAAAAGGTAAAATAATAGTAAAGTACTTACTAAATAATAATAAATAATATAATAGTAAAGATGATAGTAGTAATATAAGTTCAATAATATAACAGTAATAATAATAGTATAAATATAAATATAATAGGAGGTAATACTTACTATAAATATAAATATAATAAGTAATAATAACATAATAGTAATATTAATAACATTTACTAATTAATAATAACAATATAAGTAATAATAATAATATTAATATTACTAATCCTACTTAATTAAAACCAAAATGAAAAGAAAAAGGAAATCAACTCATCTGCTCTCTCTATCGCTTCTGTTCCTTTTCTCTCTCAACCCTTATGGTGAAAACCAAGAAAAATCCATCACTCTCTCTCGCCGTTTCTCTCGTCTCTCACCGTCCTCGCCGCGATTCTCTCTCGTCGTCGCGCTATCTCTCTGTCTCCCTCTCTCTCGCCGTCGTGGTCGCTCTCATCTCTCTCTCGTCGTCGCGATCGCTCTCATCTCACTCTCGTCTCGAACTGTTGCATGTTGGTTTCTGATTTCTGTTTTGATTTCTGATTATGTTTGTTTTGATTTATGTTCCTGTTACAGATTGTTGGAACAAACTGAAAGGGAACACTGAACCCTAGCTTGAAGCGATTCCGGCGACGGTGAAATACCTAAGCCTTGGAGACGCGTCGGTGTGAAGACTTGCTTTTCCTCTCGTTCTGGGTGAGACCGTTCCGCTTTACTCTCCTTCTATCTCTGAATTTCAGAATGTATGATTTCTGAGAAACGATTTCTAAAGGCGTTTGGTTTGGGGAAAATGATGATTTAGGCTCGTTTTTGTTTATGTTTGCATTTTCGTTTATGTTTTGGAACTTAGAACAGATCTGCACTTGGTTTTAGTTTTGTATGAGCATCTTGAGAGTTTTCTTTTCTATCTTATATCTTGAACAGATACAATATTTTCTTAGCTTGTCCATGTTGCTTGTTCTGATTGCCTACAACCATGTTGTACTGCTCTGAATTTATGAGTTTTGCCATGCTGTCTGCTCTGAATTTTTGGCTTGCATCAGTTGTTAATGACCATACTGTCATGATGCTTCTTTTTTCTGAATTTTCCTCAACTTTCCCTGTTGCTGATAACCTTGAATGCTGCCTGTTTGTGTTGACTTTTTGGATTTATAATGTTAGATTTATGCTTGTTGCCCGGGATTTTAAACTGTCGCTGATACGTATGCTTGCTGCCCGGAATATTAAACTGTCGTTGTTGTATGCTTGCTGCCCGTTGTACGCTTGCTGCCCGGAATTAAAAACATGATGAATATTCTGAGTGCAGTTTGTTTGTGAACTGAGTCGAATCATGATTTGCAAACAAACCGTTTTCCGCCGATGATTAATCTTTAAGCAAGATTCTGAGGCTTAGCGTTCAAAACCTGATTCCCGCCAACGCCTAATGATGAATCCCTTGCCAAAAAGAATAATTCTTTTGATAATTTCTCGTAATTCATTTATGTTTTATAACTTCTAACTTGTGCTCTTTTCTTTGTTTCATGTGGCATGTGGAGGTTGAACAAAGGATAGGAAATCTTGAAGATCGAATGGCGATGGATGAAGAAGAAACAAGCATGGCTCAGGATGAAACAAAGGAGCAAAAGACGAAGAGTTGAAAATTGTCAAGACTTTAAAGAAACTTAGAATTAGGAGATTCTTGCATCTTTGTAATAAAACTTGTATTTTAATACAAACTAAGTCAACTCTTGTAGTAATATAACAATGGATTTGTAATGACTTTTATAAAATTTATGCAAATCAAATTCTAAAAAACCCATGTATTCAATGTATGTTTCCCTCCTTGACAAAATTCAAAAAAAGAATGTGAGTGTGAAAGTTGAATAGAGTTGAAACATTTGCATTTTAAACAAAAGAAAGGAAATCATGTGATTTTGATGAATGGAAAATGAAACCGATTAGGATTATATATATAACAAAGAGTTGACCAAGAGAATCTCAAGTTTCAAAACAAAAATTCAAGTTCTTTAATTCTTGCCTCCTAGAAAAAGAAATGAGAACCTCAACTTGAAAATGAAGTCACATGAATGAACATTACTTTCTATCTAGTGGAGAATATAACTTGAAGTTTTACCGCAACTCTCCATGCCTAGAAAAACTCTTAATGGAGTATCTTGAATTCGAAATCAAACTTGTGAAAAAAAGTTTAATGATTATAGGTAACACTCGAATCTTGAATGAATTCCGATAAAAACCCAAATGAGGTACTTGAAACGGTAATAATGACGAATTCCAAAAACTAAGAGTTCTAAGAATTCCAACACGACGACTCTTAGCATTATTCACTCTTGGGTCACCAAACTTTACATCCCGAGCAAATTATTCGCCTTAAATCTCTTGAACCATTTTTGCATTTGGTAAATTCAGATTAACACAAACTAAATTCTTTCAACTTCACAAAGTTTCGAATGAACTTGATTTCTCCGTTGTGCAATATTCGAATGTATTTTGAACCAAAGTTTGAGTTAATTCTGGTTGAAACAAGGAATTAAGCATGACGGGATGTTCCAAGAAAATTTATGGTAAGGAGGGCAAATTTTGGGGTGCGACAGGTATTCTAGCACCGTCGCCTTCAAAAAAAATCATCATAGTCCCTTCGATACAAAGATCATAAGACCCACGATGTCTCCTCCGAATACATGATCTTGACCCTCGATTGTCGCCTACGAAAAATGATGATAGTCCCTTCGAATGTGCTAGGATACTTCCTACAAGTTGCCTTCTATGACCATTCGATGTCCCTTCGAATGTCCCGCTTACATCCAATGAATGGGGTTACCTATCAACTAATGGTATGGACAGCGCTATTCTTAAGGAACGCAAAATAACACGAAAACGACCAATTCTGAGTAGGTAATAAGACTTTTAGTTGCTTGCTCTAAACAAAATACTTTTCACACCTCACACTTTTGTCAAAATTCAAACTCTTTTCAAAACAAAACATTTCCGAACACTTTGTATACATTCCAACATGAATCATTACAAAGTCAAAGCGAAATGTCTTTTCAAAAATTTTTTGTCAAACACACAGAAAATAATTTTTAAAGTGATCTAAGAGCAACTAAGAGCCCGTAGATAACTACGGATGGAAAGGTGTGCTAATACCTTCCCTTTTCATAACCTTCTCCCTTACTCAGAATCTAACGAAGGTCTTTTTCTGTACTTTTTACCTTCCCTAAATTGGATAAAAGAAAAGTCGGTGGCGACTCTTGCTATCCGCACATTTGCGATACAAAACCTACAAAGTCAGTTCACCGTATTACAGAACTGGCGACTCTGCCGGGGAGACACCCTAAAGAGAGAATACCTTAGGGATTTCTAGATCACTTTTACTACTTTTTGTTTGACTTGCTTGCTTTATCTTTAAGGGTTGCTTGGGTATTATATTTGTGGGGGATCCTACACCCGGATCATGGTTTCCTTTTAGGTAAGTAGCAATAAATCGTCGCGACCGTTAGACGTATATCGAAACGGTCAACATGATGGCTACGTTAGCGTGACACTTTGGATGTCCTGATACTCTTCATTCCCAAGTTGAGGATAGTATTTGGCTTCTACGTGGTGTCATCAAGCGCTAACTAAACTTTTAGAACCTTAATTGACCCATCTTGGCCATTAGAAAGTAGTGAGATGGCCAGCTTTGGTGCAGACTAAAGTTAGTTGATACACGATGCTATGCTCATTGAGATCAGACTTTTGGGATATTTTCGGTCGACCACTTGGTAGTCGTATTTAAATAAACGCCTACGAGAAAGATCAATGATGTGAGATTACTAGAACCCGGTTACTATTATAGGACAGAATGAACCAACTCAAACTTTTGGTGGGGTAATTACCTATACCTCTTGCAAGCCTTAAACCTAGGCTCATTGTGTGAATTGTTTGTGTGTGCCAAACATGACATCATGACATCATTCGCATTGCATATCATTTCTAACTATTTCAAGGACCTAGGGATTTATCTTTGCTCTTTTTTGTAGGGATTATGGCTTCTAGAAAAGACTATCTGAATCAACTTCATGGGTATACCTTCTCAGCTCAAAGAATTGGTTTCAGAAATTCCCGACCATGCTCAGTTCATCAAAAGACATGGTTATCTGCTTGACTTGGTTATCTCCGGTTTTGAAGAAGATATGATGCATGTCCTATTCCAGTTCTTTGATCCGAAACACCATTGCTTTACGTTCCCAGATTATCAGTTGGTTCCTACCTTGGAAGAGTTCTCTAAGCTACTTGGGGTACCTATTCTTGACCAAATGCCATTCACCGGTTTAGAAAAGGTTCCTCAAAGTTATGAGTTTTCATGCATTCGAAGACATCTTGGCCTTGCTAATCTATGGTTTGGTTCTATTTCCTAACTCGGATCAATTCATAGATGTCAACGCCATCAAGTTGTTTCTTACCCGCAATCCGGTGCCTACTTTACTTGGAGATATTCCGCATTCTCTCCACACTCGTACTACTAAAAGACAAGGAACTCTCATGTGTTGTATACCGTTACTCTCCAGGTGGTTTATTTCGCACCTTCCTCCATCAGTTTTGAAGAACGAGCAAAGGTTGAAGTGGTCTCAAAGACTGATGTCACTCTCTCATTCAGATATCCGTTGGTGTCTTTTCTCTCAAAAAGACTTCACATTCATTCAGCGTTGTGGAGAATTCCCTTATGTACCCCTCCTTGGCATAAGTGGAAGTATCACTTACAACCCTTCTCTAGCTCTACGTCAGTTTGGTTATGCTCGAAGAGATGGTCCTCATGATATGCTTCTCCAAGATATTGTGTTCGACTACAACCACAATCTCCAGAATTACCGACGAAGGTTCATACACGCTTGGGGCATGGTAAAGAAGACTGATACCAAGACTTTGGGGCACCAAAACTCCATTCCTTGGGAACCTTATCTCAAATGGGTGAGAGCTCGAGCTCAAAACCTCATGATGCCGTTCACGCCTGTTTTACCAGTAATTATTGAACCGATTGCTATAGGTGACGTACCCTATACTGTTCTCCATCCTGACATGCCTACTGATTTTGAAGACTTGAAGAGATCCTGGATTCAACTTAAAGAAGAGAGGGATACATTTGAAGCTCAGTGCTATGCAAGCGAGAAGAAAGTGCTAGAGTTGACCAAGCTACTTCACGAGGAGCGAAGCATCAACGCCTACCTCGGCATCAAGAGGAAGCGCCCATGGGAGACATAGAACTTTATGATTGTTGCTTTCTTTTTGTTGTTTTGAACTATCTCTTGTACTTAAAAAGAAAAAGAATAAAAAAGAGAGCTAATAAATGTTTGTTCATTGCTTGTTTAACAAATTTAAATCTCTAAGGTCCTTGAAAACATTGCATTGCATTTGCATAAACATTGCATATCATAGCATAACATTGCATCACAGGTACATTGAAGATTGGTTTTCTCATTCTCTCGCTATTTATTTTAGCAGATATGGCTCTTGAACAGTCTGTCAAAGATCTCCAGGCTTAGAATGCTCGGTTTAGGATGTTCGCTAGCTTGGTCCAAGGCCAGAATATCGAAGAAGCTCATCAAGAGAGAAGAAGGTTGTTGGTCTTCTCAACATGGGCAGACGCTACAAAGGTGGTCCTAAAAGGGTTAGCCGAATAGAGCTCTCAGAAGGAAGTGTCAAGAATGAGGGGAGTGTCAGGGTAATGAAGATGACCGGTGAGCACAGGAAGGAGAGAGAGGATCGCTCGACTATAGCGATACTCGATGAGATGACAAGTACAAGCAACTTGAAGACCGTCTGAATGCTATGGAAAACTGAAGATGTCCGGCTAAATTTTGATGATCGAGGTTCCGGTGTGGTGATTCCTCCCAGTTCAAAGTTCCCTTTTGCCAAATATGATGGCATTTCTTGCCCTAAGTTGCATTTGAAGTCCTATGTTCAGAAGATCAACCCCCACACTGATGACAGAAAGTTGTGGATGCACTATTTTCAAGAGAGTTTGTCCGGAACTCAGTTGGAATGGTATTATCATCTAGAGAATGACCGTATCCGTACTTGGAGTGACTTAGAAGATGCTTTCTACAGACATTATGAGTACAATGCTGAATTGGCACCCACTCGCATGCAACTACAAAGCATGCCTATGGGTCATGATGAGAAGTTCAAGGAGTATACTCAGAAATGGAGAGATCTAGCAGGAAGAGTTCAACCACCCTTGTCTAATAGGGAGTTGGTTGATATGTTTATGGGAACAGCGGGCCATTCTTTAATCATCGATTGGAAACTCTTGACCGGATTCACGAGTGATATTGATGGAGCGTGTATTGAAGTGGTATCAAAGTGGAAAGATTCATGTAGAGTCATCTTCAAATCTGCGAAGAGATCTTTTGGTGAAAAGAAACTAATCTTGTGTATGGTCGGAAAAGCCGAGCCAAGACCGACCGTGCTCAATGTGGGGCGGTTGTGATCTCGATCCTACCGGCAGCAACCTCGGTGAGACAGCAGCGTAGCGAGCAGCATACGAAGGCGGTTTACAGATCAACATGCCATTGTCGAACTTGCAACACATGTTGAAAGCGGGCTGATTACCTGGGGATCCTCCTCGAAATGTCAACACTTCCTCTCCGAGATACAATCCTAATGCTAAGTGTGCTTACCATTCCAATAGCCGGACATAACACCGATGATTGTTGGGCTCACGAAGAACAAGATTCAAGATATGATTGAAGCTAAGCAATTGAGTTTGACCCTCTGTTGAGACTCGAATGTGATCAACGCTATGCCTAACCATGACAAGGTTCCAATCTAGTGGGAGGATACTTATGTTTTCAACATAGATGACTTGACCATTCCTCGATGGTGTAAAGAAGAATTTGCTGCAAGCGGTGTCAATCAAGATGCGAAGAATTGTCGTTGGTGCCCGTGCACGATGGTTGTGCTTGGTTGAGAAGGCGTGTTAAGTGCATGATGGATAACCGTGAAATACTATTCTTGAAACCACACATGGAGAGTCGTGTGAAGAAATGTCTAAGTTGAAGATCGAGGATGTGAATGATGTACCATCTGCGTGGGATACCTTAGGGCAGCAAGTGGAAAGTATGATTACATGGTGAAGTACACTGTTCACGAGTTACAAGATTCCTATTGAAGATGTTAAAGGTATTTGGATGGGGTGACGATTTCCCAGAAGACTATCGATGTTAACACCATAAGTTTCCTCTGCTGATTACTGTGCCTAGAGTGGCACCTCTCATTATTACTTCTCCCGGATGGGTTCCATTCCATTCCCAAGCTAGAGGGAAAGAATCTCAGGTGACTCATCCTGCCGACCCGAGGAAATCACCAGGAAGGAAATTCTTGAAGACCTCAAACAGAAATGGAGGAAATTACAGAGATTATCAAGAAGAGTGATTACAATGTTGTGGAGCAGTTAGGGCAAACTCCGTCCAAGATCTCCATGCTTGCTCGCTCTTGTGCTCGAGGCTCATGCTAATGCCTTGGTGAAGTTTACGAAGAATGCTCACGTGCCTAAGACACTACTATTGACCAATTTGAAGTTTGTATTGCTAGCACGGCTGCCAACAACGGCTAGGCTTCTCGATCTTGATTTGACTCACGGAAGGAAACAACAAAGCCTTGCATCTACATTGAATGCAAGGTACTACATTATCTCATGTTTTGGTGGATCTGGTTACGCTCTGAATATCCTTCCAAGGCGCTTTTGATCGACTTGATGTCGAAGGGTTGGTTACGAGACCCGGTGACATATTGTGAGAGCTTGATGGTTCTAAGCGAATAGTACTTGGAGAGCTCACTCACGCTGTTAAAGTCGGTTCCCAGACTTTTGATTCCACTTTCTTTGTCATGGACATCCGTCACTTACTCTTGCCTACTTGGGCCTTGGATACATGGGGCAGGCTATTACCTCTACCTTACATCGGTAAGTACCGGTGAAGGGAAGGTTGTTCACGGTATGTGGTGAAGAAGAATATATGGTCATCTCTACAGTCATTCCGATATCTCGAGATGGAGGTGAATTCTTTGAGACTCCCATCAAGCTTTTGAAACAATCCCAGTCATGCTGTTGACTCTCTGTCACTCTGAAGTTACAAAGTTCCCTAGGATGGCCTCATTGAAAGATGCTCAGGCTGCTTGTTGAAGGAGGAGGTAGTTCTATTTGGGGTCAGCTCCGATCTTCCTTTCAAATCTGACAAGGCTGGTTTAGGCTTCACCATCAAGGTCGGAAGATGATCGCCCATGATGCTGACCAACTTCCTTTCCGCATCGAGCGAGTGGAATCCATGCTATAGAAGGCGGCGACAACGACTTGACATCAGCAAGTGGATCTTCAACTCGGACAAAGGGCTCGACAATTGGAAGGCGAAGACGTCATACCAATCTCCTTTAGGCGGGAGTAATTGCTCTTGTTTTGTTTTTTTTTTATTTTTCTATGTTTTGAACAATAAACTTTAAAGCCTAGTGCCTTGCCGGGGCATCATGGCTCGTTTGTGAGGGTTATTATCACATCATTTGCATATTTTCATTCAATAAAATCGTTGGACTTTTGCATTCAATTGTTTGTTTTCTTTTACTTTATCACCCCTTCAAAAGCTATGTGTTTCTTACACACCCATGATACAACTGAGAATCACTCGAATCTAGTTGATATGACTATGCTATTGCTAAATATGACTTGATAATCCGATCTACCAAGCCGAAGGCGAAGGTGAGGAAGATTGTGAAGTGCCGGAGAACTTGTCGCTTTCTGACAGAAAAGCGAGTTATCAACCACCACGAAGAGCAAGTTGAGGTTGTGAATTTGAGTCTTGATGAAGGCAGAAAGAGATCAAGATAGGAGCGGGTCTTGAGAGCGATGTTAAAGAAAGATTGATTCAGATGCTACGAGACTATATTGAGGTTTTGCTTGGTCATACGAAGACATGCGAGTTGGACATTGATATTGTGGTACCGATTGCCAAACAAAGAGGTTTTCTCGGTGAAACGAAGGTTAAATCGCATGCGTCACGAGATGTCGGAGAAAATCAAAGCCGAAGTTATAAAGCAATTCAATGTCGGTTTCTTAGCGTTACTTCCTATCCACGATGGTTGCTAATGTGGTTCACAGCCTAAGAAGGATGGAAAGATGCAATGTGTGTGGATTCTGAGAGAACAAAGCGAGTCCGAAGAGCGATTTTCCACTTCCTCATATTGATGTTACGGTTGACAACACCGCTCATCAAGTTTTCTCCTTCATGGATGGTTTCTCGGTTACAATCAGATCAAAATGGCTCCGAAGACATGGAAAACTACTTTTGTTACGTGAGTGGGGCACTTTCTGCTACAAGGTTATGCCGTTCGGATGAAAACGCGGCGCCACTTATCGCGTGCTATGGTGACATTATTTCATGACATGATTCATCACGAGATAGGGTCTCGTCGACGACATGATAGCTCGATCATGGTGAAGAAGAACATCTTGATCATTTCTGATAGGTTGAAGAGTATGAGGAGAGACTTAATCCTAACAAGTGCACCTTTGGAGTCGGATCCGGAAAACTCCTAGGGTTTGTTGTCGATGGTAAAGGTATTGAAGTTGACCCGCCAAGGTTAAAGCTATTCAAGAGATGCCGACTCCCTTGAGAAGGAAGTCGAGAGGTTTCTTGGGCGATTGAACTACATTGCGATTCATTGCACACCTAAGCGCTACTTGTGAGCCAATCTTTAAGTTACTTAAGAAAGATCAAGTAGTGAAGAAATGGCGATTGCGGATCGCTTTGACAAAATCAAGGAGTACCTCGATCCTCTATCGATGCGCTGTAGAAGGAAGACCTCTTATCATGTAGCGGTGTTAGAAAACTCAATGGGGTGTGTGTTGGGGCAACATGGCGAGTGCGATCGAAAAGAGCATGCAATATACTACCTTAGCAAAAGTTTACGACTGTGAAACAAGATACTCACATTTCGAGAAAACTTGCAACGCTTTGGCTTGTTGCTCGCCAACTAAGGCAATATGTTGACTCACACTATGTTGATTTCCAAGATGGATCGATAAAATACATATTTGAGAAACCAGCTCTCTCGGGAAGAGCAAGATGGCAAATGATCTTGACCGTATGACATCCGATACACTTCTCGAGAAAGCAATCAAAAGGTAGTAGTCGATCATTTGGCTCATCAAGCCGTAGATGACTATCGATCTATGCGATTCGATTTCGAGATGAAGATGTTTTACTAGTCACTGATTGCGAAGAACCGGGCCCAGACGAAGGACACGAACAAGGATCGATGGACCATGGTCTTTGATGGAGCCTCAAACGCACTTAGCAATGGCATTGGCGCCATCATTACATCCCTACAGGCGGACATCGCCTTTCATGGTTATGTTTGATTGCACTAACAACATGGCGAATCTGAAGTGCATCATGGGTATCAAAGCTTATTGACTTAAGAATCAAGTTCTTGCAAGTGTATGGAGACTCGGCTTTAGTGATCGGTCGGATTAAGGGCGAGTGGGATCTGACATCCGAATCTCATTCCGTATCGAGCATGTTACGAGTTTGATCCCTACTTGAAGAGTACTTTCAATCATTCCACGAGAAGAGAATCGGTTGGCGGGCGCATTGGCTACTATGTCATCTATGTTCAAGGTCAGATGGGACAACGGCTCCCGGATCATCATTGAGTTTGTGAACCGGCATATTGTTATGAGCTTGATACGGAAGAAGGTACTATGGCGTGAAGAGGTATCTTGAGACTCGGGAATATCCAGGGGCATCATCAATGATAAGTTTTGAGAAGATTCATCAAATTCTTCCTCGTGACGACATCTTATACAAGCGCAACCACGACTTGTGCTTACTCATGTGGGCCGGAAAAGCAGAAGCGTATCATGGAAGAGTTACATGAAGGCGCATTTGGTACCCACTCCGATTGGACACACCATGGCTAAGAAGATTTTGAAACGAGTTACTATTGGTCCACCATAGGTGATTGTCACGCTATGCTCGATCTTGTCACAAATGCGGTTATGCGGACAAAGTACGTACCTCGGTACCTCTGAATGTCCTAACGGCTCCTTGGCCTTTTGCAATGTGGGGCATTGACATGATCGGAGATAAACCCATGACTTCAATGGACATCGTTTCATCCTTGTGAATTGACTACTTTACCAAGTGGGTAGAAGCACCTCGTTTGCATCTGTTACCAAGAATGTTGTGGCTCGATTCATCAAGCATAATCTTATCTGCAGATATGGCACTCCCAGGATTATCATAGATAATGGCTCCAATCTCAACAATAAGATGATCACCGAACTCGCACGCAGATTCAAGATCAAACATCAACTCTTCTCCTTATCGACCTAAGATGAATGGCTGGAAGCCTAACAAGAACATTAAGAAGATTATCTGAGAAGATAGCGGTGACTTACAAAGATTGGCATGAGATGTTACCATTTTCTCTTCATGGTTATCACTCTGATACGAACATCAGCAGAACCCCCTTCTCTCTTGTATACGGTGGAGGGGTTCTACCATCGGGTTCGAATACCTCAACGAGTCCTCCAGGACGAGGGGCTAAGTGACGATTGGATCGAGACTCGCCTTGACCAGTTAATTTGATTGATGAGAAGCGACTCGCGTCCATACGCCATGGACAGATCTATCGAGAACGAATGATCGAAGCATTTAACAAGAAGGTCAAGCCAAGTCTACCAAGTCGGTGATCTAGTAGTCAAGCGCATCATTCTTCCACAAGGTGATCCGAGGGCAAATGGACTCCCACCTGAGGGACCATTTGTAGTCAAAACGATATTTTCGTGAGCTATGATACTTAGCACCATGGATGGCGAGGACTTCCACCACAATGAGCGAGACATAGTCAAAAATACTACGCATAAAGAGACCGCTAGGTCGGTGACAAGCAAAAATAAGGGCATCTGGTGAACCAAAGGGTTCGGGCAAAAGTTAAGGATATATACAAAACATGTACACACCGTCAAAAACACGAAAAGGTGGCTTGGGCAAAAAGGGTATCATTGGTGAAAACCGAAAGGCGGTCTAGGCAAAGTTAGAGTTTAAGCGTGCATATGTCGTCCGGATCACCTATCTCTGATACTATCACATTCAAGATTCAAATGGCGAAGATCAATTCACTCTTTCTTGTGACAAGGAGATGAGATAGTTGAAATATATGAGTACTAGCATAGTTGGAACTTAACGAGATTGTTTCCGCATAGCTTCTTACTTCTCTTGTGTACAAACTACTTGGCCATATGCCACATTTCAAATAAATACGAGTTCTTTCTCTTTACAATTTTTGCTGTTGTCGTTTGCATAAAGTCCAATGTTTGCCTTGAATGATTATATGCATTTAACAATAAAACTCTAGTCACAAACATGCGAAAAGTAAACACAACAAATTAATTACTACAGGCTTCAAGAATTCAGATGACGACGAAAGTCACCAAAACATTTTCCCCATAGAACATGATCCCCACAGAGCTGTCGCTCACCACAAGCCTTCCCAACGGAGTGAGAGAATCCCACGTTGATTCCTCAACTTAATCGGGAGCCACACCATCTTGAGCCATAACACTTCATCCCGGTAAGTGTTTATCCCAATGATATCTCAACAAATTCCTTCTTTTCTCCAGCGGTAGTATCGGACTTGAAACTTGGTCAAATAGTGCACGGAGGAAACCTACATCCTTTTTCCGACTAGAATTCTACGGGCCCCGGATCCTTCTAACCCGGTCTCCCAGCAACTATCAGTACTCTCCGGAGGCTTGCACACAAAATCGGTACCCCAAAGATTCCCCGGGGTCTACACGAAGTCCTCAACAGTAACTTCTACCACCCTCTCAACAATATCTAGGCTCAGGCGTTGGTCGGATAGTGCACGGAGGAATCAAATTTTTCTTTCTTCTCGAGTTTCCGTCCCCAGTCATTAAATCTCCAGCGGAACATCCATCTTCAAGATGGATATGTTTTGAAATACCACAACATCTATCATTCATACATTACTCATGAAAGTCATAATTTGTACATATGTCATTCATACACATTGTCATGCATCATTATTTGCATAAGACTAACAATATTCTATCAAAGTTTCTCTTGTTTTCTCCAAAGCAATTGAAAATCACTTCCATACTGGGTCCAAGATTAATACCGAATCGGATGGAAAACTATCGAGCGACCACCCTCGTTGTCCTCCGACAAGCGGGTCCAGATTAAGACCGAATCAGACGGAAAACTATCGAGCGACCGCCCTTGTTGTCCTCCGATAGCGGATCCGGATTAAGACCGAATCAGACGGAAAACTATCCGAGCGATCAAAGTTATCCTCCGATAAGGCGGTGGATCAATACCGATGCACAACGGGGGTATCCACATTTTGCCATCTACTACATTCCTAGAATAGTCGGCACGAAGAACTATTCGACTCATTCTTATTATCAGCAGCAACTCAGTGCGGCGTGCGACTCGGTTGCCTTGGATGGCATCTTAAGCCCATCTCCGACTACTTGTCAACACTCTCCGCTTCGAATCTTTATTTGGTTAAAACCAATAAAACCAATAACTTCATTCAAAGATGAGCACGAAGTCTGCGTCGACTCCTCAAATGGCATCTTAAGCCCGTCCCTTTCACTTCGAAACATCTGAGCCTAGCGTCTGCTCACTCTCGTACCGACCTTTCCGGATGCATCTTAAGCCCATCCCGTCAATTCTCCTATCAACAATCTCGAGTCAGCGTGCGACTCATCCCCAGTGAAGTCTCAACTTCTCAAATGGCATCATGGCCATTCCCGCATCATCACCAACCGCGAGTGCAAATTTTGGTACTCAGTGTTCAATCATCTTCTACCTCCAGGTCACGAAGCCATGCCAATCTAACCCTTCCGTACAAGAAGATTGAACAAGGGCGTTGTCATACCCCAAAATTTGCCCTCCATCTTCTCAAGATATTTCATACATCCATACTCAAGGATTCTTCAAGGGTTGATCAGACAAACCCTCTCCTAGACAGTCAACCCAAACTAGGGTTTAGCAATTCTCAAATCAAGGTGGTTTTTCACCACCTCCAATGTTCATCATGTCTCCTCATATGCTTCAAAGATTCTCCATGTCAAGTTTCAAGCCTCAGAAGTCAAGTTTCCTCAAACAATTGCTCAGATGGTTGAAAATCAGTTGTATTGGACAAAAAGTCAACTGTGGTCAACATACAGTCAAACTTCATAATTTTTGGTCAACATCCTCATTTTGAAGTTACATTCATCATTTGATCAAGGTTTGATCATGATTCATCAAGAAAACTCAAGATTTGCTCAAAAGTCAAACTTTCTAAATTAGGGTTTCTTGAGGAAAAGTCAACCAAACTTTGACTGATCATAACTTCTTCATACTTTCTCAGAAATTTTTCCACCACCTCTTGTTTTGAAGTAAATTCAATTCTCTACAAGTTCATGTCTCACAAGAATGTTCAAAAAATGCTTCATTTGGAAGGTATGGACCAAAACATTACAGGTCCTTTTCAAAGTCAACAAAAAGTCAACATTTTGTTTTTAAGATATATTGAGCATGGAAACTCCCATTGAGATGAAACCAAAGAGGTTGGTTAAAGGACTCTTAGAGCTTTCCAAAAAGTCCAAGAACACCCAAAAATGTGGAAAATTGAGCAAGATACACCATTCACAAGTTGGGCAATTTTGAAGAGATGCACAAAGAGAGATACTTCAAAAAATCAAAATTTTGCAAATGGGTTTACTTTTTCTTCATCCAAACTTGTTCCTTATACAATTAGGAATGTACAAGCCCAATGCCACGAATTTTTATCTTATTTTTCTATTTAATTTGTATTTTATTCATTTAAATGCAAATTAAATTCAAAAATAAAGTATAAAATCAAAATTAATTGCAAATTTGATTTTTCTCTCTTCCTTGAGATCCAAGCAAACCAATAACGCCAGCAAATTTCGAAATTTGATTGGATATGGCAAGATTTGATTGAAATTGATCAAAAAGAAAATTTGATTTGGTACAAAATCAAATATATTTTACATTGATTGATGATTGATTCTTTCTAAAATCAACTCTAATTCCATCTACTATATATATACAACACATGCCACGAATTAGGGTGAGAAAAGCTGTTTGGAGAAACCCTATTGAAGCTCAAAAAACCTTGGAGTTCAAGTAACTAGCGACCACGATTCAGCTGTTTCAATCGATTTTGAGGATTCCATTGCATTTCTTGGGTTGTTGGTCGATCAGACCCTTACATCATCCAAAACCATCAAGAACCAAAATCAATTTGGTTTGTTCATATATATTTCAAAATCGATTTCTCACATTCATGCATTTTAACATGATTTGTTCTTGTTTTTGTGATTAGTAGGAAGTTTGCAAACATTAGGCGGTTTAATTGCATTTCCATGGCACAAGCACGATTTGCCATTGTTAGGGTTTTCGACCACGATTTAGGGTTTCCTTAAAAGCGGAAAAATTGGACCTCAGACCACTACCATTGCGTTGAATGATGTTTCCAATCGATCCATGGTCTTAGATTTTATTTATATTGCTTGTATATGATTTTGATTTAGCGAGGACATAGCGTCGAGCCAAGCCGGCCTTGAGATTTCAAAATTTGAAGCGAGGAAGACGAAGCTTGGCGCGTGATCGGAGCATCGGGGGCGGCAGCGTGTTTATGTCCGTTCGCTCCATTTTCAAGCGATGATCGTGCTAGCTCGGATGGCAAGGCGTGGGGATGAAAGCAAGGTCTCGGTTCGATCCACGGCCATGACACTTATTTTCAAGTTGCAAAACTTCATATTTTCTTATATTTTCTATTTTATTTCATTTAATATTTTACATGCATTTTAATTTATTTCAATAATTTTATCATGCATTTAAAAACATCAAAAATATTTTTCTTTTGCATTATTTTCAGAAAATGTTTATTTAATTTATAAAATTAAAAATATTTATTTGCATGCATATTAATTTAATTGCTAATTTATCCTTTAAATCACTTTTAATTAGTTTTTAATTAGTAAATTATCTCAAAAATCCCAAAAATTATTTTAGCATATTAATGTTATTTCAGCATAAATATTTTTCTCATTCAAATTTTTCATTTTACTAACATTTTCTCTTATTCGATTTCCTCGTATTTCAGATTTCTCATCTTTTCACGAGTTATCCCGTTTGGACGATTTCTTTTTTGTTCCCTTTTCCAATAATGTAATTGCTTATGGGATGTAATAGCTTAATTAGGGCTTTTATTTTCCATAAGTTTAAATTATGTATCGCCCAAAGCCATGTCATAGCGTAGGATTTATCTTTCCACTTTATACTTCCGCATTTTAATTTCGCACCCTATAAGCTGCTAGTAATTAGGCGTGTATGGCAAGACTAAAATTGGACATAGCTCACTCTAATTTCAAGATAATATATAAAAATCCACACACTCTTTTTCACACCTTAGGGTAATTCTCTCGTTGCCTTTACAATTCAAAATGGTCATGTCCCTCGAACTTAGAGGTATTCTAACACCGTTGCCTTCAAAACAAATCATCATAGTCCCTTGATACAAAGATCATAAGACCCACGATGTCGCCTCCGAATACATGATCTTGACCCTCGATTGTCGCCTACGAAAATGATGGTAGTCCCTTCGAATGTGCTAGGATACTTCCGACAAGTTGCCTTCTATGACCATCCGATGTCCTTGAATGTCCTTACATACAGCGAATAGGTTACCTACCAACTAATGGTATGGATAGCGCTATTCTAAAGGAATAAAATAACTGCAACGACCAATTACAGTAGGTAATAAGACTTTTAGTTGCTTGCTCTATCAAACACTTTTCACACCTCACTTTTGTCAAAGTTCAAACTCTTTTCAAAATGAAACATTTGCAAACACTTTGTATACATTCCTACATGAATCATTACAAAGTCAAAAATGCCTTTTTCAAAACATTTTGTCAAACACACGAGAAAACACAATTTTATAAAGTGATCTAAGAGCAACTAAGAGCCGTAGATAACTACGGATGGAAAGGTGTTAATACCTTCCTTTCATAACCTTCTCCTTTCGAGAATCTAACGAGGTCTTTTTACGCCTTTTTTTCCCTTAATTGGATAAAGAAAAGTCGGTGGCGACTCTTGCTATCCGCACATTTGCGATACAAAAATCTACAAAGTCAGTTCACCGTATTACATTCATCCCCGGTCGAGGTATTCATCCCCAACAAGATATCTCTCAACAATTCCCCTTTTCTCCAGCAGCAGTGTCCAGACCTGAAACTTGGTCAGATAGTGCATCGGAGGAAACCTACATCTTTTATTCCTCAATCAGAGATTTCGACGGGCTCCAGATCCTTCTAACACGGTCTCCCAGCAACTTTCAAATGCTCTCAAACAAGATCTACACACAAGATCCCCAGTAGAGTACCTCTCAGACTCTCCCCAGCAGGGTCTATGTATGAGATCCTCAACAACGTGTTTCTCAATCTCTACCATCCTCAACAATATCTAGGCCCAAGACTTGGTCAGATAGTGCATCGGAGGAATCAAAGCTTTCTTCTCAGGATCTCCATCCGTCCGTCCCCAGCAGTCGAATCCTCAGCGGAACATGCATCTTCTTCAAGATGGATATGTTTTGAAATACCACAACATCTATCATTCATACATTTCTCATAAAGTCACAATATATGCATATGTCATTCATACACATCGTCATGCATCATACTTTGCATAAGACTAACAAATATTCTATAAAAGTTTCTCTTGTTTTCTCCAAAACAGATGAGAATCACCGGCCTGAGCAGGTCGAGTTAATACACGAATCTGAGCGGAGAACTATCCGAAAGACCACCCTAGTTGTCCTCCGACAACTGGTCCAAGATTAATACCCGAATCCAGACGGGAGAACTATCTGAAAGATCGCCCTAGTTGTCCTCCGACAACTGGTCCAGGATTAATACCGAATCCGGACGGAAACCTATCGAGCGACCGCCCTAGTTGTCCTCCGACAAGCGATCCGGGATTAATACCCGAAGCTAGAGCGGGAAAACTATACGAGCGATCACAAGTTATCCTCCGATAACAGGCAGTGGATCAATACCCGATGCACAACAGGGAAGATATCCACATTTTGCCAACTACCATTTCCCCTCAGAGTAATCGGCACGAAGATGTATTCTGACTCTCTCTTATTATCAACAGCAACTACAGAGTCTAGCGTACGACTCAGTTGCCTTGGATGGCATCTTAAGCCCATCTCCGACCACTTATCAACATTCCTCCACTTTCAGAATGCTGCATATTTGATTAAAAATCAATGCAAGTCAATAACTTCATTCAAAGACGAGCACGAAGTCTAGCGTACGATTCCCTCCAGATGGCATCCTAAGCCCATCTCCCCTCACTTCCAAGAAACGTCTACAGAGCCTAGCGTACGGCTCACTCCCCAACAACGGTCATTCCGGATGGCATCTTAAGCCCATCTCCGACAGATCTCCTATCTATACAACAATCTCGAGTCTAGCGTACGACTCATTCCCCAGCAAAGTCTCCAACTTCTCCAAATGGCATCTGTAAGCCCATTCCCGCATCATCACCCACAGCAAGTGTAAATTTTCAGGTGTACTCGAGTGTTCAATCATCTTCTACCTCCAGGTCACGATAGGCGAGCATGCCAATCTAACCCTTCCAGTACAAGAATATTGAACAGGGGAAGCTGTCATACCCCAAAATTTGCCCTCCCTTCTCAAGACATTTCATACATCCATACTCAAGGATTCCTCAAGGGTTGATCAGACAAACCCTCTCCTAGACAATCAACCCAAACTAGGGTTTGGCAATTCTCAGATCCAGATGGACTTCCAACATCTCCAATGGTCCTCATGCCTCCTCATATACTTCAAAGATTCTCCATGTCAAGTTTTAAGCCTCACAAGTCAAGTTTGCTCAGACAATTGCTCAGATGGTTGAAAATCAATTGTATTGGACAAAAAGTCAACTGTGGTCAACATACAGTCAAACTTCATGATTTTTGGTCAACATCCTCATTTTGAAGTTACATTCATCATTTGATCAAGGGTTGATCATGATTCATCAAGAAAACTCAAGATTTGCTCAAGGTCAAACTTTCTAAATTAGGGTTTCTTAGAAAAATCAACCAAACATTGATGAGCATAACTTCTTCATACTTTCTCGAAATTTTCCACCACCTCTTGTTTTGAAGGAAATTCAATTCTCTACAACTTCATGTCTCACAAGAATGTCCAAAAATGCTTCATTTGGAAGGTATGGATCAAAACATTCTGGTCCTTTTCAAAGTCAACATTTTGTTTTGAAGATATATTGAGCATGGAAACTCAATTGAGATGAAAGAGAGGTTGGTTAGAGGACTCTAAGAGCTTTCCAAAAGTCAAGAACACTCAAAAATGTGGAAAATTGAGCAAAGTACACCTTGTGCAAGTTGGGCAATTTTGAAGAAGTGCAAAGAGAGATACTTCTAAAAATCAATTTTTGCAAATGGGCTAGTTTTCTTCATTCAAACTTGTTCCTTATACAATTTGGAACATCCAAGCCCAATGCCACAATTTTAATTTTATTTTTCTATTTAATTTGGTTTTATTCATTTAAATACAAATTCAATTCAAAAATAAGGTATAAAATCAAAATTAATTGCAAAATTGATTTTCTCTCATCCTTGAGATCCAATAACAAGAAAGTTTGGAAAATTTGAAATTTGATTTGATTTGGCAAGAAATTGAAGAAATTGGATCAAATAAGGAAGATTTGATTTTGTACAAAATCAAATATTTTTCACATTGATTAACCATTATTTGTTCCTCAAATCGGCTCAAAATTCATCCACTATAAATATACAATGTATATCACACAAGAAAGAACAGAAAAATTGCTTGGAGAAACCCTAACCTAACTCAAAAAAACCGTGCACTACAAGTCACTAGCAGCCCTTGTTCCAGCTTGTTTCAATTGGTTTTGTGGATCCAAACACGTTTCTTGACATCCCTTGAAGCATTCCAGACCTTTACATTGCCCAAAAGCATCAAGAATCACAAAATCCGAATTTGGTTTGTTCATGTTTTTTTCAAAATCGATTTCCATTATTCATGCATTTTAACACTTTTGATTGTTTGTTCATGATCAACATCAAGTTTGCAAGCTATCTGGGTAGCGATCGTGTTTTAATGGCACGGAATGAAAATCACCATTGTTAGGGTTTCGGTTTCAAATTAGGGCTTCCTTAAAACGATTAAATTGGACCAAGAGACCACCACCATCGTGTTTAGAATTCAATTTGCAATCGATCCATGTACTCACAATTAATTTATATTACGTGTATGAGGTTTTGGAAAATGCAGGGACTATAGCGTAGCAGGGCCCGCTATCTTTTCAATAATTCAGCGAAGAAGATGAAGCTTGGCGTGATTACGAAGCAGATCGGAGAGTGCCGTTTACAAACCATTCGCTCCGTTTCCATAACACGTGTGCACTCTGGTTCGGTTGGTAAAGGCAGCGCGTTGTGAAGGGAATGTCCTGAGTTCGATTCCCAGCCATGGCAAAGCATTTTTCACATGTTTGCAATTTTTTCTATTTTTATATTTTCTTTTAATATTTTTCATACAATTTAATTTTTCTTTAATAATTTTTATCATGCATTAAAAAACACCAAAAAATATTTATTTTTTGCATACATGCCAGAAAAAAGTTTATTTAATTTATAAAATAAAAAATATTATTTTTGCATGCATATTTAATTTAATTTCAATTTTATCATTTAAATCACTTTTAATTGATTTTTAATTATTAAATTAACTCGAAAAAATCCCAAAAAAATATTTTAGCATATTAATGTTATTTCCAGCATGAAACATTTTTCTCATTTAAAAATTATTATTTTTACTAACATTTTCCTCTTATTCGATTTCCTTGTATTTCCCGATTTTTTCATCTGTTCACAGGTTATTCCGTTTTGGACAATTTTTTATCGTTTTCTTCTTCATATTATGTAATTGCCTATGGGATGTAATAGTTTAATTAGGACTTTTATTTTCCGCACTTTTCAAATTATGTATCTGCCCCAAAGCCATGTAATAGCGTAGGATTTATCTTTCCGCACTTTATATTTCTGCAATTTAATTTCCGCACCCTATAAACTGCTAGTAATTAGGCGTGTATGGCAAGATAAAATTGAACATAGCTCACTCTAATTTTCAAAGATAAAATACCTGAAACCAATACACTTCTTTCACACATGCACCCCTTAGGGTAATTCTCTCTCGTTGCCTTTACGAATTCAAAATGGTCATGTCCCTCGAACGTAGAGGTATTCTAGCACCGTCGCCTTCAAAACAAATCATTATAGTCCCTTCGAAACAAAGATCATAAGACCCACGATGTCGCCTCCGAATACATGATCTTGACCCTCGATTGTCGCCTCGAAAATGATGATAGTCCCTTGAATGTGCTAGGATACTTCCTACAAGTTGCCTTCTATGACCATCCGATGTCCTTCGAATGTCCCGCACATCCAGAATGGGGTTACCTACCAACTAATGGTATGGATAGCGCTATTCTAAAGGAACGTAAAATAACACGAAAACGACCAATTCTGAGTAGGTAATAAGACTTTTAGTTGCTTGCTCTAAACAAAATACTTTTCACACCTCACACTTTTGTCAAAATTCAAACTCTTTTCAAAACAAAACATTTCCAAACACTTTGTATACATTCCTACATGAATCATTACAAAGTCAAAGCGAAATGCCTTTTCAAAACATTTTTGTCAAACACACAGAAAACAATTTTTGAAGTGATCTAAGAGCAACTAAGAGCCCGTAGATAACTACGGATGGAAAGGGGTGCTAATACCTTCCCTTTTCATAACCTTCTCCCTTACTCAGAATCTAACAAAGGTCTTTTCTGTACTTTTTACCTTCCCTTAATTGGATAAAAGAAAAGTCGGTGGCGACTCTTTCTATCCGCACATTTGCGATACAAAACCTACAAAGTCAGTTCACCGTATTACACATGGACAATATCATCGGGTCAAGCAACATAACCAGAACCAGAAGAGTTTTTTCTCCAGATATCTCTCCTCCAAAAGACATTGCTGCACCAGTTCGCATTCCAGCTACTGAACCAACTCCCGAGGCTCGAGGGAAAGAGAAAGTGAGTCAACCTGCTCAGACAGAAGTACCAAAGGAAGTTGCTGAAGATACCGCCAAGAAAGAGATGGAGTAAATTCTAAAGATCATTAAGAAGAGCGACTACAATATTGTGGAACATTTAGGACAGACTCCGTCCAAGATTTCCATGCTAGCTCTACTACTGTGCTCTGAGGCTCATGCTAAATCCTTGGTGTCATACCCCCAAAATTTGCCCTCCATCTTCTCAAGATATTTCATACATCTATACTCAAGGATTCCTCAAGAGTTGATCAGACAAACTTTTTCCTAGACAATCAACCCAAACTAGGGTTTGGTATTTCCCAGATCAAGATGGACTTCCAACATCTCCAATGGTCATCATGCCTCCCCATATGCTTCAAAGACTCTCCATGTCAAGTTTCAAGCCTCACAAGTCAAGTTTCCTCAAACAATTGCTCAGATGGTTGAAAATCAATTGTATTGGACAAAAAGTCAACTGTGGTCAACATACAGTCAAACTTCATGATTTTTGGTCAACATCCTCATTTTGAAGTTATATTCATCATTTGATCAAGGGTTGATCATGATTCATCAAGAAAACTCAAGATTTGCTCAAAAGTCAAACTTTCTAAATTAGGGTTTCTTGAGGAAAAGTCAACCAAACTTTGACTGATCATAACTTCTTCATACTTTCTCAGAAATTTTTCCACCACCTCTTGTTTTGAAGTAAATTCAATTCTCTACAAGTTCATGTCTCACAAGAATGTTCAAAAAATGCTTCATTTGGAAGGTATGGACCAAAACATTACAGGTCCTTTTCAAAGTCAACAAAAAGTCAACATTTTGTTTTAAGGATATATTGAGCATGGAAACTCCAATTGAGATGAAACCAAAGAGGTTGGTTAGAGGAGTCTTATTGCTTTCCAAAAAGTCCAAGAACACTAAAAAATATGGAAAATTGAGCAAGATACACTATTCAGAAGTTGGGCATTTTTGGACAATTGCACAAAAGGAGATATTGGTCAAAATGCAAAATTTTACAAATGGGCCTATAATCTTATGATCCAAACTTGTTCATGGTGTTATTGGTGACTCATTAATGCTTGGCCATGGCAATTTTCTATTTTATTAATTTATTTTTGGATTTAAAACCATTTAATTCAAAATTAAATTATATAAAATATGAAAATAAGATATTTTTTCAAAAGGAGTGATTTTATATCTAACTTGAGGTCCAAGGAAGCCCATGATACATGCCAATTTAGGTGCTTGATCATTCATTATAGAAAATCAAATTTTCTCCAAAATTTGATTTTATTTGAAAATTATTCAATGCATATTCAAAACGAAATCTTTTTCCTTCTTTTTCCTCTCCTAATTTACTCTATACATAGCCAGCAAGTTGACAAGCAAGAGACACAAAACCCAGCCCTTACAACAAACTTTGCCAAAATTTTTCAAGGATTCTCAAAATCAATTTTGACTATCAATTCATTTCAAAACAAACAAACCATCAATCTTGTTCCTGAGGTTCCCGATTCCATACTACTCACATCAAGCCGTACGGATCGTGTTCTTGGACTCTCACGGTTTGAAATTTTTCTCAAATTCGAATTTCGTTTTTCATGCATTATTAATGTTGTTTGTGTGTTTATCGATTCAGGGTGATTGCTAGGTCATGTTTGAACCCTCACATGCAAGCTTGAACGTCCAGAAACCATAGTGTCATGATTAGGGCTTCACGAGCTGTTTGAATCGAACCGACTTGTACAAGCGTTTTTAGGGCAAACTAATGGTACCATTGAGATCACAGCCCTCAATTTAGGGGGGTAGGGTACCTCTTGTTCTTTTATTTCGCGTATTTTTTCAGGTTTGGAGATTGAGGCTGGAGAAGACGAGGAGCTAGGGCTCCGGCGTCGTGGACTTTGTTGACCGGCGAGGAGATTGTGTGGCGTTTCCGGCTTCTATGATTCGCCCATTCAAAAACAGATGGGGTCCACGCGTGGCTGACTGTGTTTCAAACCTATCCCTGACGCGTCATCCCTTATATTCCATTGATTTTCACTTTACAAACACCAGATGCCACTTGTCCCAGTGATTAAGGCGCTAGCGTTGAGGATGCTCCAAGAGGTCACGAGTTCGAATCGACGGTGACCGATTTTGTTTCTTTTACAAACTTCACACTTTTTTTCAATTATTTGCATATTTTCTTTTTATTTAATATTTTAATTTATTTCCACAATTTTTATCATGCATTAAAAAACACCAAAAAATATTTTTCTTTTTGCATTATTTTTAGAAAATGTTTATTTAATTTATAAAGTTAAAAAATATTATTTTGCATGCATATTTAATTTTATTTCTATTTTATCATTTAAATCACTTTTAATTAGTTTTTAATTATAAAATTAACTCCAAAAAATCCCAAAAAAATTATTTTGGCATATTAATGTTGTTTCTTGCATGACATATTTTTATCATTAAAAAACTATCATTTTTACTAACATTTTCCTCTTATTCGATTTCCTCGTATTTTCTGATTTCTCATCTTTTCACAGGTTATTCCGTTTCGGACGATTCCTTTTATCGTTTTCTTTTTATATTATTATGTAATTGCCCATGGAATGTAATAGTTTAATTAGGGCTTTTATTTTCCGCATTTTTCTTAAATTATGTATCTGCCCCAAAGCCATGTAATAGCGTAGGATTTATCTTTCCGCACTTTAGATTCCCGCATTTTAATTTCCGCACCCTATAAACTGTTAGTAATTAGGCGTGTATGGAAAGATAAAATTGAACATAGCCCACTAATTTTCAAGACAACATATATACGAATTCAACACTCTTTCACACACCCCTTAGGGTAATCCTCTCGTTGCCTTCTGAATTCAAATGGTCATGTCCCTCGAACGAGAAGTATTCTATGAGTGCCTTCAAAACAAATCATCATAGTCCTTCGATACAAAGGTCATAGACCCACGATGTCGCCTACGAATACATGATCTTGACCCTCGATTGTCGCCTCTGAAAAATGATGATTGTCCCTTGAATGTGCTAGGATACTTCCTAAAGTTGCTTTCTATGACCATCCGATGTCCCTTGAATGTCCCGCTTACATCCAACAAATAGGGTTACCTAACAACTAATGGTATGGATAGCACTATTCTAAAGGAACGTAAAATAACACAACGACCAATTACGGTATGTAATAAGACTTTTAGTTGCTTGCTCTATCAAAATACTTTTCACACTACACTTTTGTCAAAGTTCAAACTCTTTTCAAGCGAAACATTTCCGAACACTTTGTATATATTCCTACATGAATCATTACAAAGTCAAAGCGAAATGCCTTTTTCAAAACATTTTTCAAACACACAGAAAGCACATTTTTAAAGTGATCTAGAGCAACTAAGAGCCCGTAGATAACTACGGATGGAAAGGGGTGCTAACACCTTCCCTTTTCATAACCTTCTCCCTTACTCGAGAATCGCGAAGGTCTTTTTACGTACTTTTACCTTCCTTAATTGGATAAAAGAAAAGTCGGTGGCGACTCTTGATATCCACACATTTGCGATACAAAAACCTACAAAGTCAGTTCACCGTATTACACTTGGTGCAGTTTCTGAATAATGCTCACATACTGCAAGAAACTTATGCTGACCAATTCGAAAGTTGCATTGCTAGCCTAACCATAGACAATGGTTTGGACTTTTACGATCTTGATCGACTCAGCGGGAAGAAAACACAACAAAGCCTTACATCTCTATTGAATGCAAGGGCATCACATTGTCTCCCGTATTGATGGATATTGGCTCTGCTCTAAATGTCCTGCAAAAGAGCGCTCTCAACCGACTCAATGCTGAAGAAGTGGTCATGAAACCCAGTGACATAATCGTAAGATTTTTTGATGGTTCGAAAAGAACAGTATTTTGAGAGCTCAATCGGCCGATCAAAGTAGGTTCCCAGACATTTGACTCTACTTTCTTTGTGATGGACATCAGTCCAGCTTATTCTTGCCTACTTGAATGCCCTTAGATACATAGGAAAAGCGCCTTTACCTCAACCTTGCATCAGAAATTGAAGTACCCGGTGAAGGGGAAGATCGTTACAGTATGCGGAGAAGAAGAATACATGGTAAGCCACCTGCAGTCATTTCAATACATCGAAATAGAAGGTGAATTTGTTGAAACCCCTTGTCAAGCTTTCGAAGTAGTTCCACGAGTCATGCATTCTGACTCTTCTGTTACTCCTAATGTTACTAGAGCTCCACCGAAGATGGCCTCGCTGAAAGATGCTAAAGTCGTGGTTGAGGAAGGAGGTTGCACCGTTTCGGGTAAGTTACCCAATTTTCCATTCAAATATGACAAGACTGGTTTAGGCTTCACTACCAAAGGTCAAAAGATGATACGCCGCGAACGTGCCAGCAAACCTCCATTCCGCATCAACAAGAATGATGTTCATGCTATAGAAGACGATGATGGTGACTTCGACATCAACAATTGGATCTTCCCGACTCCTGGCGATGGATTCAACAATTGGAAGACTGAAGATGTTATAACATCTCCTATAGACAAGATTAATTGCTTTTTCTATTTTATGCTTTTATAGTTTCAAACAATAAACCTTAAGCCTAGTGCCTTGCCCGGGGAACCACGGCTCGTTCGTGAGGGTTATTCTTTGTCATTCACATATTTTCATTCAATAAGTCACTGGACTTTTGTATTCAAATATTATGCTCTCTGTCTTTAGTGTTTTAGTTTATCACCTCTTCAAAGCCATGTTCTTACACACCCACGTAATAAACTGCAGATCCACATTCACCCCGGATCCCGTCGATAATGACTCTGCTATTGCTAAATATAACTTTGACAATCCAATCTACCAAGCCGAAGATGTAACGCCCTGAATTTAATTAATTAGTTAATTAAATTATTAAAGTTAATTATTGGAATTATACAGTTTGAGGATTAATCAGACAATTGGATTTTCGGCATTATTTAAGAGGTGTATTTGGAGTAATAAGTTATTTGAATGGTGTAATCGGAAGACTAATATTAAGAATAATATTATTTATTTATTTTGAATATTTTTTAAATTAAATTAAGTTGGATTATGAGTAGCGAATATCAAAGTGGAGGTGTGAATATAATAAGCCCATTAAGAAAATAATAGAAATTATATTATTATTATTTGATATATTGGATTAAAAGAAAATATATGGAATTAGGTTTCTGTGGAAAAATAAGGTTTTGGATTTTTGGAGAATAGATCGTGAAGAAATTGCAGACCAAAGAGGAACAAGGTTTTTGGCGAAAAAGGAATCGATCGATGAATTGCTAGGAAGAGGCAAAGGTTTGCACTCGACCAGAAATTAGGATGCGATCGGAGAGTTGAACTACTTTGAATCCAGGTAAGGGTGGGGTTCTGACTATATAATGGGGTACATGATAAATCGTATGTGGGATAGGGATTAAATGAATAGTGTGATAGTGTCAAATTGTTGAAGTTTGGATAATTTCATATTGATCTGTATTGATGAATTTTCGAATCAATTTGTGTGCATTATTCTTTGTTGTTGGTTTGAATTCTGTGAATTCATAATTGATACATGGTTTAAATTAAAGTGTTTAATTAATGGATTTTTTGGAAATGTTTGAGTAATTATAGGAACATATGAAACTGAATCGTGGGACTACAAGTGAAGAAATACATAGGTGGAAGAAGGAGAAAGAATTCGTGGTAGGAACCTCATCGTTAAGGACGAGCGTCCCATGTGAAAAGAGAAGAAACAAAAATGGATATGTGCGCGGGGAGGGACGGGCGCCTGCAGTGTGACATAGCGGGGGCGGCACCCACAGGTCATGGGAAGAGGGAGGTCGCCTATGTTTGCGGGTGGGCGCCTCACAATCTTTTCTTGGAATTTGGTTTATTTATTTTTGTTTGTTTAGCGTGCAGTAATTAACCAGGTGTATACATATATATTAATATAATATTATAATATATTAGGGGTTAGAAATGGATTTGATTAATTGAAAATATAATGATATAATAGAACATATGAATTAGCATGTCCTCCTATAATTAATGGTAAAAGCCAAATTAGTAGAAGGAGGTAAGTTTATCGATGTGAGAAGAAAAAAAATTGGCTAATGCAGAAACTAAGTAATAGTTGTATTTTAATAGTGTTAATAATTATATGGAGCAATGGAGGATTAATATTTGGTGTATTATAAAGTTTTAACATTAAAACCCGAGTAGCCGAATATAGGAGGTTAGCACACAAAAATAAGTGACGGTCAAAAGTTCGATGGTCGGAAGTTACGAGTGTCGAGAGTAAGTATTGTCAAGTTCGATGGTGGGATGTAGAAGCGATGGTCAAGTTCGATGATCGAGAGTAGAAGTGACGGTTAAGTTTTGATGGTCGGTAAGTGATGGTCAGAAGTAGAAGTGACGGTCATAAGTTCTGATGGTCAGAAGTAGAGCGATGGTCGAAGTAAGTAGCGGTTAGAAGTTACGATGGTGGGAAGAAGAAGAGATGGTTAGAAATTACGATAGTCGGAAGAAGAAGCGATGTGAAGTTCGATGGTCGAATTTGAGCGATGGTCGAAAGTTACGAAGGTGCGAAGTTCGATGGTAAGAAGTTCTGATGGTGCAGATGTTCTAATGGTGTAGAAATTCTGATGTTGCGGAAGTTCTGATGGTGCAGAAGTTCTGATGGTGCAGAAGTTTTGATGCTGCAGAAGTTTTGACGGTGCAGAAGTTACGATGGTGCGGTTCGATGGTGCGTTCGATGCGAGAAGTTACGATGTTGCAAAAGTTCTGATGGTAAAATGCAGAAACTTATGATATTGCCTCCCGGAGGATTCTGTATAATAGAATAATTTTAATAATGCAGGAATTAGAAACAGTCCCAAAATTTAGACAGCAGCCAAAATTAAGAGGTATATTTAGTTGCTCGGAATTGAATGAAAATTAATCGGGAAACTAAGATTAATTAGTAGATAATTGTGGTGGTGTTGTTTTGTGAAATTATGTGGAATATGCTGACTGACAGTATTGGTTAGCCAAATAAAGCGGTATAATTAATTGTTTGGAATTTAATAAAAACTAGCAGGGTAATAGAGAAAAATTAGTAGGTGGATTCTGTTAATTTATTTTGTTGTAATTGTGTTGAGTACGCGGTGTTGTTATTTTGTTTGTGAATTATCAGTGAAGTGTATTATTACTGTATGTTGTTGTTGATTTATGCGAAGTTGCAGGATGTTTCTATGTTGACATAAATTTTGTCGTGACATTGTGATGTTTGTGATGTGAAGATGAATAATGTTTTTGTGAATTACGTTGATTACATTGAGATATTGATTAGGTTGTAGGCCTATGGCCAGTGTTGAATTGGGATTACGTTGTTTTTGTGTGTTGCCGTTGAGTTTTCCGTCGTTGATTGAGTTGGTGTTGTGGTTGTGGTCGCATATATACATTGCATTATTAAGTTGGCCTTAATGAAAAAACACGTTGGTTGTTGGGGGCAAAGTTGATTGTGTTGAAGGCTTATGCCTTGTGCCTCGGAATTACTAGCAAATGATTTCGTTAGGAGTTTTACTCCAATGCTACCACATGCATGTGGATTGTTTAGGGTCGCATTATAAATGAATTCGTTGTTGCTGATGTTGTTGTGATAATGTTGGTGATTGTGTCGTGATGATGATTTTGTTGCAATATATTGTTGATGACTTAGTGTGAATTTACGCAAAAGTTGTGTTGTGTTATTGTTGGGAAGCTGTAAAAATAGTAAATATAACTATTATTATAATTGTCGTAAATTTCTAATTGTTTGTTGATTTGTTGTTATAACTACTATATGGAATATGTGAAGCAGTGAATTATATGATTTATACTCTAGCATATTATTTATCATGAATTCAATTATATTGTTAGATATCTCACCCCTTCTGCTGATATTTCCCCTACCATGGGAAATGGGCAGGTACTCAAGCATAGCGGTGGATGTTGAAGTTAATTCTTGAAGTTTTTACGTCGCTTTATGATAAGTCAAAGGGGTCTTGCTCTGATACGTAGCACTCGGGGGGTGAACGTTGTTATTTAATTATCGTTGTTGCTTAAGATGTTGAGTTTATGAATAATGTGAATATTTGTTAAGTGAATAATAATAATAATTTGAAGTTGTTTCTCGTTGAATAAAAGAACAAAGTTGTTATTGTTGAGGAATTATAATTCTATTATTTATCTGCTTAATTGATTTAATGGAAATATGTTGTTATAAGTTCATCTTTAATCTAAGTGTTATGTATCTGTATAGTTGTGACTAAATGCATGGTGTTTTGCGAAGAAATTGTGACATCCCTTGTATGATTATCTTTTCTGCACTCTGATTTGAATAATATTCGAGGGGTAGATTTGGGGTGTTACAATAGTGGTATCAGAGCAGGTCGGTCCGTCCGACTAGTGTTGTCTAATGTTGTTTACTTCCTTTGTATGTGACAAGTGTGTGGAACACTGTCGGTACTTGTTTTTTTCTGTTTGTTGTTGCGGGAGTTTGTTGAAGATAAGTGGGGGAGAAGCTTTGCTTCTCGAATGTGTTTGGTTGAGAGATATCATATTAGTATGCTACTGATGGATATAGTGCAAACGTTGGAGGAGCTTTGCTGCTCGAATTCGAAGATAATACAAATTTAATATTTGGGTTGTTTGACAAGTTGGAATGTTTTGAAAAAGAATAGTGGGTATGAGATAGAATTTAGTAAGTTGTTGTTTAAGTAGGCCGTGGAGTTGTTGGAATCTTTGAACCGAGGGTGCAAGTTGGAAAAAGAATACTATTAATGTTAGTGACGACGGTTTATTCTCCATTATGGTTGTCGGGTATCTATTGACAAATTGAGGAACTGATCACCCTTAATCTCTTGTTGATATTAGACAAAATCGTATTGGATGGTAAGTAAGTAGTGGATGCTACAACTAGAATGTTGTTAAGGTGAGGATACCATGTTGTACAAGAAAGTAAGCGAGTAGTAGTTCTTACTATTATGTAAGATGTTGTGTCAAGGCATTGATAAAATGGTTGGAGAATAGTAACGATTATGTTGCGAGGGTAATTGGAAGATTGAGGTATAAATATTGGATTTAAATCGTGATTGAGTTGTTGTTGAATCGAAGGACTAGCTACGAATGTAGTGTTAGAATGGTTGTGTCGGATAGATTTTAGGGACTAAAATATCCTAAGTGGGGAGAGTTATAGCATACGAATTTAATTAATTAGTTAATTAAATTATTAAAGGATTTAATTATTCGAATTAGCGAAGTTTGAAGATTAATCGAGCAATTGGATTTGTCGGCATTATTTAAGAGGCGTATTTGGAGTATTAAGTTTAATCCAGATTATTTGATCGGTGTAATCGGAAGATTAATATTAAGAATAATATTATTTATTTATTTTGAATATTTTGTTTAATTAAATTCAGTTGGATTATGAGTAGCGAATATCAAAGTGAATTTGTGAATATAATAAGTCCATTAAGAAAATAATAGTAATTATAATATTATTATTATTATTATTTGATTTATTGTATAAAAAGAAAATATACGGAATTAGGTTTCAGTGGAAAAATAAGGTTTTGCCTTTTGGGAGAATAGATCGTGAAGAAATTGCATACCAAAGAGGAACAAGGTTTTTGGCGAAAAAGGAATCGATCGATGAATTGCTGGGAAGAGGCAAATGTTTGCACTCGACCAGAAATTAGGATGCGATCAGAGAGTTGAACTTCTTTGAATCCACGTACCGGTGGGGTTTTGACTATATAATAGGGTACATGATAAATCGTATGTGGCATAGGGATTACATGAATAGTGTGATAGTGTCAAATTGTTAAAGTTTGGATAATTTCTGATTGTTCTGTATTGAGGAATTTTTTCGAATCAATTTGTATGTGTTGTTGTTGTTGTTGGTTTGAATTGCTGTGAATTCATAATTGATACATGGTTTGAATTAAAGTGTTGAATCGATGGATTTTTTGGAAAAGTTTGAGTAATTATAGGAACATATAAAACTGAATCGTGGGACTACAAGTGAAGAAATACATAGGTGGAAGAAGGAGAAAGAATTCGTGGCAAGAACCCCATCGTTAAGGGACGGACGCCCCATGTGAAAAAGAGAAGAAACAAAAAAAAAAGGATATGTGCGTAGGGGGGTTGGACGCCCCCGGGTGTGACATAGCGGGGGACGGGCACCCCTGGGGCATGGGGAAGAGGGAGGTCTCCTAGGTTGTAAGGGGTGGGCGCCTCACAATATTTTCTTGGCATTTTGTTTGTTTTCTTTGTTTGTTTAGCGTGCAGTAATTAAGCAGGTGTGTACATATATAGTAATATAATCTTATAATATATTAGGGATTAGAAATGGATTTGATTAATTGAAAATATAATGATATTATAGAACATATGAATTAGCATGTCCTCCACGATTAATGAAAACATCAAAATTAGCAGAAGGAGAGTAGGATTATCGATTAAGAGAAGGGAAAAATGGCTAATGAGAAAAAATTAGTTATAGTTGAATTTTAATAGTGTTAATAATTAGTTGGAGCAATGGAGGATTATTATTTGATGTATTATAAAGTTGTAGTATTAAAACCCAGGAAGTAGCCGAATGTAGGAGGTTAGAAGATAAAAATAGAAGTGACGGTCAGAAGTTCTGATGGTCAGAAGTTCTGATGGTCAGAAGTAGAAGCGATGGTCAGAAATTCTGATGGTCAGATGTAGAAGTGACGATCAGAAGTTCTGATGGTCAGAAGTAGAAGTGATGGTCAGAAGTTCTGATAGTCAGAAGTAGAAGTGATGGTCAGAAGTTCTGATTGTCAGAAGTAGAAGCAATGGTCAGAAGTTCTGATGGTCAGGAGTAGAAGCAATGGTAAGAAGTTTTAATGGTCAGAAGTAGAAGCGATGGTCAGAAGTTCTGATGGTGAAGAAGTTCTGATGGTGCAGACGTTCTAATGGTGCAGAAGTTTTGATGGTGCAGAAGTTTTGATGGTGCGGAAGTTCTGATGGTGCGGAAGTTCTAATGGTGCAAAAGTTCTGATGGTGCAGAAGTTCTGATGGTGCAGAAGTCCTGATGGTGCAGAAGTCCTGATGGTGCAGAAGTTCTGGTGGTGTAGAAGTTCTAATGGTGCAAAATTTCAGATGGTTCAGAAGTTCTGATCGTCAGGAGTAGAAACTTCTGATATTACCTCCAGGAGGATACAATATAACTGAATAATTTTAATAATGCTGGAAATAGAAACAGTCCCAAAATTTAGACAGTAGCCAAAATTAAGCGGTATATTTAGTTGCTCAAAATTGAATGAAAATTTACCAGGTAACTAAGATTAATTAGTAGATAATTGTGGTGGTCTTTGTTTGTGAAATTATATGGAATATCTTTGACAGATATCGATTAGCGAATTAACCGTATAATTAATTGTCAAGAATTTAATAAAAGCGGCAGAATGGCGAGAAAAATTAGAAGGTGGATTACATTAATTTATTTTGTTGTAATTGTGTTAGTCTGCGATGTTGTTATTTTGTTTGTGAATTATCAATGAAGTTTATTTTATTGTATGTTGTTGTTGATTTATGCGAAGTTGCGGATGTTTCTATGTTGACATAAATTTTGTCGTGACATTGTGATGTTTGTGATGTGAAGATGAATAATGTTGTTGTGAATTCGTTGATTACATTGAGATATTGATTACGTTGTAGGCCTATGGCGATGTTAGATGGGATTATATTGTTGTTGTTGTTGTGTGTTGTCGTTGAGTTTTCGTGGTGACTAAGTTGATGTTGTGGTTGTGTCTGCATTACATTTGTATTAAGTTGGCTTTAATGGCAAAACACGTTGGTCGTTGGGGAAAAGTTGATGATGTTAAAGGCTTGTGCCTCGAAGTCTTGGAAAATGATTATGTTGGGAGTTTTACTCAATGGTACCACATGCATATGCATTTTTAGGCTCGCATTATAAATGAATTCGTTGTTGGTGATGTTGTTGTGATAATGTTGGTGATCGTGTCGTGATGATGATTTTGTTGCAATATGTTGTTGATGACTTAGTGTGAATTTATGATAACATTGTGTTGTGACAGGTACTATTGGGAAGCTGTGAAAATAGTAAATATAACTATTATTATAATTGTCGTAAATTGCTAATTGTTTGTTGATTTGTTGTTATAACTGCTGTGTGGAATATGTGAAGCAATGAATTGTATGATTTATACTCTAGCATATTATTTATCATGAATTCGATTATATTGTTAGATATCTCACCCCTTCTGCTGATATTTCCCCTACCATGGGAAATGGGCAGGTACTCAAGCATAGCGGTGGATGTTGAAGTTAATTCTTGAAGTTTTTATGTCGCTTTATGATAAGTCAAAGGGGTCTTGCTCTGATACGTAGCACTCGGGGGATGAAAGTTGTTATTTAATTATCGTTGTTGCTTAAGATGTTGAGTTTATGAATAATGTGAATATTTGTTAAGTGAATAATAATAACAATTTGAAGTTGTTTCTCGTTGAATAAAAGAACAAAGTTGTTACTGTTGAGAAATTATAATTCCGCTGTTTATCTTTTTAATTGATTTCATGGAAATATGTTGTTATAAGTTCATCTTTGATCTAAGTGTTATGTATCTGTATAGTTGTGACTAAATGCATGTTGTTTTGTGAAGAAATTATGACATCGCTTGTATGATTATCTTTTCCGCATTCTGATTTGAATAATACTCGAGGGGTATATTTGGGGTGTTACAGAAGATGAAGTTAAGGAAGATAGTGAAGTGCCAGGTGAACTTGCCAGACTACTATAGCGAGAGGAAAAGTCTATACAGCCACACGAAGAGCCGATCGAAGTTGTGAATCTAGGTACCGACGAAGACAAAGCAGAAATCAAGATAGGAGGGGGTCTTAAGAATAGTGTTAAAGAAAGATTGGTCCAGATGCTGCAAGACTACATCAAGATTTTTTCTTGGTTCTACGAAGACATGCCAGGTCTAGAAATCGACATTGTAGTACACCGACTACCGACAAAAGAAGGTTTTCTCCCTGTGAAGCAGATGGTTCATCGTATGGATCCCAAGATGTCTGAGAAAATCAAAGCCGAAGTCATGATGTAGTTCAATGCCGGTTTCTTAAACGTTACTTCTTATCCTGACGGGTTGCAAATATGGTAACTGTACCTAAGAATGATGGAAAAATGCGCATGTGTGTAATTACAGAGACTTGAATAAAGCGAGCCCGAAAGATGATTTTCCGCTCCTACATATTGATGTCCTGGTTGACAATACCGCTCAGCGTAAAGTTTTCTCTTTCATGGATGGTTTCTCCAGTTACAATCAGATCAAGATGGCTCCGGAAGATATGGAAAATACAACTTTCATTACACAATGGGGAACCTTCTATTACAAGGTCATGCCGTTTGGGTTGAAAAATGTTGGCGCCACATATCAGCGCGCTATAGTGGCTTTATTCCATGATATGATTCATCACGAGAAAGAGGTCTACGTCGACGACATGATAGCTTGATCACAAACTGAACATCTTGATCATTACGAAAGTTATTTGATAGTGAAGAAATCTGTTGAGTGGTCAGAAACAAATGTACCTTGGTCGGATCAAAGAAAACTTTTGGGATTAGGTTGTCGGTGGCAAGGTATCAAAGTTGATCCTGCTAAAGTTAAAGCTATTCAAGAAATTCCACTCCCGTCTGAGAAGGAGGTTCGGAGGTTTCTTGGACGACTAAATTATATTTCAGTTCATTGCACATCTAATTGCTACTTGTGAGCCAATTTAAAATTCTTGAAGAAAGATCAAGTAGTAAAATGGAGCGACGATTTCAGACCTCTTTCGACAAAATCAAGGAGTACTACAAGCACCTCTTATCCTGATGCCACCATTTGAAGGAAGACCTCTCAATGTGTATATGATGTTAGAAAATTCAATAGAGGGTGTGTGTTGGGCAACATGATGAGTGCAGTCCGAAAAAAGTATGCAATATACTACCTTAGAAAAAGTTTACC